>OY728139.1:456742613-457992613 GCA_963277665.1 Viscum album | reverse complement strand
AGCTTGCACATAGTTTCCACATGGTTTGTAAAATCGTGCGGGTAAACCATGCAGCCTACTAAAGCTGGAAAAATACAGAAATTAAATTAAGGGATATAAACCTCACCATATTTTAACCCCAAATTTCCTTATTTGAACCCAAGTGATTAATAAGGGATTTAAAGGGAATACTAGGGTGATTCTCTTCCATATATAGATCATTTTGAGTTATGTTGATTTCAGGTCGATGCTCTGGGATGAGGATTCACAGGGTGGTTGAATTGGGATCAAAGTCTTCGATTAAGAGTGTGTTTATCAATGCATTTGAGGTAGGTGGTATAAAATCCATATTACTTGTTTTTTACATATATTTTTTAATGTTTGGTTATGTTAATATTTAATCCTCGATGTGTTCTTGGTGTCATTTTCAAGGTTTTATTTAAAGGGTGTCTAAATAATGGATTGAACTCCTTATGTTCCCCACGGTATTCATGTAGGATAAAATGACCAATTTAGGGCCACCCATGGGGAGTGTTGAACCTCCCGAACGTAAATAATGGAAATTTGAAGGGTAAAATCGAATTGTGATTATGTAGCTCCAATGAAGAATGTGAAAATTGGTTAATATGTTGATTAATAAGGGATAGTAGGTAAATGGTCCTATGTGTGGGTAATGACTAGGGAATTATATGGATTTTAATGTAAATGGGTTGAATTGTATTTATGGGAATGTGTCAATGAGTCATGTTTTGTTCTAGAATATTATTAGTGAGTAGGCATGTGGAGTTGAAATTGGGATAATTCTTTATGTGATATAAATGATAAATGTGTTATTGGATTGGGGAATAATATGGATTTCCATTCTAGTTATTATTGTTGTGATATGTTTAATTATATTAACTATAATTGGATGTAATGTGGTTATATATGGTCAAAACATAATAATCATGTGAACATGTCTTGATACAGTGGGGATACACATGAGGTTATGTTCCCATAGGTCTAGTTGGACTACGGCTCAAAACCCCACCCTTAATGCACAAGTTATGAAAGGGGACATTGTTATATTCGCATAACGGTTGCATTCACCAGGACTGAGGATTAGAGGTATGGATTATGTGTATGATGTGATGTGTTTCCCTAGTGAGATTAGACATAATTTATTATCATAATCCTTATAATTTTTAAACATTCTTAATCCATTAAACACATGATATAAATGGTGAATTATAAAATAGATTTCTAAGTACTAAATCTGTATCTAAAGGTGGTTTAAATTAGGGGAACATTATTAATAATGGATACATGTGCTGTATTTTATTTATATTTTATTATTTAGTTATTGAATGACCAATCTGTATAGAATATATATTTTTTATACACCATTGGTGGTGTCCAACTAAGCTATACTAACACCCTTCTCGGGTCTCCATTGGGTACCCATGCATATTTCATTTTTGCAGGTCCGGAAAAGGTCAAAGGCCCTATTCTGTGGAGTTGAGCTGGGCATGTGACATGCATGGAAGAGGTTCTAGACCTTGAGTTTGGACCATTTTTGGGATTCCACAATTTTTTTATTTTGAGTTTATCCATTCTGTAATGTAGTAAGACATGACATATTTATTATTGGTTGTGGTTTGTACCCAATTTGGGTGATTTGTATTTATGTATTTAAATTTGGTTTTTACAGGTTTTTACCACTATTTTATATGTTTTCTATTTTTTCTTACTTTGTTAAAGGGCTTAAATTATCCCCATGTTACTTTCAAACCCTCACTTCAAGTCAACAACCTCTGACATATGGGAATGCACAGTTGAGGTCGTGTGACGACCAAGCTTGGGGAACCATTTTGTAACTCTCAGGCTTAGAATGTTACAGGGTATGTGTAGGTTGAAACCATATAATAAAAACAACTTAGTATATCTAGGATAATTATGTTATTATATAAGCATGTAATAAGAAGAGATGAGAGGCAGGAGAATGAAAAACAATCAAAGGATCTTGAGGAATGTTGTTACCTATATTTTGGGTAACACATTCTTGTTTTCCAAAAATGGATTCCTTGGATGGATTTCTACCAAAATAAAGGAATGTAGGATGAAGTTATGGATGATAGAATCATGTTTTAGTATATTTTGGTCAATTCAAAGAGATTTAGAGGTGTGAATAAAATGTATGGGTGAGTTCCTTTTTATATTGGGGGAGGGATGGAATTCATGAAATTTTTTTAAAAGGGAATTCTACATACATTATTCATGTGACATGTGGCTCAAATAAAGGATAAAATTCGATTTGAGGGTGGATATGGTTGAAATATAGAAAACAAATGTCTTTTGGACAAGTTTCTAGGTAATTTAAACTTATATGTTTGAGGTTTAGTCTTTTCTTAAGATAATTTAACTCTATTTTTGTGGTAAGATGAGAACCAACCCTGAAAAGTGGGACTCCTTTGTTAACAAAGATAGATCCATTCATTGTGAATTTAAAAAATTACCATTAAATTTATACTTCATAATATGAGAAAGTATATTTTTCGGAATATGATAAAACCAAATAAGATCCATGTTGTCTCAAAACATGTTGGTGAGGCCATCTCACAGAACATTAGCCTATATATAGACATGAGTGACAATGTAATTAATGGATGAAAAAAATCAAGAACTAAATTCACTAATGAGTCAAATTCAAAATAACACGAATAAATCATCTTCAAATATATTTAATAGAAATAGGGGAATCCAATTCAAACCAATGTTTTCTCCAACCCATATATGTGGTTTTCTCAGTCACTATGATAAAACCAAAAATCTTAGTTCCAAGAGAAAAAGAAAAACAAAAAGTTCCATGAAAAAATCCCAATACATCTCCATGACTATGTCTAAAAACATCCTTATATTCTGAAAAACATGGTTTTCCCTTTAATGAAACATCATTATTGATTTTAATCCATTCAGAAAAGTATATTTCTAGAAGTCTTATATTGTGCCATATGGAGGATGAAAATTACCCTTAATTCCAACATTTATGAGAATTGAAAGATCATGAACTAAACTATGAAAATATGCTTTTTGAGAAGTGATAAATCTTATTTAATAGAATATAAGATATGCAATAATGATACATGGGGAACCAAAGAGATACAGTCATGAACCTAGTTATTATGCTCCTACTATATCACTATCACCAATTCCACAACATTATACTGGAAGAGAAAACAAAGTTGGGGTGAAATTGAAAGATCCAACTAACCCTTAATGGAGTCCTAAATATAGAATGTGTAAGAAAATTGAATTTAAAATAGATCCTCAACATATTTACCCATGGAATAAGTAGTGACACATCTCAAAAAATATGATCTCAATCCTCCGTATGTTTATGAAAAATAGAACAAACCGAGCATAAGTAAATACGAACAGTTTTTAAAAAACCATCAGTTGTAATAATGCAGTGATCTAGCCACTAAAAATGTAAAATTAGGATGAAATAATATATTTAATTCTCATATTCCCATGTAACTACATTCATGTATTATAAAAAAATGGCATTTCTATAATATAAATTCGAATTATGAATACCTCTTATAGTAGCCGCCCATATCTTTAAGTCTTCATGCAGGTAGAAGAAGAAATTCTGAACTGTGTCCATGATTTGATCTAGAAGGGACTACATGTAATTTATTTAATATTTTATAGGAATATACAAATCCACATCAGAATAATAAATACTTAATTGGTCAATCAATGGAATACCCATCCAATTAGAAGTTAAAAAATTAAGAAACTAGTCTATAAAAAAAGGCAATCTAGACTGAGAATCAACTATGAAATTAATGTATTTAAAATTATGGCATATTTAAGAATAAAAATGATTACAATTTTACGATTTGATTCTCTCATGAACCTATCAATAAAAATTCCAAGAGATTTAGAGTTTCCATTAACAAGCCTTGACAACAAAGAGTATTTCATTGATTGATTAAAATACATGATATTTTTTTACCAAGAAACCCCATATCATAAGGAATACAAAACATATTCCAAGGAACCATGTCTAATATAATCTCCAAAATATAGACACTCCAAATGAAATTATGTATAGAAACATTAATGCTCTTGATAAGAGAAACATGTCATTCATACACCATAAATGAATAGAACCATTTAGAAATGATGATATATTTAACCAAACAAACAAAACCTTCCATGGATAAGGATTTTCCATTAAAAGATAATATATTCCTTCTAACATGAATTAAAATTCTAGAAAATTAACATAATTTTGTTCTTAGTTATAAAATAGGAATTCCAAGTTATATGAAAGGAAGAACCCCCTATCTGATACACAGATCTATGATATTATGAATATTTCACATTGCATTAACGCAAAAAAAAACAATTCTAGCAAACCTGTTGACCTAAGACTTCTTCATAATTCAATAAAACCTTTTCTATATTCCTGCTGTTTATTTTATCCCCATTCATGAGAGAATAAAAACATCCACATAAAAATACGAGTATGAGGGGAAATCACCCTACCAACATATATACAATTTAACATTCCATTACTATAAAAAATGGATATAATCCTGCTAATGTAATATTAATCAATGGAAAAAATAATAGTTTATAATGGATCACCCTTCTAGACACAATTAGAATAAAAAAACAACCTTCAATGTATCCATTAAAAAGAACAAATGTATTAGAAGAAATCAAGATGATTTTAATAAAATTATTGTAAACATCATTAAAATCAAACCTGGAATGAATCTTTCATATAAAAGTCCAATACATCATATCAAAAGCCTTTTTCATATCATGTTTGAGAGAAATAATTCATCTTTTGATGGGAGTTATGAGTATATTAACACATTTTATGGTACTGATAAGACATTATTGAATATTCTACCCTTTAATGAAACCAAATTTATTAAATGAAACAATTTTACTCAACATATAATCCAATATATTATCATGGATTTTGATTATAATTTTACAAATTGTATAGACCAAATATACAAGAATAAACAAATGAACCTATTTTTAACTCTCCACATTTGGAATTAGATCATGAAAATGACCATTCTACACATTATGAAGATATCCCACTTTGAAAAACTCTAGAAGAAGCCTAAAAAAATCATCCTGTACAATCATCCAGTAATTAAGAGAAAAGAAAGTGATAAAACTATATTGATTAAGAGAACAATCAAGATTGATACCAACGGAAACCTCTAATACCTCTAGTTCTAATAGAAGAGAAATGAGCCTTGATTTATCTTATTGAGTAACAAGATTTGGGATGATAGCATCCATAAGTTTAGAAAAGTTTGATGAACCATTAAAAATATCCATGTAATAAGTTATTATATTCTATAAGGGAACTTTCTAGTTATGCATAATCTCATCCCCATTATTAAGTAATAATAAGGTCTTAGATACACTTTTATATCTTTTAAGGGAGTTAAAAACATGGAATTTATATCCCCATCATTGATCCAGTTTGCTTCAAAATCATCCCTTTTAATGTAATCCTCATTATTTAGTATATTATTGTGTATGAAATTTATCTCAGCATCTTCAAAAAAAAAACAATAAAAATCCCTACAAGTTCTCTTATCTTGAAAGCGCTAAATAGTTTTTTCAAGAGTAGATATTTCTTTTCAAATATGACTAAATTTTTCTTTGTAACATTTTTTAAATGAACCATGAGAAATGTAAATTTAGTAATTCCAGAAAATGCATCATTCCAACAATCCACATTACCCCATACTTCAAACACAAGTTCCCCACACTCTGAATAAGTCACCAAGGCATTATTAAACCTAAAAGGAAATGTCAGATTAATGTTATTTCTAGTAATATCAACAATTATTGGATGATTATCAATGTTAAAATGAGATAAATTAATTCAAAAGATGTATTCCCAAGGATCTAAAAAATGTCCATTAACAAAACAACTATCTAGTTAACTTCCCACCATACCATCAAGGTTCCTTCTATACGAGGTGTATTTGTCATGCATTGAATTAACCTGAATCATATCATTACATTAAGTAAATTCCATGAACTCTTTGGAATTATTTAGATTAGTTATTACCCCTATTTTTTATATGGATTCAAGATTGAATTTAAATCACCAATAACAGTCCATAGACCATTAATGATACTCCTAAGGGTCTAAAAAACCTACCAAAGGCCTTTTAGATCTTAATTTTTTTAATCATAAATTATGGAACAAAAAAGATGGTTTCCAATAATTTTAATGTAACACATGACATATTGATTGCTAGAGCTAACCAATAAAGGATAAAAAATGGGGAGTGTTCCAAAAACCACAAATTATTAACCTCCTCTGAACAAAAAGTTGTAACCCGTAGATGAATACCCAAACACTCCAGATAAGAAATTCTAGATGAAAATATTATTTTTGGTACAATTGAACCAATAAAAACATTTTCATGATTAAGAATGTAAAGCCTATGGGATATGTGAGTTTCATTATTGGATATTCCTAGGAAATTCTTAAAAAAATCCTTATTTTACATTTGAATTCGTATTCAAAACTACATAAGTTTTCACCTTTATTTTTTTTACTGGACTTAGGAGGAATCCTGGCCTTTTTCATAGAAACTTATGTAACATGAGTTAGGCTACTTATGTTAGTTCTACTAATAGATTTATTTCCCACTCCTTAATTAGAGGTTTCGTTACCAACAATCATCAACTTATGAATCCCATTACCCAAAAAAATGGCCCCACTAATTGAGACTTCCAAAGATATAATATTAGGATTTTGGATAATTATGTCATGGGATATAACATCATTATTTCATATTATTTCAGTTATATTGTCATTACCAATAACCTCATACTAATGAAAACTATTTCCGAATGAACTTCACTTTTTAACTAATTGCTCTAATGATATTATAGCAGGATTCAAAATGTTTTTAGATATTATGATATCATTGAGAGATAATTTTACCATATCCTTAATAACAAGTGGAATAATATCACTCACATTAGAACCATTGATGAGAATTGATGTACCATCATCCTCCTACATCACAGATAACAATTCAGCGATGTCCTAAGAAATTTATATGAATAAATTAGTCTTTTGTGCTTCCATTTGCAACAAATACACCAAATCATCTATGTACATCTAAATTTATTTATATATATTATGATCAATGAAATATAGTCCCCTTTTATTTCTCACCTCAGTCCCTACCTTATTACTCAAGAAAGGCATAATAGGTAATTCATAATATTTTTCCCCTCTTATTCTTCCTTAACAAAATTGTCCCATGAATTTCTCAAGTTATCCCTTGTGAAATATGGCCCTGTAATCTAGCAGTCCAATTTCAGAAAACGTCTGGTAACCATTTACTTCTCAATATCAATACTCTTGTTTTTCATTCCTCTTTTAACATCCTTTAAATCCCTGATATTAGGATTTTATTTTTTATATAAATTGAATAGACCTAAAATTAACAACTAAGGGTTATAAAATCATGAAAACTTCCTCGAAAAGATGAAATATTTCATATTGAATATTTAAATAAATATTTATGTCTTTGTAAATAAATGTGACGATCTATGGATGTTTATATTCAATATTAATGTCAACCAGAATATTTGAAAAAAACCAAGTCCCCCTCTAGTGTACCCTGGTCTAACCTGATTTGGGTTCCCTAACATGATTCTATATTATTAGTATTCTTTGGAGTCCAATACACCCAACATAAAATATTTAGTCATTCCCATATTTGTGAACTGGTATGATTTTAGTTATATAGATTAATAATCTAATCCTATTCATAAATTCTAAGAATCCTTAATCAGATTTGTAGACTTGCAATGTTCTATGCAAAAAAAGATCCTCCCTTTCCTAATATAATATATGGAGATACACATTAAAATTGAAATAATATTCTAATTAGTATTACTAGAAAAAATAGAAACTCTTTTTTCAGATCATCAAAAGACAAGGGTTTTCACCAATTGAATAGATGTCTTTATCCATGAGTTAAAAATTATACTGATAAAAAAAATTATGAAGAGCCTATAAATATGATACCATAGAGAATACACTATAATAAAGCTCACTAATATTAGAGGATTTAGGCAAACCCTCTCTATATTTATCTGAGAAACTAGATATGACCTCTATTTAGGATACAACCTTCCATCTCAGATGTGAATAATCCTATATATCCACATGCTTGGCCTATCATTGAAAATGAGATTCATACTTGAAATAAAATTCCCATTAGGGATTGAATGAATCCATTATAAATAATTAATCATAGATCTAATATTGAAGACCATTTCCATCACTAATTTGGAACTCAAAAAATCCTCTATCTCTATCATCATCTAATTTTTCTCTAAATTGGTGTAATTAATTTTAATTATTTTTACTAATTTTTTTGGTTAAAACTAATTCTATCTTATCATATAATACAAATTTTTATGATTAAAAAAATGGTATCCATTCTTCTAAATTCTAATAACTATAGTTTTAGAAACTAATTTAAATTTAATCCCATAGATGATATGACAAACCATGTTTTTTATGTAACATTATTCAATGTTTGAAATTTATTTATATCCAACATTAATGTGAAATTGATTATAATGACTAAAATTTTATTAGATGATTTAAAAATGATCTAATTAAACATTCAATGAAACCTAAAATATATTTTTACTATTTAAATAAATTAGAAAAAAACTAAGTTTTGATTTGATTTGTTTTGTTTTTAACTATTTATCAAAAAATGAATCTTCTCAAAAAATATAAAAAATTTACCCAAAGTAAATTTTGATTTTATTCAGTAAAATTGATGTTTATTTTTTGAAAGGAAAATAAAAATTATAAAAATTTCCAAATTATATTTATAATGGGTACACTATTAAAATAAGGTAAAATTATCTTTTATAAAAATACATATGTCTATTCATAAATTTGGATTTTGTTTCTTACCTTATACCTATCAAATATATAGTATGAGTATTAATAATATTTATTGAATATATAAATTTTATTTAAATCACTAATCAGAGGTTCTGTTTAATTTTTTGAGATAAACTTTTTTCTGTACATGGAAATATAGTTTTCATAAAAATGTATTTTCTCTAATTTCAAATTGTTCTTAACTTAACATTTAATAATTGATAACCGAAGGAATAATTTTACAAAATAGTGTAAATAAAATCTTCATAATTTATTTTATCATATTCGTATCTTTAATTTCAATCAGTAGGTGGTAGCTATAATAATATTTTAATAATATTATTAACAGTTTCTTGAAGTATGGTAAAACTGACCCTTGTGTGTATCACTAGCTATCAAAGGGATTTTGAATCATGTGTAATAAAATAAAGATATAGTTTTGATTATAACTCAAGATAAATGTAATTTTTTCTTGTAGAGTAATATTGAATTTTTTCTGTGTATAATTAAAGATAGATTTAGTGATTTCATATAACAAAACCAATATTCAATGTTTCATAAAATGTGAAATATCAAAATATTAAATTAATTCTGAAGAAAATAATTAAAAAAAATCTCAGAGTGTTACACATGGGAAATATTAATGTGTAATAAAGGGTTATATATCTAGGCCTTGGTCACATAATGTGTAATTTTCTTTTTATAAATTAAATGTTTATTCCACCAATTCTATTTTAAGAATAGTTCTTCTTAATATGTTTTTATAAATTTATTTTTGGACAAAATTAAGATATATTATTATTTTTAGAAATCACATACACTATGAAGGTATTATGAATAAAATTTTATTTAATGGAATATTCTTTTAAAACACTGTTATTTGAATATTTAAGATAAAATTATTTTATAATGCCCTATGAAATTTTTATAGGTGTCAAACATTGGAATATACTTTAAAAGTGATATTTAAAAAAGGATTTTTATATTTAATGATATAATTCTCATAATTGTAGAATTTTTCTTAAAAAATAATCATTATATTTGATACTAACATATATATTAGGTTAGGGAGAATTTTTGATATTTTTTAAATAGATTATTTTTTAATTAATTGTAAAAACATAGGTTTTCGTTTTCTATTAATTTTCTGACTTCATATTTATGTCATAACGATGTAGTAATTAATTAACCAAAATAAAAAATAAAAAATATTTTATTTTATTGATATTAATTATTTTAATAGATTTAAATCAATTTCCAAACATGTCAGTGACATTCCAATTTCTAAAATGGAATATTTAATTTTAATAACATTACTTTGTTCAAAATTTAATTTTTAATTCCAAATGAGGCATTTAAAAATTGTGTTTGGTTTAGGTGGATTAGAATATCAGAAAATGAGATTCTAATTTCCAACACCATGAGAAAAACTATATTTATGAGAATAAATCAGTTTCCATGACATAAATTTCTAAGACCTATATTTTAAATTTATTAAACAATTTCTCCCCTTTTTCTAAAAATACTCACCCATGTCACCAATCCCATTATCTCAAAATCTATCCTCCATGAAGTTCTAGTGGATTTTCCACCCAAGAGTCTCCCTAATGTATCCTTAACACCTCAAGGATCCAAATCTCAAAATATACAAGTAACTCTTCGAGGTATTGGAAATCTCCTTTTCTCTTTTCGATTCAAGTTCCATTTTTGTTGTATGTATTTTATTTTCCAAAACAATTACTTTTCCCACATTCATTTATTCCATTACATTAAGAATAGAAATTTGTAAATTTTTAAACCTCTATGCCTCTAATTTTATCTTTCTTTAATCCATGTTTTATATCTGTTAGCTGTAGAATTTATTTCATTATTTTACATTTATAATTTTCATTTACATTCTTTTGGTGAACACCAAATGCTATAATTTTTCATAGGGTATTATCCTAGACATAAAATGATTTATAGTTTCAGTGATTTATATATATGTAACCCACATTTATTTTGTTGGGTTATTAATTATGTAATGATTATTCCTTTATGAACATTTATACCCCATGATTTTGATAAGAGACCCATTATTAATTTTCCATGTGTAATTAACAAAATAACTTATTATGATATACATGGATCACATGAAATTAAGAAATATTAAATTTTTACCTATATATCACTCTAATTTATTATGAATTGAATTTAATATATTTCCAAGATAGGTTTTATGATATCATGGTGAATAAATATTGTAATATTTATTTATGACCCCTTAGTGATTAACCATGGTGATACGCATATGAATAACTCATTTTTTATATTGTAGCCACAATTAAATGTTATGATTCATGCTCTTATTATTCAGATATTCCTATTGTTCATGCCTTATTATTGAGCCTCATGTTTTTATTGATATTTAAAATGAACATATGCTATATTTATCTATTTCGTAGACCACTTCCAAGCATTATGCTCACCCCTTTCCTTTGACATATGTCACCAGGATATGATAAAGACTAAAAGTAACCAATAGTGAACCCATTAGGATTTATTTTAAGTGGATTATAATAATTTTTGTGTTTTCTTATGTTATATTATTAATTTCCATGAAAATAAACTTTTAATGATGCTTATTTTTTTCCATGTAATGAAGTGTTTATGTAAATAAAACTAAGGATGAAATAGTTGGTATAAAATAATGGTTTAGTTATATATGGAAATTAGAACACAAAATTTTACAAAGAACCCCATGGAAAAGTAAAAAATATAGGAAAACATCCTGGTATTATAATGATCATTAATTATGTTGTCTCTAATAAAATACATCCATGTCTGGATAAAACAAGTTGATAGGTCTCTGCCAGAGATGATTCAAGGTTTATCACTTGAAAACCCATTATTTATATAGAATCGATCAGGAAATTGTGCATTATAATAGGCCTTGCTTCCCACCTATTTTGACACTCTTAGGGGATATATTTTTAATCAAAATATTTTTATAAACTTTTATAGATGATATATATATAATTTAATTGTAATTAGAGGATATTAATAACATATTTATGTATGATGTTTTAATAAATAATCTTTATTTAAAATTAATATATACGAAAATGTAATACATTTATTAATAGTTTTTTATTATAAGAAAAAAGTGATGGGAAATTAGAGGAACCAATTAAATTTTGAGTGCCACGGATGGTAAACTAAAGACCTTATAATAAAAGGTATAATGAATAACTCATGAGGATGATGAATCAAATAACTTGAGTAATTAATAATAACATGAAGTTAAGAGACTGGATTATCCTTGATGGGAACAACATTAATTTGATCAATTCATGAGTTAAATACCACAATATTTTAGTGGACCTACCAACTTGTTGAATGATAAACAATGGATTAAATCCATAGAAAATGTCTTTTCTGTACTCCCAACTTCAGAGCAATAAAAATTAACATTTGACGTATTCCACATAGAAGGAGAAGTTGATCTTTGGTAGACACAGATTAATAACAAAATGACCAAAATAGATATTGATGATATAGAGTAGGAAGTAATTATGGGAATATTTTTCAATAAATATTGTCCTGGTTTGATGTGAACAAAAAATGGAGATATAATTCCATGAGATGAAGTAAAAGTAAAATAAAATAGTGGGAAACTTTGAAATGACCAATACAAGACATTCTCAATACACATATATTTTTTATGGATGATAATGTAAATTTTGATGGATTCTTTTGTGGACTGAGACCCCATCCATTGAGTAATTAAGAAAATATAGATTACAGATTAAATATGAATATAGTTCATAGTTCTATGAAGACTGAATTAGTGTGTGGAGAGACATAGTGGTCACACAAGTTGAATGAAAGGAAGATATAAATATATACTAATTTAAGAGAAAACATTAATCATGGATGATGAGGAAATAAAGTGAAACAATCCATGTGAAAAATTGTGGAAAGAGTCATTCAAGGAGAATCTTTAATGGAAGTGGAATGTGAAACAAATATGAAAGAGATTGGAATATTGCTCAGAACATTCATGGTGAGATAAAGCCTAAAATTCTAATCAATAATAATAAATGTATGATGGTGCAAGCCTATCCATATTTTCAATGATTAAAATGTGGAAAACAAGGGTACTTTATTAATCAATTTATAGTAATAAGATAATAGAGGGAGACCACCATCAACCTTAGCATTAGACAATATAGCATTTTTGGGAATTTTCTATCATGATGGATAATGTATATGATATAAATGATTTGGTGGTAGGTATACTCATAATTATCTCAACGAATGTAAGTACATAGTTTTATTATGGATCTACATATCCCTCTATTTTTTCAAGTTTATAAAAAATATAGAATCAATATCAGATCTACTCGAAGTAGAGTTATTAGTCAAGACTCCTCGATGGATTACATTGCATAAACTATTTATAGAAACTCCAGTATCAGCCTTGGTGAGTATAATCTCATAAAAAATATAGAATTAATTCATATTATGGAATTCAACACTATACTACAGATAAATCAGCTCCCAAAGTATTATTCTATTATCAACTACAGGGGAATAGAAATATCAATAGTATTGAATGGGAAACCAATAGTAATTTTCAATGGAGTGATATTCCATCATATAATTTATCTTGAAGTGTCTCCCATGGGCTTCTTTATGGAAATTATCGGTGAAGTGGGAGAAGGAAATGAATGTAATAGGATTTAAAATTTACACACAATTCAAGAATACATTGACATATTTTCTGAAGTGCTACCTAGACCTACCCTAGAAAGAGAGGTATAGTTTTCCATTGAACTCATACTTGGATGAAAGATGGCATCAAAGACCCCATATAGAATAGAGAATGATTAGTTAGATAAATTAAGGAAACATATTCAAGATCTTCTGGAGAATGGATTTATCTGACCAAGTTTGTTGAGTTGGGGAGAACCTATTAAATTTTTGAAAAATAATGATGAATAAATGTGGATATAAATTTGTTATAAATAACTTAATGATACCACAATGATAGAAAATAGACCCTCCCATAAGGATTGATGATTTAGTTGACTAGATCCAAGGGGAAAAATTATTTTCCAATATTTACCTCTAATATGGGTATCAAAAATTGAGGGCAAGGAATGGAGATATTCTAAAGACCTTATTCTAAACAAAATATTGGAGTTATGATGTTTTTGATATTCCCTTCAGCTTAATAATTATAATTATGTTTTGATGAATAGTGTCATTAAGGAATACCTTGATAAATTCATGGTAGTTTCTATTTATTATATAATGATATATTCAAAAAGATATTTGGATCATAAAGATTCTATATAGGTTTTATTCAAAATCTGTGGAATGATAATCTATTTGGAAAATTCAGAAAATGTGTGTTTTGGTTACAACAAGATGTATTCTAGGGTTACACTATAACCAATAAAGGAATCACAGTTGACCCTATAGGGAAAAAGGATGTATATGAGTGGATTCAAATTTCAATAGTAACTAAGATTGATATTTTACTTGGTTTATTAGGATATTATAAGAGGTATGTTAAAAAAATCATAATTTTTTAATCCAATAACTATGTTAATTAGAAATGATGCTATGTTCGACTGTATAAGAAGTGTGAAAAAACTTTCCTTGAACTGAGGATGTGATTGGTCAATAAACTTGTGTTACCTCTACCCTCTATCAAATAAGGATTTTTTATTTATAGTGATTCATCACTTAAAGGGTTTGGGTGTATCCTCATGAAAAATAAAATGTTGGTTTCTTATATAGCTTGATAGTTGAATCTTATTCATAAGAATTATTATATGCATGACCTAGAGTTAGAAATAGTTATATTCCTCTAATGATGTGGTGGAACTATATTTATGGGGAGAAATATGTTATATACACATGCCAAATAAATGAATTATATAATCATGCCAAAGGAATTGAACATGAGATAAAGGTTATGGGTTGATCTTTTTAAAGACTATGGATGTTCATTTCATTATCAACCTAGAAAAGGAAAACAAACTATATGATAAATTAGGTAGGAGAGACCCTGTTGTAATGTAAATGAAAATGATTCATGGAGATTTATAGATAAAGGACCTAGAAAGGTTTTATATAGGAGTCAATGAGGAAAGGGACATCATCAATCCTATCCAAAATTATTTCATAACCTTCATTACTATATAAAATCATGTTATCTTAGAGAGATGATTATTTTATTTAAAGGTAGATAAAGGATATTAAGAATGGGATGTTTCTTGAGTTCAATATTGGTTAAGAAGGTGTATAAAAATATCATACAAGGCTCTGTGTCCGATCTATCTTAGAGATAAATATAAATCTAATATATGAAGTTCAATACCCTATATTATCTATAAATCCTGATACATTAAGATATATGGGGAGAATCAAGATAATTATTTTTGGGATAATATGAAATGAGTTTTTTAAAACTACACTAAAATATGAATGGTTTTTCAAAACATAAAGTTCAAGAAACATCTTCTTAAAGGGGTATTGCAGCCACTATCCATGATTACATTGAAGTGGGATAATATCTGATATGGAATTTGTCACTGGTCTCCCAAGAATTCCCAATGGAAATAATGTAATATGGGTTGTAGTGGATCGAATCACCAAGACTTCCCATTCCATTAATATTCAAGAATATTTACCTCTTGAATATATTTATAATATATACATAAAGGAATTGGTGAGTTAGTACAAGGTTTTAATTTGTACCAATTATAATTGTTATCCTAGGTTCACATATAAATTATGAGGAAGTATTCAATAAGATCTAGATACAGAACTGAATTCTAGTATGACCTATCACTTCCAAACTGATAGATAATATGAAAGGTCTATTAAGATCGATGAGGAAATTATGAGAACATGGCCAATGGAAATTAAAGGTGGATGGGATTAACAACTCCCATTAGTTCAGTTCTAATAGAAAACATATTCCACATGAGTATTCCAATGGCACCATATAAAGCTCTATATGGGAAGAGATGTTAAACTCCTACATTTTGGGATGAATTTGGTGATTGGATGCTAATTGGGACCAATATTATGAAAGGGATAAAAATAATGGTTCCTACTATCCAACAACTTATAAAACCTGATGATATTCGGAGGAAGATTTATAGGAATAACCATTGAAGGGAATTGGCATTTGTTTTTGGAGATAAGGATTTCCTTTGGATATCAATATGAAATATATTCACGTGTCTTGTATAAAAGGTGAATACTATCCCTAGGTACATTGGCCCCTTCAAGATCCTTAATCACATAAGAGTAGTATGTAATTAGTTGGAACTTTCACCAAATTTAGCTTAATGTCATGATGTATTCCAAGTATCTCTGTTGAGGATATAAAAAACTAATTCCTCACATGTACTAAATATAAAGTTGTTAATGTTGGAATAAGAAATCTATTATGGGAAGCATCCAGTTGAGATCTTGGACCACAAAGACAATGTTATATGAAAAAAGATGAATTTCATAACAAACTGTGGATGAACCTAATTACAAGGAGGTAACATAGGAATGAGATGAATTTGAAAAACTAAAATACCCTCACCTATTTTTTTATTCCGAGAATATGATTTTAAATATTAGTGAATAAGTTTCCAAAGGGGGATTAATTTAATTACCAGGGATTTTAAAATAATGTTTTTCCTGAGATAATGTGTATTATATTATGTTATTTTATACACATAAAAAGTATAGAGAATCCAAAAAAACTATATATCATTAATAGTGAAAATTAAATATGTTAGTTATGAAACCAATAAAAATTCGAGACATTACTAATAGAAAAAATATAATATAGAAAATATAAAATCGGAAAATATTTATTATCCCAATCTGTTAAACCCATCACCCCGACAAACAATCTATAGAAGTAAAACAAAATACAAGTAAAAAAATCAATATATTAAGAAAATGGAAATATAAACTTATGAGTAATTTAAGTGAATATTATATGAATGAATAAATTGGTATTTTTAGTGTATAAAAGGATATATAACTGTTGGTATTTGACCATTATCTAATTGTGGGTCAAATATGACTATTTATCAATATAACCATTGTTCATTTTGACTATTGAGAACTATAACAATTGAAAATAATATTGTCATTATAATTAGTGTTTATAAGAATCAATGAAATAGGATAACTGATCTATAAAGGATAAAATATGCCCATTAACATGTAGAATCATGCCGGTTTCACCACATTTGTTAGAAATTGGGAGGGAGGTCCCATCACTGTGGTTTTCCCATGACCAATCCCTTGATGTTCTTCAAAAAGTTAATCTTGAATGATATAACATATGGGATAAGTTTAAATTAGTAGATATTACCAATTGGTTGATGTTTACTGATACACCACTTAAAACTAACACCATCACACACCATTACCATAGGACGTATGAATTTGTAATAAGGGGTTAGATGTCTAGAACTTAGTAACATAAAATGTAATTTACTTTTTCTAAATAAATTTTTTTATTCCACAAATTCCATTTTATGTATATTTTTCCTTAATATGTCTTGATAAATTAAATTATCAACATAAATAAAGAATATTTTTATTTTTATAAAATAAATAAAAATTAGTGTTAATATAAATAATATTTGTATTATTAAAATAATCATATAAGCCACTATTTTTTAAATATAATTTTCAATGTATTTCATTATTTTCATGGATATTTTTGTAATGTAATTCTTTTTACTATTGCTTAAAAACTAATATGTCTCGGTAAATAAGTGTTTTTATATTTAAATTTAAAAATTATCTGATTTAGTTAATTATTATTATAAAAAAAATTATATCCAAAATAACAAAATATAAATTAGGTTAGGGGGAATTTATTAAAATTTTAAAAAATAACATATTTTTCCGTAGTTAGTAAAAATAAAAATTTGGGTTTTTGGATATATTTTATGTTTTTATATTTATGTAACAGTGATGTGATAATTAATTAACCACAATCCTAATCCTAAAATATGTAACTTAATTAATATTATTTATTTTACTTGATTTTACTTAATTTTCAAACCTATAAGTGATTTTTAAAGTAAAAAATTAAAATTCAATTTTTTATAACATTACGTTGTGGAAAATTTATTTCATTAATTTCAAAAGAATTATTTAAAAATGGTGTATGTATATGGTGGGTTCAAGTATCATAGATTTTGATTAAAATTTACAAAACCATGAGAAACAACTTTTGGCAAGCTAGTGGTTTTTCATTTTCCATAACTTATATTTATAGTACCTATATTCTGAAATTATTAAACAACCCCTCTTCTATTTCTATAAATACCAACACATTTCACCATCCCCCTTCACTAAAAATATATTTTCCCTGAAGAGATGGTGATTTTTCTACCTAATGTCTCCCCAAAATATTTTCTTATCCCCCATGGTTCCAAACATCACGATTTTGAAACTACAATTTAAGGTAAGGGAAATATACACTTTTATTTTCCATTCAAGTTCACTTTTTATTGTATGTATTATATTTTCCTAAATAAATACTTTTTTCCAATTTATATTATCCCATTAGTTTAATAATGTTCATTTATTAACTAAATGCACTTGGACTCCCTTGTTTTAACTTTCCTAAATCTATGTTTTATACCCATCATGTTTCCAAATTTATTTCTCTCTTTTAGAAGTGAAATTTTCATTTTTTTGTTAATACCAAAACCTATTAATTTTCCGTGGGTATTAACCTAGATGTAAAATGATTTATTAATCATATTATTTACATATATATAACCAATTACATTTTTTTGTTCAATAATGATGTATAGACTATTCTATTAAGAAATCTTTCACAAAATGACTTGGATCACACTACAAAATAAAACATATTTACATAATTCATTTCACACATTGGAATATGACTTGATTTGGATCACACTGAAAAATAAAATAAAACATATTTATATTATTCATTTCACACATTGGTCATGGGTAGGAATATATTTTTTTTCAATATATTCTTGGAATTAAATTACCCAGTTTTATTTATCCAATTGTGATATTTTTTGTCTCATTATAGGGGTTATAGTTTATAGTTGTGAAATCTCATGCTAGTAATTTATTAACGCAATATTTATTATTAGTTTCAAAATATAGAATATTTCAAGTGTTTGTTATGAAGACTATCTTGAGGTTTTATTATTTTTTCAATATTTTAAACAAATTTATAGACACAAATCTGTTAGATGTGTTAGAGAGTAAATATATCTTCATTATTTATCCTCAAATGTTCATTTTATAATGTAGTTTTACAATATAATGGTTCATATGTTGATTCCTTTAGGGTTTTAGATAAGAAAATGTAGTATTTTTTATATACATTATATGTATAATTTATAATGATAAATAACTATTTTTAAGGGTTATGTGAAAAATATGAATCAACCATAGGCATAAACTTCTTAATAATATATATTAATAGATGAATGAGATGTATATTGATTATTTTTATAAAATGGGGAATTATGGTGTCCTTATATAATTATAGTTTACATTTGATAATGATGGAAAAGGGATACTTGTATAAGAATAAATGTTAATTCCTCATTGTGAAGTGATAAAATAAAATTTACAAATTTTTCAAAAATATATATGATGTTCAATAATATATACTATCACATATTACTATATTAATGGTTTAATATTTGAAATTAATAGAAAAAATTGAAGAATGGAAATTAAAATAAATTTCTTTCATGGTTTACTAAAACTAAGAAAGACTCATTTATTTACATTACAACTATTTAAAATGTTATTTTGGGGACTAAGCATTGGAGTTATTTCATGGTATGTTTTTGATATTAATGGTTACACATTTTTTATAAAAAATATTTTTAAAATATTACCATTAAAAATAGCATAATAATGGTCAATAATGAGGAAATACTTTTTTAGTGTAAAATATTTAAAAAATTCATCAACATTTTTTTTTGGAGTTTTCGAGGTTAAATGTGATACTGATTATGAAATATTTTTAGAATAAGATTATGTGTATGTCAAGGATGATGATAACAGTTTTTTGAAACTTGATATGTATGAATACACTATTATTTACTTGAAATAATTTAGTTTCAAATATGAATCATTTATCTAGAGAAGCATTAAAACTATTTATTTTTTGTTTGTGACCCATCAAATGATTAGTGGTACATCATTATTCAAGAGAAAAATTATAATTTGGTTGATTGTAAGTTCATTATTTTAAGTTATTTTCTAAATATTAATTATCAATTAAAATATTAAAAAGGGATTATAATGAATAAATGTTTAGTATAATTCATCTAATATAAAATCATCATGTATAACAGATATGGGAAAAATGATTTATTATCTTAATTAGATAGGTAAATATCATTTTACAATTTTTTTATCAAAATTTAAAATGTAAAAACTCTATCATGGATTTTTAAATCCATATATATTTAGAATTTTCAAATATTTTTTATGAAATGTTATATTCATCCATTTCAATTATAAATTTTTCGATTCATAAATTAACATCATTTGTTTTTAAGAAACATACAGATGAATGAAACATTTATAAACATCGAAATTTGATCGATAAAAGCGTGATCTTTTATATAATTTTTTAATTTTATTAACAATATTTTTAATTAGAAATTAATTTGATAAATAATCTCTGATATCAATATTTTTTACTGATACTAAATCATGTAAATAATGTAACATTTTTTTCTCTTCAGCATATAAATTTATACATGTTAAACATTGATGTGATTTTTATATTAATTCATATATTTGTAAATTTTAATTACTCTTTTTATATTTTAGAAAGAAAAACATAATTACTTTTTCATGATTATTTCAATATATTTATAAATTTTATATATTCACAATTTTTCAACTATATAAGTTCTCATAATACATATAATTTTCTTTTTATAAATAAAACTCACATTTTATTACTTCTAAAAATAATACAATTATAATTAAATATGGACAGATATAATTTCATATCCTTAATATATTTAAATTATGTACATTTACGTAGAGGAATTCTTACTAAGGCCTATCATCATTTATCCAATGAATATATCTTTAATTATTATTTAATTTAATAAAATTATTTTTTATACATGTTTATATTATTTGAAGCTCTAATTGAGATCCTATATTGGAAGTTTCTTATTCTTCCCCAAAGAATAAAATAAAAAGATTTGGTACGTGTTGGGTGAAAATTTAGGAAAAAACTTACTTGCAAATTGAGGGAATAGTTTGAGAATTTAATTTGAAAAAAATAATAATTGAACAAGATTTAATGAAATAATATTCATGATTTTTGTGGCCATGATAATCTATTATAGGATTAAAATTTAATATATTAATTAGAATAATATTAATTTTAGGGGGAAGTATTGTATTTTAGTGTTCATAATGATAAAGTTTTTCATATATATTATATATTTTTTATAATTTAATAAAATTAATAAATTTAATGACTAATAATTAAATTATTGTATTATTTTATTTTTTTGAATTTCTTAATACAAAAGAAATTAAAATAATGTGTCTATAATTTTCGTTAGTTAGATGGTGATATTTTAAAATAGTATTTTCTTCATGTTATAATCTAAGGAAATAGTACATTAGAAACCCAAGAACCAAACATGGGTATATAGATGCCAAGAACTTGGATAATATTTCTCCTAAAACGAGATGAATCATTTCTATAATAATATTTTTTTTCTTATAAAATCATATTTTAAAATTATTTATAATTGAACGAAAATTTATTTATTTAAACTTATTCAACAAGATGATATGAGATCTCACCAAGAGATATAGTAACAGAATCTACAACCTTATATATTATCACACGAAGGTTATCAGTTACTAATGGAGAAAATTATTACTAACACTCATGATGAAATATGATCTAAATCCTTTAGATACATAGAACGAGTTCTAATTTTCAATCCATTTTCCCACACATAAAATGAAAACGGAAAATTATGGGAATGAAAAATGGTGATGTTTCTAATGAATCCCTTAAGATATGTAGTAAATATGTTTAAAATAAGATAATTATTAATTTTCTCAAATATCAGTGTTTTATAAATTCATTGGTGTTATATTATATTTTCATATATTATTTCAAGATAATATTTTGAGGAAATCAATGCACGAGAAATTTATAATTATGTGTAGGAAAGATATGTTTTATATTGTTTTGAGAATGAAAAAACACCAAGGTTGCATAATAGGTTTTGGGGTGGGTTTTAGTGTTTTAAATGCTTTTTTCTATACTTGTACAACATTGAGGGAGATAATATAGAAGGGATAAATAGTTTCATG
The DNA here is from genome assembly GCA_963277665.1 of Viscum album. Lineage (NCBI taxonomy): Eukaryota > Viridiplantae > Streptophyta > Magnoliopsida > Santalales > Viscaceae > Viscum > Viscum album. Next base: position 457,970,277 of record OY728139.1, on the reverse strand, counting down.
GATGGATGATCTATGATATATGAATCAATCAATTGATGAACAAATTATATCTTAAATAAATGATATGTTTTCAAAAATGAAAAAATAGATGTATTGTCCCCAGGACACCACAATTCCCATCCTACCAATTTAGATCCTATACATTCTCATTAAATCTTAATTATGTATCTTGAGTTCAATGTTGGGAATCCCCATTTATACATTTTTTTTAAAAATGATTACACTATGGGAGATTATGTATATTACCATAGATTATAGACAGAACAAGTAAGTTTTTCCAGGAAGAATATTAATGATCTAAATGCTCTACTATCATATCCTACATTAGATATGGATACTGCAAGATAAACTGTAACTCATTTATTACTCTTTCTAGATAGCATTTATCATTAGTTAGAATATGATTAATATGATATTTTCATAATTTGTATTTACATATAATTTTAATTAACAAGTATTTTTTCATAAATTTAACATATATAAATGTATATGAAACAAAATATTAATAACTAAAGAATTAAATGTTTGGAGAACATTCACCTATATATTATACAGATATTATTCTAATTTTTAAAACATTAAAAATTAATTATTATTATTTTTGAGAGTGATAGTGAGTTTTTGACGTCCACCTAAATATATAGAAGAGACTATGCATTGTGGATTTTTAAAAAAGACACTATGAATTTTATTATCAAAGAAGAGATTCTTACAACTTTGTTATAATTTGATCTAGGTAAATAAAAAAAATCATAAATTCATTTTAAATAATATAACTTACGGTAATTTCATTTATCAATTTTATTATTTGCTATCTATATAGACATTTCATAAAACATGGGAGAAATTTAATTTATTGATTTATAGTAAATAAATTTATTTCAATGGATATGAAATATAAGAGGATGAATTTTAGAGAAAAATATAAATCCATATGTATAGAAAAGAAATAGTTTTCATTCCTTCAATTCCATTAAGTGAAGGAAGAATATATTATAATGAACTACTATAAATTACACTATCATTCATGCTTAGATTTATATCTTTTAGCGGTCATTGGATGAGATTCATATTTTACCAACATGAATGCAGGTTAAATTGGTTATATTACTTTATGGTTGTATTTTAGGACCATTTTTGGGACTCAATTAATTTAGAAGTTGTATTATATTTTATTAGTTTTTTAATCTCTTTTTCCAAGTTACATATATTTTGTTAATTCTTATGTGAAATTATAAATAGTATATATTTTACAAAGAAAAAAAATTGATATTGAACCAAAAATATATTTTTTACGTGAAACTAAAGTGATATATAATTTATATAATAGTTCATACTAATTTTTCATACATATATTGCGTGATTTTTTTACAAACTGTAATTTCAAAAATGAAGTGTTATCATAATGAGGGACATGTTAAATGAGGATATTATGATTTATTACTCATAATTTTGAGACTATCATGACATGAATAGTGAAATATTTTTAACAAAGTTAGTTATACTATATCATTTAGAATTTAAATACATTTTTTATACTACAAATTTTATTAAATTAATATTTCTTTAGGTTTTTTATGATGTTATATATTATTATAGTAAATAATTAAATCACAATTGAGATATATTTGAAAATTGTTTTCTAGTCTTACTTAATTTATAGTTGTATATTTTAATGTTTCACTTATGTGTATTACCTTGAATTTTTTTTAATTTTTTCATTTGTTCTTATTTTTTATACTTCTTTTCCTGGTTTTAATTTCATTTCATTCTAAATTACATTTGTTTTTTTATAGAAAATCATGGATAAATGAATTGTGTTTGGACATAGATGTAATTATACAATCAATGTTGATAATAATTTTGCGGTTATTTTTTTATATCAAAATATTTTAACTATAACTGATATAGAATGAGGGGTTCAATGTTATTTTTGTTAAAATTTGACTTTTAAAGCCTTTTTTACAGACCATTTATTAATTAAATGATGTGAGCGTTTTTGTCGTGAAACCCTCAATCAATATTTTCCCTTTTTATGTAGCACAGTGGTGACCACAGGGCTGTCTCTCGAGGAGGTTGCAGTTCGAGTTGTAAAACTGTCACTTTTGTTGTTTTGTTTGTTTTTAATGAAATGAAAATGGGGGATTGATTGACAATTTGAAAATAAAATTTTAATTAAATTCTAAACTTAAATAATTTTAAAGGAAAGATAATGTGGGTTTGAAATCAAGAATAAAAATAGCAGTCGCAGACAAGCTTCACCCTCTCGGACACTCCCCTCTTCCTTGTTTATAAAAAAATATCTCTTATTTTAAATTCCTAAATGTACCCCCAAGGACCCCCAGGTTTACACTCAAATTTGAAAAGACACCATATTTAACACTTCAATATGACTTTTGTCCCGCCTATAGAAGTGATTCAATTACTTAAATACCTCCAAGTAATTGAACCTAATTGAATTCGCTATGCTCAATGACAAAACCTCACCAAAGAATTTTAAATAGCGAAGTCAATTGTTCTACTTTATAGATGGAACAATGGTAAAATCAAATTTGTTGAAAATATATTTAAGAAAGAAAACAACCAGATTCATTCAAAAATATAGGTTCAAGAGAAATTCAAAAAAAAGAGATTACACATTAAAATCCAAACTCGGAAGAGAGTGTCCGTCGGGTGTCGCCGTCCGCAACCACTTGCCGCTTAGCCTTCCATCACTTGAGAAGCCTTCATCTTTTCTATTGAATATTCAAAGAATTTCATCTTCTTAAGGATCAAAACCTCCACCTTCCCCTTCGCTCTCTCAAGCCAAATCCCTTTTGTGAGGGATGGTGTGGTGAAAAATAGAATATTTTGAGAGGTAGGAGCTCCCCTCCTTTTATAGGCACATTTCGACCTCCGAAAGTTGTCGCGTTTTGGAGCCCATATATGACCTCTTAACGCGTTGAGGCCTTCTTCAATGTTGTTCATAATTGTCTTGGCCGTGTCCCCTCAAAAGATCAGTGGATTTGGATAGGTATTCCTAGAGTTATGGACAATTTCCTCGGACAATTTATTCTGTCCAGTCAGAATCATCAAACCGAAAAACACCGTTTTGTACTGAATTAATGTCCCTGAACACGGCCATTTCAGGCGTGGCCTCCTTAATGCAACTTGTTCCAAATCTTCTTATCCGTCTATACACAAAATTTCAGCTCCATTAAAGTCGTTTTGAGCGAGTTATGGATATTTCACTGAACCTTCGTTTTTCTGGAAGAAATTTCCTGGAAGCTTCCTTGGTGTTCCTCAAAAATCTTCAACTTCATTGAATTGTTTGGACCTCAAGATGGTAGAATCAGATCCTGGTCCAGAATACAAAGTTGAAGGAAATTAAATTAGTATTCTAAAGAAATTATAATCATAAAATTTGGATTTATATTTTTTTTGTAAATGACCAAAATACCCCTGTGATAAAAAGCTGTTAAAAATCCAGAATTATGAAATTTAAACTTTTTATCCCAAAACACACTATAAATCCAAAATTGTTACAAATAAGATCAAATTGTTAAATTTGTGAGGTTTAAATCATTTAAATAGACATTAAAAATATTGGAAATATTATCTCTATCAATTCCCCCACACTTGGCTCTTGGACTCCTGGACAAGTGAGCACGGTATCAAGAAAAATAAAACACATACCAATGGAGTTTACCAATTTTACCACAATGAATTAAAAAGATATCATGCCTCATTAAAGAAGAATATTTAAAATTCTAAATTCAAATCATTCAATCCATTTCCACTTATTTTTTTCTTCTCATGGACAAAACACACTTACCTCACATTCATTTTTTTCTCTCAGCACACAATATAGATTTGCAACAAGGATTTTCTCATCCAACTCATGCAAGAATTACCATAGGCTTGATAAATTTCTACATCTCCACCTGATGTGAACCAAGAACATGTGATTATCATGATGACTTTACAAGGTTTTTTCTGTGGCTTGGGGTTGGTAGGTTTTAAATGTGAAAAATTCTGTGGCTGAATAAGGAGGGTTTGGCTCTTTTTGAATTAGAAATTCATGATTCTAATTTTCGCTCAAGTATGGTCTCCTCCACATTCTCTTAAAATAATCAACTCTGATCTTCTGTTTTCCACCCCATTCCATCAATATTTCAGCAGAATGTATGAATTTTTTTTTAAAGCTCCAGATAGGCACAGCTTATTTCCATTGCGAGCTCCAGATAGGCACAGCTCCATTTCATTTGAGAGCTCCAGATAGGCACAGCTCCATTTCATTTTAGAGCTCCAGATAGGCACAGCTCCCAGAAAAATATATTCCAACATCACAAATACGCCTTCAATGTTTAAATGTTCTCCCAAAGCAACACCAAATGAGGTAGCACATCATGAGTCATATTCCCCTTCACACTTAAGTTCAACTAGATCATGCATTTATACTTCCAGAGCAGGTTGGAAAGGGAAATTTGGATTGTAATGTGGCTAACCTTACAGGATATACATGGCTACTAAGGGCTCACGAAGGATAAAATGTTCAAGGAAGGCCAAAATAAAAAAGGATAATCATGAAAAGGAGGCTCCAATATTCAAAAAAATGCCTCAATCATTTTAATCACACGTATCTCAGCCCTCAAGTTTTGATAGAAATAAATCAAGTTCTGGTTTAAACAAACACGAATTGGTTCTCTCAAGAAAGAGGTAAATGTGAAGAAAATTTAAAAATGGGTCCAGAGGCCTCACAGGAATGAGAATTTCAATCACAATGCCAGTGATATGTGCCACGATATTTAAAAATCAGTGGTCATTTTAAGAATTTTCCAAATTTTTGAACTTAAAGCAATGTCGTATTCAGCATTCATTTATCTTTAGTTTCAAAGGATAAGTTTGTTCACTCCATGGCATAAGTTTTAAATGAAATTCAAGAAATTCAAAAACCCCTTTTTTTGAAAAAGAAACACGAAGAAAGAAAGAAAAAAAAATGGAAAGAAATTTTGACAACAAAAAATTTCAAAAACAAAGTTCATAAAAAAAAATCTACTCTACCTAGCATTGTGTCCCCCCCACACTTATTCTATGCAATGTCCTCATTGTGTAGTTTTTTTTAGCATGAAATTCAGGAAATTAAAGACAAAGAAAAAATAAATGATAAGGAAAGACACAACCTGGAATCAATTATATTCTGTGTCATGAAGTTGAATTTCCTCCCCTGGAGGATCATGAAAATTTTCTCGAAATAGCTTCAATCGATGCCCATTGACAGTGAATGATGTCTCTTTGTCTGGATCTTTAATCTGTATTGCACCAAAAGGAAAAACATGAGTAACAATGAATGGGCCAGACAATTTGGAACGAAATTTACCTGGGAAGAGTTTCAATCTGGCATCAAATAGCAGAACTTTGTCTCCCTCCTTGAAGTTTTTGTTGAGAATCCTCCCATCATGAAAGGCTTTGCTTCTCTCTTAGTATAACCTGGAGCTTTCGTATGCATTATTTCTGATCTCCTCCAACTCCTGCAAACAATATTTTCTTTCTTTCCCAGCAGAATATAGGTTCATGTTACATGTTTTTACAGCCCAAAAGGATTTGTGTTCTAACTCAACTGGTAGATGACAAGCCTTTCCATAGACCAATCTAAATGGTGACATTCCAATGGGGGTTTTGAAAGCTGTTCTATGGGCCCAAAGAGCATCATCAAGTCTCAAACTCCAATCCTTTCTTATCTTTTATTTCAACATCAAACTCCTGTAAAAGCAAAATCCATCTCAGAAGTCTTGGTTTTGCATCATGTTTCTTCATCATGAATCTGATTGCAGAATGATCAGTAAAAACAATCACCTTGGAGCCCAGCAGATAACTTCTAAATTTGTCTAGAGCAAAGACAAAAGCCAGCAGTTCTTTCTCAGTTGTTTTGTAGTTTGATTGGGCTTGATCAAGAGTTCGGGAGGCATAGGCAATCACATGAGATTTCTTTTCTATCCTTTGACTCAATACTGCCCCAAGAGAAAAATCAGATGCATCTGTCATTATTTCAAAGGGAATGTCCCATATAGGAGGTTGAACAATGGGAGGGGTTATCAATCTTTGTTTTAGATCATGAAACCAATTTATGCAATTCTCATCAAAGACAAATGGGACATCTTTTTGGAGTAATCTGGACAATGGAAGTGCAATTGTATTGAAATCTTTAATGAATCTCCTATAAAATCCAGCATGCCCGAGGAAGGATCTCACATCTCTGACAGTTTTTGGGTATGGTAATGAAGAAATGACCTCAACTTTGGATTGATCAACTTGAATTCCATCACGGGACACAACATGTCCAAGAACGATCCCTTTAGAAACCATAAATGGCATTTTTCGTAATTTAGAACAAGGTTCTTTTCAATGCATGTTTTCAGGACACGTTCCAAGCTTTTCAAACAACTTTCAAAAGATGATCCATACACAGTGAAGTCGTCCATAAAAACTTCCATGCAAGTTTCCAAAAATTCAGAGAAGATGCTTATCATACACCTTTGAAAAGTTCCTGGGGCATTACATAAACCGAAGGGCATCCTTCTGTAAGCAAAAGTTCCAAATGAGCATGTGAAAGTGGTTTTCTCTTGATCCTCAGGTAAAATGTGAATCTGAAAATATCCAGAGAATCCATCCAGAAAACAGTAGTGGGTTTTTCCAGCTAGTCTTTCAAGGACTTGATCAAGGAATGGTAATGGGAAGTGGTCTTTCCTTGTAACCAAATTGAGTTTCATGTAATCAATGCACATTCTCCATTTATTTGGAAGCCTTATGGGGACAAGATTACCAAATTCATTTCTTGAGATTGTAAATCCACTTTTTTTAGGAACAACATGGATTGGACTTACCCATTGGCTATCAGATATGGGAAAAATAATTCCAGCAGCCAACAAGGTGGTGACTTCTTTCTTCACAACCTCCAAAAGTGTTGGGTTTAGTCTTCTTTGAAATTGTCTTACCAGTCTAGTGTTCTCCTCTAGTAAAATTCTGTGCATGCAAACCGAGGGGCTGATTCCTGTTAGATTAGAGAGAGTCCATCCTATGGCTTCCTTGTGGGACTTGAGAACTTCCAACAATTGGTTTTCCTGGACTTCTGACAATTCTTTTGAGATTATTACAGGGAATTGTTCCTTATGACCTAGGAAGGCATACTTGAGGTTATCTGGAAGGGGTTTCAATTCTACCACAGGTGGGTTGGTTTCATTGATAACTGGGAACTCTTCAGAAGTTTGATTGTTTGGTGAAGCTCCATGTTCATCATAGTTATCTCTTTCTATGATATCATGACTTGTTTCATGTGAAAAATTGGAAACCTCTCCTTGAATACCACTAACAGATTCAACGGTTTCTAGATATTCATCTTTATCATTTCTCAGATATCCAGTCTCAAAATCCCAAGACTCTTCATAGTCTCCAATTTCATCCTCATTTTTCTCTGATTTGGTATCATACAAATATCCCTCTTTTTCTACATCAGTTGGTATTTCATCACAGAAAAAATTAGGTAACATGCCAGAGGAAAACCAATCAATCATGTTTACATGGGGAGTTGAATGATCCTCAACTGGGTGTTTCATTGAATGAAAAATGTTGAAATGAACAACATCTCCTCCAAATTCTAGTGAAAGTGTTCCCTTGTGAACATTGATGATCGCTTTTGCCGTTTTTAGAAATGGCCTCCCTAGGATGAGGGGAGCATGTGTGCTGAACCGATCATCTTCCATATCCAAAACATAGAAGTCAACAGGAAAAATCATGTCTCTCACTTGAACGAGAACATCCTCTATAACTCCAGCAGGTTTGGTGGTACTTCGGTTTGCGAGTTGAATGATAATTCCAGAGGGTTTTAAGTCTCCAACCTGAAGAGATGAGTAGACGGAATGTGGCATGACATTGATGGAGGCCCCTAGATCAAGCATCACATCTTTGAATTCACATTTCCCAATGGTACAGGGAATGGTAAATGTCCCAGGGTCTTTACACTTGACCGGAAGGGCATGTTGGATCAACGATGAGACATTCCTTCCTAAGTTTACTTTTTCACCCCCTTTGAACTTCCTCTTGTTGGTACACATGTCTTTCAGAAACTTAGCGTACCTCGGAATTTGTTTCACAGCATCGAGCAATGGAATATTGACTTGGACTTTCTTGAATGTTTCCAAAACCTCCTTATCCAATTCTTGTTCAGCACTTGACATTGGTGGTGGTTCACACCTTGGATAAGGAAGTGGAGGTTTGAATGTTTCTGGGGTATTCTGAGTATGTTTCGGAGGAATATAAGGGCCAGACATCCTCTTCCAATCATTCTTTGTTCTTTCAAACAAGATTTCTTCTCTTGACTTTGAGTTTCTATCAACTTCAAATTTTTCATCATTTTTATCAAGGGTAGGATTTTCATCAACAGTATCAGAAGAAGGCTTGATGTTCTCAATCTGAGGATTTTTCAATTTTGTTGCACTCCTAAGTTCAATTGTACTCACATTTTCCTTCCCATTATTCCTCGGATTTACTTGTGGCTGTGAGGGTAAACCACCACTCATTTGATTTGTTATGCAATTAATACCAGAGGCAAGTTGACCCATTTGAGTCATCAAGGTATTCATTTTGTTATCTTGCTGTTTTGTGTATTCTTTTAGTTCCCTCATTTCCTCTTGTTGTTTCCTCATTGCTTCTTCAAGGTTCCTATCCGAGTTTTGAGTGGGAGGGGTAGGGTGAAAATTCCTTCCAGAATGAGCATTGGCTTGCTCATTGAAATATCTTGGTTGATAATTACTTGATTGTCCTTGGAAAAATCCTCTTGGTTGTTCAGGTTGATGAAATCTTTCATTTGACTTGTTGTTCCATCCTTGATTGAAATTTTGGTTGTTTTGAAATGGTCTTTGCTGGTTTGGTTGAAATGGTCTTCCAGGAAAAACTGCATTGCAGTTCTCAGGAGGCTCTGTCATTTGCGGGCATTGGTCACTAAAATGTTCATTCGAAGAACAAATCCCACAGTGTACATGTAGTTGGAAAGCCGCTTCAGGTTTGGGTTGGGTTGGTGGGGTGTTAGACAACATTATTGACCTTACCATGGTGGTCAGATCAGATAGTTGACTTGCAATTGTGTTGTTTTCGGGACTAGTAGTAGGGAATTCTTGTGCAGCTTTGACATGAAGAAGGCCTCTGGTTCCAAATTGTTCGGCATTCTGGGCCATGTTTGCAATTAAAATCCTAGCAGCAGCTGGTGTCTTATCAACTAAAGCTCCTCCTGCAGCAGCATCGATCATACTTCTATCAGTGAGACACAATCCTTCATAAAAGTATTGAATGAGAAGCTGGTCACTGATTTGATGATGAGGGAAACTAAAACAAAGATGTTTGAACCTTTCCCAGTATTCGTGAAGCGTTTCTCCTTGTGTTTGCCTAATTCCACAAATCTCCTTTCGAATGGAGGCAGTTCTAGACGCAGGGAAAAATTTTTCAAGGAAAATCTTTTTTAATTCATTCCAATTTCTAATCAAGGTTGAGTGAGAATAGAAAAACCATTCCTTAGCAACTCCATCTAGAGAAAAAGGAAATGACCTAAGCTTCATTTGATCGGCATCAACTCCATGAGGTTTCATATTGACACACAAATAACTAAATTCTTGGAGGTGTTTGTGTGGGTCTTCACCGGGAAACCCATTGAATTTGGGAAGCTGGTGGATGAAACCGGACTTGATTTCAAATCCAGCAGGGGCATCAGGGTACTCAACAGGATTCTCATGATTTTCATCATAGGACGAAGCCAGTTCTTTCAAAGTTCTATTTTCAGCCATTTGGATTTCAGTTTCAACTAAGTCCCTCCTAGGTGTATTGGTGGAAGATTCACAACTTGAAACTTGTGGATTATTACCTCTAAACCTAGTGTGAAAAGTTCTATCAATTTATGAATCTAAAGGTAACAAGTTCGGTTCAGAAGTTCGGGTCATGCAAGAGAAATGAAAAAAAAATATATGTATATATATAACTAAAATAAAATCAACTCTAGCAACCTCCCCGGCAACGGCGCCAGTTGATGTGAGCGTTTTTGTCGTGAAACCCTCAATCAATATTTTCCCTTTTTATGTAGCACAGTGGTGACCACAGGGCTATCTCTCGAGGATGTTGCAGTTCGAGTTGTAAAACTGTCACTTTTGTTGTTTTGTTTGTTTTTAATGAAATGAAAATGGGGGATTGATTAACAATTTGAAAATAAAATTTTAATTAAATTCAAAACTTAAATAATTTTAAAGGAAAGATAATGTGGGTTTGAAATCAAGAATAAAAATAGCAGTCGCAGACAAGCTTCACCCTCTCGGACACTCCCCTCTTCCTTATTTTTTAAAAAATATCTCTTATTTTAAATTCCTAAATGTAGCCCCAAGGACCCCCAGGTTTACACTCAAATTTGAAAAGACACCATATTTAACACTTCAATATGACTTTTGTCCCGCCTATAGAAGTGATTCAATTACTTAAATACCTCCAAGTAATTGAACCTAATTGAATTCGCTATGCTCAATGACAAAACCTCACCAAAGAATTTTAAATAGCGAAGTCAATTGTTCTACTTTATAGATGGAACAATGGTCAAATAAAATTTGTTGAAAATATATTTAAGAAAGAAAACAACCAGATTCATTCAAAAATATAGGTTCAAGAGAAATTCAAAAAAAAGAGATTACACATTAAAATCCAAACTCGGAAGAGAGTGTCCGTCGGGTGTCGTCGTCCGCAACCACTTGCCGCTTAGCCTTCCATCACTTGAGAAGCCTTCATCTTTTCTATTGAATATTCAAAGAATTTCATCTTCTTAAGGATCAAAAACTCCACCTTCCCCTTCTCTCTCTCAAGCCAAATCCCTTTTGTGAGGGATGGTGTGGTGAAAAATAGAATATTTTGAGAGGTAGGAGCTCCCCTCCTTTTATAGGCAGATTTCGACCTCCGAAAGTTGTCGCGTTTTGGACCCCATAAATGACCTCGTCACGCGTTGAGGCCTTCTTCAATGTTGTTCATAATTGTCTTGGCCGTGTCCCCTCAAAAGATCAGCGGATTTGGATAGGTATTCCGAGAGTTATGGACAATTTCCTCTGACAATTTATTCTGTCCAGTCATAATCATCAAACCGAAAAACACCGTTTTGTACTGAATTAATGTCCATGAACACGGCCATTTCAGGCGTGGCCTCCTTAATGAAACTTGTTCCAAATCTTCTTAGCCGTCTATCCACAAAATTCAGCTCCATTAAAGTCGTTTTGAGCGAGTTATGGATATTTCACTGAACCTTCGTTTTTCTGGAAGAAATTTCCTGGAAGCTTCCTTGGTGTTCCTCAAAAATCTTCAACTTCATTGAATTGTTTGGACCTCAAGATGGTAGAATCAGATCCTGGTCCAGAAGACAAAGTTGAAGGAAATTAAATTAGGATTCTAAAGAAATTATAATCATAAAATTTGGATTTATATTTTTTTTGTAAATGACCAAAATACCCCTGTGATAAAAAGCTGTTAAAAATCCAGAATTATGAAATTTAAACTTTTTATCCCAAAACACACTATAAATCCAAAATTGTTACAAATAAGATCAAATTGTTAAATTTGTGAGGTTTAAATCATTTAAATAGACATTAAAAATATTGGAAATATTATCTCTATCATTAAACAAATAAAAAAATTAATTTTTGATCAATTGTTTTCATACATTCAACATTGGTTATTATTAAATTGATGTTGAAATTACTCTTCAATGTTGGTATTTTATAACTAAAATGGATACATAATTTTAGACTTCTATTTTAATTGTTTGACATTTTAAACTATATAAAATATGTAAAAAACCAATGTTTAAAGGTATTTTCTATTAGATTTAGTTTTCAGATTATAAGACCATCAATTCTAAATCCACGAATGCTTTTACACTTTTCATCCTACTCTTGAGAAATTCAGAGTGATCCGTTCTATATAGACTATTATACACCATATTTTTCCTACCATTAGGGTTATATATTGAGAAATAATTTTATTTGAGTACCTATACCCATCTCCTTTATAACATGTTTAATTTATTTTTTTTGAATATATGCATCATTCCCAAGATATCTTTACATATATCACACTTTTATCTATATATAATGTATCCTAATAATTAACGAAAAAATAAACACTAAATGATCCAGATCATGTGTAGGATAATTTTCATCATTGGTGTTTAATTAATGTTAAACATAATATTCCACCATCCTGATTTTTCATAAGGAAATATCCCAATCCCTCATTGATTACATCATTATTTATAGAAACAATTACACTATATGTTTGTGTTATTATATTTTTGGTGAACACCAAAATTTTAATCTCCTTGAACATCTCATTAAATTCATCTATATATATAATATTTACTTGCTTCTATGAAAACATGATCTTTGGATTTTCCAGTAATGTTAAATTTCTAAAAAAATCATCAATAATAACCCCCTTTTCCTGGAAATCTATGTATTTAATTTGTAGATGTTATTCTAAGACATTATTCAGTAATATTTATAATTATAGCATAAATTGATATACCATCTCCTATAAAGAAATTACATAATAAGGATAATTTTTATTAAATATTTTCACAGATGTGGAACATTTAATATAGTTTTTTCGTTCATATGGTCATTATAAAAATTATAAAATTATATTCATGTTCTTCTATTATTATATAATATGTGTGAATTTATTCATTAAATTATAACTTAAATTTATCATAGTAATATATAAAGTCAATAGTAATCAAATCCAGGAACATAATTGGGGAATATTTATGAATGGATTTCAATAGTATATTTTCCCTCTTAACCTTAACTGGTTGATTCTAGGATAGAGGATCCACATTCAAGAATTCTTCATCGCCTAAATTTTTGTCAATAAAATATTCAATATAAGGTTTGTTATACTTTTTCTAGATCATTATATTATGTTTATGAAAATAATGTGAAATACCTATTGAGTTGTACTTCATAAAAACGATGACCAATTCACCCCATGGTGAAACAATTTTGTATATAAAACTTTTTCATTCATATTTTCATTTAGAATATTATTTTAATCTTTAAAAATATTAAGTGAAAGTATAAAAAGAATAATTTATTTTTTCATTCATATAGGTATGTGTTCAATTAAAAACTCAAATTCATTATATTGTAGAATACCAGATAGTTCATTGTGAAGTACAACAATATATTCCCATATAATTAGAATGTATTCAATATTAAGATCCTCCCAAACCATTTGAGCTGATAATCCAAATTTATTCAATATCAAGACACATAGTAATTAATTTATTTCTCTAATACCTTATATATTTATGAATAAAATTTCAAAATACATTTAATTTCATCGTTAACTTTCTTTACATGTATCACCGATTTTTAATAAATTGTTATATGTTAATAATATTATTATTTACAAATGACTGTAATAACCTAAATTTTGTAAACATTTTATTATTAAGTGGAATTTAATCTTTTTAAATATTATGTATAATGTATTGATATAAATAAAATGTGTTAAAAAAATGTATCAATTTTTGTTAAAGTCTTTATGTATTTTCAAAATATTATCTTCTTAATAATTTTTCATATTTGATTTTGTGAAAAAAAATATTAAAGTAATTTTTTCTCTTCTAGAAAATGTATTTAAAAAATATAAAAATATTTATTAAATTTAATTATATTTTTTTTTTTATTTTAGATAATTTTTTGAAATTACTAAATATTTTATAAATAGTAAAAATTACTAAGTTTTATTAGAATCAAACTTTTGATTTAAATAAATTAAAAAATATTCATCTTGATATAATATATTTAAAAAAATTAGATAAATATTATTATTGTTAATATGATTTAGTTCATTGAAATCAATTCAAAATTTAATTTTTATATAAAAACATTTTTTCTTCTAAATATTTTCTCTATGTAAAATTGGTGGTTCACCATATCTGTGGGTCAAATTTTATATTCAAAATTTCTACTTCTATTAATGGAATGTGTAATAATGGTTTAAATATTTTTAATCTCCATTATTAATATAATAAAATGAGTTTAAATTAAAATTTATACCCAAATTAATGGAAACAATAATAAAAATTAATTATCGATGTTCTTATTAAAACATGTTTACCCAGGGGTTACTGTATAAAGAAAAGGGGTAAAATGACATATAATATTGATAAAGAAATTAATAAGGAACTTTTTTTAAGTAATGTCCCCTATGGGCTATGAATTATCCATTTTTGAGACCTTTTTAATGTGAAAAACGTGGGTTCACTTTATTCCTTTCAAAAATTCCATGTGTGTCCTCTCCCCCATTGATAAAAGGCCACCCCATCTTCTCTCCAATTTACAAATAAAAAAACCTATCCGGTTGGACAATACTAGAACAAATATATGACTTAAATATATCCCCATATCAAATATACCTCGGTTTTATTATAAAAATAACTAATGAATGATTTTGGACTAAACCCCAAGAGTTTCTCCAAATGGGAGGATATTTGAAGATGTACAAAAAATTCCAGACTTATTGTAAAAGATTTTGGTTGCAATTTTCCAAATTTGAGAAATATGTTATATTATACAACTATATTCTATTATGAGATATTTTTACTACCATTTTGATATTTTAAATAATTAATCTTATTCTATTAATGATAATTAATGTTTCATAAGATTTTATACATTTTTGGGGCGTATGATTCAAATGTTCCAAAACTTGTTAGTGTTTCATTTAACAATATCACTATTTATCTAGATTATTTAGGATTATAAGTTTTAGGACAAAATATTATTATCTAGATCTCAATAAAAAATGAATTTTCATATCCAATTATTTTTTAATTAAGAATTCATTTTTTTTATTTTCCTCACTTTATGTACCTGAAATTACAAAAGACTATTTTAATAAAAAAACATTATTTTCCTATTCTATCAAAAAAATATTTTTCTTTAGTATCCATGTTTTCAAATATTTTTTTAATGAATATTTTTTAAAAATTCAGAAATGATTTTCTAAAATCATTTTAAACCATGTTTATATTTTAAAAAATATATTTTCAAGGAATATTCTTATAATTTTTTGAATGATGTACATTTGACTTTTTAGTAAAAATTTGAAATTAATATATTATTAATATTGATGAAACAAAAAATAGTTTCTACAATCATGAATACCAAATGTTATAAACTTTCCATTTTATACTTATAATTTTATTTTGAATTAATTTTTTTTCAAATTCTTTTAATAAATATTTATTTTTTAAAATGCTTTTTTAAAATTGAAAGGATATTTTTCAAAAAAAAAATTCCCTGGGATAATTCAAAAATAAATTTCCATCAAATATGAAATTCATTGACGTTAATTAGTATTTATTAGTCATACAATATAAGGATACCATTCATATAATTTATTTGAATGGTTTACTCTTATAATGAAAAGATGTTTAAGAAACTCAATTCTCATTCTCAGGTTATACCCTGATAAAATCATTATATAACCCATTTATTTTTATGTTGATTATGTGATGATGAAATGATAAAATTATTTGAAAAACCCTCTATTATTATATAGGTTAATCTATGATTAAATTTTTATGAAAAACATCTCATAACATGTTTTTTTATATGATGAATGTTTTATGATAATTCAAAACACATATTTATGATTTTAATTATGTTATGGGTAGGAAAAAAATCACCCTCCAATTACGTGGGTAAATATTAACATCTAAGGATATAAAAAAGAATTTAATGGGGTGTTAAACCTAGTTTAGTAAGGTTCTATGTCTTCTATGATAGTATTGGGATTGATCTCAGACTTCAATGATGGATTGGGAAGTGAACCCATTCCACTATGATAGTTTTACATTGATCCTTGACTATTAAAGAAATAATTTAATACACATAGGTGTACAAAATAAATATCTTCCTTATAAACCATTTTTCCTATTTTAGATCATGTTATTTGATTATATTATTATTCATAATTTCTTATTTCCATGATTTATTTCAAGAATCATGTTTATGATCTATGATACGCAGGGTATGTTTTTCAAAATCTCTTCACTTGTTCTTATACCCTCACCCTCATGATAAATTGATATATCCTCTATATAAATACACTAAGAGTATAATATCACTTGTTATTAGGTTTTATTTTCCAGATATATGAAGAAATATGTTATGTATGATATGTATAATAAGGTTTCTAGTAATGAATAACTCTATGGGAGATGATGTATCTCACTTATAGACTAGTTGATCATGTGTCTTAGATTCATGGGGAACTAGTCCTAAATGAATCCAGAATTGATTGTTATGTTATGTAATTGATATTATTATATTGGTATGTTACATATATTTATAATAACTATTGGTCACTATATGTTGATCATATCATGTTCTAGTTAATCCATTGGAAACTAGGGTGAGAAAACATTATCGAGAACCCATAGGATGAGCCTAATTATAGGATGAAAACCTAATGTTTTGTAAAGAAAAATGCTATGTGGTTTACCTAGAAATATATCCAATTATACATAATATTAGTGTATATTTTTTTAATAGAAATACCAATGGGTAATAACTCCAAAAATGATGTTTCATGATTAACTCGAGCATTATCTAGTAAATGATAACGTGCTTTGTTGTGCATCTAGGTTGAAACTCCCAGGGGACAAGATTTTAAAAATTAAATTTTTAAATATGAAAAATCATGAAGGAAATGAATAGTTAATGACCATGAATAACCAAGGATAAGCATATGGTATCATATATGGAAAATAAGGTTTCATGATTTAGATATCCTATAAGTTATTTTTCATGATTATGTGGTCCACCTCTATGATTATTTTTATTAGACTAGAGGTTTTTTAGTAAATGCATGGGACCCAATGTAACTGTGTTGATGATGATTGTGATGAATAATTCACATATCGTACAACTAAAAAAAATGTTATTGTATATGGAATGAAAAATTGTGTTAACATGACCACACAACTTACACAAGCTATAAATCATTCCAAACATCCAGATGATAAAATAAGGGGAAAATTCTATTGTGTTCTTAATGAGGCAATATATAAAATATTTCAGTGGTTTGGCTACAATAATAATTTTTGAGAAATGGTTTAATACAATTTTAAAATTATTTTCTATTTTCCAATTTTCATAGCATGAAAAACACTTTTTGGCTATATATATTTTGGAAGGTAAAGCAAGTCAATGGGGACGGAATTCCTTTTGTTAATGTAGAAAGATGATGAATCCATTCATGAGTAGAGTTTTACAAGTCATTCAAGCCAAGATTATTATATTATCATCTACCTAGAAAGTATTATTGATAAATTATTCAATATATTGAATCCAAATTACCAAAGAGTGTTGGAATTATGGTAATTCATTATCTATGATGAAATAATTATTTTTTTCTATCTAGGTATAAATAGATATTTTATATTCCAATCAATCAGATGGTTTTGATAGGAAAATAAATATCGAATTAAAATGAAACTCTAAAAATAGTAGAGAAAATAGGATAAAATTCCTTCATCCTTTATGTGTGGATGGAAACATGTAGTGAATATTGATAAAGGGATGGTAAATGTTTCATGTATGGGAAGGATTTTTATAGATAAATTGATTGTCAATGTGATGGGAAGAAGATATAAAATGATGAAAAATGAGAGACATCTCCACATAATGAATAAATGAGAATACATTATTTAAAATCAAATTCGTGTGGGATTTATACTAACTAATGTTAAAATATGATGTCCAATGATGTTGATCAACATCTGTAAGTTATTTATCTGAAACACAAAGGTAAATATCATGTTGTCAATATTTTTCAAGAGGTGTATGATAAATTCCTATAGAAAGGTACACCTACCATCTAATCTGGACTACTAATGTATTATTTGACTCGAGATGTTCTATACTATTTATATCTAAAGAATATTGTAAGTGTATCAAAAATACGCCACAATTATTATATTCTTAATTATTATTGAGAAACACTAGTGGTAGAATGATCACATCACGAGTCTATGATTCATCTATGGTAGAAGTTTGAAGGAATGTGGTTTATGAAAACCTCCTTGTTCATCTTCTAGTTGAATTTGATCTTATATTCAGAATAGATTGGATTTCACTACATAAATTCCACATCAATTTTTTATGAAGTAAAGTAATATTTGATCTTCCAAACCAACCTATGGTCATCTATCAGGGTGATGATAGATATGAAATTCCAAAGTATATTGCTTCTATTGTGTGGGTATTGATTCCCATTCGAAAGTGGTGTTTACCATAGTTGTTTGGGGGGAAACTCAATGTTTCTCATATTCCTAATATAATACATATTTTGATATTTTATTGAATACATTCTTAGTATGATACTGAAATATTATTTTAGGGTATCAATAGATCACATACCTAGTTCCACACATCTTTCGAAGACTCCATATATGATGGCACTTGTTTAGTTATATAAAGTGAATAATAAACTCTAGGGGAACCATGAAGAGGGAGTCATTTATCCATGCGTGTCACCTTATGGTATACTAATTTTATTTGTTAGAAATAAATATGGATCGATGCAACACTAAATTGATTATCAATAATTTAATAACATAACAATCAAGAATGTGTATCCTCTACCATGTATTGATGACGTTTTTGATCAATTTTTTCAAGATTAATACATTTATCTGATTGAACTTAATTATTAATGAAATTAATTGTGGTTCCAAGAGGATGATATTCCCAATATAGTGTTCCATACAAGGTATTGACACTATGAGTATTTAGTGATGAAATTTTTCCTTAATAAATTCCCTTCCATCTTCATAGATTCAACAAATAAAGTGTTGAGATATTACCAAGACTAGTTTATGGTATTCATTATATAAAATATTCTTATCTAGTCATAGAAAAAGTATGATCATGATTTTTACTTGATAATTATACAAAATACCATAATAAAGAATAATATCTATGAGAATTTTTTCATGTGTCAATTTTAGATTCCAAAGGATTAATTTTGGGGTCATATAATCCCAAGAGAGGGTATATTAATAGATCCACAAATGTTAGAGGATATTGAAAAATTTCCCGGACCCACCATGGTGACTAACATACATAGATTTCTTATTTTAAATACATATTTTCAATTTTATTTTTAGAATTAATATCAATTATATAATATAATTGCAATTTGTCTTTGAAATGGATCTAAGTTACTCTAGACAGAGGAATGTTAGGAAACATTCATGGAAATGAAGGGAATTTCAGTTATTGAACCTATTCTCACATTACTCTATAATGGATAAGGATATTTAATCTATAATGATCAATACAAGAAGGGATAAGAATGGATTATCATTCATAATGACATATTTATAACTTATTCCACATAAAAATTAAAGGCTTTTGAGAAACAAGTAACCAAATTTTGAATGAGATTTATCTACTTTAGTTCATTCATTAAATAAATAGAGAAATTATAATTATACAAATAAGTGTGATATATATTCCGATAAAAAAATTCAACGTATATATTCCCAGAGAACAAATTTAATATGTTCCAAAGAAGTTGGTTATAGATTATTATTGATTATGAATACTCAATTTATTACAATAATTGGAACGTGATAAAGGGGGGTGGTGATTTCATTCAAAAGAATCATAGTACCTTTCGTTTGATGAGGATCATGAACGATCTTATATTTATGGATTTTAAAAGTATGAATCATGAAGTTTTGAAGAAAGGGTATAAATTTTATCTTTATCAAATAATTGTTCGTCCTTATATCCATGTGAGAAGAAAATATGCATAGAAAGCTGAAATAGATATGAAAAACCAGGTAAAAAATATTTTAGAGCTTAACCTTGGTTGTGAAGAAATAATAATTTTCATGAATCATGTCTGTGTTTCATTAATAATTTATTTAAATAAATATCTTTTATCAGAGTCTCATCTCTCTTCATTATCTATCCATATGGTTAGATGAATGACTATAGAGAACTGAAAGATTATTTCTACTGAAATGGAATGATAAGAGGCATTGAAGAATTTTTATCCACGGAAATAGTATTTTAATGATTTCATAATTATAGACAAATTTCTAAGATTATTTTACAACCATCACCTACTTAGAGGCCCAAATCTTGACGTACATAGACATTACATTACTTTTGTGGAATAATTAATACATTACAAAAACAGACTCCCAAATAATATATTAGTTTAGTGTCTTTGGAAACTCAGAACGTAATCTTCTAATCATGGTTAAAGATCTTCAACATCTCCCATAAAGATCTTCCCCTTTGGTTTTCTTACCTAAAAACTTTCTTTATAACCTGGGGAAAATAGAACATAAAAAGGGTGAGCTCAAATTCTCAGTAAGGGTAAACATGGAGAACATAAAACAATCCCTAAACATTTGAACGTAAGAACATGAACATAAAACATCAAAATCATGAGTAATGACATAAATCATGGCAGTGCATAAGATATAGATAGTAAAGGGACATTAACCATTATAAAATAACATGGGAATAAAACATGAAATTGTGGAAACCATTAAGCACAGGTTATGATTTCCATAGTATCCAAGGTATTGCTGCCAAGACCTTCATAGTAGACAAAGTCCCTTACTGAATCGAGTTCACTCATCGTTACAGTCCTGTATCACTGAACCAGATTAAATTTCCGTTCCGGCCCTGTCTATCTTATTAGATATAAATCTTTAACCAATGCATTGGAGGGAGATATATGTCCCACCCATCTCATAATGATACTATTCTTATGTGTGCCACAAAATCATAAATCATACATCATAGCATAACCCATGTAATAAAACTTGGATTCTTAAACATCATGCCATCATAACATAATCCATATAAGATAAAAGGCCTTTATAAAAATAATTCCATCATTACATAGTAAAATAAATATTAAAATAGGGTTATAAACAGAGCCCTATATTATCTTAGATGGAAAATAATTTTGATAAAGCACTTGAAATGAATTCATGAGGAAAATATCCTTTCTTCTTCAAAATCATTTTCTTTTCACAAAATGTCATGATATTTTTAAAGAAAAAGATTTTGTTGATAATACTCATGAAATATTGTAGAGGATGATTCATGAAAATAAGGTTTTATGGAACTATAAAAACTCATTCATGCTTTATAAGTTGAAAAAAACATTCTTCTTATACTTTTGTCGGAAAAGTAAAAAACGTACCTTATATTGTAAAAAAGACAGATTCCTTCCATAACAAAAATTAAAAGTCAAAGAGTAGTAAACATGACTTTAAACATACAAAGAATAATATTAAACAATTTATGAAAAACATTTTTATGGACATGGATGAAAAATATAACCTAAGTAAATACTTACGTATAAGTAATCTTGGATAAAAATGAGATTGCAAAATTATCCCTTACCTTAGGTCCAATTTCTTCTGTATGTGTCCAGGACTCCTATATTGTGGGTTTAAACATATAATTAACTTGTAATAGAACCATAATAATATCTATGATATCATATATTATTCACTTATGACTTCATATTACTCATTCTTTTGTCAATTCCATGTTAAAGTAGCATTTTGGGTAAAATAGTTTCATTTATCGTATGTGTTTGGACTTGGTTTTCTTGATATTATTAATACTTATATCATTATTTACTTTCTTCCATAATGTAAAACATGATTTATATATCATATATATTCATTATATATATATATAATAGATAGATAAATGAAATGAAACACACCGTTCATGGAGACGATAGGACATACGTGCGCATGAACGCTATTTTCCTTTCCTTAATGACTTGAATGGAAGTAAGTAGATGTCATATATATAAATAAATAAATTCATTAGAATTATTATGTCATATATATCATTATTATTCATTATAAATACTTTATAATCATTCTTGAATGGTTAACATGGAGAATGAATCTCATCGTATCGTGGAGACTGTAATCCGTACGTATGCACAAGCAATGATATCATTATTATTATTATTGAATGGAACTGGAGTGGTTGATATCATATCTCAGAATTATTATCCTGTTATAATAACCATATATAGTTATTATTTACACAATTATATCTATACAATTAAGGTTGTGGTGGAATAATAGATTACACCACGGCGTGGAGATGGTATTTCGTACGTACACATGCGCGGTGATTTCATTTTCTGTAGGATGGATAGAAGGTGAAATGGGGGTGTTTCATATTAATAATAACATATCAGTATATTAGTTATATTTATGTCATTAATTTATAATTAAACAACTAAATAAGAGGAAGTATAAGAATAATGAAATTTGAAAGAATCGGTAGAAGAGAATACCTCTTTTTTGACGTGCCTCCTATTAACCTCCTCTTAGGGCACTAAAGATTGTCATTGAAGAAAACCAGAACCTCTAGTAGGTTTATATGGAATTGGATAATTGAAATGGGAAGGGGTTTGCTGATATTTAAGGCTCAAATTTGTGTGAATTTTAGAGGGATGAGGTGCCCTTTTATAAGGGGGGGGGTGAGGGAACCTTAAAAAAACTTAAAATATTATTTTATAATAAATTCATATTCAGTTTATAATGGTTACAAAGTCACTTATTTCGAGGCCAGGGTGGGGATGGGTCAAAAGCCTCTCAACCAATAGGTTTAGACAAGTTTAGGTTACCATTTTAACCTTATCATTTAGATTTAACTCTAAGTTAAATAATTTAACTTTTAACGTGTCTTCTTGTATTCTTACACTGTATAGTTAATAAACGTACTGTAAACTGCTAATAACACCCCAATTGGTTCATAAATGTCATATATATTTTTATATAATTATTTTTTCCTATCCTTATATTTTTATAAATAGAATAACAATTAATAATATAATATATTTTTTAAAAACTCTTTTTTGTCAATTTTTACATTATTTGGAATTTTGTTTTTGTTAAATTCATAAAAGCATTATTACTTAGACAAAAATTCATCTAACCATCCCTAATATGATATATTAACTATAAAATTAGCATAATTCATAAAAAGTCTCAAATTACATTTATGTGGGTATTTATAACATCAATTATGTTAATATTTCATTAATTATGTAATTACAGCATCATCATTTTGTCATAAATAAATTAAATTATTTAATGTCTAAAATTTTTAAATAAAATACCATTATGTTGGAAATATTTTTATACTTCTAATGAATATTTATATTCTAATTTATCTTCTATATAACCCTATATTAAAAATGTTTTAGATATTAAATTTGATTTTAAATCTTATAACTCTTCTTTGAATTAAATAATAATAAATATCCTAATCTAATACAAGTTGAAATAATGGGTCATATTTTATTCCTAAGGTAGTTTTTGTTTGAATTAAAATTATCCAATAGAATTAGGACTTGTGTTAGGGTGATAATAATATCATTTTTATCATTCATTACCTTATTTACATTTAAACGTGGTAAATAAAAGTTAAAAGTTACTATTCTCCAAAAATTATTTTTATCTTATTCAAAAAAAATTTACACCTTGATATTAACAGTGTCTCTTGGAATTTCAAAATTAAACTTACAGAAGCTATAAAATTAAGTTTTATATAAATTTGTAAATGCTTCTAGGAGGTGGATAAAAGGCAGTGAAATGTTTAATAAAATTTATATATATATAAAATTATTATAAAATGACTCCAATGAATTATATTGAACTTATACAGGTATTGTGTACTATTTTTACCTAAAATAAATTTAAATAAAATAAATAATTATTTAAATAAAAATTCAGTTTTTAAACTATAACTCAGTGTTTTTCACTATTCATAAAAAATTGAATGATTTCCGAAAAATACAAAAAAAATCACCCCAGGCTAATTTTGAGATTATAAATTGAAAAATGAATTCCATTTTGAAAGATGAGATATATAAAATTTCAAAAAGTGTGTATTACTATTCATAACGGCCAGTTTATATAATATTTTAATAACATATCGTTGTTTAGTGAAACTCGGTATTGCGTACTACACACGCTATCAAGGAAGGTCGTGATTGCGTGTAACGCAAGCCAAGTTAGGGTTCTGTGTAGTTAAAGATACCTCTGGTGTTTCATATAACATAATAAATACATATTTCATTTATACATTAAACAAAATCTATACTTAATTTGCGTAGAATAATTTCCACAAAATGAACATGAAATTTTTTATAACACGAGCCAAGAATAGTGTTGCGTATACTACAAGCTAATACGATGTTGCATATAGTACAAGCTAATCTTGGTATAGTGTAAAATAGAAGACATCAATGAAATTAATAAGAATATATCTCATAAAATCTCAGGGTGTTACATTCTACCCCCCTTAAAATGAATTTCCCCCATGAAATTCATCGGGGTTATAAATCGATTACTACGTGAAAGTTTCATTCACAGAAACCCACATCATAAAAAGGAATACAAAATGATCATTTTAAAAAGGATCGTTAGAAACATAATGGATACCCAAAGTAACTCATCACTGGGTTTCCAAATAAGAGAACATAGGTGAAAATATAGATATGGAAGAGAAATCTAACCACCATGTTCTGATGAAGAGTGGTAGAGAACATGACTATGAAAAAGCCAATAATCACAAAGCCATAAATTTGTGATGATCTAAGGTACCATCTAATTTATCAAATGCGAGGGTACTGGGACAACATTTTTGGTCTTCAAGATCATTTCCCTAATGTTGAAGTATTAAAATAAATACAAAATTTATTTTGGTACAATATCTTTGTTGTTTGTGCCTTTAACAATTTCCACTCCATATCTTAAATAAATGAAGTTGAATTTTTCTTCCATGAAGTGTTAGAAGATTATACGATATAATGGTAGGTTATTCCATCTATCTCAAACATAAGGTTAGAAAATTTCATTCAATATACATAAGTCCGTCTATGGTGAGATTAACCGTAATTGATTCAAAAAATGGACTCATTGTTCAATGATCATACCACTTAATAAAATAAAACTAATTTCTACTAACCTGGAACTTCCTGTAGGCTAGTGGTAGGCGATATAGGCCAGTCACACTTTGGTTTTGGTTTCGATTCCCACAACTTTTTCTGATGAAAAGGGTTGTATCCCATCCTGTAGGTTTTCCTTTTTCTAAAACTACACTATTATAACATTCTAGAAATAATATCAAAAAACAATGTTCTCTCCTTAAACAATACAATCTGATGTTCAACTTAATCAATTTCAAATCTTTAGCCTTATCAAAAATACATCTATCCAAGCTCATAGTATAAAGAAAATTATTACTAGAAATGTCATCAACCAAGCATGTGAATACCATAATTTGTCATACGATATATCTTTTTGGTCGCATTCCAAACATGTGAATACCTTAATCATGTATTCTATTGAAACATAAATTACCATAGAACCTTAGTGACAACATGAATTCTGTCAAAAGTTAACTCTTTCCACATACGAAAATTCCAAAATTAATATATACTCAATCCATGATATCACATTGTCCGTACACCATTCATGAGCTCAATAATACTATCAAACATCTCATTATCACCTTATCCCTTCATTATGCCCATATCATCTACTTTCCAAAAATACCTGAATAACTTTTCATGGTTATCGGTACCATTAAACATATACTTTAAAATACTTTTTGAAAAAAATAGTGTAACAATCCTTATATGTGTCTTTATTCCATGGTACCATTACCTATACAACATAATTATTGATAAACATAAATCATTCCACTACCTTCTTAAACCATTGACCAAGCTTCAACAATTATTTCAACTCAAATATCATTTGTAGTCTCTTCATCACCATCAATATAAATACTACCCATATGACTATGATTATTCTCTTCATAAGACTTTCTCTTAGAGAACTGGTTTGCATAATGCATGTACATTCCACATTTAAAACATTTAATCGTTGTTGATGTCTTAGCAACACTAGTATCCTTTTCCATGGTGTTAACTAAACCTTTTCCGTTGAAATTACTGGCTTTGTGTCCTTATTTTCCATATCCAAAGAATCTTCCAATTCCTTTGAAACATTCTCATGGAGTACTATTCACACATCATTGACATGAGGGGAATTGAACTTTCTTACCTCTATGATCTTCATGAAACTCCATCATTCTCTTATTAGCTAAGTCGAGATACTTACCAAAGTTGAGATTATTGATCATATTATGAGATTTATGATTAGGCATAATAATTATGTTTGGACTTCCAAATCCATTTTCATTTGGTTGCCCTTGATAAATATCATTCCATTGTCCATCATATCCTCCATTATTATGAATCTTCTTGTTTCCATCCATTTTATAAAACCCAAAAAGAATAGTATGAGAGGAACAAATCATGATAGGAAAACAACATAATAAATGGGGATTAACTTCAATATACAGCATCTTATGTTTAAGTCTAATATCATTACCGTAATTCTAGGACTATAACCTATATGTATACTTAACATTAGAGACATCCCTACACATACATTAGGAATATCTCTAGGGATTTCACTAAAGTTTTCGCATCCTAGTTTCCAAAGGTTAACTAAACCATTTCCCTAATACCAACTGTAGAGGCCCAAAGCTTGATGTATATAGAAATTAAATTACTTTTGTAGAATACTTAATAGATTACAAAAACAGGCGCCCAAAGACCGTATTAGTTTAGTGTCTTTGGAAACATGGAACATAATCTTCTAATCATGGTGAAATATCTTCAACATCTCCCATAAAGATCTTCCCCTTTGGTTTTCTTACCTAAATCCTTTATTTATATCATGGGGAAAGGAAAAAATTAAAAGTGTGAGCTCAAATGATCAGTAAGGGTAAACATGGAAAACATAAAACAATATCTAAACATTTGAACGTAAGAACATGGACATAAAACATCAAAATCCTGAGTAATGGCATAAATCTTGGCAGTGCATAAGGAATAGATCAAAATGGAACATTAACCATGATAAAATAACATGGGAATAAAACATGTTAATGTGGATACAATTAAGCACATGTTATGATTTCCATAGTATCCAAAGCATTGCTTCTAATACCATCATAGTGGACAAAGTCCCTTACTGAATCGAGTTCACTCCTCGTTCTAGTCCTGTATCACTGAACCTGATTAACTTACCATTCCAGCCCTCTCTATCTCATGAGATATAAATCTTTCCCCAATGCATTGGAGGTATATATGGGTCCCACCAATCTCATAATGATACCAATCTTATGTGGGCCACAAAATCATAAATCATACATCATAGCATAACCCATGTAATAAAAATGGGATTCTTAAACATCATGCCATCGTAACATAATCCATATAAGATAAAAGGACATTATAAAAATAATTACATCATAACATAATCAAATCAATGTAAAAATAGGGATAGAAATAGAACCCTATATTATCTTAGATGGAAAATAATTTTGATAAAACACTTGAAATGAATTCTTGAGGAAAATATCCTTTCTTCTTAAAAATCATTTTATTTTCACAAAATGTCATGCAATATTAAAAGAATAGGATTTTTTTGAAAATATTCATGAAATCTTGTAGAGTATGATTCATGAAAATAAGGTGTTATGAAACTGTAAAAATCTATTCATTCTGTATAAGTTAAAAAAACATTCTTCTCGTACTTTTACCAGAAAAGTCAAAAAAGTACCTTATATGGTAAACAGAAGAAAGATTCCTTCCATAACAGAAGGTAA
Organism: Viscum album; assembly: GCA_963277665.1. Taxonomy (NCBI): domain Eukaryota; kingdom Viridiplantae; phylum Streptophyta; class Magnoliopsida; order Santalales; family Viscaceae; genus Viscum; species Viscum album. Next base: position 457,942,453 of record OY728139.1, on the reverse strand, counting down.
AAGTAAAAGAGGGGTAAAAATTACTTTAAAATTACATGGATTAATATTAAACACTTTATTAAAAACATTTTTATGGACATGGTTGAAAAATATAACCTCGGTAAATAATTACGTATAAGCAATCTCGGGTAAAAATGAGATTGCAAAATTATCTGTTACCATAGGTCCAATTTATTTGTATGTGTCTTAGAATACTGTATAGTGAGTTTAAAAATATTATTAACTTATAACATAACCATAATAATATTTATATCATATATGATTAACTTATGACTTTAATATTACCCATTCTATTGTCAATTCCATGTTAAAGCAGCGTTTTGGGTAAAATCGTTTCATTTATCTTATGTGTTTGGTTTTGTTGTTCTTGATATTATTATTTTTTATACAATGATTTAATTACTTCCAGAATGAAAAACATGATTTATATTTCATATATATTCTGTATATATATATATATTAGATAGATAAATGAAATGAAACACACCGTTCATGGAGACAGTAGGTCGTATGTACGCATGAACGCTGTTTTCCTTTCCTTATTGACTTGAATGGAAGTAAGTAGATGTCATATATGTAAATAAATTAATCTAGTAGCATTATTATGTCATATATATAATTATTCTTCATTATATAGACTTTATAATCATTCTTGAATGGTTAACATGGAGAATGAATCTCATCGCATCGTGGAGACTCTAATCCGTACGTACGCATGAGCGATGATATCATTCCCATTATTATGGAATGGAATTGGAGTGGATGATATAATATCTCAGAATTAGTATCATGTTATAATAACCATATTTATTTTTTCTTTACACCATTATACCCATCCAACTAAAGTGGTGGTGGAAAAACAGACTACACCACGGCATGGAGACAATATTCTGTACGTACGCATGCATGGTGATTTCATTTTCCGTAGGATGGATAGAAGGTGAAATGTGGTTGTTTAATATTTATAATAACATATCAGTATATTGGTTATACTGATGTCATTAAATTATAATGAAACAACTAATGAAGAGGAAGTAGAAAAATAATGAAATTTGAAAGAATCAGTAGAAGAGATTACCTCTTCCTTGGCACACCTCCTCTTAACCTTCAATTAAGGGACTAAATACGTTCTTTGAAGAAGACCCGAACCTATAGTAGGTTTATATGGAAGCGTATAAGTGAAATGTGCAGGGTTTGGCTAAGCTTGAAGGCTCAAATTTGTGTGAAGAGGAGAGGGAGAAGGTGCCGTTTTATATGGGGGTGAGGGGCACCTTAGAAAAAACTTAAAATATTTTTTTATAATAAATTCATATTTGGTTTATAATGGATCCAAAGTGACTTATTACAAGTATAGGGTGGGAATGGGTCGAAATACTTTAAATAATTTGGTTTTAGACATGTTTATGTTACCATTTTAACCTTATCATTTAGATTTATCTCTATGTTAAATAATTTAACTTTTACCGTGTCTTATTGTATTCTTACAATATATGGTTAATAAACATACTATAAACTACCAATAGAACCCCAATTGGTTCACTAATGTCATATATATTTTTATATATGTCTTTTGGAAAAACCTTATAATTTTTAGAATTGAATAACAATTAATAATATAATATTTTTTTAAAAAACTATTTTATGTCAATTTTGACACTATTTGGTATTTTGTTTTTTTACAATTTATAACAGCATTATTACTTTGAAAAAAATTCATATAACCAACTATAATATGTTATATTAACCGATAAAATTAGTTTAATTCATAAAAAGTCTCAAATTACATTTATTTGGGTATTTATAACATCAATTATTTTAATATTTCTTTAATAAGGTAATTATTGCATCATCATTGTGTCATAAATAAATTAAATTATTTAATGTATAAAAATTATAAATAAAATACCATTATGTAGGAAATCGTTTTATATTTCTAGTGATTATTTATAGTCCAATATATCTTAAGTATAACCATATATAACAAATGTTTTAGTTATTAAACATTGATTTTAACTCTTTTAACTCTTCTTTGAATTAAATAATAATAAATATCCTAATCAAATCCAAGTGGACCTAAAGAGTATTATTTTATTCCTAATGTTTTTTGGTCTAATTAAACTTATCCAATGGAATTAGTACATGTTTCAGGGTAATAATAATATCATTTTTACCCTTAATTACCCTATTTACTTTTAATCGTGCCAAATAAAAGTTAAAAGTTACTATTCACCAAAAATTATTTTTATCTTATTGAATCACATTTTACTCCTTGATATTAACCATGTCTCTTGGATTTTTGAAATTAAACTTACAAATGCGGTAAAATTATGTTTTATTTAAATTTACAAATGCTCTTAGTAGGTGGGTAAAAGACGGTGAAAAGTTCAACAAAAGTTTTATATATCAAACATTATTATAAAATGATTCCAATGAATTATATTGAACATATATTGGTATTTTGAATCGATTTTGACCTATAATAAATTTAAATAAAATAAATAATTATTTAAATTAAAATTCGGTTTTAAACTATAACTCAGTTTTTTCACTATTCATCAAAAATTGAATGTTTTTAGAAAAATACCAAAAATTCCCCCAAGGATAATTTCGATATTCCAAATCCAAAAATGAAGTACATTTTGAAAGATAAAATATATAAAATTAAAAAAGTGGGTATTAATATTCCTAATGGCTAGTTTATATAATATTTTAGTCACAAATCGTTGTTTACTGAAACCCGATATTGCGTACTACACACGCAAATGAGGTAGGACGTTATTGCGTGTAATGCAAGACATGTCAGGGTTGCATGTAGAGAAAGATCCCTTTGGTTTTTTATATAACATAATCAAAACTTATTTCATTTATACATTAAACAAAATCTATACTTAATGTTGTGTAGAATAATTTCCACAAAACGAACTTGAAATTGTGTGTAAGACGAGCCAAGAATAGTGTTGCGTATACTGCAAGTTAATATCGTGTTGCGTATAGTACAATCTAATCTTGGTGTAGTGTACAATAGAAGACATCAAATAAATTTAATAGAATATATCTCGTAATATCATGGGGTGTTACAACGCTTACCAGAATGGAAATGGGAATACATCATAATGGGTTTTGTTGTTGGAAAACCAAAAGCATAAAAACGGGGAAATTTTATACGGGTTCTAGTCGACCAAATTAAAAATTTAGAAAAAACTTCAAAAATAGAGAACAAATATCTGTCCATTATCTTTATAAAATATTAATTAAGTGGTAAGGTTTCATATATTACTAAATTTCTATGGTATCTTATTGTGATGTGAAGTTTACTTAGATATTTGATAAGTATTCAAAATCATCTTGATAGAATGTTGAGTATCGTCACAGTGCATCATCATCTAAAAGATTATTTTTTGGAGAGAACCATTAAAACCATATAGTTGATGATATAAAAATAATACATTGATTTCAAATGTTTTTTAGATTAAAATATTCCTCTAGCTATGTTTTAATACAATAAGTGTTTTAACTCAATAATTCAGATGGCCCCTTATAAAGTCTTATATGGAAAGAAGTGTAGAACTAAAATGTATTTAGATGATGATGTAGAAATAAAAATACTATGACTTAATCATTATGAATAACTTCATTAGAGGTTTAAATCCAATTGTCAACATGTATTGGAATCCTAATGTTGTCAAAAAAGTTATACTGAGAATCACCATTATGATCTTGAATATGATGTTATTCACAAGGTTTTATTAAGATTTTCTATATTAAATAAGGTTATGAGATTCAAGGGAAAAATAAACCTAAACCCTATGTAAATTGATACATCTAAAATTATTGATCATATTGGGATGGTAGTTTATCAATGGGTGCTTCCACCAAGCCTCTATCAAGTCTACATTATGTTCTATTCATCTATACCGAGTAAGTACATACCATATCCTTCACATTAAAAACTCAATGGTCCTAACTCTAGAGAATTATTCTTATGAAGAACATAATAAGAGATTCTAGATCTTATAATGAATGTGTTATGAAACAATAAAATCACTTGGTCAATGTTTTTTGTCGAAACCACCAAATTGAGGAACCAATATGGAAAAATGAAGAAGTATTGGGAAAAACGTATCCTCATTTTTTTAAAATAATGTAATGTAACATTGATGTCAAAATTAATTTTAAAATTTTGTATAATGAAACACCACATTAGTTTATTAAATATTTCTTTTTTAATAGTTTTAATTTCATTTATAGTTTCTATTATATAAAATTTCATATTTTAATGAACCACAATATACTATTAATATTATTATAACAACAATAGTAGTATAACATATCATGTAAAAACAGTGGAAATATTAATAATAATAAACATTTAATTATTTTTCAATTTTTTTATAATTAAGACATATTACTTAATTTTTAATAAAATCATTATATGTGTTGAAAATAGTATTTTCTAAAAAAATATTTTTATTAAATCTTGTGAAAAAATTATTAATTTGATTTTTACAATGTATAGAAGATATATTTGAAAAAATAAAGTAATTTTTCCTAATATATAAGTAAAAATTATCATTGAGAGAATTCGTGATAATTTTATGAAAATAATACATCTTTCATTAATAATTAAAAATACTGACTTTTATTGAAAATTTCCTTTTTGTTTATTGAATTTCCAAAGGTCCATATTTATTAAAAATATATTAAAAGAAAAAAATATATAAATTAATTTACAATTAAGAAAAATTTCTGTAATTAAAATAAATTTCATATTTAATTTTGATAAAAAAAATATTTTTAAACATTCGAGGATTTTCCCTTTAGAAAACATATTTATCATAATGTTTGATGGTTTATTGTAAATAAAAAATTTCCACTTCTTTGAATTGAAATGGAAAAATGTATTCTATATTTGGAATAATAATAATTAATATTATATAATGAGTTAGAATCAATTTTTGACCTTAATGAATAATAAAAATAGTGGAAATTAATTACAATAGTTATGGTTAAAACAGGTTTACCGGGGGTAAATTTTAAAATATAAGGGGTAAAATTACTCAAAAAATGTACAATCATTATTGGATGGACATATTAAGACATTATGACCACTAAGGTCAGATAATGACTAATTTTTGATCCATACATATTATTACAAACCTCAGAACACTTTATTATTTTGAAAATTTCCTTGTGTGTCCTCTCCCCACTTATAAAAGGAAACACCCTTTCCTATCCTCTTAAAAATTACAAAACCATCTAGTTCATAAAAAACCATTATCAATAACGTCCTCACATCCCGAAAAACATTATATATTTCTTGTTTTTATTAGTAAAAAATTCATATAAAGAGATAGTTATATGACTAAAGAGGTTCTCTGAAGAATATAAGGTTTGAATTTGTATGAATCATGTTGAGACATAATGTAAGGGAGTTTTGTATATGGTTTTCTTCTTGGATAAATATGTTATATAATCAAACTATATTATTTAATTAGGTATATCTATAACCCCATTGATATCTTATATCATTCATCTCATTATATTCTTGATATTTAACTTTTAATTTCATGTTATTATTTTTTGGGTCCTATAATTTAAAAGTTACCAATGTGAAAAGGGTTTGATGTTTTTATCAATAATTTAAATTTTTATTAAAAAAACATTAAAGTTTTATGTTAGAACCTAAATAGTGGTCAAACTAACCCAAATCCAATTATATTACAAATCCTAATTTCATTCCTAAAAAATGTAATAGAGGATGAGTCTTTTACCTGGTATAAACTTCAATCGATGGAGGTTACCTCCATGTCTCAATAATAATTGATGACATCCACAAAGGAATAGGTCATATTATCCCATGTATGAATTAATTACTCTATATTTATTTTCCCCTCATTAATTCAATGATCTATAATCTAATCCTCTTTGGCGATACATACTTATTGTTTATTGTTGAGATCAACATGGAGATGTCACTCAAACGTCATATCTTCCTCCTCCATTTAAACTTTTATATTGAAGGATTATCCAAAATATCTTCTTTGGAGTGAATATAAAGAACCATTTCTTTATATTTTTCTACTACCTCCCTTACTGCATCCTCTTGGAAACCGTCAGCAAACTCATTTTCAAGTGACTATTTCTGATTAGATATCCTACAACCTCGAGGAACTACACTCCCTAAAAAAGGAGTGAGAACCTAAATTAAATTCCTAAACAACTCCAAGGAAAATATTCCTTCTAGTTATAATTCAACCAAAATTCCATCTACCATGGTTTTCATATATTATCCCACATAGCTAGTTACCATGATTTTCTGTTAGTTTGTAATGTTTTTAGGTTGCCTTGTCCTTTTCCCTATTGTTGATTTGAAAATTTTCAAAAGCATAGTTACATTTCTTATCATTTATTGAGAAAGAACCAATGTTCGATTTTAAATAACGACCCTACTCAAAGTTTAATCTATTTGGGATCATGATTCATTTACTCTTAACATACAATCCACTCAGGTCCTTGACCCAATAGTCTTCTATTTCTATATTTGAATAACTATTTTCTAATATTCATTATTTACATCTTCTGTATCATTCAAATTAAGATTAGTGAATTTAATTTACAACTATATAGATATTGGGGGATCCTATATGATAAAATAACCCCACTCTCAATAAAAAAATTCATTCAGACTAGGAAATTGATTCAGTGTAAAAAAATCCATAATTCAGTCCTTGTGGTAAAGATGGCGGGCACCCTAGAACAAAAATAAAACACCTTCCCTATGCCCTCACTTCTAACCTTTTACATTTCCCTATTACCTAAATCTGCCTTCTATGTAATGGAATTGTTGAAATCTATAGATTTTGGACCTCCATCTACCTTGATTTGGTCAGTTATCTAATAATGATCAATATCACACCACAGGATAGAAAAAATCCAAATCCTTCAATTTCATTTACTATGGAAAACTAATATCATTATTACAATCACATTTGACATATTAAAAAACTATAAACCCAATAGTTAGTCCCACCCTCTCCCCTTATAGATATTTGGAAGGATTGTGGATTAAGAGTCCACATGTTGAATATAAAGAGACTAATGATTCATATCAGACCAACTGCTTCCCACATTGTTCACCTTTAATATCAAAGTTGATTAAATAAAGTAGATTCTTGGAGAAGTCAAATTATATATATAAGGATAAATTTTATTACCGATGAAATAATTTCAATCCTCTACTCACATAAAATGATCAACCATGTTACCAATAAGTCAAGGAATCTATATTTTCTGAAATGGAAGAGAAATTACTAGTAGTGATTTCCGAATAACTGAGAATGTAGGATCTATTTTCATGTGTAAATAAAAATAAGATATGAAAAGTTAGAATACATATCCATATATATAACATGGATCTAACACCTATTCATTGATTAGTTCATCTTCCATCGAAAAAAGGAATAAAAAAATGCTGAAGATCAGAAGCCCAACAATCGCACGATATAAAAAACTAAAAGAGTAGAAAACATACAAATTAGAGACATACACTGATGGGATAATCTTAATAATGTGATCCAACACAGATTAATTTATATGTGATGTTTCAATAATTAATTATAGTGGATATTGTAATCCAAGGAACCTCGTATTCTCAGGGTTGAACATTATGAAATACCTCTAGTTCGTGGAAGTTGGGTATTTGGATAATGAATGTGATGAAAGGCATAAGTTTAAAGGATGAAGGGGATAATGGGACTCCATAACCCTACCCTCTATTAGGGAGTGTTGTTAGGGAAGTGACCATTTTATCTATGCAATCTCTATGGAGGTAGATGCGAGAGTTGATTTTTTTTTTATTACAATCTCATTGATTATCCTTGATAATTTTGAATATGGGTTTTTAAATGAAATGTTATGATATATATCTCAAGAAACACATAAATTTGATTTCAATTTTTTTATCTATGCAGAATTCATACATTCCATTCATTTTCCCTCTCTTTATGTAATCAATATTCCAAAGTAATGTAAAAATGGGGAATTGATTTAATTTACCTCTTTGGTCGTAAACCATTTTTGTTCCATATATAATATTTTAGAATGCAATTTGGATTTTTATTAATATTTATAAATTAATGTTCAATTTTATTTTTACCCATATTATAATTTTTTTAAAAATTTCTTAATATAATATTATTTTTATTTTCTAAATGTGGAACTATTGACTTTTTACAGAAATGTTAACAGAATATGTATTTTGACATATATGGAATGATTCATATATTCTACCAACATGACCACTAAATATTTAAATTATTCCATTATAATTTTATAACATTTATTTCAATAAAAATTATATTTATAATTATTTATAAATTTTTACATTTTGAAAATTAGTTTTCAATGTTGAAAGGTTATTTTCTTTAAAAAGGTTCTGATAGATCTTTCAAAAAAATGTTCATCAATGGAGACATCTTTTGATATCACTTATTACTTAATTAGGATATCATAAGAGGATAGAATAATTATTCATTATCTTAATGGTTTATGAATATGATGAAATAATTTTTATGAACATCCCTTATCTTCCAGGAGTTATACTAGGATTTAATTATTATGAATCCAACTTATTTTTCCATGGGTTATGCTTTGATGAAACGATTAAATGACTATGAAACCAGTTTCATTTAAAATGGTTATGTTATGATGAATTTTTCATCAAACCCATTAATTTTCATGAGTCATTATGTGATAAGTGTTTTATAATCTGATGGCCCACAAAAGTATTATTTTCATTAGGTGATGGGTGGAACCTTTATCTCCCTCCAACTAACTCAGAAAATATTGATATATTATAAGATAAAAAAGGATTATAAAGGTGTGTTAGAATAGTATAGTTAGGTAATTTGTTCCACTATGATATTCATGGTAGTGAACCTTTACTAATACAATGGTTTGAGGAGCGATACCATTCAACTGTGATAGTTTTGGAATTAAACCTTTAATAATAAGGATATTATTTTAAATGGTTATTTGTATGCCAAAAATATTTTTCTTATGAAAATGTTATGATCTCAAAGATCATGTCATTTGATTCAATTATTATTCATTTCATCGAAACTACAAATTTCTGGCTATGACTCACGTTTATGATCTTTGACATGTAGGAAATGGTTTTCATAAGTCATTATCTTGTTTTCATACCTATATTATCAGGATATGTTGTTATATACCTTGTTTAAACATACATAGAATTTGGTATCGCCCATTTTTATTTTTCCAATACCTAGGATATAGGGAATGGTGTTAAGTAATTTTTGTATTTGAAGGGTTCTAGATATGATGAACATAGAGGGAGATGATATAGTTCACTCTTCGATACATTTTTGTGTCTAAGTTTCCAAAGGATTTAGGAAAAAATGATTCCTTCATTGATTATTATGTTATCTAATTAATATTAATCTATTAATATGTAATTTATGTATATAAAAATTAAGTGTTTTTATTTTTTACAAAGTGATTTCATCATCATACATACATCAATATTAGATCATGGGATTATTTTGGATGTGAATCATGATTAACATATCTGGATAACTCATATGATATCTATGTAGGGAGATCCTATACATGTAAAATATCACATTTAAATCTACCAATAAAGAAATAATTATATTTAAAAGAAGTATTTTACCATGAAACATAATGGAATGATATTTACATACATAAGATACAATCAACAAACCATAATATGATTTTAATGGAAAATAATTATCCAATGTTTGAGGTAGTGTTTTAATGTTATTAAAAAACCTATTGGATACAAAAGAATGAGAAGAACAAGAATGAAATGTGATATTTATAGATATTTTGTTAATAATAAGTGTACCTTTAGAAACTTTTTTATTATGATCTTCTTAATTGGTAATAAAAACATAGGATTTTCTTTACTCCCATTGACATGGTGGTTTCTGATGTCTATTATCATAATTATACCATGAAATAGAGAATTTTTTTTAGAATGGCCAAACAAATTAAATTTGAAGAATTGATGTGTATGTGGGGTTTTAGGTTATACCACCCCTTGCATTATATTGAGTGGCCTATTCTTATCTCTTTAATAATAATGAGATAATTGGTCTACCCTTATTTACTTGAAATATTTTTTATTGATCTAATGACGTTTTGTAGGGTCTTCATCCATTTTCCCTTATAGTTAAATTTAAATCTATACCTCTCTAAGACATATTTCTTGAAATTCCTTGATAATTCATTTTATTTTTTTATTACAAAATTTGAGTGAATAAAATGAATTTATAGTATCAATTTTAACCATGAATTCAAATTGAATGTTTTCATCATAGCGACTAAAGTCTCTTATAATTAATTCATTTGAGAGATATTTTTTTGAACGAGTGTAGAAATTATTGATCATACTTTTAGAGTCAACAAAAAAACTATGTCCCTGCCTTGTGAGTGTTGTGATGATTCCATCATATGAACGAATCGATTCATCCTCTGTATTTTTTAACTCAATGAATTATCTTTTTATTTTAAGGTCAATTTTCATAGGGAAATAGTATATTAATTTTATTTTTGAAAAAAACTCCTCCAATTCCATGGAGTAATATTCTTCCTTTTTCTTCTTGTTCATTATCAAATTTTACCATTTGTATAATTAACATTAAAATTGATAAAAACCTAGATTATTTTTTTCCTATTCTGTTCATTAATCAAAAATATATTTTATACCATATAGATACATCGATCAAATGTTTTGTATCATAAGATCCACTAATTTTTGGTTCTCATTGAGATATATGTGGAACAATATCATTTTTCTCTATTTAGGATGCCATCAGATCATAAAATGGTTCTGGTTATTTATTAAAACCTAACATAATATTTCTACAATGGTTTTTACTCCATGCCCCACCCTATTTAGTTACTCATTGTGTAGATCGCCACATTGTTCGTCAAACATTTTATCAAATCAATTATTCATAGTTAAAAGTATTTAACAAAAAAATAGTTTACAAGAGTAATAAAAAATATCTAAATAGATTTATTGTAAATAATCATATAAATTTGAAAAGGCATCCTTATAAATTCTTACTATATAAAACCTTTATTTTAACTTGTGATACTTTTAGATTATCTATGGTTTATTTTAGTTGTGTTTTATTATAATTATAAATCTAACCCCCAGAAATAACCAAAACCCACTTTGATAATATCTAAGAATACTAAATCATAACATATATTGATTTTATGTCATTTCAAATAATAAAAAATTATATCTCATAAGAAAACACAACTAGAATTGTATTACCCCATAAATTATAACCATAATTTCCTTTTAAAAAATTTTTATTGAATGATTTGTTTTATAAATTTATAAAACATATTAACTTTATGGGTAAATATATTTATTTTTCTATATTGATTATAATTTAAATCTATTAATAAATGTTTTAATCTTTTTATAATTAAATTATTTCATTTAATGAACATAAGTTTCAATTATATGATAATTTATGGTGTTGTATTTTATTAGATGTACGAAATGTGGCTTCTTAGTAATTAAATTTTGTTAAAATAATGAAGATACATTAAAACATAATAGAATAACACCTCCTTAGACTAAAGACCCAAGAATTTTATATATAGAATTACCATTAGGAATAGAAGCAGACAAACTAAAATAAACATTCTAGCATAGATACTCTATCTTCGATCATTTGCATACATCATCAGAATGAGACCTTGGATGATAATGATAATAGAAACCCAAATATGTTGAAAAAATGGATCATTCTCACAAGTACATTACTAGTATTCATTGACTATAGATTCTAAAATTCCTTCTAAGTGAGCTAGTAATAAAAGAATGACAGTTTGGGATTATTGTTTCATAACCATTGAGGATTGAATTTTTTTATGTAATGATAAAATGAGTATATATTAATTGAAATAATTTTATAAAGTATACATATACATGATAATTTCATTTGAATATATGTTTAATAATTTAATTAAATAAAAGGGTACTTTTTATTCCAATTCAAAGTGATAGAATGTCTATTTTAGAATTATTAAATATACGAGATATTATTTTTTATATTTTTCTTATTTATTTTTTCCTAAAGACTTATATGAATTATAAGTTGTATTGAAAAATAAAAATTATATTATTTCTTTATAACTGCACGTACAAAACCCTGGTTATGAAATATTTATTGTTCTTTTAAATATCATAAATAACAATAATAATAAAATTGAAATTATAAAATAAACTTAAAATAAAAATTACAATAAATAAATAATATAAATAATAATAATAATGTTTTATTTCATGAAAATAAATTAAATTATAGGATAATAATAATGAAATTATAATTTATTAATTTAACGTAACAAAAATTTGTTATTAATCAGGAAAACATTGAGGTGGTTTGATTTATTTCGTAGGGATATATATATATATATAGAAAAATATCTAAATGGGTCTATAAAAATGAATAAATGAAATACTAAAAAAATGAAAAGATGAAAATGAACCCTTCCATCTTCCCTATGTCGCCCAACCATCTTGTAGACCACCATGAAAATTCCCCTCTAATGAAACTTGTATCATCAGTGTCCATCAATCAGAGCCAAAAAGTCCCCAATATACTAATCAGTACTCACTGACCCTGGATCTCATCAGAACCATCAAATTTCTCTACCTCCCTCACTGTTCTTGGATTCTTCCCCCATATGTGAATCCTAGCCACCATTGGTGTCGATTTGAATCAGTATCTTCGTCTTTCTCCCTCCCCTGATGATCTGTTGATTCTATATCTGTATATCATCCTAAACTACTAATCACACTAAATTAGACATATCCACCTTTATCATATTCCCCTTTTTTCAGTTTTAATATTCTTTATCTCCTCTTTCACCTACAAGTAATGTGAAGCAGAATGATGGTATTGGTTAGTCATTTTCCGTAGCTTCTCTTGGAAGAAAAATTTGTAACTATATGAAAAAACTATTTCCAATAGGTATAACCCCCTTTTTGGAAAACCCAAACAAGATGAATCCTTTCGTCCATATTTTCCCCACTAGTTTAAGCACACCTATTCAGAAGGCTACACCTTTACTCGGGGAGAAGAATATCCCACCATTTCCCCCTGCTTTGCCTACCTTCAGTTTATAGATGGTAAGGGGATCCTCTCTATTTTTTATATGAACATATATATATATATTAATATAAAAGTATACCAATATATTGAAGTTCATAAAATTTATTTATTTATACATTTATTAATTTTAAATTGAAATTTGTAGTCTTCTCTTTATAATTGATGGTATCCTTTTTTACTATATTTTATCTATAGGTACAATATGTTTTTATTTCAAATTTTTCATACATAAACTACATGAGTATATATATATATATATATCTATATATATAATTTAAAATATCATGTTTTCAAACATATACGTATATTATAAATATATATCGTTATAAATTTCTTCAAGTTCATGTTTTAGAATTTGATTTGATGATTTACATATATATATATACATGAATTTCATTGATTTTAAGTCACTAAAATACATGTATGTAATTATGAGAATATACCTCACATGAAATAATTATTTTTCAAGGATATTTTCAATAAATTATAGTTTTCATGGGATATATGTGCTTAATTTAATGTTATTTTTAAATCTAGTGGTACTTTATCCTCAGAGAGTCCCCCATAGTGTAATAAATACAACTAGTGGTCACAACATAAAATAAACCATGGGGGAAAATGAGTGCATAAATATCATATTTTTAATATTTATGGTCCCTCTAACTCATGGTGAGAAGAATGTTCCCTAGCTTATAGATGGTAGCACAATTTCAACTCTTTTCTGAGTCTTAAAGGATTTGTGTCGGGGATAGTTTCTCTTCAGAGTGAGGTGTATAACAATATAAAAAGTCATTACATGAATTGATTTATCTTTACATGTTAATTTATTTTGTGTTGTTTTTATTTCTTTTACTATTTATGAGAGAATAAGTGATAGTAGTTTATGGACTAGTGACCATGTAGTATTTTTGTGTGTAATATAATAAAAACATAAAAACAAGTAGGAAAATAACATTTAATTAAATATGAAAAGGTAGAAATGTATTTATTATAGTGGTCATAATATATATAGTTAAAAGGGAATGAGCGGGGGTAGTGTAAATATGTACAGGGACATTATAAGAAGCTATTGTGTTATGTGTGAAAAAAGTAAAAAAAATATGGAAATAAATTTTATGTAGTAAATATATAAAGAATATATTTTATGTAAATGAAAAATTCATTAATTAAAAAATTAATTATAAATAATAATAAAAAATTTATTTTATAATTTGATAGGAAAATATTAAAATAAAAAACAAACATGAAAATCCTCCGCTATAGGATTCAAGATAGATAAATCCGTGGCACATTTTAAAAAATACTATGAATCATTTGGTTTCAATTAATACTACAGCTAAATGACAAAAATAACCATAATTAAATAGTATTTTTATAGTGAATATGAAAAAATTGGTATAATATCTTCAACATTGAATTAATTTATCAAGAAAAATGGATTTTTACTCAATGGATAGAATTTTTGTCTAGAAGGAACACTTAATACCTTGTTATTGAATAAAAAAATTCAAAATGAATGAAAAAACATGATATTGAACAAACAAACAATGTATAAAATTATAATTGTGATAAAATATTTAAAATAGGCATTATATAAACCATATATATAAAAAATAATCATAATTTTAAACATGTATAATTGAAGATAAAGTGGGAGGAAAACCTATACCATTTATTCCTTCTAGGTTGAATTCATTCTAAACTATTATACAATTAATTTAGGATTATTATTAATTTATAAAACCCTATTTTTAAAATTTATTTTTCTTGGTACCGTTAATTTAAATGAAAATTAATTCTTATTTATTAAAAATTATTTTTAAAAGATAATATTTAGGTTCTATGTGTACCCTTCTCTCTAATATCAATTAAGTATGGATGTTCTGATCCTTCCTCCATGATCATGACCCCATTACCTTCAAAATGGTATTGTAGATCATACGTGGATTTTTTATATAGTTCTAAAATCCAATGATTATTTATTGATCGTTATCGAAATAATTTTGAAATAGGTGGTGATATATCCTTTTTTGATATCTATTTCAGTAAAATGAAATGATTTTTTAAGGACTAGACATATATTTATTAACATACAAAAATTTCAATATCATATTTATTTCACAATTATGAAAATATATTACGAGTATTTAGATCTTCTTTGTTATTCATTATATAAATAATATAACATTGTACATATTAGTGGTAGAAAAAATACAAAATGTATACATTATAATGAATAAATTATTAAAATCATGATATAAAATAGCTTCAATATAACATTTATTAAATAATTATGAGTTAACTTTTTTCAAATTAAGTTGTTAAATTTTATGGAAGAAGTGGTGTGTGATAATAATAATGAAACATTACTATGCATAAGATCATACTTTCATTGGATACTTTAATCCTATAATAGATATACATTCATGAATGAATGTTTTAAGAATCCTTCATTTGACTAGACATTATGAAATGTAATAGATACTAATTCATGAGATATTTGGACTTTATTTCACATGGAAACCATATTAAATTTTTTATTCGAGGTTGGTTGTGTTGGGGTCCTTTTATTGTTGAGAATGAGTAGAATTTTTGTTAATACTCATTCCTTAATTGGTGTGACATTTAATTTAATTAAAAAATTAAATCAAAATTGAAAAAATAATTGGGAAATATATATAATAATCCGATGAAGAAATATAGAGATATTTTTATATATAGTTTGGTATTTTAACACTTAATGTGAAAATTTTACCTTATTTATGTTTACCCTAGAAACATACATTTTTACATTGGTAGATTATTTTTTATGTAAAAAATTGATCATGTTATCTATTATGGAAATTCTAGTTCCCTATATAAAATATATTTTATTTTGTACAACTTTTATACATGATAAAAATTAATTTTAGTAAAAAAACACATAACTAATAGAAAAACTATTCTTCAAAAATAATTTATTTTTAGATTAAAAATTATTTTATCTACATTCCATGACAATTAATAATCAATATATAAATATTCATTTTTTTATATTTATAATAATCAATTTAATTGAAATAAATATATTTTGAGGTAGATTAATTAATTCAAAAGTATAACACTTATATTTAACAATTTTTCAAAAAATATCTTTTTTAACATGAATAGATTTTATTCCATATTTAAAAAAAAAATTCAATTATTAATAATTCATTAAATTATATCCATAGATTTGTATTTAAAAAATCCTTTACAATTTTATTTTATTCATTCATTAATATAAATTTCATAAAAACAAGAATCATAAAAATACACATTATATATATATATTTATTAGAATACAATTTATTACATTAATAATTAAATTATTATATAATCATCAATTCTATATAAAAATCACATCAATGCTTAAACATAATACATAAGGCTACGATAAATAATCGATTCAATATTAAATAGTGATTTAGAAAACATGGATCTTATAGTGATTTTCATGAGCATGGACATACCCTATAGAAGATTTCACTCTACCATACTTATTGATGTTTATGTTGGGCATACACTAGGGAAAACCTTAGGATTATACCTCTTTTCCATGAAGGAAAAAGTATCCTCATAAGGATGAATTCTATATATTTATGCCATTACTTCTCCTTTACATATGGTTTCCATGATGATTGTACTTGTATTTAAACAAACCAATTCAATAGAAGTGTTATAACTAAAATATTTTACTGAAATATTAATTCTAATAACATTATAATTTTTCTTATTAAAACATATTATGTTTAATGATGGTTTTAATGAACATATAATCTCATAGGCTATATATTACCAATGAAAACATATTCCTAACTACCATGCAATCATAATTATCCTATAAACAATGGTTATATTACATTTATGTAACATTATATAAATTTTTAAAATAATTCATATCATTATATCATTAATATTTTAAAAAAATTTATCATCATTTTTACATTTTTTATTGTTTCTACAGTTATTATATGAGGTAGTATCCTAATGGTAACTCAAGATTATGAAATTTAAAATATTGTTATATTTTTAGTTACTTTCTATTTTATTCCTTTTATATTTTTTTTGATTATGTTTTTTCATTATCATTTAATGTTTTTCATTTAATTATGTATTTTTTATCCAAAAAAATAATTAATAAAATATTTCTGTTTGATTTTTTGAGTAAGAAAAGATATCATGTATATAAAGGTAAATATAGCACTATAATATTGGGGTGTCTCAATTTAAGATCTCTCAAATAAAAAATATTTTTAAAATCAGAAAGTTTTAGACATCAATACTAGATTGAAGGGTTCAAAGTTTTATTTGATAATAAAACTCATGAATGAGTAGTTACTAAAAATTTGTGTATAGAATCTCCAAAGCGAGTTTAAAAAAGTGATCATTCTCTAGAAGTATCCTTGTGGCCTTCAGGATTTTTCTATGCTAGTGAACTAGATAGAAGATTCCATTTATAATACCATTACCAAATTTGATAAAATAATGTTACATTGCGAACAAATATAGGAAAAGTGTAAACCATTAATCTCTATATATATTCAAAATTTGTACCAGCTCTAGTCCCTAAACCATCCATATATAATTCAGCACCTCCTCCAGGGAAACATTAACAATTATCTTGTCCTAGAAAAAATAAATAGGATAAATATTTAAATAAATTGTATATAAATTGATATAATATTAAGAATAGGACTTATAAATTATATAATGAGTATTCCCATGAATATTAAATCATAACCTGAGATAAAAATATATTCAAACTTCTATATATACGAAAAACTAATGAGGTAGTTCTAAATGATCACCGAAACTATTTCCCCAACCATATGAAGTTGTGGAAAAACATAAAGGACTATTTAATTTTTAGATTCATACTATTAAGGAATGTAGATAAATGGTTAGTAATTATAGATAGAGCCAATACAAACATAATATGTTTTCCTACCATTTTACTTGAGGAGGAAAGATGAGAATATAAATAAATTTTAAATAGGAACACATAGATGTTTTTCTGATTGGGTGAAGTGAGAATCATTGATCCATTAACATGATAATATTTGGGAATGATTAAATAAGAAAATTTTTACCCCAATTATCTATCCTAAGCCCAATGATATATCCCCTTGATCCCAATTTTTCACATAACTTTCTCCTTTAAAACCAAATATTTATGCCTATTTTATCACCACATGACTGTATCATGTATGGCATAATACAAAAATTAATTTCATTTGACATATTCTTGTTCCATAAAACCCATAAAAATATTTATTATCTTATTCATGGATATATAAAAAAATAGAAAATTTATATATCATACTTTTATAGAATATTAGTACTTTTGGTTTGGTGGTATCCATGATGCCACGTCAACTGGGTCAATAGGTGAATTATAAAACTACTCATGCAAGGTGTTTCATGCATCATGATTCTTTTGTGAATATAAATGTACCTTTTATCACATGTCATCAATTCAGTACCTTGACACCATGAATACGTTTTACAGTGGATATGTATTCTGGTATAAAATATTCATGATTATTCAAGTATTTATAAACATACCCATACATTATTAGAAGAATGAAAACTCACCTCAATTCCTATCACAATATCTCAAATGATGTTATTTTCTCTATCTAAACCTAAATTCATGAAATTAAAAGAAGCATGAATGTATTTGGATCACAATAGTACAATAATTAAGATGAAATTCATATAAAAGAAATGGTCTAGATAAAAATAGATTTGTTTTTTCATGGAAGACACAACATTAATAATTCATAATATATATTTATATAAATAGGGATTGTTATTCACATAGTGGAAGAAGTATCATGATAATTCAAAGAATCTATATGGTAGTATGTTATATGCTTGTCCACTCACAAAACAACCATACAGTTCTCATGAAATATTTCACATGGAGAATCCTTAAACTTTATAGAATATATATGATCATATTTATAGAAATACCATTTATTCTCAGGGAATACCCTTACCCCTAGGGGGGTTGATGAATTCATCACGTGGTTGTTATAAAATAACATCCAAAATGATATTTAAAGGTTGGTACTCCCTCTATATAGCCAATAACTACACTTATGGTCAAATCATCGCCCATAAGAATCCCATATAAGCTTCTATTCTTAAATAATGGATGATTATTTATTGGAGCATTGGTGTGGGGAGGAATATTATTCTATTGGATGATTTAATGGTTCAAATCGTCCAGATAGAATGAATCTGGTTATATGAAAAACTTTTCTAGCATTATAATAGTAACAACCTCTATAAAGTTCCCCATAATTGTTTTGTTTGCTTGACCAAATCAAAAAATAATCTATTCCACTTCAACACTATAAATGTGAGTAAATGGGTCCACTCTAGGATTCCCATCACAACTGACACACTGAACTCACATGACACACTTCCCAATGTTTTCCCACTACCACCCTTACACACCAATGAATATAACCTAATATAATGTGTGTGGGTAACTCCCCGATGAACCCATAAAAACCAACCTAATAGGGGATTTATTTTTTTTATTAATATTAGATAGATTATAGTGATCCTTATTTACCTCACCTTCTAATAACATCAATTTTATGTTAAAAAATAAAATAGCATCACGATCTAGGATCGAATTTTTTAGTATCATGGGAAAATGAAGACCATTAACTTCTTAAAGACAATTAATCAAAAAAATATTTAAAATATTCTCTTTTATCCTTCTAAATATCACATTCTCCATAGTACATGTAGTCACATCAAGATATACATCAAAAAAATGGGAGATCTAAAATCAATGTATGTGGATGAATAAGGGACATAAACCAATATAATATTACAGAGAATAATCATCATCATTATCCTTACATAAAAATAATATCATCATCTAAATCATGATTAAACCAATGGATAAGGGCATGTAATGTGGAAATGAATAACAATAAAACACCATGTCATAGTAGGAAAATATGACACATATTTTTAAACAAATCAAGAATCACGATCATGCATCACATATGTACATAATCCTAAAAATATAATTACCAAAAATATAACATCATTTTTATTCATATTACACATTTTATTGGGAAATACATCACATTATAAAATTAATTAGAGGGATATATAATTATGGTCCCACCCATCAGATCATAATATGTACATAATACTTTATTCCACATAGGATGTATAAAAAATATAGTCATTGAATCAACCATGTAAAGGAATGAGTTTAATAATTAATTAGTCAATTATGTTCTAATGAATAAACATGGGGTTCATAAATAAAAAATAGAAAAACATATTTCTTATATAAATTATCATTCCTGAGTGAAGAAGAAATATCTCAAGAGGAGTCAAGATGTTTTTTCAAAATAATATCTTTTAGGGAAATATTTATAATTTTCATAAATTTAAATTTTTGTAAAATGTATATCCCAGAAAATAAAAAGAAATAATAATTAAATGACATATAAGTAATTTTATAATAATATTCTTACTAAAGAATTTGTGAATGAGGGATAACTCGAAGAAAATTATTTGGGTTTGAGAATACCCTCACTTATGTGGGAATGTATTTCATACTTATAATTAATATCCTGTATAATAAATTTATATTCATTAATTAATAAATTACAAAACTCTTATCCATTTAATTTATTTATTATAATTTTAATAAATTCATTAATGGTCATTTCTATGTGTTATATAGTTCAATTTCATCGTTTTGGGGGTGTTCATTTTCACAGTTCTTTACTCGGTACCCTTATACGTAATTATGTAAGTTAATGTAAAATGGGAATAATTATTCAAAATTTAAATTATAAGGTATTAATTCACATTAAATAGTCCAAATGGTCCCACATATCATTTTTTCTAGTATGGGGGCGTAACATCCCGGTTCAGGGTGCTGCCCAAGGGTGTCCCGTACCCGGTTGGTCACATAGCATCAAGAGAATTTCCAGAAATTCTAGATGTTGTGAACTAGTAGTGAGGTCCTGGGGTGTGATAGTGATGAAACTATACCCTCATTGGAAGATTTACACAATGGAAATAAATATTAAACAGTAGAGAAAATGGTAAAACCATACAATGGAAATAAACAACAGAAGACTGATAATATAAACAACTACAACATATATATAAACAAATGATTCATGTCACATGTATCAATGAAGGTAGATAAACATGTCACAATGATGTAAATATAATATTGAAACCAATTTATTGAAAACATTAAACTCCAATAGCATTGAAATCCTCATCTTGGTCCCATTCTCTCTAGATTCAACATCAATAAAGTACCTGATGATGAATGGATTTTTCCCTTATCTATACCAACAACCATATAATATATTTGGTTCCAAAATCATGAACCAAATAGTTTGTGAGATGAATTTGAGTAGGAAATCACCAAAATATCTATGCCTAACTGTCAGTGAATATATATAGCAGGTAATAAGCATAAATGAAGCAATAAACTTGGAAGAACTCCAAAGAAAACAATACTACAGTTTCCAATTACATTCATTTTCATTTATTAATTATTCATTCTAGTGACTAATATAACCTCAGGTTCTATCCTAATATCTAAAACCCCTATATAAAAATAACAAATAAACATCTCAAAGACCATCTAACAATCAAGTTAGATAGATTTCAAGCTTGTGATTTGGCTTTGAAAACTCATCACAATCATTCAAACATCCATAAGAAACCCTCTGGGAATGTCCTCATAGTCTATTCCCCTATGGTTTCACACATCAGCCAGTATTTAATAATAATAATAACTACCCTCTCGTAAAATCTCACACCATCTATAACCTTTGGTCCCACATAGCACTAATAAAAAAAACGACCACCCAAGTAAATCTCATGGTCAATAGCCCATTGGTCTATATTATAATGACCCATGGAATCTCTCCAAGTCAATTCCATGTTGTCCAACATTTATTTAATAATGGCCCTCTAGGTCACTCACATAGACTTTTCTCATTGGTCAATGACCCATGTTAACTCTCACAGTCAATACATCTGGTCAATCATTATAAAAATTCACAATTATAGACCTTCCTTTTGGAAGCTCACATAGTCAATTCTCCTTGTTCATACATTCATAATGCAAAACACATGAATCTCATATAAAAAACATATCCATCCTAACAACACTAGGGATGGAAAAAAAATAAGACTAACATGATTTCTAGAACCAACATCTATAACCAAATCAAACTTGGGTAACACATCCATAACCAAGGTACTAAACTTTATTCCTAATCAATAATCCTTTTTCAAACAAAAAAACATAGCATACATTTAATAGGGTTAAATTCCAAAGCACACAATACCCTAAATAAGGGTATTTTGAAATTTGAGCATATATGATTCAATGAAAATCAGGGAATGGAGAAAACCACCTACCTTAATGTTGTATGATGAAAACTCTGAAACATTGGAACATGAATCATCCTAGAACATCATAGATCTACAAAAAGGTCCAAATCATTCAACCTTGAAAAACTAACGAAAGCAGAGATATCCAGAAGGGAGGATCTTTGGGAAGGGAGAAAACCAAAGATAGAATCCATCGAACCTAGTGGATTATCGATCAGATCTCTTATAAAAGAATGGCAGGGGTTCAAAGTTCTTGACCATCATTTCACTCTTATATACGAAACACGGGAAGAAGAGATGTGTTCTGGAGATGAGACATGACCCCGATCCGATTAAAAAAAGAAAATTACATGTCGTGTTAATTTGATATACACGTCATGTACTAGCCTCAATCGGACCCCACATTAGGTGCTCTGATAGGTCACTACAAGGCTACGTACTCGACCGTTACATGGCCAGTACAAAGCTACACATGACAACCACGTACATAGCATGTACTAAGGAAATTTCCAAAATCTTTTTTTTCCTTAAAAACAACCCAAACTAATGGACTATACCTGAAATAAAGATCTAGTATCATAAAAACTTCCCCCTTAAAGTAATTTGTCCCCGAATTTACCTTCTAAGGGTATCAAATATGGAACATCAAAAATCATTGGCCCCTGTGATCGTACGTCAGCATCCCTATACAAAGCCTTGTCTTATACTCGCCCGTGATGCTGTATCAACCATATCATAGGAACAGACCGGACATAGAGAACCTTCATGCCCGAACCACAGTTCGAATAGGGTTCTCCTTGAAGTATGCATCCACCACCAACATAACCTCCTATGGTTGAAGAACATGATATAGGTCTGAAAAGTAACGTTGTAGCTGAGAAACATAGGAGATGTTGTGAATAGAATGGTACCTATGAGGTAACTACAACTAATAGAAACGAGACTTGACTCTCTCCAAAAACTCAAATGGCCCAACGTATCATGGTGAAAGCTTACCTTGTATCATAATCCCCTAGTGTCCCAACCTCAGTGTGATATGTAGGAAAACCTAATCTCCAACCTCAAATTCCATAGGTTGTCTCTGTCGATCAACATAAGATTTTGGTCGATATAGTGCAGTACCCAACCCCTTTCGAATCAACTCCACCTACTCAGTGGTCTCTTAGACAAGATGATATCCTAACATAGCTACCTCTCCTACATCCATCCAACATAGGGTTAATCAGTATGGTGTACCATACAAAGCCTCATAACGTTCCATATGAATCATCAACTGAAAACTATTATTGTAGGAAATATCCACTAGGGGTATGTGTCTCTCACAAGAACCCCCTAAATCTAGGATGCATGGTCAAACCATGTCCTCCAGAACATGAATTGTGTTCTTAGACTAGCCATCTGTCTAGGGATGATAAGTTGTACTCAGAAGTACCTGTGTACCCAAATCCTTCTGTTGTCCCATCCAAACATGAGAAGTAAAACAAGAGTCCCTATCTGAAACAATAGTGTTCATAACCCCATTCAAATGTACAATCTCTCAAATTTACAACCTTCCAATTTAATCAACACTAAATATGTACTTGATCAGAAAGAAATGTGCAACCATTGGGAGTGTTTCAAAAACAAACCAAATCATATCATTCCCTCTTGGATATCTCGGTAAACCCATCACTAAATCCATCGCGACATCATTCCACTTCCACTCAGGAATGGGTAACTAATTTAAAATCCATACCAGTTGTTGATGCTCCACCTTCACCTGCTGATAGGTGGATCATCTTATAACAAAACCAACAAAATCCCTTTTCATACCTGGACAACAATATTTGTGGTGTAGATCTCGATAAATCTTGGTGATATCAAGATAAAATTCCCAAACCGAGGAAATAAAATTTTACATCAATTCCTCACACATGTCTTCTGACACACATATGCATCCATGAAATCATAAGTTCTCATCCTTTCATATATTCCACCTAGGAGTAGGGTCCTCTCCTAACAAACTCTACTATAGGCCTAGTCCATTGGAATTTTATAGCTTTCTTATTTTTACATACTCTTGAAGAGTAGAGGTAATAGGTACAAAAGAAAGAAAAGTCTTACCCTGCCTATTGTGCACCTCCAAATGCATCTCATAGAATAGATCCATAAGCTTCCACTCAATACTGGCCTCCTAAACTGCTGGTATATGAGTCCTTCTTCTCAATGCATTATCCACTGCATTTCAATTCCCAAGCATGTAGGTAATTTCGATGTAAAAAGACTGTAGGTACTCAACCAACCTTCACTGTCTCAAATTCAGATCATGTCGAGTAAAGATATATTTAATGCTTTTGTGGTCAGTGTACAACACAGAAATCTCTCCCAAAATATAATATCTCGAACAACATAAATAATGCACAAATGTAGCTAACACGATATTGTGCAATGGGTAGTTTCTCTCATGTGGACTCTGTTGATGAGACCCATATGCAAAGACTCATTTCCCTTATATAAGCACTACTCCTAGCTTGATACCTGAAGAACCATAGTAAAAGGCGTAAATCTCATCTGGTTCTATAAATATTAGTAATGTTTATAAAGTAAATCTCCTTTTCAGCTCGTGAAAGGCGGAATCACATGAATCTATTCACATGTACTTTTCACCCTTATTTTTCAAGACCTTCTGTGTCGCTTATAAGAATGAAAACCCTTGAATAATGCACCGATAGTAATGAGCCAGCCCAAGAAAACTCTATACCTCAAATATGTTCTTTAGATGCTCCCAGGAAACTACTACTCTCACTTTCTCTAAGTCTACTGATACTCTTGTCTATGAGATAACATGACCCAAGAAGTGAATCGGATCCATCCAAAAGTGGTATTTTGAGAGTTTACCATAAAACTAATGCTCTCCTAGTGTACTCAATAAAATCTCAAGATGGGTGTCATGGTCATTTCAAGTGTGACATTAGGCCAATATATCATTCATGAAGACTACCACAAAATAATCCAAGGATGGAACACTCGGTTCATTAGTTCCATGAAAACTGTCGATGTGTTCGTGTGATCAGACGACATAAACACATACCCATATAGACCATACTTTCTCCAAAAGGGTATAAGAGTTATATCTGATGGTATAATGCACAAATTATGATAATTGGATCTCAAGTTAATGATCAAGAACACCCCGAGATCCTCAAAGATGATTAGAGAGATCATCAATCCTTGGAAGGGATATCGGTTCTTGATCGTCAACTGGTTCATCTTCTGATAATCCACACAAAGTCTGAGGGTGCTATCTAACATTTTTGTAAAAGGACAGGTGAACTCCATAAAGAAGTACCGGGTCAGATGAAACCCTTTTCTTTCAATTCCTCCAACATCTTCTTGAGTAATTGAAACTCTAGTGTAGCCATCCAATAAGGAGGAATGGACTCTGGTGACTCTCCTGGCACAAGCTCAATAATGAAATATACCTCGCGCTAATGAGATAAACCTGTAAAGTCATCTATAAATAAATTCCTTGAACGATCCACCACTAGTGGAAAGCCCATATGCGAAGTCCCATGGTCATATAAATAAAAACTAGCAATTTGGACTGTAATTCTTTCTTGCCCATGATGCTCAGGTCCAACTCTGCTCGCCTAAACATCCCATTTTCCCTTGTGTAGAAATGACCCACCCTCTAGTGATTTTAAACTCACCCTACAGATATAGAAGCCAGAAATTCCTAAAAGGAGACCAACCGGTCCATTATGAGAATGACATCAAAGCATGTAATCTCTAGAAAATAGGGGTCCCAAAAGAAGTGACACCCACCAACCTCAAGAGGGAACTCCTTGCACTAATGTACACTAGCCATACTAATCCCCAATGGAGTGTCTAGCCTCATATCATCCTCATAAGTGAAGAAACAAAGCCCAAGTCTCTCCACAATATAAATAGATACAAAACTATGGGAAGCCCTATATAAAAAAGGGAATAAACTAAACTGAGGCAACTAGAATCATCCTCTAATTATAGAGGGTCCGAGATCCTACTCCTGCTGGGTCTTCTCCACTACAATGGTCTAACTTGTACCACGACCCAATGACCCTGCATGACTACCCTACACTGATCCACCCTACTGTTTCATAAAATCAGTCGAGTGGCTACCATGTCCATGACCTCCTCCTCAACCTCAACGGCTAGAAAACTCCAATTCCTTGACTGAAGCAAAAATAGTGATACTATTCCTAAACATAGAGTTATAAAATAACGTATATCACTAGATACTTGTGGGAAAACCTAGAAAAAACATTGAAGATGTCCCATCTTGCTACAATATCGGCACTCGACTAGGTCATTTGGGCAATGTGGTCTCATGTGCCCACTCCTCCCGCACTAATATCATACCACCTAGCTACCTGAAGAAATATCACTTGAAATCTCCCTATGGTGCATCTTTATATCTTTTGAATGAGTACCGACTATTGATGTTTAACTTCCCTAGATCACTTCTCCAAACTCCCTCATATTACGCTCAGAAATCATCACCCAGTTCACTATAGCAGTCACTGATGTCATCATAAAGACATTCACCTATGATCATATTTGATACCTAATACCATCCTCAAATTTCATATCCAATGATAACTAATCACCTCCCATAATAGGTATGAAGTGTTAAAGATCTGTAAAATAGGATGAGTAATCCATCCATGAAAGTGCGCGCTGCTCTAAATGTATGAACAATCAGGGTCGATTGGACTTCAACATCTTGGGGTAGATGTAATCATAGAAGATACTCTGAAAATCTTCCCATACTATTTCCTTATGATATCCAGCCTGGAGATAATGTCCAGCTATCTCTTGAAGGAATTGGGTATCATGTACGTCACGAGCGTCACCCTCATATCCAGAGGCATATCCGGATGCTCAATGATTGAAAAAATGCCATCCAACCACGACTCTAAATCCTGAGGTCCTACATACCCTAAAAAAGTGGGAGGATCATGCTACTAGAAAACCCACATCAGCTCATCCATGGATGGGGAAAGATGTGGTGCTCCCCAGAAAGACTGCTACATACTCAAAAAGCCTTCACGGGACTATGCATCAACACCTACATCCGATATGACATCTGGGGCCAAGATAGGCATGACAGGAGGATCTATTAGAAGTCCCTGGTCTAAAATTTCTGGTGGCTGGTCATTTACCTGCACTCGGCATACAACCGGAGGACTTCTTGGTGTAATGGGGTGGTTAGGTCAAGGGAACACCTCATTTAAAGATTTTCAAGGGCAACAACATATAAGTTAAAGAAATTAATAGAAGAATAAAACATTCATGTTTTACAAAAGGAGGTTACACTGTGTGTAGAATCACTAAAAGACTTGTTCCCTTTTGTTTAAATATGAGCATTTACCTATTCCAAACCTGGTCGCATAATAGCCCCACACACGACATGTCCCTCTATAGTCACAACATGTAAGTGAATTTTCACTCCTTCCCAAGTACTTTTACATGGTTAAATCACTTGGGTTCTGCAAGAATAACAATACATAGCGTGTTCACCCTAGACATGGTGTGTACTACTTAATTTCTAACCACTTGTGTCATTAGTCACATAGTTGAAGACACAGTCTACTCTACATGGTGTGAATAAATGAAACACAACATGTATAACCTATGTTTCATCCACCCGGGTCGTTGTTCACATGGACTGATATGAAGTTCTCTACAAAAGGCATTTACAGTATAGAAACGATGTGTTCTACCAAAATTTTACCAACCCATTTTATTTTCTCACATAGTCAGTCACACTATTAAAGACTACACGACAAGTATATACAGTAAATGACATGTACTTACAAGAATTTTTTTCTTCCAGAACAGAAGAACGCATTAGGTGTGTTCATAACACCACATGCTGTGTTTTCTAGGTTTCTGGATAGTAAGGCTCTGAAACTTCTCAAAAACCCATGAAAACATATACTGTTTTCCATATAATGACAAATTCCAACCCATTAGAGTTCATACTCACTCAAATCAATGTTTGGAAACCTTACTCACACCCCAGCCTCACAACATTCAATTAAATTTCATACATGATCAAACAAATTCGGATCCAAGAGGGCCCATAACACCTCAGGGACCAAAGTTTGGCATCCATCCAAATTATACTTTACATATATCATCACCCTAATAAATATTAGGTATTCAATCATGGAATCTATCACAATGTCATGAATATCTATCAAAACATCTATCACAAAAACATTCAATCGGAAAATGCACCGAAAATGGTACGACAAGAATGCATGAAATGTGATCTCAAGTAAGTGACTATATGTTGCATGATATGGAATAAGAAAATATCCTTGAGTTTCAATAAAAATAGAACCTCAATGATATAAACCATAACAATGCAAATCATGTTAATCACCCAATGGTGAATTCAAATCTACTGTAAAAATTGAAAAACAAAAAAATTGTAATATTCGAGGTAACATGGATTTTTCCCTATGCACAGGTCAGCTGCTCCTGGGCACAACATAGTACAAACCAACTATTCCTTCCTACTCATGTCTATAAGCTCCAAATAGAAAGACAAAGCATAAAATAATTCCCCTGACACCACATTGTAACGTTCCAATTTTGGGTACCGCCCATGGTTGCCCCATACCAGGTTGGTCACATGCCCTCAAGAGTATTTCCCCGAATTCTAGAGGCTTCCAACTAGAAGTGAGGACCTTAGGTGTGATAGTGTGAAAACTGTGCCCTCATTGGTATAGTAACACAGTGGAAAAAACATTAAATAGTAGCGGAAGCAGTAATACCATACAACAGAAACAATCAGCAGAAGACCTATAATATAAACACTTACAAGATCTATATAAATAAATGTTGCATGTCAAATGTTTCTAGGAAATCATCCAAACAAGTCACAATGATGAAAATTAAATATTGAAACCAAATATCAAAAAATAGTAAACTCCAATATAATTACAAGCCTCATCTTGGTCTCATGCACTCCTACTCCAATAGCAATCAAGAACCTGATAAAGAAGGGTTCTTTCCCTTATATATACCTGCAACCATATAATATATTTGAGTCCAAAATTGAGACCCATACAGGGTTTGAGATGAATCCTAGTAGGCAACCATCAAAAAATATGTGCCTAACTATCAATGAATTTATATATATATATATATATATAAGATAATAACTAGAAATGAAGCAATAAACTAGGATGTACTCAAAAGTAATCAATCCTATAGTTTCCAATTACATTCATTTTAATATATAAATTATTCAATATATTGAATAAAATAACCTTAGGATCTAGAAAATGCTATGAATCCCCTTGTATAACAATAACAAAAAGATGTCTCAAATACCGTCTAACAATCAAGTAAGATAGAGTCTAAGCTTGTTCTTTGGCTTGGTGAACTCATCACAATCATTCAATTATTCACAAGAAAATCTTTAGAAATGTCCTCACGGTCTATTCCCCTATGTTTTCACATATCACCCATTAAATAAAAATAATAATGACCCTATGGGAAAGGTCACATAGTCTAATAACTTTGGTCCCACATAATATTAACAAAAAATGACCTCCCAGGTAGCTCTCACAGTCAATACCCCCTTGGTCTGCATTATAATGAACCTTTGGAAGCTCTAACAGTTAATTCCCTAAGGCCTAACATTTATTTAATAATGACCCTCTTGGTTTCTCTCACAGTCTAACCCCACTAGTCAATTAACCATGATTGCTCTCACAGTCAATAACTCTGGTCAATCATAAAAACAATTCATAATTACAATAACATACATCAGGAATCTCTCATTGTCAATTCCCCTAGTTCATACATTCATAATGTGAAATACATGAATCTCATATAAATAGAAACTCCATCCTATAAAAACTAGGAATCAAAAACAAAGAAACCTAACATGATTTATAGACCCAACGGCCATAACCAAATCAAACATGGTTAATACCTCTATAATCAAGGTAATAAAACTCATTCATAATCAATAATCATTTCTGAAACAAACAAACCAAAGCAGTCATATAACACGGATAAATTCCAAAACACAAAATACCATAAACAAGGGTATTCGACACTTTGAGCATATATAATCCAAAGAAATTCAAATAAAGGCACAAGCCACCTACCATGATGTAGTATGATGAACACTCTAGAAGTTCGGCCCTTGAATTGCTATAGAAACATAGATCTAGAAAAATGTCAAAATCATTCAACCTTGAATAACTAATGAAAGAAGGTAAATCATGAAGGGATACTCTAAGAGAAAAGATAATTACAAGTGGGAATCCAATGCCCCCAACAACATATTGATCAGAGGTCGGACAGAGGACTGATAGGGGATCAATGTTTTCAGCTGTCTATTAGCTCTTTTATATGAAACACGAGAAGAAGAGATGTGTTCTTTATATGAGACACAACCCCATTCTGATTAAAGAAAAATAAAAAAGAAAAGTACATGGTGTGTTAATATAATGTACATGTCATGTACTAGCCTCAACTGACCCCCACTTTAGGTGCTCTTCCAAGCCACCACACGACCATGTACTCAACCATTACATAACCAGTACATGGATACACATGGAAACTACGTACAAAACATGTACTCAAGGGTATAGGGCTTGTAATTAAGAATTTTCCAAATTCATTATTGTTCCTTAGAAACAACCTGAAATAAGTATCCATACCTGAAATGAAGATCTGGGTTCTTACAGGGGGTGTCTCATTTGATAAAACTTTCATGATAAATATTTAGATTATTTTTTGAGGGTTTTCCAACCATCACAATCATGTTTTGTTTTATTTAATATTTAGTCTATAAATTTGTTCCATAACATTAAAAATGTTCTGAAATGTATATTAATGTATTATTTAATAATAATAATGGTTTTTATTACTAGTCTTTTATGCATGAATGGAAAATGAAACCCATTTTTCCATGAAGGTGTTGAATAAACATATCATAGATGATATTTTCTTATTTAGAATAAAAGTATGTAATAGATATGTTGATGGTTATTACATTATCATATTAAAATTATAGTATGTATATTATATTGGAGTTATTGTGCATCTATTAATAGGGGAGTTGAAGATATGGTATAAAAATAAAAGAAATTAGAAGAGAAGGATTGAGGACTTAACCTCTTAAATGTTGTCCCCTTGAGAACTTTCATAATACAAGTGTTTAGTATTTTTATGAGACCAAATTCCCTTGGATGTGTGGAATATTCATATTAAGGTAATTGTTTAGAGTATTTATAATAAAAAAATACATGGAAGGTCTAAGGATAAGAGGAGGTGATTGGTGATATTCATAGGGATGGGAGGGGTGTTTTTGATTATTAAATTCAATAATTTACAATTTTCACTTAAGACTATCAATAGTGTTGATTACTAAGAATAAATATCGACAATAGTTCTGGATAGTTAAAAAATTAGTGATTACATAATTACAACACTATTTTTGACTAAAAATTTCATGTATTTATCTTATAATGTTAAATATAGAAAGTTATTGAATAAAAATATTCATGAAAAATTATATAATGTTAGAAAAATCCAAAAAAAATATCCAAACCATTTTAAGAAATTTACATTTCATAAATTAACTCTATTTTATAGAGATACTTTTTAAAATATGATAATTTAAATTTTTAAATAAAATATTCATTTTTCAAAAAATATTGATTTCAATATTATCATTGATTTTATGACCTTTTGAAAATTTAATTAAGGTCCAATAAAATCATCTTACATTAATAATAAAAATATTAGTTTAGGAATATATTTCATAAAAATAAATTTTATTTTAAATAATTTTATAAATTATAAAATTGTGAAAAACAATTTATATTTTACAAAACTAATAACACATAATTTATCATTTTTAAAAAATATTTTTTTATATAGCTTGATATAATTATATATTATTTTAATTTCGAAAAAACATAAATTTTATTTATACTTTCATAGGTGTGGCTACTATTTTAACAGAAGA
This sequence comes from Viscum album, assembly GCA_963277665.1. Taxonomy (NCBI): domain Eukaryota; kingdom Viridiplantae; phylum Streptophyta; class Magnoliopsida; order Santalales; family Viscaceae; genus Viscum; species Viscum album. The sequence goes on along the minus strand of OY728139.1, from coordinate 457,909,813 downwards.
GTACTTTTCCTAACATTTATATTAATATTCAAACAGTCGGGGTATTATTCCAACAGTATATGTTCTTCAATTCTTACTAAGAACTATTATTTCATTCATTATCCATTAACTTATATTTTCTATAAAAATTATATGTATGTAAATAATAAAAAATTATAATATATTATTGAAATTATTTTTTCTTTTTACACCTTTGTTCATGTTTGTGGTCGTTCTAGTGATTCAAGAAGATCCAAATTTTCCTAATCTTATTATCTTATTTTTTATATTTTACTTACTGTATTATTTGGATTTTTTTGGTTTTTTTCGGACTAATTTTTTGTTATTAATTTATGAGAATAATGTTTTTTGGGGTTCTTAACTGGATTTATGTGTTTTATGACACAATTATAAGAAGGTAAATTTCACATATATAATGTCAGGTCATTACATTATTCCCCCTTTAAGAAATTTCTTCTCTGAAATTTCATTTTATATATTAAGGTAAAAATAGGTGAGGGTATTTCTATATAATTTCTCCCCTCATTTACCATGTTATATCTTCATTATTATGGTTTAATTATAGTACATTGACAAAGTGAGTGGTATTGTTATGGAGATCCTTGTCTCTGCCCATCAAAAGCTTCACTAGATAATCCTCATATGAGGGATCATTTTCCAAATATACCCCTTATGAGTTCAATACATGTGAACTATATGGTATTAACTTCATCAAAAGGGATACATGGAATACATCATGTACTCAATATAAGGTTGCTGGATGTGAAAGACGATAGGCCACTGCTCCTATGTGATGAAGGATCTCAAAGGGGATATATATCTTGGGATAAACATCCCTTTCTATCCTACCAACAAGACTCTCATCTATGTTCATATATGAAGGAACAATTTGAATTCAACTTTAATCTTCAATTCTATTTGATGGTTTTTAGGATAGATCTTCTACCGAATCTAAGAATATTTTATATGTCGTTGGATACAGTTGAACTTTCTCTTTCATCTCTTACACAAGATCTGGTCTAAGGATATTTTATTTTCCAACACCATCCCAAATAGTTGGAGTCCCACATCTCTTCCCATATATATATTCATATATATCCATCTGAGTACCTATGTGGAAAATATTTTTATATGGGAACCAAACCAATGGTAGTTGATGATCCCATCCTCCCAGGAATTCCATTGAGTGGGCTCTTTGCATGTCCTCTAAGGCCTGAATAGTCCTTCCATATTGTCCATTAGTTTGGGGGTGCTAGCCATTGCAGAAGTTTAATATATTACTTAAAACATGTTGAATACATCTCCAAAATTTAGAGGTAAACCTTGGTCCATGAACAAAAAATGATCAAATGTGGAACCCCATATAGCATGACCACTTCCTTCACATATATCGGGGAAAGTTGTTCAAGTGAAAAATCTTCTTGAATAATAATGAAGTTGGAATTCTTGGTGAGTTTATCCACCAAAACCCATATCTAATTTTATCCTTTGGATGTATTATGGAAACTAGTGACATAGCCAATAGTGACATTCTCTCATTTACACATGAGCATAGGAAACAGTTGTGTCATCCATTTGTACTTCTGTCACTCCACATTAAATTTCTATCATACTAAGCATCTTGAGATATACTCTTAAGTATCCTTGTTCATATTTTTTAACCATAAGATCCATTTATGATCATGGAATATATAAGTACTTCTAGGTTGGATTATGAAAAATGAGATATGTGCACTATCCAAAAGATCCTTTATTATATCATGTGATGAATGCATATAAATCCTAGTTCGAAACCAAATTAACCCATAATATTTGATGTGTAACTCATGTAACATCCCTTTATTTACCTCTATCACATTATCTTTTATCTCCATATCATCACGTTGTTCCTCCTTAATATTCTCTTGGAAGGATGGTTAGACAATCATTCATGAAAGGTAGGATTTAATCCCTCCCATTATGATTTCTAAATCCATTCTTGGATTATCCATGAAAACATGGTCTTTTTCTATTTTCATAATGGTTAAGGTAGTAGTTTATTCTCTACTAAGAGAATAACATACCCTATTTTACTTTCCCGTATTATAGAGAAATGATCAATAATAGTCCTTGATTATCATTTCCCATCTTGTTTGACAAATGTTGATCTCTTCCAATGTGAATATTTAATTTAGAATATTTTGATCGGTATATATGTCAAACTTCTCAAAATAAAGGTAGTTCCACCATATTTTCAAGGAAAATATTACAACTTCTAGTTTGATATAATGCATTGGGTAGTACTTCTCACGGATATTCAATGACCATGATGTATAGGATATCAATTTATTATTCCTCAAGAGTATATAATCAAATAATTTGTTTGAAGCATCCATGAATATCATAAAATCTTATTCACTTGTTGTGTAACATCCCAATACAGAGGCAACTAAACTGGTTCTCTAATCCGATTTTCCACAAGGCCTCAAGCATACCTCCCAGTATGCCAGAGGCTACTTACTAGAAGTGAGTTCCTAGGAGGTGATAGTGGAGATACTATTCCCTCACATCAGAGTAAATAAATAGTGGAAATTACCAAGTATCATACACAACAAAAAGTAAATAGAGTGCGGGAGAAATAAAAAACTAAAAAAACAAGCCGTAATAGTAAAATTATGTAAAAATACCAAAAAATATGAAATAAAATAAAACATTGGTCACCCACTAGACCGACCATACAAATACATGTAGAAAATAAATTGAAAGTAAAATTACAGTGCTCTGCTACTAACTCTGAGCCAACTAACTTACCTGATCTCCATACACTATCAAACTGCAGTAGCCAGATTGGTAGAACAAATCGAGCATCTCCCCTAGATCATTCAACACTGTACCTCAACCCTATCCCCCATGAAACACTTGTTGAACCAAAAAATCATACATAAGGTCTACATGTACACCAAGGTTCATGTGTGAGATTGAGAAATAATATCAGTATCCCACCCTGAAAAGTAACTTATAGACATGGTGCTAATGTGCGTGGAACCGAAATGTTCTTAGCCTAGCTGAAGAACAACAAAATAGAAGGAAAATAAAATGTGAAACCACAATCAAACCCAGGGTTTGTAATCCCTTTCAACTAGAAAGTTCAACTAAGGATGTCCATAACTATAGATGTATGCATGCATAGTCCAATACCTTTACATATATACATTGATATGAATATTCATTGGTATGTGTATCAAACAACATGAAACCACAACGATTGTCAATCCATGGGTCTGTAATCCCGAATGACCCAAAACTTACTTCGACTAGTGAAAAAATCATATCTCAAAGAAAGCTATATCAACATAGGGGGAAACTGATCTTACACCCATGTTTACCCAAACCCACCTCCAATCGTAACTATATTTTAATATACTAATGGTCAACCATATAAATAAGGATATTATATACCGACAGTTATTCCTACAAAAAAAATATATCATATACCAATGGTTAATACTAACTAATCTAGAAGAGAATAATCATTCCAATCATAGGACTAAGAGAGTGTAACTTTCCCCACCACTTGTCACCCTTTAGGAAATCTCTCATGGTCAAACCCCTGTAGTCAAAAAGTAATCAATCAGATACACACAACCACCAGGGAATCCCTCACTGCCTGAACACCACATTTAAATCGTAGCACATGACCACCTGGGAATATCTCATGGTTTGAACCTGTTGGGTCTAACATAGCTTACGAAAACCTGGGGAAGCTCTTGTGGTCTAAACCCAGGAGTCCAACATAGCATATGACCACCTGGGCAAGCTCTCACGGTCTAAACCCCCAATTCCAATATTCCTAAAAAGAAAATCAAGCAAGGTTCAATATCCAGATACCGGGAATCACCTCTGGTCATACCAATAATATATACATCATGATATATGCATATACACATTCATGATCCACTTCCGAGTCCTAGATAGTACATATGGGTATATAGTTAAAACCAGAAATAACAAGGCCCATATACCATATCATAGGCAAGCACATCTGAGCATACCAATAAGAAATATAGATCCCATGAGAAAAATTGGGCATCCCAAAAGAATGAACGATGCCTCATGTCAAGCTCAACACCCACCAACTAGGAATCTCCTCTGGTAACCACTGTTGCATCAGCAAAACCAAGTTAGATATAAACAAATGAGTGTGGGTGGTCCGAACACCCAACCCAACACTACATTCATAACACCATGGCCTTACCAGTTCGGTATAGGTTCTATGTTACTCCTGAACACCATCTCTACCCAAACCTAATGTAATAGATCAATGTCAGTCAAACCATGGTCACTCGTTGTGTCCCCCAAGTCAAACATAGAGGAGGAAAACTAATCAGGATCCTCTAGGAAAACACAATATTAAGAATCCTATAGGGGATACATAGTGAAGAGTGAGAGAGTAATCCTGCATGAAATCATTGAATGAAAAACAACTTAGGAATCCTCCAATAGGGATCCTATAAAATGAAAATAGGAGAGAGATCCTACAATGGACTCCCTAGGTCTGTACATAAGCAAAGGCATCAATCAGCAGATCCTTAAAAGCTTATGGTATCTTGGACACATTGTCTAGAAGGAAATATATCACAAGGGTAATGTCTTAAAAAGAATATGTCATGGGAGATAGCTAATAGCTAATCCTAGATCAAAGTTCTCAACTAGTTTGGTCAGAACACCAAACCTATCATTCACGCCAAGACTCACTCTCAAGTGAAAACTTAACATGATAATTAGAGGAAGAACATATATATTAATATAAAAAACCCCTAAAAAAATTTATATGACCTAAAAATGTAAAAAAGGATTCCAACATTGTGATCTATGTGGAAGAAAACTCATAATTGACTACTCGCATGCCCAATTTTGACTTTTAGGGCACAAGATACCAGAAAACACTAAGCTGGAAATATTACATGATGTGTAATTTAGAGTTCACAACATGTAATATTATCCCTCCACCATGGTTGTGAACTTATATAGGGACAATACAATATAGGTTCTACCTGTCTAAAACTACACGATGTATACTATTTAAAAACCAAAATCCCATGTTCTTTCTCGGATGGACGCACACATGACCATGTACCACCACATAATTTGTACTCAGACTTCAAGGAGGTTACTAAAGACAACTTATTATTCCAAAAATGTGAAGAAATCATGGCGTGTTCCCCAAGAACACATGCCATGTAACCTAGGTTTCTTGATGCTAAATCACTCAGATCACTCGAAACCCCTGTTTTGACCCCCAAAACAACAGATCTGGCCTCAAGATTCCATAATAAAGCATAAACAGGCTTTAAGAACATAAAAAAAATTGAAGGAGATATATGGTGAAAACATAAACATTCCTACCTTCATGCAGAAACCGCTGAAGATTTGGTTGATTTCACCATCAACAGATGTTGTATGCTAACTCAACACATCGAGGGCTTCGTAATGGTACCACTCATGCCTTCCAACCCCCTATGAATCTCTTTGCCCCATTTTTGCATAGGTCATAGTGAAGGAGGATGCGTAAGAGACGTTTTCAAGGAGGAGGATGAAAGAAGAGACAAAATGAAAAGAAAAGGATAAAAGAAAAGAAAGAAAATGAAAAGGGGCTCAGGATGACCTCGGTGCCCAACATGAGTTTTTGCCTTGCCTAGGCTAAACTTCCTGTTATAGAATAAATGAAAAAAACGGAATCTCAATCCAAATCTCTGTTTCATAGATACAGACAAACAAACATGCATGAATAATTTAATATTTAATTTAATAAATATTAAATTTTAATTATTCTAGTAAAATTCACGGAGCTCAGATTTCCACAAAACTCATGTCCTAAGGTAGAAACCCTATTACAGTACCAATAGAGTGGTCAGAAAAATTATTTGAGTTAATATTCTTTAAAAATGGAGATTTTACCAACATGAGCATCTGAATGCAAAAAATCAAATTTATGCTCAAAAAGAGAGTCCAAAAAACAAGGGTTCTTACAAACTCCCCACCATAAACATTCAAATCCCTAAGAAGCCGAGTGAAGGAAAAAACAGCCACTACTACAAAAAACGGGCATGGGAAGCGCCCCCTTATAATAGTGCTAAGAAAAACAGCTGATAAAGGTTACCTTGAATCAGCGCTAAAATTTTAGGGCTGATAAAAAGACCCTTTATCAGCGCTAGAAAAGCACTGATAAAGACTCCCTGCATCAGCGCAAAAATTTTAGCACTGATATTGACAGGATTTATCAGAGATTTTGTAGCACTGATAAAGGGTACTATTATCAGCGCTAAAATTTTAGTGCTGATAAAACCTTAGTGCATTTTTTAATAAAGGTGGTCGCATAGTGCCCTCGTTTTATCACGACCTAAATCTCTCGCGGTACTAGAACCCTGTGACTCCCCTCTGCCGCCTGGTGAGATCACGTTGTCGGACCTCCGCCACCCTCGCTTCTCGTTGCCGGACCTCCGCCGCCCTCTGAGTTCGTTTTGCTAGACCTCTGCCGCCCTCGAGCTTCAGTTTTCCAGACCTCCACCTCCCGCAACGCTTTCAAGCTTCAGTTTTCCAGACCTCCTTTAAGTCATGTTTTCCAAATCATTTTTCAGTATTGTACTCCTCTCCCATTTGTATATAATTGTTTTAACATGATTTTTTATTCTATGGGTGAGTTTTATGGATTGACCGATTGGAGAAAATGAACCATACTTGATGGAAAATGATGTAAAGGGGATGATTCACACGTTTTTACTAATTTTCATTATATTTCTCAAGAACATGGTGCTTGTTTACTTTTATTATTGAAAATCATCATTGTTTTTTGGTGGGGTTGTTTTGAGATGTTTTTTGTTAGTTTGGTTGTGATAGATTCCATTGGGGGAAAATGTGAGATGGTTGAGGTGGTAAATCGTGCAGTGGGGAAGCACAACCTTTCCATTGTTAAAATCATGTAATGAGTGGGTTATTGTGGGAGATGACATCGTTAGTTGATATGGGTTTTCCTTTTAGTATCCCAGTGACATAGAATATTGTTGTTAATTATGAAATTGAAAAGGGTTTGGTGGGAATTGAATAACTTCATGGATAAAAATGAAATGGTGGCTATAAAACTATACTCACCCCCTACACGATGAGTGTATCAGGTGGTTCCCTCTTCTAAAATTCAAATATGTGAGTTCCTTTACTGAGATATAAACATATTACCACTCTTAATTTAGTAAGCATCCAACTCTAGGTGATAATCCTAGGTTGCCTTAGGTGACGAGAATATGAAGTCCCTATGTTATGGGAATATGATATCTTCTTTATCTCCCAAATAATTTTCCCTTGATTTTACCTCATGAGATTATAAATAGATTCATTAGGGGATATGACTTAGAATTCCCTAAGTGATGATCATAAGATCTCTTATTCATATCCTAGGTAATGATCCTAGGATTATACCTCACATGAGGAGCATGATATTTCTTAGGCTATGTGCCAATGAATCCCCTATGTGATCAGAATACGATCTCTAAACACTTCCCTTAGTAGATGATCTTATGTTCTTACCTAGTGTGATAAGAACACGATTCATTAGTTGATGAATATAAAAATACTTATGTACTATGAATATATTTTATGAACCAAATTGGTGTATATTCCTCACATGATAAATGTGATCCAGCTTGTGTAATGAGAATAAGATTATAGAGGTTATAAGACTTGAATTTCTTCGTCAATAAGAATATGTTGCCAATTATCAATCATGGTATGACTCATGTATTATATATAATACACCTCATGTCATGAGATAATGAAAAATTAATAACCTCAATTTTAGATGAATTTTATAGTTTATCAATACACTCATCACCATTATTATATTCAACTAAAAGTATATTCCCTGTAACAAGAATAATTATTGTAATTAACTTGTGTCCACTAGAGAGTAGAACAAAAAACTAGATTCAGAAACATGTCTTATATCTGGAACAGAGACCCAGAATAGGAATCATACTCCCATAAGGAAACTATAGAAGGAATATCTAACATCCCATATTCCCATTCCAATCAAGGGGACAATATTATCAACCATGGAGGTGGAATATTTCCACCTTTGGAAATAGGTAAGGTAGGTTATGAGGATTGTGGCTAGCCCAAGGAAACAGATTCAAGCCTGAATGATTTCCCCAGTAGAGGCATCAAAAAATTACCCATGAGCCCAAATATCCAATTCAAATGGGCCTTATTCTATGGGAACCATACATATTAGGCCATACTCTAAATGAAAACATTCCCACACATAGAGGACCATATTCACTAAGTGGTCCATACTCCTACTAGTTTAAAAAACCCTATACCATATAGAGTCATATTTTTTGTGAATCCAAAATAAACTCATTAGGCTATATCCCCTTTTAGTTAGACCAAAAATGTCTTATCACACATATTTACCATACTAACATTCACTTATTGTCATTAGAAAAATAATCTATACAAATTGATGTTAAACTATATAAATTATTTATTATTAGAAGTACATTTCACATGGTTGTGATAAATGCCCTTGGTGCATTCACTAACCCATGACATGTTAGAGGATGGTTTTAGGGGGTCACTACACTATAATCTACTAACCAATAGAGGGGTATAAATGGGTATAGGAAATGAAATAGTGTTATCAAAGAATTTTATTAGGAGATATGATGGGATTTGATGTTAGGAACATTTGAGGATTTCAATGCTTTGGTTTAGAAATATTTCATTTGAATTCATTGGTATGTTTTGTGTGTACCTTTCCTTTGGTTTCAAATTATGCTCTTAGTGCTTCTTCATGGTTAGGGGTTGTAGTCTCTTATTTGGGTGAAGGGATGTGTTATTAGTATATTTCCATATTATTATGTTTTTCATGGTTAGTGGTTGTAGTCTCTTATTTGGAGATGTATGATGTTCTTAGTGAGGGCCATTATCTAGCTTGTCGTGTCGTTTTATATGAGAAAGCATCGATGTAGTTGGAGATGTATGATGTTCTTCATTTTATTAGACTCATTCAGATTCCCAGTGGGTGTTTCTATACTATATATTCTTTTTGGGATTCATGTGTTTCATGAATTCATATTTTATCCATTTGAAGTTGGTTAGACATGTTTTGATCATTTTGAAGAACAAGATAACCCTATTAATGAAAATAATATATGGAATGGATGGTATCTTGTTTTGAATTATGCTTTTTCATTGAAATAAATTAGGTTTCCTTATACCATTGGTGGATTTGATATTATAAATTAAAATCATGGATTAAAATAAAGATAAGTTGATTTTTTAAATAAAATTCCAAATGGTTTGGCATGTGTTTGTTTATTGATTTTTTTTGGGAATGACCTCTAAAATAAATTAAAATATCTTGTTTTTAAATGGTTTATGGTATTGGTATTTTAAAACATTGAGGGGGATTGATTTTACTTTTGAACAAAATACCTCCAATCCCAACCACCATCCATTGTTTGATGGGGGTGACATTAATGTCATATGAAACGCAAAGGAAAGGAAAGGTAGAAGCCCATTCCCGAAGAAGGCCATCATGGAGTTTGTTCAGTTCATGGCTGGGAAGGGGCTCATTGATCTCATATTCTCATGTGACATTTTCACCTGGTGCAACAACTGTAGGGGCCATCACCGCTTGTGGAGTCTATTGGATAGGTGTATAGCCAACATGAAAGCAACTAACCTATTCTCAAATACCATGTTTTTTCATATTGTTTGGGGTATTTTGATTCACTCCCCCTTTTGGTTTCTATTTCATCTTGGCATGATCATCTGGAATGGTTTCACTTCCACCAGTAGTGAGTATTTAGGCATGATGATATTGAATGTATGGCAGAGTCCTAGGAGTGGTAGATGTATCATTCTTGATTATTCTTGTGTTTGGTCTGGGGTGATTTGAGGAAACTATAATGAATCTAAAGTAATTACATTTAATTAAGATGAATAAATACTAATGGTTAGGTTCTATTTATCTCCATTTTTATAATTAAGTGGTTCTCTTATACTGTATTTGGAATTATTGTTTTGTGTACTTGAATCATAAATACTAATATTTGAGATTCAAATAGGATGGAGATGAATAAATATTGGATGGATGCTAATCGTTTAGAAATAGAGTACGAGAACAGAGTGAACGAGTTCATCAAGTTTGCAAAGGATCACACCAAGGATCCTTCTCAAATCATTTTTCCATGTTTACATTATTGTTATTCTATACTACTTACTCCAGAGGAGTTGGAAGAACATTTGATATGTCACGGAATAGACCAAAGTTATAAATGTTGGAATAAACACGGAGAAAATGAGAATGTAGCTACTGGCTGGGATAAAACTGCCTTTTATGGATCGTCAGATAAAAATACAAATATTGATAATGAAGAAGACAATATGGAGGATGTGAATACAGATGTCAATGATGATGAAGATCGTATTGAGGAAATGACAAAGACAAATCAAGATGAACTCCGTGATTTCCGAAAATTGTTTGAATAGTTAAAGCGTTGTGAAAAGACGCCATTGTATGCTGCTTGCACTAAGTATACAAACTGGTCAACAATATTAAAGTTGTATAAATTGAAAGCAGGAAACAGATGGAGTGATGTCAGTTTTATGGAACTACTTTCTCTCTTGAATGACATGATCCCAGAAGATAATGATTTCCCAAGCCGGACATATGAAGCTAGAAGAATGCTATGCTTGATGGGAATGATTTCTGAAAGAATACATGCCTGCCCGAAAGACTGTATATTGTTTCTCAAAGAGAAAAAATCAATTACAGAATTCCCAAAGTGTGGTGATTCTTGTTACAAGAAAGATAAATACAATCCTACGAAAGTTGTATGGTACTTTCCATTCATTCCAAGGTTTAGGAGTCTATATGGAAGTGAAGAAACTACAAGACAATTGTCGTGGCATGCAGATAAAGGAAATAAAGATGGGTTATTACGTCATCCGGCCAACTCTACTCAATGGAAGAAAATTGATCATGAGTATCCTGAATTTGGAAAAGAGCTGAGAAACCTTCGTCTTGAATTATCTACAGATGGAGTGAATCCTTTGGGTGTTCAAACCAGCACTCATAGTACATGGCATGTTATGTTGGTAAATTATAACTTTCCACCCTATTAATGCATGAAGAAGAAATTAATCATGTTATCTATGATTATATCAGGACCAAAACAACCAGGTAACGATATTGATGTTTATCTGTCTCCTTTGATCGAGGATTTGAAGTTATTGTGGGACTCAGGTGTAATGTTGTATGATGCTTATAAAATCAAATACTTCACGTTGAGAGTGATGTTGTATGGGACAATAAATGATTTCCCAACTTATGGAAATTTTTCAGGCTATAGCATTAAAGGAACACAAGGGTTTCCCATGTTAAAAGAAGATACAAAATCAATTAGTCTGAAACATTCATCGAAATATGTGTTTCTAGGACATCGTATATTTCTACCTCATCAGCATAAGTACCGATCTTCGACAACAACTTTCAATGGATGTTCAGAAAAAATGTGCAAAATCATCTCCAGTAACAGGTGATCAGCTGTTTCTGAAAGTAAAAGATCTGAACACTATTTTTGGTAAACCATTTTAGAAAAACCCAACAAAAATTGATTGGAAGAAGAGATAAGTTTATTTAAATTACTATACTAGAATTGTTTGTACGTCAGACATATTATTGACGTGATGCATGTGGAAAAAAAATATATGTGACAGTGTTATCGAAACATTGCTAAATGCCCCTGAAAAAACAGAAGATGGAATTAAGACAAGGTTGGACATGGTTGACATGGGAATACGAGAAGAGTTAGCTCCCGTGAAGGGTGAAAATCGAATGTTTCTTCCTCCAGCTGCTTATACTCTTTCTAGGGCGGAGAGATATCAGTTTTTCAACTTCTTCAATGATGTAAAGGTTCCGGAGGAGTACTCATCAAATATGAAGAACATTGTGTCAATGAATTATTTGAAGTTAAAAGGTTTGAAATCACATGATTGCCATGTTTTTATGCAAGATCTAATTCCTATAGATTTACGTATCATTTTCCCCAAGAATGTTCTTCATACATTAACCAAACATTGTTTGTTTTTCAAAGCTATATGTAGAAAAGTTTTAGACCTGGGGAAATTGCCAGCTCTAGAAAAAGAAATTGTCATCATATTACGTGAATTAGAAATGTTATTCCCGCCAACATTCTTTGATATGATGGTTCATTTGATGATTCACATGGTGAGAGAGATTCGACTTTTTGGTCTTGTACACTATAGATGGATGTATCCTGTTGAACGGTATATGAATATTTTGAAAGGGTATGTCAAAAATCAAAGTCGCCCAGAGGGTTGTATAGTGGAGCGATATATTATTGAGGAAGCCATTGAATTTTGTACTGAATACCTATCTGATTTGGAAAGTATTGGTCTCCCAAAATCTCATCACACTAGATGCATTGGGGGTGAGGGAATTTATGGAAGAGAAGTTGTGAAAATCAGTATTATAGATCGGGAGCAGGCTCATCTTTAGGTTTTGCATGACATTTGGGAGGTTGCTCCATATATTGTAACTCACAAAGAAAATCATAGGTAGTTGAATCCATCGAGGGCTGAAAAATGGTTATCAAATACACATAATCACCATTTTATAGGATGGTTTTAGGACCATATTTTTACAAAGTTGGATGAAAATATGAATTCAATTTCAGAACGTCTTCGATGGCTAGCCACTAGACCAAGTGTGTATGTATTATCTTACAGTGGTTATGTAATTAATGGTTATAAATTCTATACAGATGAACATGATTAAGATAGTACCATGAAATATAGTGGAGTTACAATAGTGGCTGAAGTGATGCATGTTTCTGGTAGTAAGGACAGAAATCCAATTTATGAAAATATGTCATATTTTAGCATTATCAAACTAATATGGGAGTTGGATTATACGACATTCCAATTGCCGATTTTTCAATGAAAATGGATTGATAACAATAGTGGTGTTAAAATAGATGAATGAGGATTTGTGAAAGTTGATTTTAGTAAAGAAGGGTACAAAGATGAAAAATTTATAATGGAATCACAAGCGGTACAGGTTTTTTATGTTCCAGATCCCACAAACCAAATGTGGTCAATTGTTCTGTTATCGTTCAAAACTACTGAAGCTTCCAATTAAAATTCATTTGAGGAAGATCATTTTAGTGGTATGACGCAATCATTTCAGAGTGGTCCCAATGCAGATGATGTTTTTTATGTTAGAGGATACCAAAATAAAGGGATTTGGATAGTCGATATAGGTGTCAAATCCCTTCAACTGTTGAAAAAAAAGAAAGAGAGTTCAGTAAACAAGTTATATTTTGTTTGTAATATAGATCTTGTTATCTCATGTTATTATCTTATCATTACTGAATTTATGTAATCTGAATTAACTGTTCAACCACTTTTGCAGATAATGACTTCTGTACATTCTGATGCTCCTAACCTTGAGGCTGAACAAGTCTCTCAAGCAGCTGCTGTTGCGGCTACTGCTGCTCCTACTGCTCCTGCAGCTCATGCTGGTGCTGCTGTTGCTCCTGTTGCTGCTCCTGCAGCTCATGCTCCTACTGTTGTTGCTCCTGTTGTGGCTCCGGTTTCTCCTGCTGCTCCTCCTGCTGTGGCTCCTACTGCTGCTGCTCCTCCTACTGCTCCTACTGCTGCGGCTCCGGCTTTTCTTAGTGTTTATGTGCAATAACTATCAACACATGTCATTCATACCATTCTAGATGAACATATAGATGATGTTGATATCGATGGAATGGTCGGGAATGAAGGAACAACGTCATAGAAATCATAGCTGCGTCATAGTTTGAAGGTGTTAGCCAAAATTCATAAGGCGAAAAGCAAAGAAATCAAATTTAAAGTTGGATAGAATGCATGAGGCAAACATGTGAATCCCAACAAGGCTACGTTTAGCAGCTATATTGGAGTTTTCACTCAGCAACGCGTGCCGATTGACATAGATTCATGTCACCATGTTGGGTCTAGGATGAAGGCTCTGATCTGGGAAGAAATTACAGTAACATTATGAATTTATTTCTTTAATTTACTAGAAAATCATATAATGAAACAATGTCTTACTCTTCTCAATCTCTTGTAGAGTACATTTATAGTAGACGATTCACACAAGGATTATATAATAAGGCTTTCAGGAAAGATTCATTGAGGTTTTGGCACTATTTTAACAAGATGTCACCTCAATGATTATAAAGGTAAAATAAACCCACACCCACCCATTGTCTACGCTCACCTGATATCCCATGAATCATGGGATTCATTTATTGGCCGTCGTGGGGATGAGAAGTTTCAGGTACATTTTGAGTGATTATACATTGTTTGAGGATACCTACATTCATCACTTTGATTGTGAATATTTCATTTATGAAACAGAATCTTTGTACTGAAAATAAGGAACGTGCTTCAAAACCAACATACCCCTATCTTAAAGCAAGGATGGGGTATGCTTCATTAGAAAAGAAAATGGTACATATTTTAAATTTAAAATAATATTGTTAGGTGCCAATAAAAAACATCATAATTATTTTTCTATGTTTATATGTAGATTGATGAGTCTAAAACAAAATGCACTTTCATCCCATGTCATTTGATGTGGAAGGAGACACATGTGAACAAAGAAGGGAAGTTAGTAGATGACAACACATAGAAAGTGTGGGAAATATTTGTAATTATGACATGATGATAAAATAATTTGTTTAAAATTTCTATTACATAAAAATAATTAGTTATTTTCCTATATCCAATAGTCACAGGAATCAGCTACCCCTGTAGCTGATATAGACCTATTATTGACGGCTTTGAAGCAGCCAGAAAAATACGGTAGTGTCAGAGGTGCAGGGTTTGGTGTGACACCACGAGTATATTTTGAGAATAATAAAAAATGGATAATACATATGAAAAATTGGAACAAATGAGTGAAAAATATCAACCCTTGAAGAACAATTGCAATGGCAGGGAGAGTTGCTAGAAACTTTTATGGGTGGGAAGAAAACGGAAGCCACAACTCAAGAACAACTGCTACATGAACATCCCACCCCACCCCCACCATCTTTGAGGTGAGCCATTCGCCTCAAAGAACTGTCTTAGCTATGGTAATAAATATTCTAATAATTGTCCCCATGGAATATGAATCAAAATAACACTGATAATTTTTCTGTACTCATCTTCTATAGGGTGATAATGATTGTGATTTATATCTGTAAACACCCACCTATCACCTTGTAGCGAGGGCTACAATGTTCAATATCCCAGATGCCACACTGCATAATTGACCACCTCCTAAAGAACATCTGAAATTGACGATTACTTTAGCTCATGATCCAAAGGTAGTGCTACCTATTCCACTTGATGACGATGATATTCATACGGTGAAAAAGGATATTGGGACATTCATTACATGGCCATCAGAACTTGTAAGAGTACATGCTGACAAAGAGGTATTTATTTCCTTTTATTTTCAAGCTAAACCCTTAAAATTAATGAAAAAAGGGTCTGAACCAATGATTGTTGTTATAGACAGAGAAAGGGAAGGGTGTGACAAATGTCGGCTCAAAACCATCTAAAGGATCGACCAACCGATCCCAATGAGCTACTGAAAGCACAATAACACCACTAGTTCTCTATCCACATTTACTAGAATTGAAGACTCATGTAGATACAAAGCTAAAAGATGGTAATATTCATATAATGGGTTTTTAAGAGAATATATATGGAGAGGAATGTCAAGATTTCATTGTTTTTGAAAATGTAAATGAAATACTTGAAAATGGTTGGCTAGGTGTCACAGTTGTAAATGTGTATATGAGGTATGTTTCCCTGAATTGATTTTCTAAAAGCTTATCTATTGTTAAAATTATGACTAAAAACATTTTATATTGTTGAAAGACACATTTATGAAAAAAAATTGAAGGAATTTTCCCACGAGCCAAGATTTGGACTGGTTATTCCTCATATCATAGCAACACACCTAACAAAAATAGATCCATATAAAAGGGATTCAACAGTGAACGTCTTGCTGAAAACATTTGAACGTAAGATTACAGATGACAGACTTTTCCTAATACCAACCATGCAGTGGTAATACTATACGATTAAATCATATCAATTATATTTTCACTTATTTTATTACTTATTCCTTTTTGTTTTTTTAGTCAACATTGGTTGCTAATTGCAGTGAACTTGGATACTCTGAAGATTTTTTTTTTGGATTCAAAACAAGGATATCCATCAAACCAACCACACATGATGGAGTTTGTGAATCTGTAAGACACTACATCTTATGTTTTAGGTCTAAACATCAATTAATATAATTTATATTTTCTTTTATTGAGGATTATATTATGATAGGGAGGTGTATCATTATCGTCTAAAAAAAGGAATGAGAATAGGGGCTAAGCATAAGAAGGTGAGCAAGTACAACGTCTGGACAAATATCAGGGTACATATAATAAAATTTCACTATCCAAACACATCTCAACACACGTTACTTGTTCTCCTAATGATCAATTTTTTTAGTGTCCAAAACAAACAAACGATAATTATTGCGGTTATTATGTTTGTAAATTTATGAAATAGATCATTTTTCATCAGCAAACTAGCATCCCTAAAGAGGTATTTTTCAAAACAACTACTAGTTTGTTTAAGTTATTTATTAATTATTTATTTTTTTATTTTGTTGTACTAATCTAACTACCGAAAAGACTCATACTCACAAGATGATATAGATTTGTTCAGAAACGAGTGGGCTGCATACCTAATGGATGATTGTACACAAATACAATGAAGATTTGACTTGGGGACATGTACAATTTGTGGTCAATTTAGAGGGGTTAAGGGGATCAAAAGATGAAACATTGTTGTAAGTAAATGTTCATAGGAAAATTGTAATTTTTATTAAATAAAACAGCCTTTCTCCAATGATTCATTTTCCCATTTTAACATATGATATGCACCAACAACATGCAAGAATGCTGAACCACTCAAAGGGTCTCTATTTTGTTTAAAATGGACACAATTTTAAGTCAAAAAAAACTGACCTACGGAAATCTGACAAAAAGAATTCATATTGCATTTATCATTAATAAGAATGATCCAAGGATCCTTGTTGACATGTAAAAGTCAACCCCTCCTCAATCCGAGGGACGGTGTAGCCGCTATCACTCAAAGGGTCTCTATTTTGTTTTAAATGGACATGATTTTAAGTGAAAACAACAACTGACCTACGGAATTATGACGGAATGCATTCAGATTGCCATTATCTTTTATAATAACGATACATATGTCCTTGGTGACGTGTACGAGTCATCCCCGCCTCAATTCGAGGGATGGTGTGGCCGTAATCACTCATAGGGTCTCTATTTTATTTAAAATGGACAAGATTTTAATTGAAAACAACAACTGAACTATGTACATCTGACCAAACGCATTCGGATTGCATTGATATTTTATAAGAACGATCCAAGGGTGCTTGGTGATGTGTACGAGTCAACCCTGCATCAATCCGAGGCACAGTGAGGCCTCTAGCACTCAAAGCGTCTCTATTTTGTTTAAAATGGACACGATTTTAATTGAAAACAACAACTAACCTATGGAAATCTTACCAAACACATTCAGATTGCATTGATCATTTATAAGAAGGATCCAAAGGTCCTTGGTGATGTTTAAGTGTCAACACTTCCTCAATTTGAGGCACGATGTGGCCGCTATCACTCAAAGGGTCTCTATTTTGTTTAAAATGGGAAAGATTTTAAGTGAAAACAACAACTGACCTACAGAAATCTGACCAAATGGATTAGGATTGGATTGATATTTTGTAAGAACAATCCAAGGGTCCTTGGTGACATGTAAGAGTCAACCCCACTTTAATCCGAGGCATGGTGTGGCTGCTAGCACTCAAAGGGTCTCTCTTGTTTAAAGTGGACACGATATTAATTGAAAACAACAACTGAGCTATGGAAATCTTACCAAACGCATTCAGATTGAATTTTTCTTTTATAAGAATGATCCAAGGGTCCTTCGTGATGTTTACGAGTCAGACCTGCCTCAATCTAAGGCACGGTGTGTCCGCTAGCACTCAAAGCGTCTCTCTTGTTTAAAATGGACATGATTTTAATTGAAAACAACAACTGACCAACAGAAATCTGACCAAAGGCATTCGAATTGAATTGATATTTTCTAAGAATGATCCAAGGGTCCTTGGTGACGTGTACGAGTCAACCCTGCCTCAATCTGAGGTACGGTGTGGCTGCTATCACTCAAAGGGTCTCTATTTTGTTTAAAATGGACAAGATTTTAAGTGAAAACAAGAACTGACCTACGGAAACCCGACCAAACGCATTCGAATTGCATTGATATTTTATAAGAACAATCCAAGGGTCATTAGTGACATGTAAAAGTCAAACACACATAAATCTGAGGCACAATGTGGCTTCTAGCACTCAAAGGGTCTCTATTTTGTTTAAAATGGACACGATTTTAATTGAAAACAACAATTGTCAAATGGAAATTCAACCAAATGCATTAGAATGCCTTGATCTTTTATAAGAACAATAGAAGGGTCCTTGGTGATTTGTATGAGTCAACCTCGGCTCAATCTGAGACATAGTGTGGCCGCTAGCACTCAAAGGGTCTCTATTTTGATAAAAATGGACATGATTTTAATTGAAAACAACAACTGACCTACGGAAATCTGACCAAACGCATTAAAATTTCATTGATCTTTTATAAGAACGATCCAAGAGTCCTTGGTGACGTGCACGAGTCAACCCTGCCTCAATCTGAGGCACGATGTGGCTGCTATCACTCAAAGGGTCTCTATTTTTTTTTAAAATGGACAAGATTTTAAGTGAAAACAACAAATGACCTATGGAAATCCAATAAAATGCATTCGGATTGCATTTATCTTTTATAAGAACGGTCCAGGGGTCCTTGGTGACGTGTAAGAGTCAACCTCGCTTCAATATGAGGCGCGGTGTGGCCGCTATCACTCAAAGGGTCTCTCATGTTTAAAGTGGACATGATTTTAATTGAAAACAACAACTGACCTACGGAAATCTGACCAAATGCATTCGGATTGAATTGATCGTTTTTAAGAACTATCCAAGGGTCATTGGTGTATGTACGAGTCAACCCTACCTCAATCCGAGGCATGGTGTGGCCACTAGCACTCAAAGGGTCTCTCTTGTTTAAAATGGACATGATTTTAATTGAAAACAACAACTGACCTACGGAAATCTGACCAAACGCATTTGGATTGCATTGATAATTTATAAGAATGATCCAAGTTTCCTTGGTAACGTGAACGAGACAACCCCGCCTCAATCCGAGGCATGGTGTGGACGCTATCACTGAAAGGGTCTCTATTTTGTTTTAAATGGACATGATTTTAAGTGAGAACAACAACTAACCTATGGAAATATGACCAAACGCATTAGGATTGCATTGATCTTTTATTAGAACGATCCAAGGGTACTTGGTGACATGTAAATGTTAATCCCACCATAATACAAGGCACGGTGTGGCCGCTATCCCTCAAAGGGTCTCTATTTTGTTTAAAATGGACACGATTTTAATTGAAAACAACAATTGACCTAATAAAATCCAACCAAATGCATTAGGATTGCCTTGATATTTTAAAAGAACAATCCAAGGGTCCTTGGTGATGTGTACGAGTCAACTCCGGCTCAATCCGAGGGACGGTGTGGCTGCTATCACTCAAAGGATCTCTATTTTGTTTAAAATGGACATGATTTTAAGTGAAAACAACAACCGACCTACGAAAATCTGACGAAACGCATTCATATTGCCCTAATATTTTATAAGAACTTTTCAAGGGTCCTTTGTGACATGTATGAGTCAACCCTACATCAATCCGAGGCATGGTTAGGTCTCTAGCACTCAAAGGGTCTCTATTCGGTTTAAAATGGACACGATTTTAATTGAAAACAACAACTGACCTATGGAAATCCAACCAAATTCATTAGGAGTGCATTGATCTTTTATAATAATGATACAAGGGTCTTTGGTGACATGTAAAAATAAACCATGCCTCAATCTGAGGCATGGTGTGGCTGCTATCACTCAAAGGATCTCTATTTTGTTTAAAACGGACAAGATTTTAAGTGAAAACAACAACTAACCTATGGAAATCCAAAAAAACGGATTTGGATTGCATTGATATTTTATAAGAACGACCCAAGGGTCATTAGTGATGTGTAAGAGTCAACATAGCCTCAATAAGAGGCACGGTGCGGCTGCTAGCACTCAAAGGGTCTCTCTTCTTTAAAGTGGACACGATTTTAATTGAGAACAACAACTGACCTACAAAAATCCAACAAAACACTTTTTTATTGCATTGATCTTTTATAAGAACGATAAAAGGGTCCTTGGTGACGGGTAAGAATCAACCCCGCCTCAATACGAGGGACGGTGTGGCCTCTATCACTCAAAGGGTCTCTATTTTGTTTAAAATGGACACGATTTTATGTGAAAACAACAACTGACCTTCAGATTCTGACCAAAGGCATTCCGATTGCCTTGATATTTTATAGGAACGATCCAAGGGTCCTTGGGGATGTGTACGAGTCAACCCCACCTCAATCTGAGGGAAAGTGTGGCCGCTATCACTCAAAGGGTCCCTATTTAGTTTAAAATGGACAAGATTTTAATTGAAAACAACAACTGACCCTACGGAAATCTGACCAAACGCATTCGGATTACATTGATCTTTTATAAGAACGATCCAAGGGTCCTTAGTGATGAGTACGAGTCAACCCCTCCTCAATCTGAGGCACGGTGTGGCCGCTAGGACTCAAAGGGTCTCTATTTTGTTTAAAATGGACACAATTTTAACTGAAAACAACAATTGACCTTCGAAAATCCAACCAAACACATTCATATTGAATTAACCATTTACAAGAATGATCAAAGGGTCCTTGGTGACATGTATGAGGCAGCCCCGCCTCATTCTGAGGCACGTTGTGGCCGCTATCACTCAAAGGGTCTCTATTTTGTTTAAAATGGACAAGATTTTAAGTGAAAACTACAACTAACCTACAAAAATCTGACCAAACACATTCGGATTGCCTTGATCATTTATAAGAACGATCCAAGTGTCCTTAGTGAAGTGTACAAGTCAACCTTGCCTCAATCTGAGGCATGGTGTGACTGCAAGCACTCAAAGGGTCACTCTTGTTTAAAGTGGACATGATTTTAATTGAAAACAACAATTGACCTATGAAAATCTAACCAAATGCATTCGGATAGCATTTATCATTTATAATAATGATCCAAGGGTCCTTTGTGACATGTAATAGTCAATCCCAATTCAATCTGAGGCAGGTTTGGCTGCTAGCACTCAAACGGTCTCTATTTTCTTTAAAATGGACATGATTTTAAGTGAAAACAACAATTGACCTACGGAGATCCTACCAAACACATTCCTATTACAATGATCTTTTATAAGAACGATCCAAGTGTCCTTTTTGATGTGTTTGAGTCAACCCTGACTCAATTTGAGGCACGGTGTGGTCGGTAGCACCCAATGGGTCTCTATTTTGTTTAAAATGGACAAGATTTTAATTGAAAACAACAACTGACCTATGAAAATCTGACCAAACGCATTCAGATTTTATTGATCTTTTAAATGGGGGGTCATGGAATGTGATCTATCAGGGGCCTCATATATATCAAGTCATGGTTGGCCTGGTATACTAGGGTGATCATGTGTTTGGGTCTATGATACTTATGGTCTTATATCTGGATGAAAATACTCCTATTTGGGAGGGTGGATATGATTATTGGTCTTATTCCTTAAAAGAGAACACTCTCATAGGGGAGGTATGAGATTTATATAGGTATTATTCCCCAAATGATAATACAAGCATAGGAGTGGGATGAGATTCTTATCTGTAATATTCACTAAATGAAAATAATCCCATAGGGGAGAGATTAGATGATTATATAGATTATGCCTCAAATGAGAATACACCCATATTGGAGGGTTGATAGGATTTTAGGGATTATTATTTGGATGATAATACTCCCATATAGAAAATAATATATGCTTCTTAGTATTATTCCCTAAATAAGGGTACTCCCATAGTATAGGGATGAGATCCTTGTAGGTCTTATGCCTCAGAATTGGAAGAACACATATGGGTGGTCTGAGATACTGTTGAGGGTAATACCTGGATGAGAAAACTCCCATAAGTGGATTTCCATGATGGAGTATAAATAAAACTCACATATTGGAGGTCAATGATATTATGTAAATAGTGGGGAGACCATGGTATATTATATATTTTGTGTGGTTCCTATGACATACTCATAAAACCTTAACATTAGATGAAGTAGGTATGGTTGATCAAGCATTAATACTTGAGAATCAATGTGTCTTGATGTATATGGGGTAGGACTTGGTCAAACTATATTTTTATAATGTGGACACGATCTTTGTGAAATGCTTTGTAAAAGTTCAGCACTGGGAAAATTAATTTGGGTTTAATCATGGTCATGGATTTGAGGATCAATGTTTTTTATTAGTTTTATTCCAGTTCTTTCTCAACTAGGTTGTGCATATTTCCAAATCATACACTTACAATAGCCTATTGCAGGTTTAATATTGGGGGTTTGTTAATGAGATTCATCCCCCCCATGTATGTGCACCTCAGTTTGTGTACAAACCTTATAACTTTTTTGAGGTTGAGAACATGATGCATAGTGGATAGAGAAAAGTCCAATGATTTATGTATTAATAAAACAAAGCCATGTGGAGCCTTAAGATTGAACTTGAAAGCCCCTCGGACACTCCTACCCCCCCTCGGACAGCCACCCCAAACCCTTGAACAACTCCCAAACCCCCTAAATTCTGAATTGATTTATTTACGTACTCGATTAACTTATAAATTATGTATTAATGGTGTACGATTATAATTGTTGTACGGGTATACTTGGTCTAATTTTCATATGATTTATGAGTTAATTTTATATGGGTATACTTGGTTTAATTGGCTTATTGAGATGCTATTTTTTTGTAGGTGTTCGGGTGTGCGGCTGCTGATTTAACATAGCAGTAGAGAGGGCATTTATCTGCGCTCTTTTAGTACTGATAAATCATTCTTTTATTAGTGCTAAAAAAGAAATGATAAACTACACCTTTATCAGTGCTAAAGAAGCACTGATAAAAGATAAGTTTATCGGCTAAAGGAGTGCTGATAAAACAATCATTTATCAGAGCTCTTTTAGTACTGATAAAGTTTGTTTTATCAGTGCTCTCTTAGTGCTGATAAAGTCTACCTTTATCCATTCTTGTTTAGCGCA
This sequence comes from Viscum album, assembly GCA_963277665.1. Classification (NCBI taxonomy): domain Eukaryota; kingdom Viridiplantae; phylum Streptophyta; class Magnoliopsida; order Santalales; family Viscaceae; genus Viscum; species Viscum album. The sequence goes on along the minus strand of OY728139.1, from coordinate 457,886,416 downwards.
GATAAAGGGGTACCACTTTTATCAGCGCCAAGCTTTACAGTGATTTTTTTAGCATTGTTAAATCCCATTTTTAGCGTTGTTAATGCCCGTATTTGTAGTAGTGAGCCATGCTCCCAACCTGCGCATATACACAACTACGGTATCTAGACTTTCCAAAAACCAATCTCAAATAACCAACCACTTTCTTCTACATGTAAGACGTTTAACTGCGACCAATCTAGTACTCCCCAACATTATAATACCTTTTCATCAACTCACAAGAAACCTTGGAGCCCAATGGACCATGGAAAAAACCAAAGAGAAACTAAAAATGGGGACCACCACCCTCAAAATGCCAATGGTGCACTCGCCACCATATGGCTTACCTTACACCACCGCCTAAGAGAAACCCCAATAGGTTCCCTTCCTTAACAAGAAGGGGCATTTAGAAAGAGAATGAAAATGAATTGAAAAGGAGCTCGGTGTAGGGACAACACTCTCTTATCATACAGAAGATGAATCAATAAAGTGCATGATCATCTCTAATTGGATCATACTAGGATTATAAAAAAGGCATAAACATCTCCTTCTGACCCTCACTCACATCCTATCAAATCATGGCCAGGATTTAGCCATGGCAAAATCGTCGGGTGGTACCTGAACATTTCAAAAAGTTACCTCTACCATAGAAGGTAATTTTGACACAAATTTTGGCGTCCAAAACCCATGAAATATCTTGAAACATTGGTCCTCAACTCACACCCAGACACTCACTAATTCAGATTCTAACAAAACCATGTGTAAGCAACGTGTACCATTATCACCCGACTTGTACACACATTGATATTCCAATCAAAAAAATTTACCCACACTCTGACTACATTATAAATAGTGGAAACACTAGTCGACCATGCAAAGAACCTAAACATTCCTACCCATTGAAGCCTATTCTGAAAAATCATCACCCAAGGTGCATCATAAAAAGCTAAATGAATTAGAATGCCTAAAAAGAAAAACTCGAGAACCTACCATGCATTGATCAATAAATGAGCGTAAAACAAAGATATTAAACTAAAAAGGCATCAAAAAACATAGGTCAACTTCTCAAAAAGGTATCCCTATGATGACACATATGTCGACCCCTAAGGGTTTGAGTCTCAAAGAAGGGTCTCTATGTCTTGCACTTAGCTCTATAAGAAAATCCTCACAACTGGGTCACAAGGACCAACCACCTAGCCCAAAAATATCAAAACTCTCAAAAGAAGGTAAAGGCCACAATGACCGACGTAGTTCAAAAATGAATACATGGCCTACAAGGGCCCTGATTATCTCCGAGCATCCTTAGAAGGAACTGATCCCTAGATGTCACAACCATGAAAAAGAAAAACCAAACTAAAACTCATCTGGTATCTGTATATTGTAATACCCCTTGAAGGACCAATTCAACAGAAAATTCATGGTATCTATCAACATCATATCCTGTGATCTGACTAGATAAACAAAAAACTGAGAAACAACACCCAAAAAAAGGTCACAACAAAAAGGCATCGCGTGAAACATTAACCTACTAGGTTCACTAGACCATTTTTACATGAGGACTGAGTCATCATACTCTTGAAAAAATGCCTCAACGTAGATCCACATAACCTTCCATTAGAGGAAAAGTATGTGTATCTAAATCCAATGGCCTCAGTCATTAGTAAAACCACACACTATCAATCCTTTATGATGTGAATCCTACGTGCTAGAATGATGCATGAGATGCCTCATATCTTTACCATACAATAGAAAAAAATCCATCTCCAAAAACATAACATTTTCCAGGAGACAGAGATCCATAGTAAATCAAAACTCCCATAGACAACATGTTTGTCGCTTAAGGCTAAAATCATATACAACTGTCGCATTGGAAAATTACAAGAGGAATCCCAATCCTTAGCAACTAGGAATTCCTACCGGAGAAAGTGTTCGCAACACAGCAGTCAGATATTGATCAAAAGTTCTGACACATTCTTAACAATAAAGTCTACAAAATTTCAAATAGTAGAGTGCATGAAAAGAAGACATATGATACCAATTTGTAACACCCTGACCCAAAAGACACAAAACTGGTGCTGAAGGATGATTCACCACAAGTCCTTAAGTATGGATCCCCATATGTAAGAGGCTGCCAACTAGAAACGAATACATAGAAGGTGATATTGGGGAGACTACACCATCATATCAGATTAATCAAACTGTGGAAATATCCATATATCATACACATGGAAAATTAAATAGAGTGAGGAAGTAACAGACAACAGAAATAGAACAAGATGTAATAGTAAAATGCTGTAAAAGGCCTGAATAAATATGCAATAAAATAAAAAATTGGTCACTCACTGGGCCAACCATGAATATAATTTTAGAAAAGAAAATGAAATCAAAAGTATAGGGATGTAATACTTACTATGAGAAAACTCAAATACTCGATCTGCAGACACTATCGAACTACACTAGCCTAATCAGTAGAACCACTCTAGAAGCTCTACTTGATCATGAAACATTGGGCCTTATCCCTATCCACTGTGACACATGTGATCATTCAGAAAAGTAGATATAAGGTCTAAACATAATCCAAGGTGAAAGTGTGGGGTGATAAAGAATCTTAGTAGGCCACCCTGACAAGTTACCAATAACCACGCTACTAATGTGTATGCAAAAGAAACTTGCTCAGCATAACTGAAGCACCATTTATCAGAAAGGACAATGAGAAACCATAGTCAATCCCAGGGTCTATAATCCCCGTCAACTGGAATGTACCACCAAGGATTTCCATAACTATATACGTACACATTTCTAATCCCATACCTATATATATATATATGAATATTCCTTGATATGTGTATCAAAAAACATGAAACCACAAAGGTGGTCAACCCTTGGGTCTGTAATCCTGATCGACACAAAACATGCTTTGGCCTGCACCATAATCATACTTTTGGGTTCACCCATACTAACCACCAATCACAACTATATTTCCATATACTGATGGTCATCCCTTTAAAGAAGGATACCATATACTGATGGTTAATCCTGTAAAAGAGGATACTATATAGACATGGTAAATCCTGACTGTTCTTGAAGTGCTTAATCATTCCAATCATAGGATGAGGAGAGCTTAATAATCCCCAGTGCTCACCAACCTCTAGTAAAGATCTCATTGTCTAACCCCTTTGGTCAACAAGCCATCAATCAGGTACACCCGACCACCTGGGTAGCTCTCACTTTCTGAACCTCATGGGTCTAACATAGCATATGAATACCTAGGAAGCTCTCATGGTATGAAACCATTAGGTATATATTATAATATGACCACCTGGGAAAGCACTCATGGTCTAAGACCCTGGGTCCAATATAGCATACGACCACCTGGGAAATATATCACGATCTAACACCCCCCCCCCAGGTCCAACATTCTCAAAAAAATCATTCAAGGATGAAGAAATAGATTCCAAGAGTCAACTATTGTCATCCCAACAACATATAAATCATGATATATACAAATAAAAATTCTAGATCAATAGAAAATCCCCAATTAGTACATCTAGGTATACACAAAAAATCAGAAATAACATGGCTCTAATGTCAGATATCAGGTAAGCACGTCTAAGAATCCCAATAAGCAATACGGATCCTAGAGAACAGATCTAGGAATCCCAAAAGAAAGAATGATGCCTTGGGTCAGGCTTAACATCCTTCAACTAGGAATCACCTCCGTTAACCACTGTTGCATCAGAAAAACCATGTCAGATATAATAAAATGAGTAAGGGTGGCCTGAACACTCAAACCAACACTACATCTATAGCCCCATGGGCTCTCCTGTTCGGTATAGGTTCTAAGTGACACCCGGACACCATCTTTACCCAAACCCAATGAAACATATCATGGTCAATCAAACTATGGGAACCCACTGGTTCCCTCAAGTAAAATAATGACAAGGAATCCTACTCAGGATCCTCTTGGTAAACATGAGTGAAGGAATCCTACACGGGATCCTTAGTGAAGAGTAAGGGAGGAATCCTACACAAAATCTGTGAATGAAGAACAAAATAAGAATCCTTTAATACGTATTCACTCAAAGGAAAACTTATGAGTGATCCTATAAGGGACTCCCTAGGTCAGGACAAAATAAATGACATCCATCAGCAGATCCTTACACGAATATGGTCTCATGGCCTCATTATCTAAAAGGTAACATACCACAAGTGAAATTTCTTAAAAAGAATAGGTCACGAGAGATAGCTCATAGCTCTTCTCATATCAAACTGTTGAACTCAGTGGGTCTGAACCCCCAACCTGTCATCCTTGCCAAGTATCACACTCTAGTGACAACTGAACTTTATAACTAGAAGAATAACCTATCAATTTATATAAAAAACCCCCAAAACACTATTTATATAACCTTTACATGTAAAAAAGAATCCAGTATTGTGATATACGTGTAAAAGATGCATAGAATAGACTACTCATAGGTTTAATTCTAACTTTAGGGCACAAAAATACCCTAAACCACTGTGATGAAAAATTACATAGAATTTACTTTAGAGTACCCAAGATGCACCATTATCCCTCTCTATGGTTGTGTATATATACCTGGCTAGAACAACATAGGGTCTGCCTGTGTATTAGTACACGATGTGTACTTCAATGTACTCAGTGTGTACTATTTAAAAACCAAAATCCCATGTTCTTTCTCAGAGAGACGAACACACGACTATGTTCCACCACATGGTGTGTACTCAAAGTACACATATTGTACTAAAGGAAAAAATCTTTATCCTCAAATGGGATGAGCACACTATGTTTTCCCCTATTACACATGCCGTGTAAGTTGGGTTTCCCAATGGGAAATCCCTCGGATCGCTTGAAACCCATGGGTTTACCCCCTGAAACAACAGATATGGCCTTTAGATTACACCAAAAAGCATAAATAGGCTTTAAAACATAAAACAACACATTTAAATGGGATATATGGTGAAAACGTAAATGGTCATACCTTTGGGTGAAAACTGCCAAAGCTTCAGTAGATTTCACTGTCAACAAATCGTGTACGTTGACTCTGCATATCGAGGGATCAGAAATGGTACATCTTGTTCCTTCTAACATCCTTCGAATCTCCCTATGTCATTTCTCCATATGTCACAGTAAAGGAGTTGGTGAATGAGACCTGCGTAAGGTGGAGGAGGAAGTAAGAGAAGGAAAAAAGAAAAGGAGAAAAAAAAGAAAAAGAAAAAGGGGTACGAGACGACCCCAGTGCATGACATGAGTTTATGACTTTCTTATGATAAAATCCCCATTCTAGACTCACTAGTGAAGAGAGAATCTCAATAAAACACTCCATTCGGAAGATACGGCTAAGAAAACATGCCCAGATAATTTAATAATTAATTTAATAAATATTAAATATTAAATATTTTTCTTAAATTGGAATGATATTTATTTACACTGAAATCCAATCCTAGTACAAACACACTATTAATGGACGAACGAAGTGGTTAGAAAATTTTTCCAAGATCATATTCTAGGGTAAAAAACCATTTTTCCCTCACAATCAGCTGAATGCGAAAATTCAAATTTCTTCTCAAAACTATTGTCCAGAAAAACACAGGTTCTTACATTTTGGTATTGTGAGAATAGGTAATGTGATTAGTCTCTTCTTGATCACCATTAATATTTCCTCACGTTCTTCCATCTGGAAGTACATTACCCCTTTCTATGTGAACTTAGTCAGTAGGATAGACAACTGTAAGAAATTTATTAAAAAACATTGTTAGTACCCTCAAAAGATAAGAAAAATATCAATTTCTATGACACTAGTGGTTTTGGTCCATTCTTTAATTACCTAAGTTTTTGAAGGGTCTATAGAAATTCCCTTATTTGTGATCATGCACCCCAATAATATGACCATACATATATGAAGTTAGAGTTTCTATACATGGAATACAATTTCTCCTCCCTTAATGTCTCCATATCAATCCATATATGTTCTTCATGTTCCTCCTTTCCTTATAATTAAATTGAGAATATTTTTAGTAAACACTACCACAAATTTTTCAATGTAGATTCTAAACAAACTCTTCATCAAATACATGTGTATTTCATGGGCATTAGTAAGTCCTAAGGTCATGACTTGGAACACATAGTGGCCAAACATTGTATGGAATTCAGTGTTCTAAATTTCTTCTTTATTCTCCTTCATTTGATAATATTAAGAATGAATATCCTCAAATATGAAGTAATACACTCATTTTAGTTGATTTAACAAGTTAATAATGTTTTGAGGAGGATAACTATTCATTATGGTGATTTTATTGTGCTCCTGGTAATCGATACACAACCACGTTGATCCATCCATCTTGTTTATGAAGAGAACAGGTGCACCCCAAGGTCCTGCACTAAGGCATATAAACACTTTCTCCATGTGCTCTTAAAAAACATATTTAACTCCTAATCTTTAATTGGCTAAATCCGCTATTGGAATTTTTGGTTAATACTGTCCCTGGGTAGAAATTATGTTGAGAACAATAACTCAAAATTTGGGGGATGTATGAATAATGCATAGGTAAATACATAAGTATATTCCCTCAAAATTTGAATTTCCACATGTTTTAGGCTTTACTTAGATGAAACCATTTGGTAGAGTTAAGAATATTCCCAATTTATTAACTCCCACACCGTTGAGAGATTTTCCAAAGGATATTTATGATCTTCCATTAATTTGTATTGGATCATGGGATGGTTTGTAATATGGAATGATATTCCATTTTCCAGACAATTGATATTTGATCTACTTATTGTTGGAAAATCCATGCTAAATATAATTTCAAATTCTACCAAGGGATGTATTATGAGATTTTGTGGAGTAATATTCACACATATAACAATAGGATTAGAGTCCAACACTTTAGTTACTATGATCACACCACTAGGCGTTTTTTATGCATATCTATACATCAAGGCATCAAAAATCCATTCAATAGTTCTAAAAAACATGTAAGTTATAATTGAATTCATAGAACGTAAATAAATGACTCTTTCCGTTATTTAGTGATTAGGAAGTCCATATTGTACGACTTCATTTTCTTGATCAACTTTAGTAGTACTAATGGATTATACATTCCCCTGCCCATTTGGCATCAATAGTTATTGATGAATATTACAATTAAGGAATCAAGGTTTTGTGCACCAACTGGCATAGTTCCCCTACTATATATAGTAGAATAATTGAAATATATTTGGCTCATTTGGAGGTTCCTTCCTTTCCGCCACTGTGTCGGTCAGCTTCTTCAGGTATCTTCAACATTTATGTGGTTAATGGGCTTATCTCCCAAACATGAAGCATTATCTCATTCCTTTTATTCAATTCCCATGTTTCATTATGGTAAATCTTTGACATGTGGGTGTTTGGATCCTCTTGAATCCTTTTTCCTTTGACCCACATTTTTCAAACTCCATTCTTCCCTTTTTAACTCCTTAACCATGGGATTTTTCAATAATATCTATCTACTATTTAAGAGCACATCGAACCACTTCTTTATAACCCCCAATTACTTAGATATCTGGAGCCTTTTGATGGTGTGGATTTATACCAATAAAGAATTTATCTATTTTTTTTATCATTTTTTGTAAATAAATGTAAGTTGTATCTTTCAATACTTGTGATGTTATATTCATATGAAAAGAATGATTCACCATCATTTTATTTCATCTCTATATATTCTCTCTCAATCTTTGAAAAATTTTCAGGGAAATATGTCTTAATAAATATTTCCGTAAATTATTCCCCCTCGATAGCCTCTATTTCATCATTATTCTAGGTGTTATTTATCAATGCCCATAATTTACCGGATTATCCATTTAAATGATATATATTTAGTGTCACCAACTCATTCATAAAAAATGAAACATATAAATGATTTTATACATTGAGTTATCCAAATATTCTTAAACAAGTGGATTGGAAGATACACTAAATGTTGGTGGTCATTGCCGCATAAGGGACTCAAAGGATAGTTTCTTGTTCATGGGTGAAATCGAACATTACACAAGGTTTAGGTCATTATTAATAATATGAGACAACTTGTAACACTCCATGTTTCCACAGTATGATTATCTTTGAATAATATAGTAGCGTGTGTTGTACGCGACATCGAGTTCTAAGACACACCACAACCAATCAAACTAGCCATTATGAATAGTAATACCAACTTTCTGAAACTTTATAAATTTTATCTTTCAAAATGAAATTAATTTTTTGATTTGGAATATCAAAATTAGCTTAGGGTTAATTTTTGGTATTTTTCTAAAAATATTCAATTTTTGATGAATAGTGAAAAAACACTCAGTTATAGTTTAAAACCAAATTTTTTTAAATAATTATTTATTTTATTTATATTTTATTAATGTAAAAATAGATATATAATACCTATATAAGTTCAATGTAATTCACTGGAGTTAGTTTAGAATAATTTCAGATATATAAAAATTTTATAGAACTTTTCACCGTCTTTTACCCACATCCTAGGAAATTTAGAAATTCACATAATACTTAATTTTATAGCTTCTGTGAGTGGAATTTCATAAATACGAGAGACATGGTTAATATCAAAGAGTAAAATGTGGTTCAATGAGATGAAAATAATTTTTGGTGAATAGTAACTTTTTATTTTTATTTACCGCAGTTAAAAGTAAATAAGGTATTTAAGGGTAAAAATGCTATTAATATTACCCTAACACATGTCCTAATTCTATTGGACAAGTTTATCTCAACCAAAAACAACCTTAGTAATAAAATATTATCATTTAGGTCCACTTGGAATAGATTAGGACATTTATTGATATTTAATTCAAAGAAGAGTTAAAAGAGATAAAATCAATGTTTAATAACTAACACATTTTTAATATAGGTTAATACATAAGATAAATTCTATTATAAATATTCATTATAAATATAAAAATATTTTTTACATAATGGTATTTTCTTTATATTTTTTAGACATTAAATAATTTAATTTATTTGCAACACAATGGTGATGTAGTAATTACCTAATTAATGAAATATTAAAATAATTGATATTATAAATATCAAAATAAATGTAATTTGAGACTTTTTATGATATCCACTACATGAAATATTAGGATTGGTTATATAAATTTTTTTAGAAGTAATAATGTTGTTTTAAAATTATCAAAAACAAAATAACCAATAGTGTCAAAATTGACATAAAAGTGTTTTTAAAACAAATATTATATTATTAATTGATATTCTATTCCTAAAAATATAAGGTTATGGAAAATGACTTATATAATGATAGTTGTATCATTAATGGACTACTTGAGGGTCTCTTGAAGGTATATAGTAATTTTATTAACTATATAATATAAAAAAACAAAGAGACATGGTAAATGTAAAACTATTTATCTAAGAGTTAAATATAAATGATATGGTTAATATAGTGACCCAAACCTCTCTAAAATCTATTGGTTGAAAGTATTTTGATTCATACCAATCTTAACCTTTAAATAATCCACTGTGGATCCATTAGAACCCGAATATGTATTTATTATAAAATAATATTTCTATCTTTTCCAAAGGTTCCCCTCACCCCTTCTTTAAAAGGGAACTCCCCCTTCTCTCTAATTTACAACTTCAAAGCCTTTTGGTTCGGCCAAAACCTGACAAATTATTCTACCAACTTCCCTCACTTCAACCTAGAGGCCTTAGTTCTATCAAAAATCCATCCTAAGGTACCCTTTTGATCAAATCAAAAGGAAGAACCTGAAGAAGAGGTAATGTTCACAACCCTCTTTCAAGTTCCTTTCTTCCTCAACTTCTTCTTTCTTTGTTATTTACATTATAAAATTATAAATCTAGTATATTTTATATATTGTGATGTTATTATAAATATGTTATAACCATATTCAGTATTCTATCCATCATTTGAATGACATGTCACCATACCTGCGTACATACAACCTACCGTCTCCACGTCTTGGTGTAATTGTTATTCAATACATTATTATTTGTATGGGTATAATAATGATGTGTATTTCATGTAAATAATATGTATAACATGATAAGGATTCTGTACATATGATATAACATCCAATTATATATGATTTTAATATCAAAAGAATGATATTATCGCTCGTGCGTACGTACGGACTACCGTCTCCACGAACGCGATGAGATTCATTCCCCATCATATCCATACAAGTCTAATTCTCATTTTATGATTAAAAATAATGTTTAAGGACTTTATTTCATTCAGTATATTAATAAGATACAACCTATCCATAACAAACATAACTTGTGTAATAAAACATATAAAAGAAAACAAGTTAACACCCAAAACGACGATATTACTAAGATATTATTAACAAATAAATGTTAAAAGATCATATATGATATCATATTAATGTGTATTATTATTTTATAATTCAATAAAAACTATTTCACCATTATACAGGAGGCTAAACTACCATTGACCAATGAAAAATTACAAAGTAAGGGGTTTCTTATCTCACTTTTAGTTCCATGAGATTTCCATTGTTCACCACATATTTATTGCATGTGGTGTGTGTACTGCCCATGTCTGTATTCATTGTGTAATATAATTTAATTCATGGATATTTAAATCATCATTTTATGATCCTTATTTCATGGTTGTATGTTTCATATGTTACCAAATCGATAAGGTAATTTGAAATTTTAATTTCCCCTCATTCGGATTTATGCATACTTCATTGATTATTTTATTCCATGATTATGTGTGGAATCACAACTCATTTTCTTATGTCATAATTCACACTCCCCTTTATGTGGATATACTTTTTATACACATAATCACTCCATTTATATATTCTCATGTCATCGATATGAGCTTGATAAGAGTAATTTTAACTCCATCTCCATTTATTGAGTTAAACATCCAATTCATTGGTGTTGTTTTTAAAAGAATATATGTGAATGTCCTTTGATTGATTTATAATTAATACCCAATAATATTGAGTGTATTTATAATTTTCACACATAATTATGTCCTTGATTTATCCTTAACCTAAGGATATGGTCTTCATAAGATATTTCATCTCAATTTATATTCCATTAATACTTTTTCATTGTTATACACCAAAATCACTTTTATATGGTGTATATAATGTGCTTTGAAATAGTATATCACGAATCCATTTATTCTCATGATATTATAATGTTTTTATTAACTCAATTATTTTTATTCAAGTGTCTCTCTTTTGGTTAGGAACTCTAACTAAAATATCATTTTAAATGTTTTAAAGATTTATTATTCTAAATCTTTCTCATTAATGTCCATGTATTAAAAATGTTTTTAAGGATTTATTTATATGGACATTAATGTTTTCAAATAAAAATTCCTTTTAAAAGTTTCAATGTGGTATGGGAAACATTGATACAATAATATATTTTAAATGGATTCTTGACAAATTGTGTGACTTTTAAAAGTTTTCATGAAAAAGGGGGATATTTCTCTAAATAGTTTGATGATTATTTTAATCCATGTCAATATCCTTCACTATTATAGGTTGAGGATAATCTGATACAGTAAAATCTTCCATATTTTATCGATTGAGTTATGTTTGACTGTGGATATGCTATTTTTATACCATTCATCGTTTATGGTTAAAATATTGACATTCCGTATTCTAGTTTTAATATGGATGTTAATGTTATGTTTCCAAATTTTCATATGAGGAATGCATTGGACATTGTAAGTGACGGGTGGAGCCCAATATAGCTCCTCGATGCATCGGTAGGTATCATGAGACAAAATAGTGTCTTGCAACAAGGCCTAGACAGAATATTATTTGTAGTCTTGGCACAAGGCCTTTACTATGTGGTTATGATAGTATGGAATTATTCATTCCATTATTATGAAAGTGGTTATTGATATTTCATGTGGTTATTTGACAAGTAGAATATCCATGTGAATAAATTAAATGGAATTATTTCATTTTATATTTTCCATATTATGCTGATGTTCATGTTTAAAAGGATTTTGTTTTAGTTATACATTGTCTTAAATGTTTATGCTTATTTATGAAAGTTTCTTCTATATTGTTATCCTTACTGAGCATCTGATCTCATCCCTTTCAATGTTTTATTTTTCCCAGGATGTGAAGAAGTGATTTATGAATGACCTTTAGGGATAGTATGAGGGGATATGAATACAAGATTTTGTTGTAGTTTTTTTACTTTATGGTGTAATGTAAGACTTATGAATATATCTAGTGTTTCCAAGACTACTAAACTAATCGGTATTTTGAGACTTGATCTTTTGTGATCATGAAAATGTTATGTAATAATGCAACATCTCTGGGTAAATGGGGTCAGGGAGTTACAGTTGGTATCAGAGGATGTTTATTACAAACCTTGGAAACTATATTTAGATAAACTCTGATTAGAGCACATAGCCCTAAGATAGACTTTGAGGATTAGTATAGAAGAACTTCCTAGAATTTTGGTATTGTATAGATTTTGTGAGTTTTTTAGGAAACACATCTCTGTCTGGATATGAGCAGCTAGAGGTGGCTCTAGAACAGATATACCTAGGGGTTAAACCTGAAAACACCGCTTTGAGCTAGACTCGAACGGGAACTACTGCACAATAACGGGCCTTGCTGCACTCTTGGTTACGACACTCCCGGGGGATATTATTAGGATAATTAAAATTTTATTTACAAACCAATTTGAAGAATTTTAATATAAGATGAGAATAAATGACCTTGGTTAATCCTACGGTTTTTCAGATTGAGAATATTGTGTCATGATATTCACTAAATGATTTTATGACTACTGTTACTCACACAATGATTTCTGGTTTTAGTCAATGGCTGGAGTCCAAAACAGTCATAGTAACTTTTTAGAATGATGTACAATGTGTGAATAGTGGTTGAAATGAGCAACAAAATAGAATGTTGATAGGAGTAAAAGATATTGTGTTCATTCCAAATCAGTGTTCCAAAAATATGATCAACAACTTATATATTAACTAACTCCCATACTCAATAAAGAAGAGAAAGGTGATGAATGATAAGAGATCCAGTAGTGGAGACCGTGGCGAAAAGAATCCTAAATTTCCTTCATGCAAGAAATGTGGAATGAGACACCCAGGAAAGTATACCAACGGAATAATGAAATGTTTTACAAGCAGGAAATAAGGACATAAAGTGAAGAATTACTGAGGAAAAAATGAAGGGTACTATGGAAGAAAATAAAAATGGTCCCAAGAATCCATTTATAGTAATTTTCCATAAATGAAGGGGACCAGGCCATTACCCAGGTGAATTCCCTATACTATAGGATATTTTATTGGTTAAAGAAGAAGCTAGGTGGAAATTAATGGTTGGAGAAATTTTTAAAAGTATTAGTGCTCCTTGTTGATGGGATTACTTTGGAATAATTTTCTCTTGTATTTTTAACCTCGTAGTTTTCCATGTGAGAATTATATTTGAGGAAGACTTATCTTTTCCCTTGTGGATATAGTTATAAATAACCATTTGGTTTTATATTATCATTGGGTTTGAGGCAATTACAAGTTATTATATTGTGAGATGAAAATGCATTGTTTGAGATAACATTTCTGGTTAAAATTATGTAATGTTTATTTTGAGAAATTTATCTCATTTTGGTAATGTTATAAAATATAGTTTTTGAAAAAGTACAACACACAGAACGTGTGATAACTCGCCGCATCAGACAAATCTATGGGAATCGAACCCACAACCAAGTTGCTATTGGGATTTATTTCCAACCACTAGAATACATGAAGTCCCTTGTTAGTGTGACTAATTATTTTTAGTTAAATGATTTCATTGATCAATAATAATTTGACTTGGGTTTTTATGTATTATCAAATGAAAACCCTTAGTATAGGAAAATGATTTGGTGATTAAGTGAGAAATGTTATTTTTGAAGAATTACTCTTTATTGGGAACACTATATGCCCAAGGAAACTATAATAGTATCTGATTTCATTTGAGTATTAATGGTGGATTTTTATCTACGTTTTAATTGTGTATTTATAGTGATTTGAGTTATTTATGGAAATTATTAACCTATAATAGAGAATATGAGATTAGGTTAATTACTTTTAAGTATATGACTTTAAGAGTAGTTGATGTCAGTTGGAGATACAATTTAACGTGGAAGACTACATTACCAAATTCTTTTATGTTTTGTGTTTCAACATTAGTTTGGATTATATTGAAGGATATTAAGGACAATTTTTTATTTAATGGAATTTATTTAACTTTGGGGTATTGTTGGTTTAATTTTAGAAATTAAGATTAGTGTTTCTTTCTATAAAGGAATATCCTTTTGGGGGATCATCATATCTTGTAGTAACCGTTTTGGTTTTGATTAATCTCTAATGAAAAGGTAAATACATAGTTTATCCTTCATGGATCATGTGATTCTATTGAAGTTTATTCTAGCTCTTCCAGTGTGACCAAGTTTTCTTGAATAATAATCATTTAAAATAAATGAGTTAGTGGTGGAAATTTATTGAAGAATGAAACTGTACATAAAAAGTAATTATATCTCTTTATTTTCTTAGTCAATATCATAAATGAATTCCTCATCTTTATGTAATGTAACTTAACAAAATGATGTCCGTATACTTTTCCTACTGGGAAATTAATGACCATTTGTCCCATCACATTTTTGTGGCTTTCTTATTGTTAACTTTCTCCGGATCATGTTTTCTATCCCTCTCCATCAGAAAATGACACTTATTTTATCTTCCATATCCATGTTTTCCTACATGGAATCCTAGTATGAGTTATCTTGGGTGACCTTTGTACTTCTCTTTCTTTCTTTTATGGTGGTAGTTTTATTGACACTTTTTTAGATGTGGGACTTTCAATTATATTCCCAAGCCCAATTTTAGTAACTTTGAGGATGACATTATTTTATGTAGGGGAGAATTTAACACCCCAAGTTTCCACGGTACGCTTCTCTTTGAATAATATTGTAGGGTTTTTTATGCAACTTCGAGTTCTAACACACACCACAACCAATCAAACTAGCTGTTAAGAATACTAATACGCACTTTTTGAAATTTTATAAATTTAATATTTCAAAAATGACTTCATTTTTGGATTTGGAATATCAAATTTTTCTTAGGGTGAATTTTTGGTATTTTTCTGAAAACATTCAATTTTTGATGAATAGTGAAAAACACTGAGTAATAGTTTAAAACCGAATTTTTTTTAATAATTATTTATTTTAATTTAATTTAAATTTAATTAAGGTTAAAATAGATACATAATACCTATATAAGTTCAATTTAATTCATTGGATTTCGTTTAGAATAATTTTAGATACATAAAATATTTATTGAACTTTTCACCGTCTTTTACTTACCTCCTAAGAGAATTTGGAAATTCACATAAAACATAATTTTACCACTTCTGTGAGTGGAATTTCTAAAATCCGTGAGACGCAGTTAATATAAAGGAGGAAAATGTGGTTCAATGGGGTGAAAATAATTATTGGTGAATAGTAACTTTTTGCTTTTATTTACCACAGTTAAAAGTAAATAGGGTAATTAAGAGTAAAAATGATATTAATATTACCGTAAAACATGTTATAATTATATTGGACAAGTTTATATTGACTAAAAAAACCTTAGGAATAAAATATTATCATTTAGGTCCACTTGGATTAGATAAAGACATTTATTATTATTTAATTCAAAGAAGAGCTAAAAGAGATAAAATCAAAGTTTAATAACTAAATAATTTTTAATATAGGGTTATACATATAATAAAATAGATTATAAAAATTAATTATAAATATAAAATTATTTCCTACATAATGGTATTTTATTTATAATTTTTTGACCTTAAATAATTTAATTTATTTATGACACAATGGTGATGTAGTAATTACCTAATTAATAAAATATTAAAATAATTGATATTATAAATATAAAAATAATTGTAATTTATGATTTTTTATGAATTAGACTAATTTTATAGGTTAATATGACATATTATGATTGGTTATATAAATTGTTTTTGAAGTAATAACACTGTTATGAAATTATCAAAAACAAAATACACAATACTGTCAAAATTGACATAAAAGAGTTTTTAATACAAATATTATATTATTAATTGAAATTCTATTACTAAAAATATATGGTTCATCCAAAGGGATTATATAGTTATAGGTTTATCATTAATGGACCACTTGGGAGTCTCTCAGAGGTATATAGTAGGTTTATGAACTATATAATATAAAAATACTAAGAGACATGGTAAATGTCAAACTATTTAACTAAGAGTTAAATATAAATGATAAGGTTAATATAGTGACCCAAACCTGTCTAAAATCTATTGGTCGAAAGGATTTTGACCCATACCCACCATAACCTTTACATAATTCACTTTGGATCCATTATATGCTGAATATGAATTTATTATAAAATAATATTTCTAACGTTTCCAAAGGTGACCCTCACCCCTCCTATAAAAGGGCACTCACCCTTCTCTCTAATTTACACCTTTGAAGCATTTTGGATTAGCCAAAACCTTCCCAAATATTATCTCAACTTCCCTCAATTAAACCTAGAGTCATTAGTTTGATCAAAAAGCCAACCTAAGGAGCCCTTTTGATCAAATCAAAAGGAAGAACCCGAAGAAGAGGTAATGTTTTCACAACCCTCTTTCAAGTTCCTTTCTTCTTCATCCTTCGCTTTTTCAATTCTAAAATAAAAAATACTATATCTTTTATATAATTTGATGTTATTATAAATATGGTACAACCATATTCATTATTTCATCCATCCTTTGAATGACATGTCACCATACGTGCGTACGTATGGCCTAACGTCTCCACGTTGTGGTGTAATTGTTATTCAATACATTATTATTTGGATGGGTATAATAATGATATGTAATTCAGGTAAATAATAATTATTAAATGATAAGGATTCTGTATATATGATATAACATCCAATTATATATTATTTTAATATCAAAATAATGATATTATCGCTCGTGCGTATGTATGGACTGCCCTCTCCACGAACGCGAGGAGATTCATTCCCCATCAAATTCATACAAGTCTAATTCTCAATTAATGATTAAAAATAATGTTTAAAGAATTTATATCATTTTTTATATGAATAAGAAACAACTAATCCATAAATACATGACTTTTGTAACAAAACATATAAAATAAAACGTGTAAGTTAACACCCGAAACGACGATAATACTAAGAAATTATTAACAAAGCAATGTTAAAAGATCATATATGATAACATATTAATGTATATGATTCTTTTATAATTCAACAACAATTATTTCACCATTATACAAGAGGATAAACTACCCTCTACCACGGAAAAGGTACAAAGTAAGGGGTTTCTTATCTCACTTTTTATTCCGTGAGATTTCCATTGTTCACCACTTATTTATTGCATGTGGTGTGTGTACTACCCATGTTTATATTCATTGTGAAATATACTTTAATTCATGGATATTTACATCATCATTTTATGATCCTTATTTAATGGTTTTATGTTTCATAAGTTACCAAATTGAAAAGGGAATTTGATATTTCAATTTCCACTCATTCGGATTTATGCATACTTCATTGATTAATTTATTCCATGATTATTTCTGTAATCACTACTCATTTGATTATGTCATAATTTCCACTCCCCTTTATGTGGATATACTTTTGATACACATAATCACTCCATTTATAGATTCTCAAGTCATCTATATGAACTTGATAAGATTAATTTTAACTCAATATCCATTTATTGAGTTAAACATCCAATTCATTGGTGTTGTTTTTACAAGAATATGTGTGAATTCCCTCTGATTTATTTACACTGAATATCCAATAATATTGAGTGTATTTATATTTCTCACACATAATTATTTTTTTGATTTATCCTTAACCCAAGGATACAGTCTTTATAAGATATTTCATCTCAATTTACATTCCATTGATACGTTTCCGTTGTTATACACCAATTCACTTTTAAATAGTGTATATAATGTGCTTTGAAATAGTATATCATGAATCTCTTTATTCTCATATTATTATAATCTTTTGAATACCTCAATTATTTTTATTCTAGTGTCACTCTTTCGGTTAGTAACTCTAACTAAAATATCATTTTAAATGTTTTAAAGATTAATTATTCTAAATCTTTCTCATTAATGTCCATGTTTTAAAAATGGTTTCAAGGATTTATTTATATGGACATTAAAGTATTCAAATAAAAATTCCTTTAAAAAGTTTCAAAGTGGTATGGGATACTTTGATTTAAAAATCAATTTTAAATGGCTTCTTGATAAATAGTGTGACTTTTAAATGTTTTCATGAAAAGGGGGATATTTCTCCCAATAGTTTGATGATTATTTTAATCTATTTCAATATCCTTCGTTATTATCGATTGAGGTTAGTATGATACAATAAAATCTTCTATATTGTATTGAATGAGTTATGTTTGAATGTGGATGTTCTATTTTTATACCATTCATGGTTTGTGGTTAAATTATTGACATTTCATATGCTAGTTTTAATACGGATGTTTATGTTATGTTTCAAACTTTTCATATGAGGAATGCATTGGACATAGTAAGTGACGGGTGGAGCCCGCTATAGCTCCTCGATGCATCGATAGTTCTCATGAGACAAACTAGTGTCTTGGTACAAGGCCTTGACAAAATCTTATTTGTAGTCTTGGCACAAGGCTTTGACTATGTGGTTATGATAGTCTGGCATTATGCCTTCCATCATTATGAAAGTTGTTATTGATATTTCATGTGGTTATTTGACTAGTAAAATATCCATGTGAATAAGTATATGGAATTATTTCATTTTATCTTTACCATATTGTGTGTAAGTTAAAGTTTAAAAAGCTTTTGTTTTAGTTATACATTGCCTTAAATTTTTATTCTTATTTATGAAAGTTTCCGCTATATTGTTATCCTTACTGAGCATCTGAGCTCACCCCTTTCATTGTTTTATTTTTACCAGGATGTGAAGAAGTGATTTATAAATGACCTGCAGGGATAGTATGAGGGGATATGAAGACGAGATGTTGTCGTAGTTTTTTTTAATTTACGTTGTAATGAAATAATTATAAATATATCTAATGTTTCCAAGACTACTAAACTAATCAGTCTTTTGAGACTTGATCTTTTGTGATCATGCCAATGTTATTTAATAATTCACCAACTCTGGGTAATTGGGTTCGGGGTGTTACACAACAGGGTAAACATTTCCATGATATTTCAAACTCCACCTCCCATGGAATAAGGGATATACATCAAGAAATTTTTTCACCATAACTCACACGGGTTGTTGGTCTAGTTTCTCCTATTTTCCAACATTATCCAAATTAGGAAAGGTTTGAACGAAATGTTTGTTAACATGTCGGGAATAAAAAAATTATTTTTTTGGAAATTAACAATAGAGGAATATTTTGTTGAATCCCTATGTTTATCATTTTTATAAAATAGCGATTATTGTATATTTAGATATAATTATTATTTTCCTAATTTTTTCACAAACACTGTCAAATAATATTTCCCAAATTAACTAAACTATTATCTGATACAAACTATACTAAACATTCTTTATCATACTTTTCTATTACATAATTTTTAAAATAAACAACAAAATATTGTTATAATAAATTAGCCAAATCCTTAGAATGTTTGGAATATTAGTATCATACATTACTTATAGATAATAAAATGTAAATATTTATTTAAAATAATCTTCTTTATGCATCTAATTATCATGTTCTCCTTAGTACATGTAACCACATGGGGATATTCATCAAGAAAAAGGGTGGCTAAAAGAAATGAAAGTGGTTTAATAAGGGGAATGGACTAATATAACATGATTGAGAATAATAATCCTCATCATGACATATGAATTAGATCATAATCAACATCATGAAAGAAATTATATATAATGTTAAGGAATACCATAATGCATAAAAATTAAACATCATGTCATAAT
Source organism: Viscum album (assembly GCA_963277665.1). Lineage (NCBI taxonomy): Eukaryota > Viridiplantae > Streptophyta > Magnoliopsida > Santalales > Viscaceae > Viscum > Viscum album. The sequence goes on along the minus strand of OY728139.1, from coordinate 457,866,358 downwards.
GGTCAAATACCAAAAATAGTTGTGAAAAAAGATAACATCATGTTAATGAATAACATATCTTCAAAAAAATAACATCCTCATTGTGAAAAAATATTGTATCATGTTAACAAATATTACACATTGTCTCATCAGATACATCACATTACCCAATTGATTAGCGGGATATATAATTATTGGTCCACCATTCACATCATAATATTTATATAATAATGAATTCTACACAGTCATTTTAACAATAATAATAATGTAATAAACCATGCAAAGGAATGAGTTTCATAATTATTTCATCAATTATGACTTCATTAATAAACTTAGGGTACCAAAATGAAAAAGTGAGGAACAAATTTGGTATAGAAATTATTATTCTTGACTAAAGAAGAATCAACTCAAGAGTATTCAATATGTATTTTAGAAAGAAGGGGTCTTTTGTAAAATAATTTTATTTTTCATAAGATAAAATTTCAAAAAAATTATATATCAGAAAATAAAAGAGATAAATAATGAAATGATATTTAATAAAATTTATTGGAATATTATTACAAAATATTTTCTGAAAGAGGGAAAACTCAAAAAAAGTATCAGTGTTATAAAATCCACTTAACTTATATAAAAAAGAATTATATACTTAAAGTTAATATCCATGATGATCAAATTATATTCATTAATTAAAAAATGAATAACATCTTTATCATTAATTAGATTTATTATAAATTTGTTAATTTTTTATATCCATTTTGATGAGATATATAATTCAATTTCATTGTTCTAGGAGCACCCATTTTCACGGTTTCATAATCTATTCACTTATATATAGTAATAAAATTTATTTTAAAATGAGTAAACATCAAAAGAAGTGAAATTATATTGAATTAATTCTATTTTACAACTATAAATATTCCTATTTATGATTATTTTTTATGAATATTATTTATTTGTTAACACGTTAGTGATAAATGATTATTTTATTTTGGCTAGTTTTCCGACCATCAAAAAATATTTTCATTTAATTTAATATTATTTATATAAATTAGTTATAGATCATGAAACAACCTATAATATATATATTAAAATACAATTTTACCATAATAATGTTTTTATGACCATCCTGGAAGTTGGTAAGGGAAAATGAAAACTCATCATCCCTGAAGGCGTTGAACGGAAATACCACAGTTGATGATTTCATTTTTAAGAAAGGAAGAGGAGAGAAGAGGCTTGGTGATGGATATTGTAGTAACATAATATAATTATAGTATATATATGATATTATATTTATTATTCCATTTTTTATAGGGGATGTGTGGATAGAATAATAAAACCAATGAAATTAGAAGGTAAGGATTTTGGATATTACCTCCTGAATAATGTAACCTCGAGAACACTCTTAAGGAACATAGGTTTGGTATTTTGTTGATACCAGAATCTATTGGACAAAGGGAATAGGCATGGTAAAGAATTTGTAAGAATATTGATAATATTAAATTCTATGATGTTGTGAGGGGAAGGGGTGGTGAGGGGTGGTAGTTATAGTGGGGGGATAGGGATGTATTGATTATTGTATTCATTAATTTATTATTTTGGCCTATGAATATCAATAGAGTAAATAGTTTAAAAGAGTTTGAAAAAATGGATGATTACATCATGAATATATCATATATGACCCAAATATTTCTTTTTTAGATTATAATGTAACACCCTGGCCCTAGTTACCCAGTGTTGGTGAATTTTTTCCAAACATTTTTTTTATCACAAGAGATCAAGACTCGAAAGACCAATTAGTTTAGAATACTTAAAGTACGAGATATATAGAAAAGTTTTACATTACATCATGAAATAAAAAAACAAAAACATTTTTCCCAATTTGAACATGCTCATATCCATTAGATTATCCCAAAAGGTCAATCATAATATACTTTTTCACGTACTGGGAAAAAGAAAACATATGAAAGAGGTGAGATTAGATTCTAATTAATGATAAAAATATTGCAGAAACTATCATTAATAAGAACAAACATTTAAGTCAATGTATAAGTCTAAAACAAAATACTATTAAACTAAAACTTCATAATAATATAGAAAAGATAATTAAAATAATGTCATTACTTATTCACATGGATTTTATACTATTAGAATAATCACATGTAATATCAATATCTAATTACATAATTATGGAATGCATAATGTTGGATATCATAACCACATAGTCAAGGCCTCGTGCTAAGACTACTAATATTATTTTGTCAAGGCCTTTTTCCAAGACACTAGTTTTTCTCTTATGACCTACTAATGAAGCTATAGTAGACTCTACCCATCACTTACTATTTTCAATTCATTTCTCATATGAAAATGTTGAATCATAAATAAACATTCATATGAAAACTAGCATATAAAATGTTAGTACTTTAACTGTAAACCATGAATGGTAAAAAAATAACACATCCATAGTGAAACATATAAAAAACCTTCAATACGACATGGAATATTTTATCATAATAAATCAACTTCAAACAAGTGTAAAATTAATCAAAGGATATTGAAATAAATGAAATCCAAAATATTTGAGAGAAATATGTCTTTTTATTTTAAAATCATTTAAAAGTCACATATTTATAAAATAAAATATTTATTTTGATAATATTATTATGTGCTAATAAGGGGATATTTGAAGGTGTTTTAAGGATGAAAAATAGCAGGCCCTACCATATAAGTTAAAATACATTCATTCCATAATATTTGGAAAAGGTAATAAAGTACATTATATGAAAAACTACATAAATATTTATTTCAAAACATTTTATAAAAATTAAAAAAATGGTAAAAATGACTTTAAACCATAGTCCATAAAATGTTGAAATTTTTTTGAAATACATTTTTATGAAACATGATTGTATATGATAAAGACTTCCCAGTAGATTCTAATGTATAAACAACCTCCAACAATAAAGAGGTTGTAAAATTAACCCTTACCATGTTCTTTTCCTTGGTCAAGGGTTTTTAACCTCCTTTATGTTAGTTAAATCATTTTTAATAAATTATAAAACAACCACATATATAAATATAATATTATGTATGATCTTATAATATTTCATTTTTAATAATAATTTAGTAGTATCATTTTTTGGGGTGTTAACTGATTCATTTTCCTTTACATGTTTTGTTACATAAGTAATGTTTTTAATGGATAGGATTTATTTTATTCATACCCAGAATTATATTAAGTTCTTAAAAATTATTTTTAATCATAAAAAGAAAATTATTCATGAATGGTTTCGATGGGGAATGAATCTTATCACGTTCATGGATATTGTAACACCCCAAGATTTTGTGAAAACTATTATTTTAATTTCATTGATGTATTATATTATACACTACACCAAGTTTAGGGATTCCTTGGGACTTGACTTATATTATTAGAAGGTGCAAGATGGAAACAATTCAAGGAGGGATAATTCGTCATAGATGGAGGGAATCCAACTTTTCCACTGACTCGATTGCTCGTTTGGGCAGGCAGGAGGACAATATTTTGGTTTATGATAGTCTTCATTCTCTTCCCCTGTAGTGTTTATGTGTGGTTCAAGGGGATGCCCTTGGCCTGCACCACTTTTGCCCCCCTTGAAGGGCTTTCTCTGGTTCCACTTGTTATCATTTAAAATAATAATAAAAAATAACTTTCAGAACAGAACAAAGGAGTCTTACACTACACGCAACTCTAACTTGGCTTACATTACACGCAATCGCGACCTTCCATGATAGCATGTGTTGAACGCAATACCGAGTTTCACTAAACAAAGATATGCTATTAAAATATTATATAAACTAGCCGTTATGATTAGTAATACCCTCTTTTTGGAATTTAATAAAATTTATCTTTCAAAATGGACTTCATTTTTGGATTCAGAATATCGAAATTAGCATAGGGTGAATTTTTGGTATTTTTCTGAAACATTCAATTTTTTATGAATAGTGAAAACACTAGGTTACTATTTAAAAACTGAATTTTTATTTAAATAATTATTTATTTTATTTAAATTTATTTTAGGTCAAAATTGATACATAATACCTATATAATTACAATGTAATTCATTGGAGTAATTTTATAAAAAATTTAGATATATAAAAAATTTTATTGAACTTTTCATCGTCTTTTACACACCTCCTAGGAGAATTTGGAAATTCGCATAAAACATAATTTTACCACTTCTGTGAGTGGAATTTTGAAAATCCGAGAGACATGGTTAATATCAAGGACTAAAATTTGGTTCAATGAGATGAAAATAATTTTTGGTGAATAGTAACGTTTTACTTTTATTTACCACAGTTAAAAGTAAATAGGGTAATTAAGGCTAAAAATGATATTATTATTACCCTAACTATAACAGCCCGAGATTTTATGAAAAGTATTCTTTTTTATTTTACTAATGTCTTGTGTTATACGCTACACCAAAAGGAGCTTGCACAACACGCATCCTTGACTTGCCTTGCATTACACGCAATCGCAACCTTCCTCGATAGCGTGTGTGGTACGTAATCCTGAGTTTCACGAAACAATGATATGCTATTAAAATATTATTAAAACTAGCCGTTATGAATAGTAATAATCACTTTTTAAATTTTAGAAATTTTAACTCTCAAAATGGACTTCATTTTTGGATTCGGAGTATCGAATTTAGCCTAAGGTGAAATTTTGGTACTTTTCGGATAACTTTCATATTCTGATAAATAGTGAAAATTACTAAATTAAAAACAACTTTTTTAATCGAAATAATTAATAGTGATAAATCATTAATTTGAGTGGTTTTAAAGTATATTTAGAATATATTTTTACAATTTAATACAATGTTGGTCATTGGATGTAATTTCACATTTAAACTAGACATAAACAAGTGTCAATCTTTTGATAGATATTGTTTCTTAAAAACACGCTATTTGTTTTAACAGCGGGATTTAATTATAAAATTAATTAATGCAAATTTTATGTTATGAATTTGGTAAAATAGACTTCATTTTTGAATTCGGAATATGAAATATAGCTTGGGATAAAATTTTGGCATTGTTCTGAAAAACATCAATTTTTGATGAATAGTGAAACTACTAAGTGGTAGGTTAAAAACTAAATTTTGCATAAAACTTAATTTTACCGCTTCTGTGAATGGAATTTCGAAAATCCGAGAGACACGGTTAATATCAAGGACTAAAATGTGGTTCAATGAGATGAAAATAATTTTTGGTGAATAGTAACTTTTTACTTTTTTTTACCACGGTTAAAGGTAAATAGGGTAATTAAGGGTAAAAATGATATTAATATTACCCTAACACATGTCCTAATCCTATTGGACAAGTGTATTTCGACCAAAAACAAACTTAGGAATAAAATATGACCATTTAGGCCCACTTGGATTAGATTAGGACATTTATTATTAATTTATTTAAAGAAAGGTTAAAATAGTTAAAATCAAAGTTTAATAAGTACATCATTTTTAATATGGGGTTATACATAAGATAAATTCGATTTTAAATATTCATTAGAAAGCTAAAAATATTTCCTACATGATGGTATTTTATTTGTAATTTTTAGACATAAAATAATTTAATTTATTTATGACACAACGATGATGCAGTAATTATCTTATTAATGAAATATTGACATAATTGATGTTATAAACACCAAAATAAATGTAATTTGAGATTTTTTATGAATTACACTAATTTTCTAGGTTACTATGATATATTAATGTTGATTTAATCAACTTGGTTCGAACATTTAATTCTATTATGACTTTCACAAAAATCATATATCAAATAGTGTCAAAATTGACACAAAATAGTTTTTAAATAAAATATTATATTATTAATTGTTATTGTATTCCTAAAAATCTAAGGTTCGGCCAAATGACTTAGATAAGGATATATATGTTAATAATAAACAATTTGGGGTTCGTTTGGCATGTTATAGTAAGTTTATTAACCATATAGTGAAAGAAAACAAAAAGACATGGTAAAAGTTAAATTATTTAACTTAGAGTTAAATTTAATTGATAAGGTTAAAATAATATCCTAAACTTGTCTAAATTCTATTGGTTGATATGATTTCGACCCCTCCCCACCTTATCTTCGAAATAATACCCTTTGGAACCATTATAAACCGATTTTGACTTTAATATAAAATAATATTTTGAGATATTCCTAAGGTGCCCCTCTCCTCCCTTATAAAAGGACACCTCCTCCCCCTCCTCCTCACACCAATTTGAGCACTCAAGCTCGGCCAACCCCTGCCAAAATCCATTTTCCACTTCCCTAGCAACATCCTAGAGGTTCTGGTCTTCCTCAAAGTCCAATTCTAGTGCCCTAAGAGGAGGTCTCAAAGAGGCACTTCAAAGAAGAGGTAATTACCGTTACCAATTCTTTCATCTTTATTTCTTCTTCCACTTCTTCTTCTTAGGTTGTTTCATTATGAAGTAATAACATCAGTATCACTCATATACTGATATGTTATTATAAGTATGAAACAACCCTATTTCACCATCTATCCGTCCTACGGAAAAAGAAATCACCGCGCGTGCGTACGTACGGAATACCGTCTCCACGCCGTGGTGTAATCTATTTTCCACCACCACCTTACATGGATGGGTATAATGGTGTAAAGAATAACTATACATAGTTATTACAACATCATATTGATTCTGATATATTGTATAATACACTCCAATTCAATTCAATATTTATAGAAATGATATCATCGCTCGTGCGTACGTACGGAATATCGTCTCCACGACGCGATGAGATTCATTCTCCATGTTAACCATTTAAGAATGATTATAATGTATATATAAGAAATAATAATGAAATATATGACATTATAAAGCTACTGGATTTATGTATATATATACATATGTATGTCATCTACTTACTTCCATTTCAAGACAATAAGGAAAGGAAAACAGCGTTCATGCGTACGTACGGACTACCGTCTCCATGAACGGTGTTTTTCATTTTATTTATCTACCTATTATATATATATATATACTGAATATATATGATATATAAATCATATTTTATATTCTGGAAGTAAGTAAATCATGATATAAGTAATAATGATGTCAAGAACAACAAGTCAAAACACCTACGATAAATGAAACGATTTTACCCAAAACGCTTCTTTAACATGGAATTTACAAAAGAACGGGTAATATAATGTCATAAGTGAACCATATATGATATCATAACAATGAATATGATTCTGTAATAAGTCAATAACATGATTTAAATCATTATACAGGAGGTTCGGACACTTACAAAGCAAGTCGGACCTAAGGTAAGGGAAATATCACAATCTCATTTTTATCCGAGATTGTTTATACTTTGGCATTTACTGGGGTGTATTTTATCATCCAAATCCATGTTTCCTCAATATGTAATATTATTTCCATCCACCTACAATTGTTTAAATCCATTTTTACCCTTCAGTGAGTTTTTAGTAATACGTATGAAAGGAATCTTTTGTCGTTTTTCGTACGAGGTACTTTTTGACTTTTCCGACAAAAGTACGAAGAATGTTTTTTTTAACTTATACGGCATGAATGGATTTCTAAAAAAATTATTTCCAAGAAGCTTACTTTACAAGTATTCAAGTTTATTTTTGATCAACTTCTTTTATTTTAAAATTGTATGACATGTTAAGAAAGGAAAAGTGTTTTTGAAGTAGAAAGGATATTTTCCTCAAGAATGAAGTTCAAGTATTTTATCAAAATTATTTTCCATCTAAGATAATAAAAGGGTTCTGTTTTTATCCATATTATTACATGGATTTGATTATGTTGTGATGGAAACATTTTTATGAATTCCTTTATCTTATATGATTTGTATTATGATGTCATGGTGTTTCAAGAATCCCATTTTTATTACATGTGTTATGCGATGATGTATGATTTATGATTATGTGGCACACATAAGAAAGGATTCATTATAAGATTGGTGGGACCTATATCTCCCTCCAATGCATTGGGTAAAGATTTTATATCTCATGAGATAGACATGGCTGGAATGGTAGGTTATACCGGTTCAGTGAAACAGGACTGAAATGAGGATTACTCGATTCAGAAAGGGACTTTGTCCACTAAGATAGTCTTGGCAATGAGTCTTGACTAACAAGAAATGATTCTCTATGATTATGTGTGTATGCCACAATGAGTAATGTTTTATGTTATGATTTCATTTCACTACTATGATTTATCCCATGTTATGAAATTATGCTCTCTTTTGCAGGTTAAGACTTCCAAAAATGTTACGTTCTTATGAAAATTATGTGATTGATATTTCTTTTGTTTACCCTTACTGAGAATTTGAGCTCACCCTTTTATGTTTTCTTTTCCCCAGGATATAAAGAAAGGTTTTAGGTAGAAAAAAGGGATGACATTTATGGGAGATATTGAAGAACTTTCACCACGATTAGAAGATTACGTTCCGAGTTTCCAAAGACACTAAACTATTACGATCCTTTAGTGTGTGTTTTTGTTATGTACTAAGTATTCCGAAAATGTAATGTAATGTCCATGTACGATAAGCTTCGGGTCTCTACAGTTGGTATCAGAGGAAAGGTTTAGTCAACCTTTGGAAACTAGGATGCGAAAACGTTAGTGAGATCCCTAGAGATATTTCTAAGGTATGTCTAGGGATGTCCCTAGGGATAAGTATACGTATAGGTTATAGTAATAGAATTATGCTAACGATTATAGAATTAAACCTAAGATGTTGGATATTGAAGGTACTCCCCCTTTATTATGTTGTTTTCCCTAGCATGATTTTTGCCTCTCACACTATTCTTTTTGGGTTTTAGACGATGGCTGGAACCCGAAGGAACCGTGTTGATCAATGCAATGGACAATGCAATGATTGCCCTCCTGAACAAACAAATGTTATGGGAGATGGAGTGCAAAATCTTATTGCTATACTTACACAAGCTATGAATCATTCTAGACTTCCAAATGAGCAGAGAAGGGAACAATATTCTATTGAGTCCTTCATGAGGCAACGTCCACCTTCTTTCAGTGGGACTTCCGATCCACTTGTTGCTGAACAATGGATCAGTACCACTGAAAAGATATTTTCAGTTCTTCAATGTTCTGAACATGATAAAGTCATCTTAGCAGTATATCGTTTGGAAGGTGAAGCTGATCAATGGTGGAATCTTATCAAGAATACGAGGCCAAGGGATGAAATTGTGTCCATGGAATGGGACGAGTTCAAGAACTTGTTTTTCAGTAAGTACTTCCCTCGTATTCTTCAAACAAAGATGGAGAAAGAGTTTCTTGAACTGAAGCAAAGGGACGATGAATCTGTTGGTACCTATGAAGCAAATTTTACAAGACTTGCAAGGTATGCTTCTGGAATTATCATCCAACCTGAAAGTAAAGTTGATCGATTTTTCTGTGGCTTAAAACCAAGTCTTCGAAGGGCATTAGCTATAAGAGACTTCAGTAGCTATGAAGAAATTGTGCGTTGTGCTATCAAGGTAGAAATGGAAGTTGGTGTTACATATCCATCTCATGGTTTTGACAAGAAACGAAAGATGGAGTTCAAGGAGAAATCTCAGAATAATGGTGAAAAGAAGATGAATGTTTCCTTATGCACAAAGTGTGGAAAGAAGCATGGTGGAGATTGTCTTAAAGGAACTAGAAAATGTTTTAAGTGTGGAAAAGAAGGTCATCGAGCAGCTGAGTGTCGAAGTAATGGAAAAAGGGTTTCTAATTATGTGAATAAAGCAAACACTACAGAGAACGCACCACCAACACTTCAATGCTTCAAGTGCAAGGAAATGGGGCATTATGCTAATAATTGCCCTAATCCAAGGGTTAGTGATGATCAACATGAGCAACCACTAAAGGAAAAGGACAAAGGGAAATCACATGCGATCACTATTGGCAATATTGAATATGACAACGATGTGGTGGAATGATTAAGTGTTTATGTAATGGGATTCCAAAATAATGTTGTATCATTGAGTATTGAAATATTTATTGATGTGGTATTCAAAGTGATTGAGATATTTTTTGGAAATAAGATGATATGCGCATAATGAAGACGAGAAAATGAAATGTTTAATAGTATTCATGAGCTCATGATTGATATAAGGACTAAGTGATATCATGGTTTGAGTATATAGAATTTTGAGGATTTTGGTATGTGGAAAGTGTTAACTTTTAACTGCACTCATGTTTTCACTAAGGTATTCAAGAGAATACACGATTAAGGCCTTTGAATGTTTGGAATGTGACCAACAAGACATATCTTATGATATGTGGGGATCAACAACAGTATTAAATCTCTGGTAATCGTTGTCACTATATTATGAGAGTGGACTATAGTATTATGTATAAGCCTAAAGATTAGACTGGATTATGTTGGACATAAGTTAGTATTGTTTAAGGATAGAAGATTTTCGATATTATTGATGGGATGTTATAGTAACGTAGTTTTAGAAAAAGGACAACCTGCAGGACGGGCGACAGCCCATCGCTTCGGACAAGGCTGTAGGAATCGAACCCACAACCGAAGTGCGACTGGCCTTTATCGCCTACCACTGACCTACAGGAAGTCCCTGTTTAGTAGAAACTAGTTTTATTATATTAAGCAGTATGATATATGAAGTATAAGTCCATTTTAGGAACCATATATGATTAATCTCACTATAGATCGACTTATGTATATAAGTTTTGCTAACCTTTTGTTTAAGACAGATGGAATGACCTGTCATTCTATCACATGATCTGCTAACACTTCACGAATAACAAATTCAACTTCATTTATTTAAGAGATGAAGTGGAAATTGTTTAAAGCACGAACAACAGTGAGATTGTACCAAAATAAAGTAAGTATTTATTCTAATTCAAATTTTCAACTTTAGGGGAAATGACCTTGAAAACCAAAAATGTTGTCCTAGTTATCTTATACCTGATGAATCAGATGGTACCTTAGATCATCACAAATATATGGATTTGTGATTACTGGCTTTTCCATAGCCATGTTATCTACCACTCTCCATCAGAACATGATGGTTAGATTTCTCTTCCATATCCATATTTTCACCTATGTGGAAACCCAGTGATTAGTTTATTTGGGTAATCGTTACATTTCATACTTTAGTTTTTAAAGCCAAGTTTTGGTATTCCCTATTACGATGTGGGTTTCTATTAAAGAAACTTTCGAATAGTAAACCATTTATAACCCCGACGAATTTCGAGGGCGAAATTCATTTTACGGGGGGTAGAATGTAACAGCCTGAGATTTTATGAAAAGTATTCTTTTTTATTTTACTAATGTCTTGTGTTATACGCTACACCAAAAGGAGCTTGCACAACACGCATCCTTGACTTGCCTTGCATTACACGCAATCGCAACCTTCCTCGATAGCGTGTGTGGTACGTAATCCTGAGTTTCACGAAACAATGATATGCTATTAAAATATTATTAAAACTAGCCGTTATGAATAGTAATAACCACTTTTTAAATTTTAGAAATTTTAACTCTCAAAATGGACTTCATTTTTGGATTCGGAGTATCGAATTTAGCCTAAGGTGAAATTTTGGTACTTTTCGGATAACTTTCATATTCTGATAAATAGTGAAAATTACTAAATTAAAAACAACTTTTTTAATCGAAATAATTAATAGTGATAAATCATTAATTTGAGTGGTTTTAAAGTATATTTAGAATATATTTTTACAATTTAATACAATGTTGGTCATTGGATGTAATTTCACATTTAAACTAGACATAAACAAGTGTCAATCTTTTGATAGATATTGTTTCTTAAAAACACGCTATTTGTTTTAACAGCGGGATTTAATTATAAAATTAATTAATGCAACTTTTATGTTATGAATTTGGTAAAATAGACTTCATTTTTGAATTCGGAATATGAAATATAGCTTGGGATAAAATTTTGGCATTGTTCTGAAAAACATCAATTTTTGATGAATAGTGAAACTACTAAGTGGTAGGTTAAAAACTAAATTTTGCATAAAACATAATTTTACCGCTTCTGTGAATGGAATTTCGAAAATCCGAGAGACACGGTTAATATCAAGGACTAAAATGTGGTTCAATGAGATGAAAATAATTTTTGGTGAATAGTAACTTTTTACTTTTTTTACCACGGTTAAAGGTAAATAGGGTAATTAAGGGTAAAAATGATATTAATATTACCCTAACACATGTCCTAATCCTATTGGACAAGTGTATTTCGACCAAAAACAAACTTAGGAATAAAATATGACCATTTAGGCCCACTTGGATTAGATTAGGACATTTATTATTAATTTATTTAAAGAAAGGTTAAAATAGTTAAAATCAAAGTTTAATAAGTAAATCATTTTTAATATGGGGTTATACATAAGATAAATTCGATTGTAAATATTCATTAGAAAGCTAAAAAGATTTCCTACATGATGGTATTTTATTTGTAATTTTTAGACATAAAATAATTTAATTTATTTATGACACAACGATGATGCAGTAATTATCTTATTAATGAAATATTGACATAATTGATGTCATAAACACCAAAATAAATGTAATTTGATATTTTTTATGAATTACACTAATTTTCTAGGTTACTATGATATATTAATGTTGATTTAATCAACTTTGTTCGAACATTTAATTCTGTTATGACTTTCAAAAAAATCATATATCAAATAGTGTCAAAATTGACACAAAATAGTTTTTAAATAAAATATTATATTATTAATTGTTATTGTATTCCTAAAAATCTAAGGTTCGGCCAAATGACTTAGATAAGGATATATATAGTAATAATAAACAATTTGGGGTTCGTTTGGCATGTTATAGTAAGTTTATTAACCATATAGTGAAAGAAAACAAAAAGACATGGTAAAAGTTAAATTATTTAACTTAGAGTTAAATTTAATTGATAAGGTTAAAATAATATCCTAAACTTGTCTAAATTATATTGGTTGATAGGATTTCGACCCCTCCCCACCTTATCTTCGAAATAAGACCCTTTGGAACCATTATAAACCGATTTTGACTTTAATATAAAATAATATTTTGAGATATTACTAAGGTGCCCCTCTCCTCCCTTATAAAAGGACACCTCCTCCCCCTCCTCCTCACACCAATTTTAGCACTCAAGCTCGGCCAACCCCTGCCAAAATCCCTTCTCCACTTCCCTAGAAACATCCTAGAGGTTCTGGTTCTCCTCAAAGACCAATTCTAGTGCCCTAAGAGGAGGTCTCAAAGAGGCACTTCAAAGAAGAGGTAATTACCGTTACCAATTCTTTCATCTTTATTTCTTCTTCCACTTCTTCTTATTAGGTTGTTTCATTATGAAGTAATAACATCAGTATCACTCATATACTGATATGTTATTATAAGTATGAAACAACCCTATTTCACCATCTATCCATCCTACGGAAAAAGAAATCATCGCGCGTGCGTACGTACGGAATACCGTCTCCACGCCGTGGTGTAATCTATTTTCCACCACCACCTTACATGGATGGGTATAATGGTGTAAAGAATAACTATACATAGTTATTACAAAATCATATTGATTCTGATATATTGTATAATACACTCCAATTCAATTCAATATTTATAGAAATGATATCATCGCTCGTGCGTACGTACGGAATACCGTCTCCACGACGCGATGAGATTCATTCTCCATGTTAACCATTTAAGAATGATTATAATGTATATATAAGAAATAATAATGAAATATATGACATTATAAAGCTACTGGATTTATGTATATATATACATATGTATGTCATCTACTTACTTCCATTTCAAGACAATAAGGAAAGGAAAACAGCGTTCATGCGTACGTACGGACTACCGTCTCCATGAACGGTGTTTTTCATTTTATTTATCTACCTATTATATATATATATATATACTGAATATATATGATATATAAATCATATTTTATATTCTGGAAGTAATTAAATCATGATATAAGTAATAATGATGTCAAGAACAACAAGTCAAAACACCTACGATAAATGAAACGATTTTACCCAAAACGCTTCTTTAACATGGAATTTACAAAAGAACGGGTAATATAATGTCATAAGTGAACCATATATGATATCATAACAATGAATATGATTCTGTAATAAGTCAATAACATGATTTAAATCATTATACAGGAGGTTCGGACACTTACAAAGCAAGTCAGACCTAAGGTATGGGAAATATCACAATCTCATTTTTATCCGAGATTGTTTATACTTTGGCATTTACTGGGGTGTATTTTATCATCCAAATCCATGTTTCCTCAATATGTAATATTATTTCCATCCACCTACAATTGTTTAAATCCATTTTTACCCTTCAGTGAGTTTTTAGTAATACGTATGAAAGGAATCTTTTGTCGTTTTTCGTACGAGGTACTTTTTGACTTTTCCGACAAAAGTACGAAGAATGTTTTTTTTAACTTATACGGCATGAATGGATTTCTAAAAAAATTATTTCCAAGAAGCTTACTTTACAAGTATTCAAGTTTATTTTTGATCAACATCTTTTATTTTAAAATTGTATGACATGTTAAGAAAGGAAAAGTGTTTTTGAAGTAGAAAGGATATTTTCCTCAAGAATGAAGTTCAAGTATTTTATCAAAATTATTTTCCATCTAAGATAATAAAAGGGTTCTGTTTTTATCCATATTATTACATGGATTTGATTATGTTGTGATGGAAACATTTTTATTAATTCCTTTATCTTATATGATTTGTTTTATGATGTCATGGTGTTTCAAGAATCCCATTTTTATTACATGTGTTATGCGATGATGTATGATTTATGATTATGTGGCACACATAAGAAAGGATTCATTATAAGATGGGTGGGACCTATATCTCCCTCCAATGCATTGGGTAAAGATTTTATATCTCATGAGATAGACATGTCTGGAATGGTAGGTTATACCGGTTCAGTGAAACAGGACTGAAATGAGGATTACTCCATTCAGAAAGGGACTTTGTCCACTAAGATAGTCTTGGAAATGAGTCTTGACTAACAAGAAATGATTCTCTATGATAATGTGTGTATGCCACAATGAGTAATGTTTTAAGTTATGATTTCATTTCACTACTATGATTTATCCCATGTTATGAAATTATGCTCTCTTTTGCAGGTTAAGACTTCCAAAAATGTTATGTTCTTATGAAAATTATGTGATTGATATTTCTTTTGTTTACCCTTACTGAGCATTTGAGCTAACCCTTTTATGTTTTCTTTTCCCCAGGATATAAAGAAAGGTTTTAGGTAGAAAAAAGGGATGACCTTTATGGGAGATATTGAAGAACTTTCACCACGATTAGAAGATTACGTTCTGAGTTTCCAAAGACACTAAACTATTACGATCCTTTAGTGTGTGTTTTTGTTATTTACTAAGTATTCCGCAAATGTAATGTAATGTCCATGTACGATAAGCTTCGGGACTCTACACTAACACATGTCCTAATTAAATTTGATAACTATAATTCGGCCCAAAACAACCATTGGAATAAAATATGACTATTTAGGTCCACTTGGATTAGATTAGGACATATATTATTATTTTATTTAAAAAGGGTTAAAATAGTGAAAATCAAAGTTTAATAACTAAATAATTTTTAATATAGGGTTATACATAAGATAAATTAGACTATAAATATTCATTATAAATTTAAAAAGATTTCATACATAATAGAATTTTATTTATAATTTTTAGACATTAAATAATTTAATTTATTTATGACACAATGATGATGCAGTAATTACCTTATTAATGAAATATTAACACAATTGATGTTATAAATACCCAAATAAATGTAATTTTAGACTATTTATGAATTGTAATAATTTTATAGGTTAATAGGAAATGTTAGTATTGCTTTAATTAACTTTTTTCGAACTAATCATGCTGTTATAAGTTTCACAAAAATCAAGTACCAAATAGTGTCAAAATTGACATTAAATAGTTTTTAAAACAAAAATTATATTATTAAGTGTCATTTTATTCCTAAAAATGTAAGGTTCAGCCCAATGACATAGATAAGGATATATATATTGATAATGAACCACTAGGGGTTCTTTTGGCTTGTTATAGTAAGTTTATTAACCAATAGTGTAAGAAAACAAAAAGACACGGTAAAGGTTAAATTATTTAACATAGAGTTAAATAGAAATTATAAGTATACAATAGTAACATAAAATTGTCTAAAACCTATTGGATGAGAGGATTTCGACCCATCCCCACTTTAGCTTCAAAATAAATCAATTTGGAGCTATTTAAATCCGGATATAACTTTATTATAAAATAATATTTTATGTTTTCCTAAGGTGCCCCTCTCCTCCATTATAAAAAGGGAAACCCTTCCATCTTCTCATCACATCCTTTTAAGCCTTGAAGCTCATCCAACCCCTGAATATTTCTCTTCTCCACATCACTAGCAACATTCATGAGGTTCTGGTCTTCTCAAAAAGACCAACTCTACTTTCTTAAGAGGAAGCTTAAAGAGGTGCGTCAAAGAAGAGGTAATCTCTTCTTCCGGTTGTCTCCAGTTTCTTTCTTCTTATACATATTCTTATTCAGTAGTATAATTATAAAATAATAACATAAGAATTTATTATATACTGATATGTTATTATTAATATGAAACAACCCTATTTCACCTTATATCCATCCTATGAAAAATGAAATCACCGCGCGTGTGTACGTACGAAATACCGTCTCCACAGCGTGGTATAATCTGCTTTCGACCACCACCTTACATGGATGGGTATAATGGTGTGAATAAATAACTATATATGATTTGATATTTATTCTGAAATATTATACATACACTTCAATACAATTCCC
The DNA here is from genome assembly GCA_963277665.1 of Viscum album. Lineage (NCBI taxonomy): Eukaryota > Viridiplantae > Streptophyta > Magnoliopsida > Santalales > Viscaceae > Viscum > Viscum album. The sequence continues at coordinate 457,849,494 of OY728139.1, read as the reverse complement.
CGATCATGGGGATGATATCATCGCTCGTGCGTACGTACGGACTACCATCTCCACGACGTGATGAGATTCATTATCCATGTTAACCATTCATGAATGATTATAAAGTATATATAATGAATAATAATGAAATATATGACATAATAATGATACTGGATTTATGTATATATACATATGTATTTCATCTACTTAATTATATTTAATTCAATAAGGAAACGAAAACAGCGTTCATGCGTACGTACGGCCTACAGTCTCCATGAAAGGTGCTTTTCATTCCATTTATTGATCTATCATATATATATATATATATATGTATATGCTGAATAAATATTATATTTAAATCATGTTTTATATTATGTAATTAAGTAAATCAGGATATACATAATAATATCAAGAACAACAAGTCGAAACACGTAAAATAAATGAAACGATTTTACCCAAAACACTGCTTTAACATGGAACTTAAAAAAGAATGGTTAATATAAAGTCATAAGTGAACCATATATGATATAATAAAAATGAATATGATTCTTTAATAAGTCAATGAAATTATTAAAATCATTATATAGGAGGTTTGTAAATATACAAAGCATATCAGACATAAGGTAAGGGATAACTTTTCCAATCTCGTTTTTATCCAAAATTGTGTATTCGTAAGTATTTACTGGGGTTATATTTATCATCCATAGAGATATTTTATAAAAATGGCTTCATGTTTGTTTAAAGTCCTTTTTACCCATTTTTTACTTTTACTAGATGGTATGTAAGGAATCCTTCTTTTTTTACCATATGAGGTACTTTTTGATTTTTCTGACAAAAGTACGAGGAGAATGTTTTTTTAACTTATGCGGCATGAACAGATTTTTACGGTTTCATAAAGCCTAGTTTTTTTGAAGCTATCTTTACAATATTTCATGACTATTTTCAAAAAAATCCATCTCTTTTAAAATTGAATGGCATTTTATGAAAAGAAAATGATTTTGAAAAAGAAAGGATATTTTCCTCAAGAATACATTTCAAGTGTTTTATCAAAACAATTCCATCTAAGATGTCATTATTTCATAAGTGTATGTTTCAAGTATAATGTCTCTATGATTTACATGGTTTCACTTTTCATATGATGAAATGATATCCATTTTTTTATATGTATTATGTTATGATGGGATGATGTTTATGAAACCCATTTTATTTTTTCGGTTATGATGAATGATTTATGTTTATGTTGTGGCACACGTAAGAATGATTCCATTATAAGATGGGTGGTACCTATATCTCCCTCCAATGCATTGGGTAAAGATTTATATGTCATGATATTGACATGTCTGGAATGGTAAATTAATCTGGTTCAGTGATACCGGACTGGAACAAGGAGTGAACTCGATTTAGAAAGGGACTTTTTCCACTAAGATGGTCTTGGCAGCAGTGCCTTGGCTAATATGTAAATCATAACAAGTTCTGAATGGTTCCCACAATTATATGATTTATTTCCATGCTATTTTATCAAGATTAATGTTCCATAATGATACATGCCTTACATACTTCCAAGATTTATGTCTTTTCTCATGATTTTTATGTTTAGATTTTATGTTCATGTTTTTCCATTCAAATGATTATGGATTGTTTTATGTTCTCTATGATTACCCTTACTAAGAATTTGACCTCTCCCTTTTTATGTTTTATTTTCCCCATGATTTAATTAAATGTTTTAGGTAAGAAAATAAAAGGGGAAGATCTTTATAGGAGATGTTGAAGATCTTTCACCAGGATTTGAAGATTATATTCCGAGTTTCCAAAGACACTAAACTATTACGGTCCTTTGGTGTCTGTTCATGTTTTTTATTATGTATTCCAAAAAAGTAATTTAATGTCCATGTACGTCAAAATTTGGTTCGCTACAGTTGGTTTCAGAGAAAAGGATTAGTTAACCTTTGGAAACTATGATGCAAAAAAATTAGTGAGATCCGTAGAGATATTTCTAAGGTATGTCTTGGGATGTACCTAAGGATAAGTTTATATATATGTTATAGTCCTAGATTTACGGTAAAGATCTTATAATTTAACCAAATTTTTTAGATATTTAAGGTAATCCCACTTTATTATGTTGTTTTCCTAGCATATGTTTTTCCACTAACACTATTCTTTTTGTGTTTTAGACGATGGCTAGAACTAGAAAGAACCATGTTGATCAATGTAATGGGAAATGCGATGATTGTCCTCTTGAAAAAACCAATGTTTTGGGAGATGGATTGAAAAATCTTATTGCTATACTTACACAAGATATTAATCATTCTGGACTTCTGAATGAGAAGAGAAGGGAACAATATTATATTGAGTCCTTCATGAGGCAACGTCCACCATCTTTCAATGGGTCTTCTGAACAACTTATTGTTGAACAGTGGATCAATACCATTGAAAAGATATTTTCCATACTTCGCTGTTCAGACCATGATAAATTCATTCTAGATTTTTACCGTTTAGAATGTGAAACGGACCAGTGGTGGACTCTAATTAAGAATACAAGGCCCCAAGATGAAATTGAATCCATGGAATGGGACAAGTTCAAGAACATGTTTTCAGTAAATACTTCCCTCGTATTCTTCAAAAAAATATGGAAAAGTTGTTCCTTGAGCTTATGAAAAAGGATGATGAATCTGTTGGTATATACGAAGAAAATTTTACAAGTCTTGCAAGGTATGCATATGGCTTTATCATCCAACCTGAAGGTAAAGTTGATCGATTCTTCAGTTTCTTAAAACCAAGTTTTCAAAGGGAATTAGATATAAGAAACTTCAGTAGCTATGAAGAAATTGTACATTGTGCTATCAAGGTAGAAATGGAAGTTGGTGTTACATATCCATCTCATGTTTTTGACAAGAAACGAAAGATGTAGTTTAAGGAGAAATCATAGAATAATGGTGAAAAGAAGATGAATGTTTCTTTATGCACAAAGTGTGGAAAGAAGCATGGTGGATATTGTCTTAAAGGGACTAGAAAATGTTTTAAGTGTGGAAAACAAGGTCATCGAGCAACTGAGTGTTGAAGTAAAAGAAAAAGTGTTGCTAATGATGTGAATAAAGAAAAGACTACAGAGAACACACCACCAACACTTCAATGCTTCAAGAGCAAGGAAATGTGGAATTATGCTAATCGATGCCCAAATCCAAGGGTTAATGATGATCGAAATGAGCAACCACTTAATGCAAAGGAAAAATGGAAGTCACATGCGATCACTATTGGTCATCTTGAATATGACAACAATGAGGTGGAATGATTAAGTGTTTATGTAATGGGATTCAAAAATAATGTTTTATATAGTATCGTGGAATATTAAAATATTTATGTATTGGTCTATTGTGGTTTTCAATAATTTTATGGTACCGGTATCCATGGTATGTTATTGATATATTTTTGGTAAGAGGATTATAGGCGCATAATGAAGGGATAAGGAGAAAATGAAATGTTTGACAGTATTCATGAGATCATGACTGATATAAGGAAAACGTTATATCATGGTTTGAGTATATAGAATTTTTGGATTTTGGTATGTGGAAAGAGTTAACTTTTTACAACATTCATTTTTTCAGTAAAATTCAATGGTTATTCATTTTCAAGAGAATACATGATTAAGGTATTCACATGTTTGGAATATGACCAACAAGATATATATTATATGGGGAATAATTGATGGTATTCACATGCTCAGTAGATGTCATTTCTAGTAATCAATTTCTTTATACTATAAGATTGTACATAAGTATTTTAGATAAGCCTAATGATTGGAATGGATTATGTCGGGCATAAGTTAGTATTGTTTAAGGCTAGAAATTGTTTTTTATATTATTGATAGAATGTTATAATTGTGTAGCTTAAGAAAAGGGACCACCTATAGAACGGGTGACAACCCGCCGCATCAGATAAGGATCTGGGAATCAAACTGACAACCAAAGTGATACAGGCCTTTATCACCTACCACTAGCCTACAGGAAGTCCCTGGTTAGTAGAAACTAGTTTTATTTTATTAAGCAGGATGATAGATGAAGTATAAGTCCATTTTGGAACCATATTCGATTAATCTCACCATATATGGACTTATGTATATAACTTTTACTAACCCTATGTTTGAGACATGTGTAATGGCCTATCATTCTATCGCATGATCTGCTAACACTTCACGGAAGACAAATTCAACTACATTTCATTAAGAGATGAAGTGGAAATTGTTCACAGCATGAGCAACGTTGAGATTGTACCAAAATCAACTGAGTATTTATTTTTATTCAAAAATTATTCAACTTTAGGGAAATGTTCTTGAAAACCAAAAAAAAATTTCCTAGTGCTCTTATATCTGATTAATCAGATGGTACCTTAGATCATCACAAATTTATGGCTTTGTGATTGTTGGATTTTTCATAGCCATGTCCTCTACCACTCTTCATCAGAAGTAGATGGTTATATTTCTCTTCCATATCCATATTTTTAGCTATGTTCTCTTATGTGGAAAACCAGTGATTAGTTCATTTGGGTAACTGTTACGTTTCATACTTTAGTTCTTAAAGTCATGTTTTGGTATTCCTTTTTACGATGTTGGTTTCTATTAAAGAAACTTTCAAGTAGTAAACCATTTATAACCCCTATGAATTTTGAGGGTGAAATTTGTTGGATAAAAAATGTAGATGTATTTGTATACTAGATGGAACAATACAATAGGGGGTGAATTGTAGGTTTAAAAACATTGTGTTTAAACACTTAAGAAATTAGTATGAATGTTCTTGAACTAATAAAATTCACAACAAAAACAAACAACCACAATTGTATTAAATACTATAGACGTCGAAAAAGTCTGTAACTCCCGAAAGAAGTATCGGAATGACGAAGCGAAGTCATATTCGGAATCAGAGGCCCGATCCGGTGGCCTGGGATGTGATGCGCGAAATAAAGGAGGATCCGCACGGAAAAATGTTCTGCGTATGAAGTACTCCTGGGATTCGTGGAATCGAGCCAGTGAGGCATGCAATAATTGCGCACCCGGTTCTTCGCGGCGAGATATTGTGTGCAGACAGTTCCCAGCGCGAAAGATTTCACGTGCCGCCTGGATTCCGCGCCGGCCGTTGCCTATAAATAGAAGGCTACCCCGAACGGTTTGGGGGTTGTGGAATTCGAATCGGCTCTCGTGCGCATAATTCGTCTCCCCCTGCGCGCAATATGACTTCCAGGTAATCCCTCCTTTCACTCAACCTTGCCCCGAAGTTCACCTTTCCACGCAACTCCACCGGCTTAAGTGAATTTTCTCCCTCTACCAGTTTTCTTCCTAATGCGCAATCCATGTCTCGTGCATGCAATACCCTTCTGTGCGCGCAAAACCATGTGCGCAATTCCCTCTCCGCGCACAATTCCATTGCTCTAATTGCACTTCTTCCCGGTGTCTTGCGCGCAAATCTTCCTTTTTGCGCGCAAAGGCCAGGACCCTTCACCTTGACGCCCCTTGGCTTCCCCTCTGCGCCGGAACCTTCTATCTCCCCTGTCGGGCATGCACGTCAAGCATTGTTTTCCCGTACAACCTTCCAGGATCGTGCGAAGTAACCTCAAGGTCCCTTGGGCGGTGTTTCCCGTTGTGTTGCTTTGCCTTATGCTTCTACGGATAGGCACGCTGACGGCTATTGCTCCTTCGCATAGCCACGCTAACGTGGACCCCTCGGTGGTTCGCCCTGCGGCCCCCCTTCTCCACAGCCTTACCGATGCCTTCCCTCCCACAAGGGGTGGAGGGCGTTGGGCATGTAAGCCCTAGGGGTGTGGAGAGAACCCACATCGTCCAAGCTACAGGACGTTAAACTGATAAACACCTCGTCCTTAACACATGACGTTAAACTGTGGTCTGACCCCATGCTTCGCACGCAGGGTCTCCCCAGCTCAGGCATTCTTTACGCCCACTCGTCTCCACAGGAATGGACTCTTCCTCACATGTAATGAGATCCTCCTTGTCGGAGTGGCGTTTGCCCACGGGGGAAGGTCCTCCTCAGAGCGTAATCCCCTAGCCTTTCAACAGATGATTGCACCAGTGCATCTCTGTGCTTCCCCCTACCAAGGCCAGTGAAGTACCTTTCCCACTGCTCTTTGTCGCACCACGGGCCTCCACCCTGGAGTAAGCCCCGACACCAAGGGCTGCTAACCACGCATAAGCCCCTATTTCCTCTTTGGGCCGCTCAACGCGTAAGCCCCATTATGCTTCCCACGGACGCACCTTTTGCGACGTGATCATCTGGTCCCTGCTGCCTCTTGTCTCTCACACCGAGCATGACTCACTTGGGCTTAGAGAGCGCATTGACCATGACACCTCCATGGGCCGCCTCAGAGCGTAAGCCCCATCCCAGCAAACTACGTGGACTTTGATCCATGCTAACTCATGGTACGTAGGAAGCCTCCACGAGGTTTAAGCCCACCACCCGGTCATCTCGACCTCTCCACGTCGGTTCCCGGACCACCATGGGTCGCCTCAGAGTGTAAGCCCCAAATCCCTTGTCCCACATGACGTTAAACTGTATTTCGTCCCGCATGACGTTAAACTGTATTTCATCCCACATGACGTTAAACTTTGTTTCATCATGCATCACGTTACACTGTATTTCTTCCCGCATAACGTTAAACTGTATCTCATCCCGCATGACGTTAAACTGTATCTCATCTCGCATGACTTTAAACTGTATTCCCCCTCTTGGGACATCTTAGAATGTAACCCCCATGCCTCACTCCACCATTCATCCTAATCCTTACCCGGGCCGCCACATCTCGATGAGATCATGCCACCCCATCCCACTCCATGACATCTGGGAAGCCGTCCACGTGCTGGCCCCAACATCGGTGTTCCCCCTAGGGGTCCGTCAACCCGATCCGTCTCCGCAAGGCGTTAAACTCTCGACATACCCCCGTGTTAAACATGGGAATCTGAGGAAAACCTTAGATGGTACATATTCCCCGCGTTTGATGTCGGATGCCTTGGGCTTCCGCGCCCTCGAGAAGCCCTGTGATGAGGGATCAAAGACAGACATGACAATGACACCCCAACGTGACCATTCTCCTCACCGAAGGTTTCTGCCCTGACAAGACCCCTTGGAGCGTCTCGACGGAAGTAGTGTAATTAACTGGCATCCATGTAGATATGGCACCGGGAAAGAGATTCACTAGCACGTCTTAAATCTATGAGGGAGACCCAGACTAGGTGATGAGCTCCGAGGAGGAATCCATGGAAGGAATAACTGACATCCCATCATCCCGGTTTTGATCAAGGAGAAGACGTACCTGAACAAGGAACAAATGTCGCCCGCCTTTGGAAAGTGGGAATGCGGGGTAACGAGCAGCATGTCCTCCCAACAGACGGATGTGCGCGCCCCGGAAAAAGAATTGGAGCAACAAAAATGGTGAACCTGACATGAATCTCTTCTCCTCAATGCAGAGAATGGTAGCGGTCGGGGCGTCGGAAGATTATCATGTCACCAGGTCCGGGTAACCCTCACCGGGACATGAAACCCGCCAGGGGTCGAGGCCATCAGAACGTTGACCACTCCGTTCTGCGACGTCGTCACCGTGGATCCCTCTCGCCGACTAAGGAAGACGGAATGACGTTGGTCCTTGGTTTTTGATCTATTTTCCTGTTGATGCTAATGGGTTCATCTCCCTAGTTCCAAGAATCAGATCACTGCATTTGGAGCTCGATCACCACCTGCCCACCGGCGCAGGGGCAGGGGCAGTACCAACACGGCTACCCTTGCGGTCCCACCAATTCCACGGTTGCTCCGACTTCGACCGCTGTAGCAGTCAGACGCTCACGCCCCCTCTCCACATCAGAAATCATCCAGCTGAGGGTGATCAATGACCTGGTTCGTAGGTATGATGAGGAATGGGTCATCCCTGCTAGGGGCATGGCCCGCTTGGATCTAGAGGCGGCTGCACCTCACCACCATTGCCGCCCTCAGGGGACACTCAGGGAGCCGCCGCTCCCCACTCCGACATTCATCCGCTTCGGGAGCTTATCCCTGGAGCGCCTTGACACATCCCTTCCCTATGCCAATGAGGTGGGGGATGTTCGGGTCCACCCGATCGAAGACCCATTCTAGGGGTTAACGGAAGGAACCCCTGCCAGGCTGCGTCGATGCCGCCGCCTGACTCCCTAAGCCGAGGAGTGGGAAATTTTCATGCTTGCACCGCCGGCTCCAGCCCAGCTAACTCGACGCCAGCATCGGGTGCGAGCGGGAGACAATGCCCGTCCTGGGGAATCCATATCAGCAACCACTGTGGCCGAGCCACCGCTGACGCCTGTTACCAGACCCCCGCACACGTTGAGCAGGGGCAGCCACATACCCGACTGGGATCGAATCCCCAACCGAACTGCAGGCAAGTTGGGTCGAATCTCTCAATCACAGGCACTGGAAATGGCCACTGCAGACCAATCTGCGGTAGTGCCACCCACCATGAATTCTCATTCCACGCCACTGATCTGGAAAGTTGAAAGCTTCATCACGGTGGCTATGCTCCGGGTATGACTCTTTCCAGCGCCCACTGTATGGGGCATGAGGTCACTCCCCCTAATGATGGCTGCGAGTATGGAGCTGTTTCATATCCACTCGCTCACTCGCATGGAGGTCCTCCCCATGTCCCTTTCGACATTTGTTCTGGTGCTTCTTGCACCCCGGCCTTCAGTCCCCTCAGCCCCAGATCTATTGTGGTTGGGGGACTCCTTGACGGAAATCTTCCTTACCCTGAGGAGATACCCAGGGGCCGGAAGGCCGGGAGTCATCACCATAAGAGGAATTTCAGGGGAGTTCAGATGGAAATTAGACCAGTCCATTTCTCGAATTCTGAGGCAGAGTACAACCCGATGATGGAACTTCCCCCCCAACCCATCGAGTTGAGGGCAGGGATGGGTATGCGGAGTGTTAGTCTCTTACTCCCAAAATCTGAGATCCGTATTGTTCCCTCCTCCCTTCGAAGGTATATCCAGGAGGATGAGGACTTGGCGTACCCCCAGGGGTCAAACCCGCAGTTGCCACTGGCCTCCTCAGAAGAACCTCCCGCCCCTATCAGGGAGGGTGGGAACTTTTCTGGGGACCGACGGACGAGCCGTGAAGTGAAACACCCTCTGAAAGTACCGACACTGTGACAGGAGGCCCATTCGTCGGCCCGTCCTATCGCGACGTGGTAGCCAGGGCACTGCAACCCCTGGAAGATGACCCAGGGATCAGCGGCCAATCAGCATGTTCGTCGTATTCCCCACTGGCCAGCCCACCGGCCCAATGGCCTGCCTCGACGCCATTGCCAGTTCTCGGACTATCCTCTATGGATGAGAAAGGGCGGAAAGTTCTGGACCCCGAACCAAAGTCGTGGAGCTCTTGGACCGTTCTTACGGTGGGCCACTTCCCAGAGAAGTTTTGGACGGTCGCAGAATCGGGTTTTGATGTGCCAAAGTCACTCACCCCGAGAGAGTTTGAATGCTTCCGCCAGACCATTCGGGTGACTCACTTTTTCCTTCTCCATCAGCTAGAGCCTTATCCCGGGATCCAAATGCATCTCAAGGAGATCGGTGAGCAGTGCCATCGGGTTGACCTAGCAGCACTCCCCGCGGTTCGGCACCCCTAGTCGTTGGGTCACCACGAGGCCCTCTAGAAACAATGCGTCCAGAGTATTCAAGTACTTTGGAAAGTTATCGAGGAATCCACCCCCCACGCGCACATCCGTGGATGGGGGAAGTACGCTGCTCTTCTGTTCTGTGTGATTCACCGACAGCCCGATTCACTGGGCGGACCTGAGTGAATGTCGCCGAGGGAAGTGGATTTCAACATGTCTGACCTTTCAGATGAGGGAAATGGTGTGGATCCCCTCGACGGGGACTCACCCCCTGAGGACAGGCCACTACTGGACCCATCTAGGAGGATTACTCGCCAACAGAGGAACCTCCTAGGTCTCCCTGTACCCGCAGAGGCACTGACACTGAGCCGAAACATCGGCAAGGGTAAAGAGCCCGTTGGATCTATCAATCTCGTCGAACCATCTTCCTTGGTTCAGAAGCTAGAGGAATATGCCGAGAAGGCCACGCTACTCCAAAAGCTTGCTGAGCAAAAGAGGTTGGTTGATGAGCTCTTAGCCGAACGCATTGTAGAACAGCGGCCTGACTATGGTAACCCTAGACCAGGATAGGAGGGGCACGAGCATCTACCCCTTGCTGAGATCCCCCCAGGAAACCGTGAACGTGTCGTGTTCGTCGATAGGGGAGACACTGGGACCCATGGAAAGAGGGTGCGATGTGTTTCTCAGAACCCTCCCGAGCGGCGGGACCACCTAGGGGACCCTGCTCGGTTTCTTCCCGCCGCCCCGAGAGTCGCTTCGCCAACCGCCCCGCGAGCTGCTGAACGTGACTACCGTATCGAAGATACTGGGAACGCGCTCGTGGTTAGAGATCCCCGTCAGGATAGAAATCTGCATTCGGATGACCTGATGGAAGTACTCATCGCCCGCTTGGAGGCCCTGGAAACTCGGCAGGTGGCAATTCCACCAGACGTCAAGCCATACCCAGCATGGGTGGATGATATGCCGGCCCTATCGGGATTTGGGAACCCCACTTTCGCCCCCTTTAATGGGACCGAAGACCCTCCACAACACGTGGCCCACTTCAACTCGAGGTGCGGGCCTATGTTAGGGACTCTGGCGTAGTAGGAGGCTGCCAAGCTCTGGTGCTTCGTTCAAACACTGGAAGGACCAGCATTCATCTGGTATAGCCAGCTCCCTGTTGGATCTGTGACTAGATGGGAGGACATTCGCTAGAAATTCCTTTACTAGTTCAGTTCCACAACCCGGAAGATGAACATTGCAGACCTCTTCAGGTGCATGAAAAGGCCTGACGAGCGAGTCGCGGACTTCATCGCCCGATGGAAGGGGCTCACGTACTCCCTTGACATGCCACTGACTCAAGAGAAATTACTGACGATGTGTGTAGCGAATGTCAAGGTGGAGTTGGTTCCTTTTCTGATCACGCAGAATTACCCCGAAGGGTTTTGGGACTTCTCAGACAAGGCTCAGCGCCTCGAAGAAGCCCTACAACAGGCCGGTCAGGCACGCCTATTACCTCATGTAATCTCTACAAGGAGATCCGCCAGAGCCGAGCCCGCTGCTGTAGCCCAGATAGAGGCCCCCAGACAGCTAGAGTTTCTGCCAGTGAGGCCAGCTCAGCAGGTTCATAGGGGTCCACCCCCACGGGCACAACCTCCAGCCCAACAGCAACCGCCTCAAAATCAGAAGGTGCCTCCGCGTAACGCACCACCACCACCTAGGCGAGATAATCCGGCATCGCCTCCTCAGCCTACTCCTCCGGCCCCTGGTCATTATCAGCCCCCAAGATCCCCCTTTCCAGACTGAAGGAATCAGACTCACTCGTTTGGCGAGGCCCATGTCCCCAGTTATTTCCGTAGCGCCTTGGAGCAGAGGATCGTGTGGCTTCCTAAGTGCCAGAAGCCAGAATATGCGTGTCTCACTGATCACCCTAACTAATACCCTTATCACTGGTTCCTGGGACACACCATCCAACAATTCTATGTGTTCAAGTACTGGCTCCAAGACCAGATTGACCAAAACATAATCAGGTTGGGCCCAGCCCCGGCACAGGTGGCATGTGTCTTTGTGTGATCAGATGGAAGTAGTGACAACGGGGATGAGTGGGAATTGGTTTCTGACCGTGGGTCCCAGAAGTATAATGACTGGATGGCCCGCAAGATGGTAACCCATGCCCATGGCATCATCCGTGCCCGCCTGAGTCAGCCAGAGCACTTGGAGTCTGTGAGCGCCTCTTTGGCATCGTCGTCCCAGCCTACTTCTTCCTAGAAGAGAAGGCGGCGGTGCAAGAAGAAAGAACGCGCCCTTCCATTGGCGTCATCTTCCCGCACGCTTGGCGATTTCATGCCCCCCGGAGATGGGGATCCCTCTGAGACCCCGTCCGGTGGTGGATGACTCCTCGAGTGAAATTCAGGGGTATGATTCGGTTAACATCGTAGAGTTGGTAAATCCATTTTTGACTCCCGACGATGAGGAGCGCCAGGTGGACCTCCCCAATGTCCCCAGCCGTAGCCAACGTCGACGGAGCCGTGGCTACGTGGATCGTCAGGGCACGGCCGTCGCCACCTCTAGTCAGGCTGTGAATGCTACCGAGACCAGGCAGCAAGCCCGGTACAGAGAGTAGCACTCGCGGCTCCCTCACCCGGTGTCGGCAGGTTCACTTCCACCACCGTTTGTGTTGCTGGATCGGGCGGAACTGCCTCGCCCGTGTCGCAACCAGCCCTGCCCTACCACCGGTTGACTACGACCTTCCGGTCCTATCATGACAACCACCTCCCGGGCATCAGCTTGTGAACAACGGGAAGTGCCTAGTACCAGTCAATCACCGGTCCCGCCAGCAGGTCCCATCATGCCCCCAATCGCAGAGCGACCTCCTATAAGCAGAAGCTCGCGTTTGGCGCAAAAGTATGATGCCCTGAAGCCTCTGGCTGGCATTCCGGAAAGGCTTTCCATCCTTGAGGCCCTTCGCCTGTCATCTGAAATGCGTGAGGTGCTCGTTGAGGCTCTAAGGAGCCCCCTCCAGTTTGAAACAGAGGTAGCGGCCGCAGAATCCTTCCACACCGAGGTGATTGAGGACACCGAATGTCAGGAGGTTATCTCATTTTCTGGTGAAGATGAAGACCTTCCCATACAGGGGCACATCCTCCCACTGTACATCACCAACTAGTTCAATGGCGTGGAAGTCTATCGCTATCTTGTCGACACGGGTTCTGGGATTAACTTGATCCCAACTCGGACACTACAAAAACTGGGGTTGTCCAAGGATGATTTAACTCCCTCCGACCTCAGAATCCAGGGGTATGACAGGACCGAGCAAATTCCACTCGGATAGATTCTTCTGAAGACCCAGTTCGGGGGCATAATTGCCAATACCGAATTCATGGTTGTCTCTCAAGACACCACCTACAACGCGGTAATGGGCAGGTCGTGGCTCCACCTTCATGCGGCGGTTCCCTCATCGTACCATCAGTTCCTCAAATACTCCCTTAAGGGTTGAGTGGGTGTGATCCAAGAATATGCGTCTCATTTTTCCTCTTGTGAAGCTCATTACCTAGACGCTGACTATTACAAGAGAAAGGACAAGAAAATCCTGGCAGGTGAGGTTGAGCCCGCCGCTGTCACGAGTGATCTCTGGGCAGGTTTGGATGGCGCATATGTCTTCCCAATACATCAGTTGGAGGCCACGACTCCGGATATGGGAGAGTGATTTGTTGTCTCAGGTACCATAGGAAGGCATATTTCCGGGTCTAAGCGACAATGGGAAATCACCTCGTACCCTTACACCAACCAGGCTATGGTGATCCCCGAGCTTCCTACCCCTATACGATATCGGGGCGTTAGGCTCATGGAAACGGTAGTACGTCATACGTGTCAATTTTCCCAGGCCAGAATCTACTGGCTCAAGCCAACACGTCACCACTGCTTCGATGTCATAAAGCATGGCCCCTTGGGTCAAAGGCCAGATGGGATTGGACAACTGCCTTCGTCGCCATGGTCTCCGCGGTGCATGAGTCTCCCGTCGGGACGACCTCTTCCACCCATGCCAGCGCCAGCTCCCCATCAGGGTCGAGAAGCCCTGAAGCGGCTCCCCATATGGACGATCCTTCTGCAAGCGGAGAAGAAGACATGGAATATTCTCCTCCTGCCTTTGAGGAGGGCGTCTCCACCACGGTCGACGAGTTAGTGCAGGTGAACCTCGGTAGCGAGGCGAACCCGAGACCCACATTGGTGAGCGCCGCTATGCCCCCCGAGGAACGACAACAGTACATAGACTTCCTCATACAGCACCGTTATGTGTTTTCCTGGAGTTATGATGAGATGTCGGGACTAGATCCCCGGGTAGTCGTCCACCACCTTGGCCTCCCATTAAACCATCACGGGTTCAAGCAGCCTCCCAAAAAAATGCACCCCTCGCATGGTGCCATGGTTGAGGCCGAAGTTGATAAGCTCATCAAGGCCAACTTCAACAAGGATGTCTAGTACCCCAGGTGGCTAGCCAACATTGTGCCCGTCAGGAAGAAGAACGGGCAGATCAGGGTCTGCATCGACTTCCGCGATCTTAATTTCCATTGTCCGAAGGATGACTTTCCCCTTCCCGTGACAGAGCTGTTGATCGATGCAACGGCTGGGTTTCCAAGCCCTCTCCTTCATGGATGGGTACTCCAGGTATAACCAGATCCGGATGGACCCAGAGGATGAAGAGTTCACATCCTTCAAGGCCCCCCCAGGGTACATTCTGCTACCGAGTTATTCCCTTCAACCTGAAGAATGCAGGTGCCACCTATCAACGGGCTATGCACCGCATATTCAAGCTGATCCTCGGGAAACTGGTGGAGTGATACGTAGACGACCTGGTGGTTAAGTCTCGTCAGTACCAAGACCATCTCAAAGACCTTGAGAAAGTGTTCGGTTTCCTCCTATCTTGCCACTTGAAGATGAACCCGTTGAAGTGTCCCATCGGGGTCACCTCCGGAAAGTTTCTTGGATTCATTGTTAGGTATCGAGGTATTGAGATCGACCCCGAGAGGATCAAGACCATCAGTCAGATGCCTCCCCCGATTAGTATTCGGGAGCTTCGAGGCCTCTAAGTCCACTTAGCCTATATACGTTGATTCATTGCGAATCTAGCTGGCAAGTGTAATCCCTTTTCTCGGCTCATGAAGAAAGGCAACGCCTGTGGGTGGGACGAAGAGTGTCAGACCACTTTTGAGAAAATCAAGCGATATCTGCTCCAACCTCCGGTCCTGATGCCACCCGTTCCCGGAAAGCTACTGGTTCTTTATGTGACCGCCCTGGAGCAATCCCTCTGTGCCCTTCTCACCCAGAAGAACAACGATGGAACATAGAATAGCCTCTACTACCTCAGCCGCATGCTCCTCGATGCAGAAATTAGATATTCTCCCATAGAGAAGAGCTACATGGTGCTCATATTCACCATACATAAATTGAGGCACTACTTGTAGCACCACAAGGTACAGCTGGTCTCTCGGGTAGACCCATTGAAATACAGCCTGAACCAACCTATGTTGACCGGCTGATTGGAATGCTGGGCGGTGATCCTCCAGCAGTTCGACATCAGGTTCGTACCTCAGAAGGCCGTCAAAGGATAGTCATTAGCAAACTTCTTAGCTGCCCACCCAACCTCTGTGGACCAGCCACTGGATCCGGGCTTTCCTGATGAGGCAATCCTCTCAGTCAATCACGCCATCCCATGCTGGCAGATTCACTTTGACGACACCTCCCGAAGCCCTACCGGTAGAAGGATCAATTCTCCTAGGCTTAACAGAGTGGTCCTAGGTATCGTCTTCATCACCCCAGAGCAATCCATTCTTCCATATTCATTCTTGTTGTTAGAAGGGTGCACCAATAATGAGGCAGAATATCATGCCCTCATCACTGCCCTCGAGTTGGCTCTGGAGGTTAACATATCCCATTTGTGTGTGAAAGGGGACTCTGAGCTAGTCATCAAGCAGGTTAAGGGTGACTATGCTGTCAGGAAGCCAGAACTCATGCCGTTGCTGGAGTGCACCCTCCATCTAACGGCCAAGTTCCCCTCCCGACCAGATGTCATCCACATTCCCCGGTCACAAAATAGTTGAGCAGATGCTTTGGCTAGCCTGGCCGCATCACTTGCGGAGCCCGAACAGGATGACCTAATCATCCACGTGGTGCACCGGAGAGTCATTTCTCCTGTTATCCCAGAGGGCGATCATGGCCCGTGAGTGAACCATCTCACCATTGGTGCCTCTACGTCAAGACCCTCGGGGGATTCAGGCATGGTGATCGAGACAGTTCCGGACTGGACGACGACCTTGGTTGAGTACCTCCAGCACGACAATCTTCCGATGGACTGAGCAGAGCAAGAACAAATCCGGTGCTGCGCGCCACAGTTCATCCATCGAAGCGGTCCCAGCCATGAGAAGCTCTTTTACAGGTGTGGGTATGATGGTGTTATCCTCCGTTGTCTTCAAGGAGTCGAGATCCCACAGGTCATGCAAGAAGTGCATGCTGGTTCTTGTGGCGCCCACCAGGCCGGGTCGCGATTGTCTCACCAGATTTGGTGGCTGGGATATTTCTGGCCCTCCATGATCCACGACTACATAGAGTATGCCAAGAGGTGTCATGCGTGCCATGTTCATGTTAAATTCATGCATCGGCCACCAGAGCCTCTCCATACTACTATGTATTCTTGTCCCTTTGCAGTCTGGGGGTTGGATGTCCTAGGGCCTTACCCACCGGCGATGGCCCTCCAGTGCTGGTTCTTCTTAAACGCTACAGATTTCTTCTCAAAGTGGGTCGAGGCAATCCCGCTCAGGGAATTCAAGGCTTGTTCTATCACCGACTTTGTGAGCTCCCATATCATCTACTAGTTTTGAATACCTCACGCTATCCGCACGGATAACAGAACCAACTTCCGAGTGGCCAAGATGAAGAAGTTGTACGCCAAGTACAATATTCTCTCTAACCAAACCTCCCGCTATCATGCGCAGGCGAATGGACAGATTGAGGCGTTTAACAAAACCCTCTCTAACATTCTGCAAAAAATGGATGGTCAGAATAAGAAAAGTTGGTCGGACAAGCTCCCCAACGCCCTCTGGGCTTATAGGACGATGAATCGTAGCTCCACCCAGGTGACACCGTATTCCCTGGTATACGGAGCTGAGGTCGTCCTGCCCATCGAGATCCAGCTGCCCTCATTGGGCACGGCGGTCTACGACCAGCAAGCGTAGGATAGAGTTTCCGAAATTCCTCTAGCCGAATTGGATGCGCTGGACGAAAGTAGGTTGCACACTTTACGTAACTTGGAAAGGCATCAGAGTATAATGGCTTGAGATTTCGAAAAAAGGTTCGCCTCCGATCCTTTCTACAAGGTGACTTGGTTCTGGATCTCAGAGCGCCAATGATTCCCAGTAGGAAAACACCAATGTTGGAGCCCAAGTGGGAGGGGCCTTTTATTTTCCATAAGGTCTATCCCAATGGCGTGTATTCACTGGTGACTATGGATGGTGAGTGTGTCACTCCTCCCACCAACGCCAGGTTCCTCAAGAAGTACTTTGCTTAAGCCTCTATGGTCCTGTATGACCTTAAACTATACGGTCCTGCATGACCTTAAACTGTGTGGTCCTGCATGACCCTAAACTGCACACGGTCCTGCATGACCTTAAACAGCACATTGTCCTGCATGACCTTAAACTGTATGGTCCTACATGACCTTAAACTATATGGTCCTGCATGACCTTAAACTATGTGGTCCTGCATGACCTTAAAATGCACATGGTACTCCATGACCTTAAACTGCACCTGGTCCAGGTAGGGTCCGAGTTCGAAGACCTAAAACTAAGATCCGTATTTCATCCAACATGACGTTAAACTATATTTATAGAACTACGTGCAGCTTGATTCTCTTACTGATAAGATATGTAGGAATTCCCAGACATTTCGTTTCAGGTCCAGCCCCAGGGGTTACCAAACTCCGCCCTTTCCTGTGGTCCGAGTTCTAAGACCTAAAACTAAGATCCTCTTGCTCCGATTTCTAAGACCTAAAACTAAGATCCTCTTTGTCTGAGTTCTAAGACCTAAAACTAAGATCCATATTTTGTACTACATGACGTTAAACTATGCTTCAAGAACTACGTCTAGCTTGATTCCCAACCTAATGGGATACGTAGAAATGCCTAGATCATTCGTCTTTTGGTCCAGTTTAAGGTCCGCTATCACATCTGTCTCTCCTTTGGGACCTTGACCATAGGATCGCGCGGTGTGGTATGGGAATATGGCCTCATTCACGTTGGGTTTACAATAGCTGCACCACGTGCACCTTGTCCTCAGGATTATCCCTCCTATGTCATGTTTCCCATGACATTAAAAGGCACCCTCAAAAACTACGTATGGATTGATTCCCATCCTTATGGGATACATAGGACTGCCTGAACACCTAGATGTTAGGTACATCCCCATCTCTTAGGAGATCCCATGATCTCCCGGTTGCCAGCATGTTTGGCATTGCTCCCCCTCTTTTGCCCAGGGATCCGCCATCTTTTGGTCGCTCTCGGACTGAGCCTTTGACCCTTTCCAGTGGTCTGCATATGTGTTCAGGGTACTCTGGTCTAGGACTTGGAGTGCCAGATTCGACTTAGGCAAGTTCCACCCACTTTTCATGCTTTGTGTTCCCCTTTATTTGAGCCCCTGTCATCCTTCACACCCAAAGGGACCCCAAGAATGGCCTGGATACAACGCCCAAGGGCTCTCCTACCGTCACAGTCCAACACCCTCGAGGGTTTCAGATGAAAAATTGATACAAATCCCACATTTTGAATACGGTCAGCGGTTGATGCTCATTTGTTTTTCGCCATGGCTAACACGACAGGATGCTGTGTTGCGAACATGGTCAGCAGCAATCCTCAGTCGTCACGCTGGCTTCCCCAGGCCCTGAATGTTGGTGGCATGATTCATGTCATGTTCTGCACCACCGTGTCAAGGTGGAATCTCAATACTCCTTGTACTAACCCTCAGTACACCCCCACACCTCAGACAGACCAAGCTGTGTAACGATGTCTCTTAGGGCTCCTGTGATCTGAGCACTAGAGTATGTGCTTGTGTTTATTCTTTGCAGTTTGTGTGAAGCTTGACCCTCATCCCCATGGGAAACGAGGAGACACCCAGACGTTGTGTTTCGGGCCCAGCACAGCTGGGAGCTAGCATCCCCTATCCCCCTACTGATGGTTGGACCCTCGTCGACCCCTTGGCCCGAGGCTCCCCTCTCGGGATCGCGTGCAGTGATGGTATCACATCGTGCATGTTCCCCTCGGTCTAAACTATACGAACATAAACTGTGTTGTTGGTCAAAACCATACGACCGTAAATTGTGTGACGGTCCAAACCATAAGACCTTAAACTGTTCTGTTGGTCCAAACCATATGACCTTAAACTATGTGGTGGTCCAAACCATAATACTTTAAACTGTGTTGTTGGTACAAACAATATGACCTTAAACTGTGTGACGGTCCAAACCATACGACCTTAAACTATGTTGTCGGTCCAAACCTTATGACATTAAACTGTGTGACGGTCCAAACCTTATGACCTTAAACTGTGTTGTTGGTCTAAACCGTATGACCTTAAACTCTGTGATGGTCCAAACCTTATAACCTAAAACTGTGATGCTATCATCCCGGCTACGTGCTGATAGGACGCTATCGCTCCAGAACTACATATGGCTTGATTCTCATTCTTATGCGATACGTAGGAGCACCCGGGCACTTCCCCACAGGCCCAGCCTAACCTTCGTGTTCGGTCCCTCGACTCGAGAATTTCCCCAGAGAACACATGGTAAGTAGGGCTTAGGTCCTCATTCACGTCGGGTTTTGTAATCTCCTTGCCATGTGTCCCTTGTTCCCCTTACCCATTCATGGTCCAAGCTCTATGAACTTAAACTAAGAAGCTTTCAAGAACTATGTGAGGCTTGATTCACATCCTTATGAGATACGTAGGAGCTCCCAGGCACTTCCCTGCAGGCCCATTCTGCCTTTCACTTTCGATCCCTTGACCTGAAACCTCTCCCAAGGGGGGTTGTGTGGTGTGATATGGGATCATGTCCTCCTTCACGTCGATTTTTTCACCGCACCGTACACACCCCTTACTCCCATTCACACCAGGTGTTTGAGTTACTCCACCATGTGCCTCTTATGTTTCTTTCTGCCCTTTGGTCTGAGTTCTAAGACCTAAAACTAAGATCATTTATTTGGCTTTCTACGACTCGCTCTCTCTTGTGGGATTGTATGGTGTGGTTCGGTATTATGTACTCATTTATCTCGGGTTACTCGTCGTGCTGTGCCAATCCCCAGATGAGGTGTGTCCTTCGTCCCGTATGACGTTAAACTGTATTTCATCGAACATGATGTGAAATTGTGCTTCTAGAACTACGTATGGCTTGATTCTCATCCTAATGAGATACGTAGGATCGCCCGGACATTTCGTTTTGGGTCCACCCGTAGGAACTACAAAGCCCCATCCATCCTTATTGTCGGCCCCTCGGCCCAACTTTATGGGAAGTGGAGTAATCGGGATATCTACCCCGAGCAAGTTCGGGATGCCCCATGGTAATAATGGGAAGTGGCAGTTCTCTCGCCAAAGAGGTCCTGCCTGGAAATTGGGATGACCCGTGATTAGGTCAGTATGTCCGCCTAATGCGCCTTCGCCATAGTGGCTCAATTTTGGGAGTGTTGGACTCGGTTCGAACAAACCACCACTCCACCTTCCACGATTTGCGTGCCCCCTTATTCGGATCCTCATTTCCTTTCATGTTTGATGGGACCCCCTAACAGTATGGATGCTCAACCTATGGTCCGCCTACTGTCCTGGGCCAACGTTCCGGAGGACTGGTCATGTTTGACGGGACCCCCTAATAGTATGGATGCTCCACCTATGGTCCGCCTACTGTCCTCGACCAACATTCCGGAGGACTGTTCATGTTTGAAAGGACCCCCTAACAGTATGGATGCTCGACCTATGGTCCGCCTATGGTCCTGGGCCAACATTCTGGAAGACTGGTCATGTTTGAAGGGACCCCTAACAGTATGGATGACAGACCTATGGTCCGACTACTATCCTGGGCCGACGTTCTGGAAAACTGACCGACGATATTTGAGTTAGGCCCCGTGTTGCGAACATGGCCAGCGGTCAGCCCCCATTTATTGTCCCCATTCTGGGCCAGCACAATATGGATGTTGTGTTTCCGCCACAGTTGATAGTTATCCTCCATTGTTGCGCCCCATTGTGTTCCGAATTTGGGCAGCATGATTCACACTTCCTTTCAATACCCCCATGTTCAGATGGATTTTAATGCCCCCGGCATTTCCCCACTTGTGTGTTAGAGAACAGTGAGAAGTCGACACATCAATCGGCTCGGGGTCTCCTCAGAAATCTAGGCCCAATTTCAGACTCCTGAAGCTTGGTCAATGCCCCGTAGTTGGGCGAAATGATGGCACGAGCATCCCTTGCTTCTCACGTTGGGTGCGACCCACAGGAGCCTAGGGATGAGTTTTTATTCGTTTCAAAACTGTGTTTGAGAATATTAAACCAAGAGTACAAATGAATGGATTTGGCCATGTATTGGATTAAGATGACGAGCAGTACAAGTAAGAGGTTCATGAGATGACCAAAACCAAGACCTTATGGATCAACTTGCCGAAGCGATCTTTCCAGCGACACTACCCTTTGGATGGTAGCCTCCAGGACCTCTTCTTTCTCTTTGAAGACTCTCTCCTCATCAGCCACCACAGACTGCAGCTCGGCAGCCCTAGCTTGTGCCTGCGCCCGCTCGGTTCAAAGTACGGTCCTCTGGTTACTCACCTCCACCAGTTGTTTTTGTGCGTCAGCTAGTTGGGCCGTCAGTTGCTCCACATGCTCAGATCATGTTGCGATGAAGGCCTCCTTATCTTCCACCTGCCCTTTGAGGTGCCGGACTTCCTACTCCTCTCTAAACAGTGCTCGAGAGCTCGTCGATCCTTCCCGGCACTGGGCAATGTCGGTGCACCGGCTACTCTCTCTTATCTTCTAGACCATGTAATCACAGACCGCCAGATGAAGATGCTGAACGTCATCCCCTCGAGCACACAAGAAGTGCAGCCAGGTCTGAAGTGATTCCATCCACCTCAGCCAATCCGAATGGGGCTGTCTGAGAAAGCGCTGGATACACTTCCACCCCTTGCACCGTGTCATTCGGTTCTCCTCGGCTGCCTCTGAGTCTGATTCATCTATCTCCTCGGGGTCATCGGGCCGGTATATGGGAAAGGCAGCCAGCAGATTGACTGTAGGATCTGCCACAGGGACGCCTTCGTGAGGAATATGATCCTCGACGTCCGGGTGACCTTCTTCTCTCGCCCCAGCAGCGATGATGCCTCCACCAGCTTCTGACCTCGTCTCAGGAACTACGCCGCTGATGTCCTCCGCCCCCTGTTCATCAATTTTCGGGGCTGACTCAGTCCAGGGAGCACGTTCTGAATGAGGTGGTATGTCTGCCGCTGGTCCACTCACGGATGGCCCGGGCTCCACAGCATGATGTGCCTCCAATGTTGAGATCATTGTGCAAGGCATACAATGGTCAGTTGGGACCTTTTGACACCAAGCTCCAGTAGTTAAACGTGAGACTTACAGAAATCCAGAGCATTGGTCCCTAGTGTTTCGGTCGCTGCAGGAGCCGCCATGATGGGAGACCCCGCTGCGCTTGTTAATTCAATGATGGGTGTCAGATCCGCATCATGTCTCATCGGTTCCTCTCCTACCTCCTCTGGTGGGGACGCCCGTCCAACGCTCAAATTCTCCTGAGTAGGATGGGGAAGTGGGTTAGAAGTTGGAAAGTAGAATGGATGAATAAGGGGAATGAACGAAGATAGAGACAGACCTCGAGTATCTCCGTTATGTCGAGATCAGAGCTGGAAATCTTGCCGCTATCTCAGAGAATCCCTTGGTAGGTCGCCCCTTACAACCCTTCACCTTCAGGCTCTTCTTCTTCGTCTTCTCCCTAACCTTTGTCCTCTCCGGTTTCCTCCTCCACCTCGGACTCCTCCTCACTGTCGCCTTCTCCCGTCGGCATCGCTTCCGGATCATGCTCCAGGTCGAGCATCACTTTCACTAAGAAAGGTGGATCCGCATTCCACCCCCTTTGGCGTGCATATGTTTCCATGGCCGTTTGATAAGCATGCCACTGATGGAAGTTTACTCGGTCGGTAATTTGAACGAGCCCGACTTCTGGAAGTTGGATCCTTTTTTGCATGATCTTCGCCCAGATGGCTTCGATGCTCAGCGATTTCCGTAGGGTCATCCAGGCCGACCACAGTGCCCGGAGAATTGCATCTTGGGAAGGTTCGAGCAGGTATCTTTTCTTCTTCCCGAGTAGCTCCCTGGCCGCCTCATGTGACCCCCCTGCGGGTAACGAGGATGCGGCATCACCATGTGATGTTCCCACTGCCGAAGTCCCAGCCTGCGCAGGCCTCATTGCCTGACGCGCCCTTGGTTCCCCCCTTCCGGAGGCACCTTTCCTTCTTTCCCGTCACCAAGTTTCCACGCGAGAAACTTCGAGTTTCCGAACTCACTTGCGTAAAAGCCCCTCAGGGTACGCAATGGTCCAGTGTTCGGCATATTCAGTTGCCAGGCCAGCATCGACCCCGGTGGGAGGAAGAGTAATGACATCGCCAGAGCCGAAGGTGGTAAACATCAACCACATCTGGCGCAAGACGCATGGATTCTTCTCCTATCAGACAACCGTGAGTACCTTATTCGACATTCGTTGGAGCCACCTGAACTGCCTGGCGAATCGGGATGTCACGTAAGGCTCACACATCACCTTCCCGTCGATCCGAGCCATGAGAAACCCACCCCGAATGCTCTGGAAGTATTCCTTCTATTCCAGAGAGCCTCGCCCGTTGTCCACCATCTGGCCGACTGGGGTGGGGAACGGGCTGAAGTTGAAGTTGGAATGGTTTCCAATGCGGATTCCCATGCCCTCCTCATTGAGCGTCAATGGCGCCACCCCTGCGATGTTTATCAAGGACGGTCGTAGACCATTGCCCGGAGGACGGACGAAGTTTGGGAATGTGTACCTGCCGAGATGAGCCGCCACCCGACCATGGAAGATCTGGAAGGGACCACATACTCTCCGAGGCGACCCCCCTTGTGAGATGCGTCCCAGGATGGAATACAGCTTGGCCAGTATGGGGACACCCAAGTTGAACCATTTGTTGGCGGCCATGGAGCCCGCCATCACCAGTGTTTCTAGACGGATGCCCATCCTCATGTCCCGCATCGGCAGGAGCCACCCGCTCACGAAAGCGGCAAGGAACCCGGCATACAGAACGTTCATGTCTCGGGCCTCAATGACCCGGTATCCCCATGATTGGTATTGCCCCGCCTCTAGGATCCTCTAGTATGACCCGTCCCTACTCCTCTGAGCCACGGTTGGGCACCGTTTACCCCGTCCCGACATCTTGACGGCTAGATCCTTCTCAAGGAATAGGTTGAACCAGCCCTTGTAGGCAATGTCCTTCAGGAAGTCCTTGACCCCCAGCCTCTCTTTGGCCAGCTCCAACAGGTGCCACGTCAGCATAGACATCCGCGAACTATCTCCCCAGGTGGAATGTGTTGTTGTTAGGAGACCACCGGGTGAATAGATCCGGCCCGAGTTCAGTTTGGCAGTGGAAGTGGAATTGCGATGTCCATACCGCCTCGAACAGGCCGATATGCCGCAGTTCAACCCCAAACTAGTCATAGGTATGGCGATCCCAGAATGCCCAGGCCCATTCACTGGTGAAGTTTCCCCCAGACCGCAAGTCCCAATCCTTCAGCTAGCCTTTCGTTTCATCCATGACGCTCTGACGGAACGTGCTCGCGTAGAGGGCCGGAGAATTCTCAGCGACAAGATCATCCCCGGTAATTGTCCTAGTCCTCGTGTTCAGGTCATATACGTCTAGATGTCTGGTTTCCCTAGAAGGATGGATGTTATTGGTGATGTTGTAGCGAGGAATCTCGTCCTCTCGAGTCACCCACGACCGTGGCATGTCCACGTCGAAGCCCGGTAGGTACACCTCCTCCAGGATGCCAAAATTCTATAGCAGGAGGTTGTCCGACAAGGGATACGTCTTCTGGGCCGGAGTCAGTAGATTTATCAAGGTAAGATTTTTGGACACAATCACCTTGGCACCATAAACCTCCTCATTCACCGCCATTTTTGTCCAGTGAGCAGTGGCTTCCCCCTCATCTGCTCCGTTCGCGGCCATCTCGAATTTTTCAGGAGTTGCGCGAAATCAGGATGCAGGGTGCGGAATCAGAGAGTTTTGCGCGAAATCTGCAGGAGTTGCACAGAATCTTGGAGATTGGCGCGAAATTGGCATGCGAAGTGCGGAAGATCCCGAGAAGGCGCGAAATCACGGCCGAAATTCAGAAGGAATTTCGCGCTGCCAGAGCGTTTTTATGCGCAGTCACGGGAGCGATTTCACGCACGAGAGTGAATAGCTTATCACGCGGAAAACGCGGATGTACGGATTTGGGACCCAAATCCCCTTTTTATAGGCGAGGCCAGGGTTCCGCACCATGCGAAAAGAGGATTCTGCACGAGTCCGTCGTTTTTCTTGCCCCGTTGGAATTTTGCACGCAACTTGGCCAGGAGACTCAGCACTTTGGCATTTCGGCGTTTCCCTTGGAATCTGATCATTGTGACCTCTCTCCAATCCAATTCTAGGGGGGGGGAATTTGTAGAATCCGAAAAAGTCAGTAACCCCCGGAAGAAGTTTCGGAATGATGAAGAGAAGTCATATTCGAAATCAGAGGCCCGATCTGGAGGCCCGGGATGCGATGCGCGAAATAAAAGAGGATCTGCGTGGAAAAATGTTTTGCACGCGATGTACTCCCGGGATTTTCGGAATCGACCCAGTTAGGCGTGCAATAATTGTGCGCCCGATTCTTCGCGGAGATATATTGCGCGTAGACGGTTCCCAGCGTGGAAGATTTCGCGCACCGCCTGGATTCTGCGCCGACCGTTGCCTATAAATAGAAGGCTACCCCGAACGATATGGGGGTTGCGGAATTCGAATCGGCTCTCGTGCACACAATTAGTCTCCCCCCGTGCGCAATATGACTTCTAGTTAATCCCTCCTTTCACGCATCCTTGCCCCGAAGATCGCCACTGTGCGAAACTTCACTGGCTTAAGTGAATTTTCTCCCTCTACCGGTTTTCTTCCTTGCACGCAATTCATGTCTCGTGCGTGTAATACCCTGCCGTGTGCGCAAAACCCTGAGCGCAATTCCCTCTCCGCGCACAATTCAATTGCTCCAATTGCATGTCGTCCTGGTGTCTTGCGTGAAAATATTCCTTTTTGCATGCAAAGGCTAGGACCCTTCACCTTGATGCCCCTTGGCTACTCCTCTACGCCGGCACCTGCTGTCTCCCCTGCCGGGCATGCGCGCCATGCGTTGTTTTCCCCTACGGCCTTCCAGGATCGTGCGAAGTAACCTCAAGGTCCCTTGGGCAGTGTTTCCCATTTCATTGCTTTGCCTTATGCTTCTCCTCATAGGCACGCTGACGCCTATTGCTCCTTCGCATATCCACGCTAACGTGGACCCCCCGGTGGTTCACCGTGCATCCCCCCTTCACCGCGGCCTTGCCGATGACTTCCCTCCTAGAAGGGGTAGAGGTCATTGGGCATGTAAGACCTAGGGGTGTGGAGAAAACTCACCTCGTCCAAGATGCAGGATGTTAAACTTCTAAGCACCTCATCCTTAACACATGTCGTTAAACTCTGGTCTGACCCCGTGCTTCGCACGTAGGGTCCCCCGAGCTCGGGCATTCTTTACGCTCACTCGTCTCCATAGGAATGGAATCTTCCTCACATGTAATGAGATACTCCTTTTCAGAGTGGCGTTTTCCCACAGGGGAAGGGCCGCCTCAGAGCGTAAGCCCCTATCCATTCAATGGATGATTGCACCCGTGCATCTCCGTGCTTCCCCCGGCCATGGCCAGTGGAGTCCCTTTCCCACTATGCTTTGTCGCACCACGGGCCTCCACCCTGGAGTAAGCACTGGCACCAAGGGCCGCTAACCACGCGTAAGCCCCTGTTTCCTCTTTGGGTCGCTCAACGCGTAAGCCCCATTCTGCTTCTCACGGATGCACCTTTTGCGACGTGATCGTCTGGTCCCTACTACCTCTTGTTTCTCACATCGAGCATGACTCACGTGGTCTTAGAGAGCGCATTACCCAGGACACCTCCATGGTCCACCTTAGAGCGTAAGCCCCATCCCAGCGAACTACGCCGAATATGATCTGTGCTAACGCATGGTAGATAGGAAGCCTCCACGAGTTTCAAGCCCACCACCTGGTCCTCCCGACCTCTCCACGTCGGTTCCCTGACCACCATGGGCCACCTCAGAGTGTAAGACCCAAATCCCTTGTCCCACATGACGTTAAACTGTATTTCGTCCCGCATTACGTTAAACTATATTTCGTCCCGCATGACGTTAAACTGTATTTCGTCCCACATGCTGTTAAACTGTATTTCTTCTAGCATGACGTTAAACTATATGTCGTCCCGCATGACGTTAAACTGTATCTCTTCCTGCATGATGTTAAACTGTATCTCGTCCTACATGAAATTAAACTGTATTCCCCCTCTTGGGATGTCTTAGAATGTAACCCTCATGCCTCACTCCATCATCCATCTGAATCCTTACCCGGGCCGACACATCCTGGTGAGATCATGCCACCCCATCCCACTCCATGACATCTGGGAAGCCGCCCACATGCTGGCCCCAACATCGGTGTTCCCCCTAGGGGTCCTTCAACCTGATATGTCTCCGCAAGACGTTAAACTCGTGACATACCCCGTGTTAAACATGGGAACCTGAGGAAGACCTCAAATGGTACATATTCCCCGTGTTTGATGTGGGATGCCTCGGGCTTCCGTGCCCTCGAGAAGCCCTGTGATGAGGGACCAAAGACATACATGCCAACGACACCCCAATGTGACCATTCTCCTCCTCGAAGGTTGCTGCCCCAACAAGACCCCTTAGAGTGTCTCGATGGAAGCAGCGTAATTAACTGGCATCCATGTAGATATGGCATTGAGAATGAGATTCACGGGCACGTCTTAAATCTATGAGGGAGACCCGGACTAGGTGATGAGCTCCGAGGAGGAATCCACATAAGGAAGAACCGACATGCCATCATCCCGGTTTCGATCAAGGAGCAGACGTCCCTGAACAAGGAATGGATGCCACCCGCCTTTGGAAAGCAGGATTGCGGGGTAACAAGCAGCGCGTCCTCCCAACAGACGGATGCGCGTGCCCCGACGAAAGCATCAGAGCAGCAAATATAAGGGTATGATATGATGTAATACTATAAGAAAAATAAAGGAATTGTTTTCAAGATGAACACAATAATCAGAGTAAAATAATAGTGAAGGATTCTACCATAAAGCGTATAGAATCAATCTATACAATATGTAACAGTATGATTTTAATTGAAAAAATTACAAATGAATATCGAATGAATAAAAGAAAATAATACAATTCAATTTCTTAAAACAAACAGCAGCAAAAATGTAAAAGTATTAAAATTATTTTCACCCAAAGAGAAAGGTTATCCTTTCACCTAGGATAAGAGGTCTGTCTTACCACCACCTTGGTAAGCCCTCAATAAGATTATCGATATGTCTGTCTTGCTATCCCCGCAAGCCCTTGATACAATGATAGGTACCTCTATCTTGATATCCCCACAAGACCTTGATTTTATAATTAATAGGCACCTCTGTCTTTCAATCACTTGTAATCCCTCGATACAATGATCGGTAGCACCGTCTGCCTATCCCCGGTAGCCCTTGATCGTTATCACCTGATCAGATGCACAATGCAAAACAAAGAACTTATAGAGATCCAAAAACTTAGAATGAGCCGTTCACATTTTGTAATCTCAAGGCTTTCGCACAAAGAAGGAGATAAGTCATAGTAACTCTCTCTAGAACATGATAGAAGCAATGCCTCACACACATATATGTATTCTTGACTTCAAATGACCTCTTATTTATAGCCAACGATCATATTTCCTCCAACGGTCATATTTCTCCGAAAAACTCAGAGGGACTTGAACACCTAGCATTATAACGGTCATATTGAAACCAAAAACACAACATCGTTTTGATTAGTTTAAAGCTAACTCCACGACATCATTTTGGTTAAAACAAAAGATATATGAATATGATAAAAAATGAGTTCAATTAATATGAAATATGTGTTATTGAAAAGGTACCAAAACAAGTAAGTAATGAATGTAAATTATGAGTACTATAAGTATTACTGTAATGTTTTAAATGATACAAAGTGAGTATGATTTATAAGACTAAGTACGATTAACAGAGTCAAATTGTAAGTACGAAAATTATAGTCAGTATGATCAGCATGATCAGTATGATAAGCGTGGTTAGTACGATCAGCAAGCTCAGTACGATCAGCATGGTCAGTATGATTAGCATGGTCAGTACGATCAGCATTGTCAATACGATCAGCATGATTAGTACGATAAGCATGGTCAGTATGATCAGCATGGTTTGTACAATAAACATGGTCAGTACGATCAGCATGATTAGTACGATAAGTAAGGTCAGTATGATCAGCATGGTAAAAGACATTTGTGATTTCCAAAACAAGATATAAAAGTCAAAATAGATCTTTAGACTCAACAATCTCCCCATTTTGGGAAAGCACAAAACAGAAAGTAAAAAACAGAAACAAATATTTATATCCCTCAGAGTTATTGGAAAATTTTCTGAATATGAAGATGAATACAACTAACTCCCCCTTAGGTATGTATTTTCCTAAGGATTGTATTCGTATATTTTCCTTGATTTAGAAGTGTTTTCTTTAAAAAATTCTCCCTATTTCAAAAACATTCTACCCCTTTGTAAAAAATTATCCCCATTTGTGATTTATAAAAAAAGGGTTAATCTTTAGTAGCCTAAAATGGTTAGAGAAAAGAGATGCAGGACAAAGGAAAGGGTAAAAAAAATCTCATTACAATAACAAAAGTTTATAGAGTTCATGAAAAGAAAAAAATATAACGGTCATTTTTTTTCACTCTCCTTTTCCGTCTTTATAAACTCATGATGAACAACTTTCATCTTTTTGATATCCTTCTTGTCTTCAGATATATAATCACCCTGAGATTTGAGAAGATCTTGTTGATCGGCAAAAAGCTGATCCTGATTCTTGATGGTCTCCTCCTAGATTCTGATTACTTCTTCAAGAGTATCAATCCTATTTTGTAAATTCTTTTTTGTCTTTAGATAACACAGAATTTTTTTCTTCAAGAAGACTAATTCATATTTGATGGATGAAACCTTCAAAAACTCAGACTAAAAAACATTCATTCATTCTTGCAACTCTTTAACTGATCGAATATCGGTCCCATGAGTATTTGACAAATGGTTCAGCATTTCAATAGTTTCTTTGTCAAGCTTATTGAAAGCAATTTCCAGATCATTTGAAAGTGTCCTTAAGTCTTCAATTGATACTTCATGATCATTCACTGAAGTTTCTATTTTGTATGACCACTTGGTCATTCTGTTGCAAGCCTTCTTATGAGTAGCCGAACTTTCAGATAGAACTTTTAAATCGGCGTCAACTAACAAAACTCTCTTTCCTAATTCTCTTACAGAACAAAACATATTTTTCTGAATGTCGGTAATGAATTCTGTTTTTCCTTTAAGACTAAGAAAATAAGGGATGGACTTTTCAATTCTCAAAAAAAACACGAACAATGTAATCACTTTTCTAAATAGAAATTTTCTATTCTGAATCAGTATCCTCATCGTATGAAACCAGTTCATTTGATCGGATTGAGTCTATGACTGGTTGTTTTCCTTTTTCTTTTTCAAATCCCTTTATTTCTTCTTCCACTTTGTCAATGATGATGATTGTTTTTTCCATATGAGAAGATTGAGGATGTTGACTCCCTTAGGAAAGAATTATTTCTGGAGATTCAAAAGATTCAACTGTTACTCGATCAGCATGAGGAACTTATTGAATACCTTCACTCTGTTTTTGAACCGATTATTCTCTACTTTTCTTTGAGATCTGAAGTAATTCAAAAAGGAAATATCCTCACCCTTCTTCAACTTCCTGAATTTATTCCAATTTTTTTTCCCTTTTTTCTGGCTCTGGAAGACTCTGTATGATGGTCTCTGGATATATTTCTTCAGTTACATGATCACTAGCTTCCTCAACAATTTTCATGAGTTTTGAAACATCAAATTACTATGATTTTCTTTTAAAAAGAGCCTCCATTTTCTTTTCGACCTAAAGGGTATCCTCAACCCTTAACCTTTCAGCAAAGGCTTCAGTTGGGTCGACACCAAATTTCCTATCACCTTCCTTTCTCTGTTCTCTTTCTTTTCTCCATATTTCCACAACTTCATTACTGTATTTAGGTTTCTTATTTAGCTTTGAACTAGTTTGAAGATCTGAATTTTGAGGATCACCAAAATATGGATTGTCATTGGCTGGCATAGGTGCTGATTGATTCTGAGCCAATTCATCTTATGAATCCTTAACAACAAGCATTGAATTCTGATCAAAACATACATTCATCTTCTTCAACGTACTCTTAATTATCTTGTAAGGATTTATCTCTTTCAATTGTCCTTTCAAGGGAATATTGAAAAAATTCATGCTCTCAAGAATGAACTTTGTAAGAATAGATAGATACATGATCAAATAGGACTTAATTTCACCTGACTTAACATTCTTGATTGTTTCAAAAAAATATCCCATGAGATTTACTTTCCTCATGTTGAAAAGATAGTCAAGCATGAAAATATTAGATACTATCATATTTTCTCTATCCCCTTTCCTTGGGATTAGAAACCTTGCATCCACAGAGCCACAAATCTATTGTCTGGAGAAAGATGAGCCACTTTTCTCTTTTCTTCATTTATAATAAACAAATACCTTTCAACACTTTTTTTGTTAAATATACCAAATTCCTCTGGTAGTTTATGAGATGGACAAAAAGATTCATCGTCTGCTAGAACACTTAAAAATGGGCTTCTTGCTTCATAGACATTGAAATATTTTTATCGTACATGGAAATATTGATATTCATGTTCTTTTCAAAAGAAATAGTCCTGTAGAACTGACTGACTTCATCAATAAGAACCAGATCTTGAGACACTGGTTTTTCAACACACAAATTCCCCCAGCCTTGAAACAAAACAATTATTTTGATTGTAGAATCGTACGAATCAAAAAAGTCCTAAGAAACTATCCTTTCCCTGAAAAAGTATTTCTCTGAGTCTTGGAAGACATTTCATCAGGAGTATTAGCAGAAGACTGAGATATATAGGTGAAGCCGATGGAAGATTGTACAGAGTCTTATAACAAAGAGGCCGAGCTTCACCACAAAATCTGAAAAACCGGTGTGGGTTTGGGGAGGGGGTTTTATTTATAGGAGACAAAGAAATGACTATTGGTCTTCTACGGTTGAGATTATAGGAAACAAAATCAATGGATAGGATTTAATTTATTTTTTTAAAACAAATATGTACATTCTGGAGATCATAAGGTAATTGTTTTTTATGTAGTATTAATATAGTTAAAGAAAATACAAATTAACAGGGAGAAAGAATAAAATCGATTTTCATGCCGATGGAAAAAAATTTCATTAGCATGAACTGACGTGCTGATGGAAAAAAATTCATTACCATGAATGGTCGTCCCGATGGAAAATAAATTCATTACCATGAATGGTCATGCCGATGGAAAATAAATTCATTACCATGAACGGTCGTGCCGATGGAAAAGAAATTCATTACCATGAACGGCCGTGCTGATGGAAAAGAAATTCATTACCATGAACAGATGTGTCGATGGAAAAGAAATTCATTACCATGAACAGAAGTTCTAATGGAAAACAATCATGTTACCATACACTGACGTGCCAATGTAAAACAGTCATGTTACCATGCACTGACGTGCCGATGGAAAACAATCATGTTACCATTCACTGAGGTGCCCATAGAAAACAATAATGTTACCATGCACTGACATGCCGATGGGAAACAATCATGAATATGACAATCAGGAAAACAATATAGAAAACAAAAATAAAAACAATAACTAAACAGAAAATACTATAGACAGAATAACAAACTAAGTGAATACAAAAATAAAGATCATAAGAAAATATGAAACACAATAAAAAATTGTTCCCCCCCCCTTTCTAAGAAAGTTTTGTATTATAAGGAGAAGTTTAAAACATGAAGTAGATATGAATGATTATTTTAATGTAATCATTCCTAGATTCAGTTTTATAAACTCAAATCTATCGGAATGTAATGGTTTTGTAAAAATTTCAGCATGTTTTTCTTGTGTTCTGATGAATTGTTAAATAATATCTCCTTTTTGTGTTTGATCCCTAAGAAGGTGATGCCTAAAATCTATGTGTTTTTCATGAGAGTGATGTGTTGGGTTCTTAATAAGAGCTATGTAACTAGTATTTTCACAAAGA
Organism: Viscum album; assembly: GCA_963277665.1. NCBI lineage: Eukaryota > Viridiplantae > Streptophyta > Magnoliopsida > Santalales > Viscaceae > Viscum > Viscum album. The sequence continues at coordinate 457,816,358 of OY728139.1, read as the reverse complement.
ATTTGAGTTTTGGAAAAACTCAATCCATAGTCAATGAGTGTGTGTTGCATCCACAACACTTGAGCACAACAACTTCCAGCTGCTACATATTCATCTTCAGTAGTGTAAATTTCTACAGAATGTTGTTTCTTGCAAGACCATGAAACCAAGTAATCTCTTAATAAATATCATGTTCCTGATGTACTCTTTATATCCATTCTACAACAACCAATGTCAGCCTCTGAAAAACCATTTAAAACAAAATCATTTCTAGAAGAGTAAAAAAGACCTAAGTCTATAGTGCCTTTTAAATACCGAAAGATTCTTGTTACGACCTTTAAATGAGACTCTTTTGGATTACATTGGTATCTCACACATAAGAATACAGAAAACATTAAGTCTGGTTGGCTGGCTGTCAAGTATAACAAACATCCTATCATACCTCTAAAAGTTTTTTGATCTACTGGTTTCCCAGTTTCATCAAGATCAAGTGTATTTGAGGTACCAATCAGAGTGCTAATACTTTTACTCTTGTTATAACCATACTTTTTGCGTAAATATTTTATATACTTATATGGGGATATATATGTTCCTTCTTGTTTTTGTGAAATTTGTAAACCTAAAAAGAATGTTAACTCACCCATCATTCTCATTTCAATCTCAGATTTCATTAAATTGGAAAAAGAATCAGTTAAATATTACTGAGTTGACCCAAATATGATGTCATCAACATAAATTTGAATAATAAAAATATTTTTATTTTCCATTTTTATAAAAATATTTGGATCGATTGTGCCTTTTGTGTAATTGTTTTGTAAAATAAATCATGTAAGTCTATCATACCATTCTCTAAGGTCTTTTTGAAGGCCATATAGAGATTTTCTATGTTTAAAAACATGATTTGGATGTTTTAGATCATGAAAAGCAGGGGGTTGTTCAACAAAAACTTCTTCTTGAACAAAACCATTTAGAAAAGAACATTTAACATCCATTTGAAATAGTTTGAAATTAAAGTATGATGCAAAGGCTAATAGAATACGAATAGATTCAAGTATAACTATAGGAGAATATGTTTCTTCATAGTCTATTCTCTCTTATTGATTATAGCCCTTAGCAACAATTTTTTCTTTATTTCTTACAATGATACCATTTTCATCACATTTGTTTCTGAAGACCCATTTTACACCAATTACATTTGTTTCTTTTGGTATTTCAACTAAAGTCCAAAATTTATTCCTTTAAAATTCATTTATTTCATCTTGAATTGATTTAATCAAATCTTCATCACCTAAGGCCTCACTTGGACATTGCGGTTCAAATTGGGAAAGTAAAGCAAGATGTTCTATTTCATTTCTTATGGAATTTCTGGTCCTTACATGTTGATTTATATCACCAATGATATTATCACTGGGATGATTCCTAAGAAACAATTGATTTGGGTTTTGTAGAACCTATTCATCGATATATGGTAGAAATTATTCTGGGGTAAAAGTTTCATGAATACTTTCTTGAATATTTTACTTATCAGAATAATCTTCTAACAGAGGTTGATAAACTTTTTTAGAAAAAACATCTGTGGATGTAGGTTGGGATTGGTTGAAAACAAAAGGACTAGTTTCATCCAATTTAATATGCACTGTTTCTTCAACAGTAAAAGTATTTTTATTGAAAAATCTCTACGTCTTAGAAGTTGTAGAATAGCCTAGAAAAATTCCATCATTAGATTTTGGTGGGAATTTATGAAGATTCTATTTAGCATTCAAAATGAATAATTTTCACCCAAAAACATTGAAGTATGAAACGTTAGGTTTTCGGCCAGTCCACAATTCATAAGGTGTTTATTAAGAAAATGTCATGTTAAAACATGATTTATATTATAACAATCAGTACATTCAACTTCATCCCAAAAGTGCTTTGCAATTGAGTATTCCCTGAACATGGTTCTTGTCATTTCCTGAAGAATACGATTTCTTCTCTCACCAACACCATTTTGCTAAGGATTTCTTGGAGCTTAAAAGTGTGAGTAATACCGTTATTACTACAAAAACATTCAAAATCAGAATTTTGAAATTCACCACCATGATCACTATGAATAGTTATCAGTGGTAGGTTTTTCTCATTTTTAACATGGTATCAAAAAGTTTTGAAGTAGAAAAAGGATTCAGATTTCTTTGTTAGAAAATAGACCCATGTAAATCTAGTAAATTCATCAACTAAGACAAATACATAGTATTTTCCTCTAATGACTCTAGTTTGTGAAGGACCAAAAAGATCCACATGCACTAGATTTAATGCATTCGAAGTTGAAACATTATTAATTGATTTAAACTAGTTTTATTTTGATTTCCAAATTGACAAGGATCGCAGACTTTTGAAGAATCATATCTAAGATCTGGTAGTCCCTTTACAAGACTTTTCATTGAATGTTTACAAAGGTTTCTCAGGTTGTAGTGTCCAAGTATTATATTCCATATCCATGATTGGTCTTCTATTGCACTTATGCAGGGTAAATTTTGACTCTTAAGGTCTTCTAGATTAATAATGTATACATTATCTTGCCTAAGGGTAGATAGAATGAACTCATCCTTGGAATTGTAAACTATACACTTATCATTTCTAAAATTCACAAGGTAACCTTTATCACATAATTGACTTATATTGATGAGATTGTTCTTAAGTCCTTTTACAAACAGAACATTTGAAATAAGAACTTTTCCAAGAAAAACAATATTACTTATTCCAACAATTTTCCCTTGAGCATTATCTCTGAAGGTAACCTTTCCACCTTTTTTATGATATTTTCAAATAAAACTTTTTTTACCGTCATGTGTCAAGAACAACCACTATCCATGAACCAAATGTTCTTGTTGGTACACTTCTTGTTTTCCTGAAAAAGAAACAATTAGTTTTTTAGAATCCAATCTTGTTTGGATCTAGAAGGGTTAGATAAAAAAATTTAGGAATCCACATTTTTTTTTCAAAATGAGCATAATGAAATCCTAAGGACTGGGTTCTATTAAGACAACAATCTCATTTCCAGTGTCCTCCACATTGACACTTAGAGCAAAAAGGGGTATTTTGAGGAACAAAATTGTTATTACTAAACACCGGTTTAGATTGAGTATAACCAATACCAGAATAATTCCTCAAAGGTATAATTTGGGAATAAATTTTATCAAAGTTTTTATTTCTATAAGTAAATTTTGACAAACATTTTTTGAAGGAAAAAATTTCTAACTTTAGTTTCAAAACTAAGTTCTTATCCTCCAAAACATTTGATTTTGAACTAGAGTTAGACTCTAAAACACTTTTCTTATAAATTACATTTTCAAGATCCGTAGAAAGTTTATCCTTATCAAATTTGACTTCTCAAGGGTTTTTAAAATACTTTCAAAATCAGAGGTTTTCATATCAAGATAATTATAATGATCTGATACTTTTATGGTTAAAACTAAAATTCTAGATTTTTCTTTTTCAAGCTTTTTCTTGAGTTTAGAATTTTCATTCTCAAATAATTTATCAAACCTAGAAACTTATTCAAAAGAAGGTAAAGTATCATCTTCTGATTATGAGAACTCATCATTTGAAGATTCATAATATTTATTGTCAGTATAATTTTCTTTCAAAGAAACATTTTTAATAGCTTCATCATTGTTTACTTTAGCCATGAGACAATGGTCTTCTACTAGTAATCTGGCTATAAATCCAATATTCCTTTTCCATGAGGATTCATATTCTGAAGAATTATCTGACAAATCACTACCACTTGCACTCCAGGTATCATTTCCCTTCAAGAAATTCTTTATATTGGTCTTGTAATACCTTTTCTTATTTCTTTCATAATGTTTCTCCTTTTTGTCTTTTAACTTTAGTAAAGGAAAATCAGGTCTTATATGACTTGCTTTCTTTCATTCATAACAAGTTACCTTTGAATATTTCTTATCCTTCCAATCATTCTTTTTGAATCTGTATTGGATGTCTTTCTTTCCCAAAATCTTGTTCATCCTTCAATCAAAATTGGCCAACTCATTATCTGGAAGATCAAAATCACTTGAATCTGATATTACAACTTTCATGGATTTGGATCTTGTTATCCTTTCAGGTGTTTCAGCTTTAGACGTAGTTGTAAAATCTAAACTTCCATTTCCATTTTTCTTCTTACTGAAATACTAATCTCTCTTCATTCTAGTCTTGTGTTGTAGAAGAGTTCCAAATAGTTCACCAAGTGTAATCTCAATAACTTTTCTGTTTTCATCAATAACTATCCTTTTTGACTCCCATTCATTCGGCATTATATCAATAATTTTTTCAACAAGAGCTTCATCATCAAGACCTTTTTCTCCCATAGATTGTAAACTATTGAAAATTGTCATAAATGTTTGTTTCACTTTACATATAGGCTCTCTATAAGGAAAAAGAAATCCATGATATTTTGTTCGGAGTATTTCTTTTCTTGTTTCTATAACCTAGGATGTACCAAAATGTGTGACTTCCAACTTCTTCCAAATACCGTTGGTTGCTTCACAAGACGACATCCGGATGTATATATTCCTGGTCATAGAACATAGCAAAGTATTTCATACCTTGTAATTGAGTTGATATTCTTACTTCTCTTGATTAGTGAAACTACTGACTTCTTTATTAGGAATTTTGTAACCTCCAGTAAGCATAATAGAATTTTCTACACCAGTGTTGATAAAAAATGTCTTCATTCGATCTCTCCAGTACTCATAGTCATTCCCATCAAAGATAGGTGGTCTAGAAGGATTTAGATTCTCAATTGACACAATATTCATTCCTACCATCTAATAAAAACAAAATCTTTTCCACTCAACACATTAGTGTAGTAAATATTTGAAACAGAAATTTGGAAGTAATAGAGATAGTAATAAAAATCAGTGGTAACCTCCTCTGATACCATTTGTTGGATCGAAAATGTAGATGTATTTGTATACTAGATGTAACAATACAAGAGGGGGGGTGAATTGTAGGTTTAAAAACTTTTTTTTAAAACACTTAAGAAATTAGTTTGAATGATCTTAAACTAATATAATTCACAAAAAAAACAAACAACCACAATTGTATTGAATATAAAGGTATGATATGATGTAATACTATAATAAAAGTAAAGAAATTGTATTCAAGATGAATAAAATAATCATATTAAAAAAATAGTGAAGGATTCTACCATAAAGCATATAGAATCAATCTATAAAATATGTAACAATATGATTGTAATTGAAACAATTACAAATGAATATGGAATGAAGAAATGAAAGCAATACAATTCCATTTCTTAAAACAAAAAGCAGTGGAAATGTAAAAGTATTACAATTCTTTTGACCCAAAGAGAAGGGTTATCATTTCACCTAGGATAAGAGGTCTGTCTTACCACCGCATTGGTAAGACCTCGATACGATGATCGGTACGTCTGTCTTGCTATCCCCGCAAGCCCTCAATACGATGATCGGTACGTATGTCTTTCTATCCCTGTAAGCCCTTGATTTTATAGCTAATCAGAACCTTTGTGTTTCAATCACTTGAAAGCCCTCGATACGATGATCGGTAGCACCGTCTGCCTATCCCCAGCAGCCCTCGATCATTATCACCTAATTGGACGAACAAAGAAAGACAAGGCACTTATAGAGATACAAAACCTAAGAATGATCCGTTCACGTCTTGTAATCTCAAGGCTTTCGCACAAAGAAGGAGAGAAGTCACAGTATCTCTCTCTAGAAGTTGATAGAAGCAAAGTCTCACACACATGTATTTATTCTTGACTTCAAATGACATTCAATTTATAGGCCTAAGGTTCCAACAGTCATATTTCCTCCAATGGTCATATTTCTCTGAAAAACTCATAGGGACTTGGACACCAGGCATTATAACGGTCATATTGAAATAGAAAACATGAAATCTTTTTGATTAGTTTATAACTAACTCTATGACATTGTTTTGGTTAAAAAAAGATATATGAAGATGATAGACATGAATAGAATTAATATGAAACATGTTTTTTTTGACAAAGTTCAAAACAAGTAAGTAATGAAAGTAATGTATGAGTACTATAAGTATTACTATAATGTTTTGAAACGATACAAAGTGAGTATGATTTATAAGACTTAGTACAATTAACAATGTAAAATAGTAAGTACGAAAATCATAGTCAGTATGATCAGCATGATCAATGCGATAAGCGTGGTTAGTACGATCAGCATGGTCAGTACGATTAGAATGGTCTGTACGATCAGCATGGTCAGTACGATCAGCATGGTTAGTACGATCAGCATGGTCAGTAGGACCAGCATGATCAGTGGGATATGCATGGTCAGTACGATCAGCATGGTCAGTATGATAAACATGGTCAGTACGATCAGCATGTTCAGTACGATACGTATGTTCAGTATGATCAGCATGGTAAAAGACATTTGTGATTTCCGAAACAAGATATAAATGTCAAAAGAGAACTTTTGACTCAAAAAAATCATTTTAAGGGGGCTAGAATTTAACACCATGAGATTTTATGAAAAATATTCTTTTAATTTCATTGATTTCTTCTATTATACACTACAAAAATTTTAGTTTGTACTATACGCAAGACCGTATTAGATTGCAGTATACGCAACACTGTTCTTGGATCGTGTTACATACAATTTCAAGTTCATTTTATATTTGTTATTCTACCCAACATTGAGTGTATATATATATATATTCAATGTATAAATGAAATATGGCTATATTCTGTTATGCACAACAACAAAGGAGTCTTGCACTACACGCAACCCTGACATGTCTTACATTACACGCAATCGCGACCTTCCACGATAGCAAGTGTTGAACGCATTACCGAGTTTCACTAAACAAAGATATTCTATTAAAATATTATATAAACTAGGCGTTATGAATAGTAATATCCACTTTTTGGAATTTTATAAATTTTATCTTTCAAAATGGACTTCATTTTTGGATTTGGAATATCGAAATTATTTTAGGGTGAATTTTTGGTATTTTTTTGAAAACATTAAATTTTTGATGAATAGGGAAAACACAGGGTTACTATTTAAAAACCGACTTTTTATATAAATAATAATTCATTTTATTTAAATTTATTTTACGTAAAAATTGATACATAATACCTATATATGTTCAATGTAATTCATTGGAGTCCTTTTATAATAATTTTATATATATAAAAAAATTTATTGAACTTTTCACCCTCTTTTTTACCCACCTCCTTAGAGAATTTGGAAATTCACATAAAACATAATTTTTCAGCTTCTGTGAGTGGAATTTTGAAAATCCGAGATACCCAGTTAATATCAAGGACTAAAATGTGGTTCAATAAAATGAAAATAATTTTTGGTGAATAGTAACGTTTTACTTTTATTTACCACGGTTAAAAGTAAATAGGGTAATTAAGGGTAAAAATGATATTATTATTACCCTAACACATGTCATAATCTTATTGGATAAATGTAATTCGAATAAAAACAACCATATAAATAATGTATGACCATTTAGGTCCACTTGGATTAGATTAGTATATTTATTATTAATTTATTTAAAGAAGGGTTAAAATAGTTAAAATCAACGTTTAATAACTAAATAATTTTAAATATAGGGTTATACATAAGATAAATTTGAATATAAATATTCATTAGAAATATAAAAGTATTTCCTACATAATGGTATTTTATTTAAAATTTTTAGACATTAAATAATTTAATTTATTTATGAGACAATGATGATGCAGTAAATACGTTATTAGTTAAATATTAACATAATTGATGTTATAAATAACCAAATAAATGTAATTTTAGACTTTTTATGAATTCCCCTAATTTTTTATGTTAACATGACATGTTATTATTGATTTTATTAACTTTTTTAGAACTAATCATGCTGTTATAAGTTTCACAAAAATCAAGTACCAGATAGTGTCAAGATTGACATAAAATGGGTTTTAAAACAAATATTATATTATTAATTGTTATTTTATTCCTAAAAATCTATGGTTCGTACAAATGACTTAGATAAGGATATATATATTAATAATGAACCACTTTGGGTTCTTTTGGCTTGTTATAGTATGTTGATTAACCATATAGTGTAAGAAAACAAAAAGACACGGTAAAAGTTAAATTATTTATCAAAGAGTTAAATCTAAATGAAAAGGATAAAATACTAAATTAAACATGTCTAATACCTATTGTATGAGAGTATTTCGACCCATCCCCACCTTATCTTCGAAATAAATCAATTTTGAGCTATTTAAATCCAAATATGACTTTATTATAAAATAATATTTTAAGACTTCTTAAGGTGCCCCTCTCCTCCATTATCAAAAGGGAACTCCTTCCCTCTTCTCTTCGCACCCTTTTGAGCCTTGAAGATCGGCCAAAACCAGCCCATTTCTCTTATCCAGTTCCCTAGAGAAATTCTTGTGGGTTTGGTCTTCTCAAAATGACCAACTCTACTTCTTTAAGAGGAAGCTTAAAGGAGGTGCGTCAAAGAAGAGATAATCTCTTCTTCCGATTGTCTCAAGATTATTTCTTCTTATACATATTCTTATTTAGTTTTCTTATTAAAAAGTAATAGAATAAGTATTTATTATATACTTATATGTTATTATAAATATGAAACAACCCTATTTCACCTTATATTCATCCTACAGAAAACAAAATCACCACGTGTGCGTACGTACGGAATACCGTCTCCACACTGTGGTGTAATCTGCTTTCACCCACCACCTTACATGGATGGGTAAAATGGTGTAAATAAATAACTATATATGATGTGATATTTATTCTAAAATTTTATGCATACACTTAACTACAATTCCACAATCATGGGAATGATATCATCGCTCGTGCGTACGTACGGACTACCGTCTCCACGACGCTATGAGATTCATTCTCCATGTTAACCATTCATGAATGATTATAAAGTATATATAATGAATAATAATAAAATATATGACATAATAATGATACTGTATTTATGTATATATACATATGTATGTCATCTACTTAATTCCATTCAATTCAATAAGGAAATATAAACAGCATTCATGCGTACGTATGGCCTACCGTCTCCATTAACGGTGTATTTCATTCAATTTATCAATCTATCATATATATATATATTTATATGATGAATACATATTATATATAAATCATGTTTTAAATTCTGGAATTATGTAAATCAAGATATAAGTAATAATATAAAGAACAACAAGTCAAACACGTACAATAAATGAAACGATTTTACCCAAAACGCTGCTTTAACATGGAACATACAAAAGAACAGGTAATATAAAATCATGAGTGACCCATATATGATATCATAACAGTGAATAAGAATCTGTAATAAGTAAATGACATTATTTAAATCATTATATAGGATGTTTGGAAACATACGAAGCATATCATACTTAAGGTAAGGGATAACATTTCCAATCTCGTTTTTATCCGAGATTGTTTATTCGTTAGTATTTACTAGGGTTATATTTATCATCCATATACCTATTGTCTAAAACTATTTTCATGTATGTATAAAGTTCTTTTTACTAATTTTTGAATTTTACTACATGGTATGTAAGGAATCTTTCTTTTTTACCTTACGGGGTACTTTTTGACTTTTCCGACAAAAGTAAGAGGAGAATGTTTTTTTAACTTATACGGCATGAACGGATTTTTACGGTTTCATAAAGCCTAATTTTCATGAAGCTACCTCTACAATATTTCATTACTATTTTCAAAAAAATTCCTATTTTAAAATTGCATGGCATTTTGTGAAATGAAAATGATTTTGAAAAAGAAATCATATTTTCCTCAAGAATTAATTTCAAGTGTTTTATCAAAACAATTTTCCATCAAAGATGACATTATTTCATATGTGTATGTTTCAAGTATAATGTATATATGATTTACATGGTTTCACATTTCTTATGATGAAATGATATCCATTTTTTTATATGGATTATGTTATGATGGTATGATGTTTATGAAACCCATTTTATTCTTTTGGTTATGATGAATGATTTATGTTTATGTTGTGGCACGCGTAAGAATTATTTCATTATGAGATGAGTGGGACCTATATCTCCATCCAATTAATTGGTTAAAGATTTATATCTCATGAGATAGACATGGATGGAATGGTAAGTTAATCCGGTTTGGTGATACAGGACTAGAACGAGGAGTGAACTCGATTCAGAAGGGGACTTTGTCCTCTAAGATGGTCTTAGCAGCAATGCCTTGGCTAATATAAAAATCATACCAAGTTCTGAATGGTTTCCACATTTACATGATTTATTCCCATGATATTTTATCAAGATATATGTTCCATTATGATACATGCCTTACGTACTTCCAAGATTTATGTCTTTGCTCAAGATTTTGATATTTAGATTTTATGTTAAAGTTTTTGAATTCAAATTATTATGGATTGTTTTATGTTCTCTATGATTACCCTTAATGGGAATTTGAGCACACCCTTTTTATTATTTATTTTCCCCAGGATTTGAAGAAATGTTTTAGGTATAAAAATGAAAGAGGAAGATCTTTATGGGAGATTTTGAAGATCTTTCCCCAAGATTAAAAGATTATATTTTGATTTTCCAAAGACACTAAACTATTACGGTCCTTTGGTGTCTGTTTTTGTTATGTATAATGTATTCCGAAAAATTAATGTAATTTCCATGTATGTCAAGCTTTCGGTCTCAACAGAGATGGTAATCCGTATGTATGCACAGGCGACAATATCATTCTATTGATGATGAAATAATATGTAATTTGATTTTATATTATATATAGAGAATAAATAACATGTTATATTTATTATTTAAATAAATTATACTCATTATTATACCCATCCAAACAATGAAGTGTGGAATATCAAATTCACCATGACACGGAGACGATAATCCGTACGTACACAAGTATGGTGACTTTATCATTCATAAAATGGTTAGAATAATGACTAAGGTTGTACTATATTTATAATAACATCAAAATATGTATAAGGTATTGGTGTTATTATTTTGGTATGGAAAGAACAATGAAAGAGGGAGGGGAAGAAGAAAATAACATTGAATGAGGTGATCAAATAATTACCTTTTCTTCAGGTGCTTCTTTGGGATTTGATCAAAAGGGTTCATTAAGTTGGATTTATGATCAATATAAGGACTCTAGGTTTAATTGAGTGTAGTTGGAAGAATATTTGAGTAGGGTTTGGCAGACCCAAATGTCATTGGAGGTGTGATTTTAAGAAAATGGGATGTACCCTTTTATAAGAGAGGTGAGGGTTATTTTAGGTAAATCATGAAATATTATTTTATTATAAAATCATATTCTGTTTATAATGGATCCAAATGGATTTTTTATAGTATAAGGTGGGGATGGGTCTAAATCCTCTCAACCAATATGTTTTTTACATGTTTGGGTAATGATATTAACCTTATCTTTTATATTTAATTCTTAGTTAAATAGTTTAACTTTTACCTTGTATTCATGCATTTTTATATAACATGGTTAATAAACATATTATTAAATATCAAGAAAACAAAAATTGGTTAATTAATGGCATATCAATCATTATATAAGTTCCTTGGATGAACCATATGTTGATAGGAATAATATATCATTTATTAATATAATATTTGATTTAAATACTCATTTATGTCAATTTTGACACTATTTATTATTTAGTTTTTTGCAAAGTCAAAAAACATGGTTACTTAGAAAAAAATACATTAAATCAACCCTAATATGTCATATTAACCAATAAAATTATTTTAATGCATCAAAAGTCTCAATGTTCATTTATGTAGATATTTATAAAATCAATTATTTCAATCCTTCATTAGTTCGGTAATTACTACATCATCATTGTGTCATATATACATTTAATTATTTAATGTCTAAAAATTATAAATAAAATACCCTGTTGTAGGAAATTTTATTATCTTTCTAATGAATATTTATAGTCAAATTTATCTTATGTATTACCCTATATTAAAAATTTGTTAGTTATTAAACATTGAATTTAACACTTTTAACTCTTCTTTAAATAAAATAATAATAAATGTACTAATCTAATTCAAGTGGATCGAAAAGGATAATATTTTAATCCTATGGTTTATTTTGGTCTAAATAAACTTATCAAATATAATTAGGACATTTCTAGGGTAATTATAATATCATTTTTACCATTAATTACCCTATTTACTTTTAATCGTTGTAAATAAAATTCAAAAGTTACTAATCACAAAAAATTATTTTCAACCTATTGATCCAAATTTTACATACTGATATCAAATATGTCTCTAATATTTTCGAAATTAAATTAACCTACGTATAACGTTGTGTTTTTAACTAATCATCAAAAATTGAAAGTTTTAAGAAAAAATACAAAAAATCACTGTAAGCTAATTTTGATATTCCAAATTATAAAATGATTTCAATTTTAAAAAATAAAAAACCAATAAGTTAAATTAATTAATTTAAAATTAATTTTCATGTCAAAACCAGAAAGTTGGGTTTTTCGAATAAAATCTATCAAAAGATTGACATGTGTTTATGTCCAATTTAAATGTTAAATTACTTATAATGAACTACGTTATATTAATTGATAAAAAAAATCAAATTATACTTTAACACCACTAAAATGTCTTATTAATCACTATAAATTATTTGGATTAAAAAAGTTGTTTTCAATTAAAATTTTCTATTTAACACTATTAATTAAAATATTAATCTTATCAGAAAAGTACTTAAAATTTATCTAAACTAAATTTTTATTTCCCACATCGAAATAAAAAATTAATTTCTTTTGATAGAATATATAAGAGTGTCAAATATTGGATTTTAAAAAGGGTTCTCCATTAAAAGGCGAAAAACAGCATTTTTTGGAAAATACTTCTTTTACCTGAAAAATTGAATTTGTTCTTATATTATGTCTAAGAAACACCAATCATTAATTTTAAAATAATAAAAAAAATATATATATATATAATTCAATATGTGGATAATAATATTCATAACTTCTTTTTAAATGGCTAGTTTGATTGTTCCAGATATGCTTGAACTTGGTGTTGCATGTAGCATAAGCTATCGAATTACCATAAAGATATAACGTATTATGAAATCATGGGGTGTTACATTCTCCCCTCATTCAATAAATATGCACCCTCTCAATTTGAAATTTTTATTTGAAAATAAAAAATAACTTTTTGGAAAACCCACATCAGAAATATAGTTAATAAAATTTAGTTTTAATAAGAGGGAAAGAGAAATTAAAATCTCACCACCAAATTCGTAATTAGAATAGGAGATCATTGGTGGAAATTTGAGACACCTAATTGTTGAAAAAAGGTAAATACTTATAGGAATTGATTGAGGTCATCAATTAAAAACATGTGAATAATAAATAGAAAATTGAGGGCTTTAAATCCAAAAATCCATGATGATTTAAAATATCATTGGTTCAAAAAACCTAAGGTATTAGGATAACAAGTTTTTTGGTTTTATGTTCCTTTCCTTAATGTTTAGGAATTAATTTAGTCATATAATTAAGAAAAAAAATAATACTTAACAAGTAGAGTTCTATCCATTAAATAATTTTACCATAAACTGATCTTTCACTCCAAAGATAATATAACACAAAAATATTTTGTTTAACCTAATCATATCCGGTTTCAAAAAAATTATAATTCATATTTCATACCATTTTAAAAAAACTATATTATACAAACCAAGACATTATGTTGGCTAGTTGTTGGCGATGCACCCTTGTCGCCATTCGGTTGTGGGTCCATGTCTCACAACCATTTAATGTGTGATGGGTTGTCGCCTGACCTCTAAGTTTCCCTTTTTATAACAGCACAAAAATAATATTAAGAAATGTTTTAACCATAAACAATATTATCCAATGTACATCTTAATTCATTCTAACATTTAGATTTATCCAAAATACCTTGGTTTAAACTCATGGTCCAAAATTTATAAGGTAAACATATTGAAGATCTATTTTCCAATTTACAACATTTGAATACATTCACCATGTATTCGCTTAAAACATGGTAACACCCTTAATTACCATAAAACCTTATTGATTACATTCATGCTCCCTTATTAATTATTGAATACTAGATATACTTTTTATATCCAAACATTTCGTAAACTCCAACAATCAAGGAATAAACAAACAATTAATTAGTTTCAAGGTAGTCAAGAATATCCAATATAATTTATCAAAATCAACCATCTCTTATTCCAAAATCACTACATCAGTATTAGGACTATATTATGGTTTACCTTTATTTCAACCATATATTTTCCAAAATATTTAACTTCCTGTTGAGTAACTTTTCTTAGTACCATATAATCTCAAATCCTCAAGGAAATAGTACTGTAGTACAGTCCTTATTTATTTATATAATTAATATAACCAGTACATAGTTGATACAACACTCAAATGACATAATTAATTAACAAAAATATAAGAAAACTAATTATTTCTCTTCATAAACGGTAGTATAATAACTTGATTATTATCCAATAGAATCATTTTAAGTATACTCTGATGATTGGGACATTGATTCACATAGTGTCCCAACTCTTTAAAGATGAAGAATTTTACATTTGAAACCTTTTTCTTACCCTTTAAATTACGTACTACGTGTCCTTTTTCTCCACACTTATAACAAACTCCCATTAACATCATGAATTTACCAAGGTTATTCTTTCCACAATTATCACATTTGGGAAAATACTTCTTTCCCTTCTTCCCTTTATCCATCATTCTCTCAACCTTCCTTTTATTCTCTAGTTTTCCTTCAAAGCCATTAGACTGAGAGAATTATTTACTTATCTTATTAACACATGATATTATTTCTTCATATGATTAGAATACATGGGAGACGATTTACCTTCGAAAAGTTTGCTTAAGACTATGAAATCTATGATCCTTCTTACTCTTTAGATCATGTGTATTGCTGGAGTTATCATTTATTCCCCTGGGCACCAATTCTAAACAATGTTATATACTATATTAGTTTATGAATAGGAATTCATAATTCCAAATAGGTAAAATGCCTAACGTAAATTGAAATGTTTATTCATATAATCTATTATTATAATTTTTTCCCTTGAGGATGTATTTACTCATAAATCCTTCATAATGAAGAAAATGTGAATTATCCTAAGCATATCCCCCGGGAGTGTCGTAACCAAAAGTTCTATAACGCCCGTTGTCATGCACCTATTCCTGTTTGGGTCTAGCTCAAAGAATTTATTACGGGTTTTACCTCTAGATACATCTATGCTAGTGCCGCCTCTACCTGCTAGTATCCAGATAGGGATGTATTTCTTGTAAAATTCAAAAAATCTCTAAATTACCTAAATTATATGAAGTTGTTCTATACTAATTCTCAAAGCCTATATTAGGGTATTGTTCTATGATCAGAGTTTTTTTAATCAAGTTTCCAAGGATTGTACTAAACTTCCTCTGATACCAACTGTAACGCCCCTACACTAGTTACCAAGAGTCGGTGAATTATTACATAACATTGGCTTGATCACAAGAGATAATGCCTTTAAAGAATGATTAGT
Organism: Viscum album; assembly: GCA_963277665.1. Classification (NCBI taxonomy): domain Eukaryota; kingdom Viridiplantae; phylum Streptophyta; class Magnoliopsida; order Santalales; family Viscaceae; genus Viscum; species Viscum album. Next base: position 457,800,765 of record OY728139.1, on the reverse strand, counting down.
TTTTTAGCCATGGAAGTACTAGATACATACATAATTTTTACATTTTATCATGAAATAAAAAAAACAAAAACATTTTGTCCCCTTTGAATACACTCATATCCATTAGCTTATCTCTATAGGTCAATCATAATATAATTTTACACTTCCTGGGAAAAGGAAGACATTTGAAAGGGGTGATCTCAGATTATCAGTTAGGATAAAAATATAGTGAAAACTATCATAAATAAGAACAAAAATTTAATGTAATGTATAAGACTAAAAAACAAGCCTTTTAAACCTAAAAATAATCATAATATAGAAAACATTAATAAAATAATTTCATTTACTTATTCAAATGGATATTTTACTATTTGAATAATCTCATGTAATATCAATTGATAATTTCATAATGATGGAACACATAATGTTGGACATCCTAACCACATATTAAAGGCCTCTTTCCCAGACCAAAAATAAGATTTTTTCATGGCCTTCTGCCACGAAACTAGTGTTTCTCATGGGAACTATCGATGCATCGAGAAGCTATAGCGGGCTCTACTAGTCACATACTAAGTCCAATGCATTCCTCATATGAAAATGTTGAAATATAACATAAAAATTCGTATTAAAACTAGCATATGAAATGTTAATACTTTAATGATAAACCAAGAATGGTATAAAAATAAAACATCCAAAATCAAACATATCACAAAAAATTCAATAGAATATGAAATATTGTATCATAATAAATCAACTTTAAACTAGTGTATAATCCATAAAAGTATGTTGACATTGATGAAATAAAAAATAAATGAGACAAATATATATTTCTATTTTGAGATAATTTTAAAGTAACATAATTATAAAAGAAAACATTTATATTGAAAATTTTCTTATAATCATGTAAGGGAGGATTTTAAGATGTTATAACGGTGGAAAATAGCCACACTGTCCATATAAGTTAAAAACATTCTTTCCATAATTTTTCAAAAAGGTCATAAAGTACCGTGTTTGGAAAATGACAGAAAGATTCCTTTCAAAACATTTTATAAAAATTAAAACAAAGTTATAAATTATATTAACCAATAGAATAATAAATAGTTAAAAAGTTTTGAATTTAATTTTTATGAAACAAGGATGTAGATGATAATGAGTTCCCAGTAGATTTTTACGTATAAAAACCTCGGATAATAAAAAGATTGTAAAATTAACTCTTGCCTTGTATTTCACCATGGTCGAGGGTACATTAACCTCATATATAATAGTTAAATCATTGTTATTAAATTATAAAATAATAAATACATAAATATGATATCATAAATGATCTTATAATATTGCTTTGTTTATAATATTTTAATAGTATCGTTGTTTCGTGTGTTAACTGATTCGTTTTACTTTATACGTTTTGTTACGTAAGTCAAGTTTGTTATGTATAGGAGGTATTTTATTCATATATAGAATTATATTAAGTTCTTAAACATTATTTTTAATCATAAAATGAAAATTATTCTTGAATGGATACGATGTGGAATGAACCTCATTACATTCGTGGAGATGGTAATCTGTATATACGTACGAGCGACAATATCATTCTATTGATGGTGAAATCATATGTAATTGGATGGTATATTATATATAATGAATAATTAACATGTTATATTTATTATTTAAATCAACTATACTCATTAGTATACCCATCTAAATAACAAAGTGTTGAATAAAAAACTTCACCATGATGTGGAGACGGTAAGCCGTACGTACGCACGTATGGTGACTTTTTCATTCATAGGATGGATAGAATAATGAATATGGTTGTACCATATTTATAATAAAATTACAGTATGTAGAAGGTACATGAGTTATTATTTCGGTATGGAAACAAAAAAAAAGAGGAAGTGGAAGAAGAAAATCACCTTGAAAGAGGTGATGACATAATTACCTCTTCTCCAGGTTCTTCCTTTTGATTTGAACAAAAGGGATCCTTAGGATGGTTTATGATCATAGTAAGTTTTCTAGGTTGAAGTTAGGGTAGTTGGTAGGATATTTGAGTAGGGGTTGGCTGAGCCAAAAGGATTTGGAGGTGTGATTTTGAGAGAAGGGGAAGTACCCTTTTGTAAGATAGGTGAGGGTAACGTAAGAAAATCCTTGAAATATTATTTTATTATAAAATCATATTCAGTTTATAATGGATCCAAATCGATATATTTTGATGCTAAGGTGGATATGGGTTGAAATGATCTCAACTAATAGGTTTTTGAAATGTTTTGGTCACCATGTTATCTTTATCTTTTATATTTAATTCTTAGTTAAATTGTTTAACTTTTACCATGTCTTCTTGTATTTTTATATTAAATGGTTACCAAACTTAATATAAAATGAATTACAAACCTCAAGTGGTTAATTAATGAAATATCTATCATTATTTAAGTCCTTTTTATGGTCATTCGATTTTAAGGAATGTCATATCATTTAATAATATAGTATTTATTTTAAATACTCATTTTTTGTGAATTTTGACACTATTTATATTTTGTTTTTTTGAAAGTCAACAAAACTTTATTAATTAGAAAAAAATACATTAAATCAACCCTAACATGTCATATTAACCTATAAAATTAATTTAATGCATAAAAAGTCTCAATTTACATTTATTTTGATATTTATAATGTTAATTATTTTAATCTTTCATTAATAAGGTAATTACTGTATCATTATTGTGTCATAAATAAATTTTTTTATTTAATGTGTAAGAATTATAAATAAAATACCATGATGTAGGAAATATTTTTAACTTTATAATTAATATTTATAGTTGAATTTATTTTATGTATAACCCTATATTAAAAATTAATTAGTTATTAAACACTGAATTTAAAACTTTTAACTCTTCTTTTGATTTTGGTCGAAATAAACTTATCCAATAGAATTAAGACATGTGATAGGGTAATTATAATATCATTTTTACCATTAATAACCCTATTTACTTTTAACGATGGAAAATAAAATTCAAACATTAAAATTCTCCAAAAAATATGTTCATCCTATTGATCCAAGTTTTAATTAATGATATAAACAGTATCTCTCGGATTTTTGTAATTCAATTCATAGAAGTGTTAAAATTATGTTTAATGCAAATTTTCCAGTGTTCCTAGAAGGTGGGTAAAAGTTATTAAATAGTTCAATAAAATAATATATATAAAATATTATTATAAAATGAATTATATGGATTACATTGGAATATTATAGGTATTATTTATCTCTTTTGACTTTAAAATATATTTAAATAAAAATATTAATTATTTAAATAAAAAGTTGGTTTTTAAACAATTACGCAGTGTTTTTCAATATTAAAAAAATTGAATGTTTTCAAAAAAAAATTCCCAAAAATCACCCTAAGATAATTTTGATATTCCAAATTCAAAAATTATGTCTATATTACAAAATTTAAAACATATAAGTTACATTAATTAATTTAAAATTAATTTTCATTGTCCAAACCAGAAATCAGGTTTTTAAGAAGTAAAAAATATCAGAAGATTGACATGTGTTTATATCCAATTTAAATGTGAAAATACATATAAATAACTTCATTATATTAATTGAAAAAAATATAGTCCAATTATACTTAAAAACTAATCAAATTTTATAATTTAACACTATAAGTTATTTCGATTAAAAAACCTTTTTTCAATTAAAATTTTGTATTTTTAACTATTCATCAAAACATGAAAGTTATCAAAATTAACAAAATTTTATCTAAACTAAATATTTATGTCCCGCTTATAAAGAGAAATTTAATTTCATTAAATTGAATATATAAGAGTACAAATATTGGATTTTAAAAGGGTTCTCCATTAAAAGGCCGAAAAACTACATTTTTTGAAAAATTATTCTTTTTTCTATAAAATGGAAATTGTCCATATATTATATCTAATAAATACAAATGTTTAATGTTAAAATTATATAGGATATATATATAATTAAAAATGTGGTTAATAATATTCATAACTTATTTTTTAAATAATTATTCTGATAGGTATTCATGCGCTTGAACTCGGTGTTGCATATAGCACAAGCTATTTAATTACCTTTAAGAGATAACATTCTAATAAATCATGGGGTGGTACATATAATGTTAAATACAAAAAATTATAGTTTTTCTCTATTAAAAATATTTAAATATTTTTTTTAAAAAATTCACCCAAACTAATTTTATATTGGTAGGTTTATGAAATTGACACTATTTTAGGAATATAATATACAAAATATAATAAATTTAACGTGTAAATTAAATAATAATTTATTCCAAAAATACAGATTTTAATATTATAATTGATTTTATGACCTTTTGATAAATTAATGAATGTATAATAAATTAATCTTTTAATTACTATACAACAAAAAATTAATTTATGAATTTATTTTATGAAAATAAATTTTATTTTTGATAATTATATTAATTTAAAAATTGTAATGAAACATTTACATTTAACAGAAATACCAACATACAATTTTCAACTTCTAAAACATTTATTTACTTATATCATGATATAATTTTATCATATAATAATTTATAGAAATACCTAAATTTATTTATAATTTAATATGATATTTTACTATTCTAATGGATGGATTAACATTCCTACGAGTTAGATTACTATTCTAATGACTAGGTTGCCTTTCCAATGGTATTGGTTCCTTAATTCTTATTACGACCTATTTTTTTCATTAATTCTTCACTAAACTGTATTTTATCTCAATGTGATATATATATATATTTATATTAAGAATGTGGTATTATATTATTAACATAATGTATTATTTCTAAATCATTTTCTGTGAGTGTGTTCTATCTTGTGGTTTGAGTGGATCCAAATTTTCATATTCTTATTGTCTTATTTTGTATTTGTTTCCTGGATGTAGTATTTTAATTTATCATTTGTTCTTTTTATGAATAATGTAGGATTACTCATCTATGAGAATATTTTTTGCTAGTTTCTCTGTGTGATATATGAGTTTTGTGAAATAATTATAAGAAGGTAAATTCCATGGATAAAATTATGGGTCATTATAAAAACTGTTTATTCCAAATATCTCTTAAACCCTTATTTTTTTCACTCAAACATATCAAAAAGATAAATTAGACAAATTTATATATGTACAATGCTTCAATATAATAAAAAATATTTTAGGGACTTTGCTATGTCTTATTCACTATGTTGTAGAAAAATTAAACATTTCAAACAACATTAGAACATATAATTACATTTATATGTATTCCTCATAATGATATTAACAATGCTAAATTTTCAAACACCATTATCACGTGTTTTTTACATTATATTTAATCCCACTAACTATCATAATTAAAATTTATTGAAAATAAATATAACATTTATCTTCTGTTGGGGGTCAATAATATCCCCATTTGGACTTACTATTTACATGAACATCCCTCCCCCTTATTGACAATAATGATGAAGTGAATTGATGTATGAGACTAACTCAATATTGTCAAAGTAAAATAAAAATGATTTAATGATGACTATATTTATATGATATATCTATTTTTTAGAATTCTAGAGTGGTTAAATCAATAATAATTACTAACCATAAAGACATTACCCCTTTAAAAAAATACATATATATATTATATATTTCATTCATTAATCAATACACATATTAAAATAATTTAAAATACGGAGATTAGACATCCTACCCTACAGATAAAATCTCCTCACTATTAAATAATAAAAATCATAGTAGGATACCCAAAAAGATATACCTATATAACTGGGGGTGGGATAAACTCCCATATATAATAATTTATTGTCAAAAGACTGATTTTGGATTTGATTTGTTAAAATATTAGAAACATATTCAATGGATTGAAAAAAACTCGATATTAAATGAACTATAAACCCACTTTTAATTTATTAAATGAAATTTCATATCAATATGTCTGTATATAGAATGATTCAAAATATTTTAGGAATGATTCATGGTGATTTAATTATCACTTTTGACAACCATATAATATTTGGGGTTTACATCAATACGAATATGTCATGTAATCATCCACATCATTTGAGTAGATACATGTTTAGAAGCCATATATTTTGATTTCGTAGAACTTTTTTTCATGGTATTTGTCTCTTTGAGTGATATGAAACACATTTTTTAACATAAATGAACAATCTTCCTGAATTGAAATTTCTATCTTCAATTTATTCTACAAAATCAGTATCAATATAAATAAGACTCACCCCACCATATTTATTTTATAAAATATAATAAATTGTGTTATTGGAAAAAATAGTTTTATCATGGTTTCCAAAAGATGATAATCCTTTGAATTTTACTGGAGTATAGAAGAAAGAGTTATAGTTACATTATATCTGGTAGGGTCCCATTTATGTACAATATAATTAAAATGATCTTCCCAAACTCTATCTCATTCATATATTTATGTTCATAATCCAAGAATAACCTAGTTCAAACATCTATATTTTTAGATACTCCTCTTGATTCCACCAGTCCAGTGTTTCCCAGTAGTCCTTTAACATGTATTTCTTGTAAAATTAAAACATGTCTAGGAACATCGGATATTTGTAACCCCAAGAAGAATCTCATTTATCCATCATATGAAATATCAATATTTTCATTATTTTAAAGTAAAAAATACCCCCTTACATTTTCTTCATAAAATGAAATAATTTTATCGACAATATATTAAATACCCATTTGGGATATATTGTTGATCTTAATTTTAAACAAATTGTTTCTGAAATTAAATTTCATGAAATCCATGCCTTCATGTACTTATCTATATTTAAATAACAAGACCTTATTGCTTATTTCATCCTATATAGAGCCTATTTTTATTTTAATTCCGTAGTTACATCATTCTAAAACTAAAACCCCTCATGTTGCTCCATGTAATCTTTATCATCTAGTTCACCAATATGAAATAATTACATTACATATATTTGAATGATATATAAATTTATATGATTATAAATTCCATGAAAATTATTATATATTATAACACCCCGACCCCTCTAGGCTAGATAATGTGCATTACTTGTGATATTGGCATGGTTAGAAGGAATGGAAATCCTAAAGGAATGATTAGTTTAGTAGTCTTGAAGAAACTAGATACATATATGTAACTAAAATTACATTTGAAAATGATTAAAAAATACAATACATAACAAAAACTAAAATCTGCATCCACAGGAACTCAAAAGAAGACCTTCTATTCATCACATGTCAAAGGTAGACAACAAAAGGGGGGAGATAAAATGCTAAGTAATGGTTTCAGATAGCGGAAGTATGAGTACAATAATAAGTGATTTAAAAACAATCCTACATAATCAATATGGCATTATGAATAAATGAATAACTAATGCCATTAACAAACTAAAAATGAAACTCCATCCACAGATTTTTTAATAGTAAAAATCTCATGGATAATAATAATAACTGATAATGAATAATGAGAATTATAATTAATTGGACATAATGTATTTGGAACATGAAACCATAATACCATAAAAACGTTTTACTTATGTGGGTAGAAACCCTTTTGATTTTGGTAACAAACTCGAAGGGTTTGTTACCAAACTATTTTGTCTCATGAGACCTACCGATGCATCGAGGGGCTATAGCGGGCCCCACCTACCACTTCATTTCCAAATAATTCTTTATCCATTGATTAAATACAAGAGAAATATTCCTTTTTAATATCCGTATAGAGTAGAGTATACAGATTCATCAATATTTCCATAATTAAAATAACTCTCCAATTAAACACCGTATGTAAAATGGAATACGATTTATACTAAAAACATATCCATGAAATGAGATTATGGATATTTAATATAAATATAATTTCAAATTAAACGTGATCTCAAATGGGCATTAGGTACACCACATAAGGATTATTAGGTTCACAATATAAAGATAGTCACAACGAAAACAGTAGTTGAGACAAAGTCCCATACCACAATCTAATCAGTCGAATCATATGACCAAAACATAATGAACATCAAGTGAATCATTTAATAAAATGAATATAAAGGGAATAATTTTATTATATATCAAATGGAAGTTCACATATATAAAATATAAGGAATAATTGGAGAACAATAGAAATCTCACAGAGATGAAAGTGAGATGAGAAACCCCTTACCTTATGATCGATTGTGTTCTTTGTTTGTTTTAATGACCTGAATAATCAAATTTATCGTCATTAATTAATATTTCCATAACCTCATATACATATAATTTATTTATTATAACCTTATTAGGTTCATTCATGTCCCTTTATATGGGTTCAATTGGTTCAATTTTCAAGTTTTGGAAGCATTTTCTACCTTGGTTTTCATGGTTCTTTTACATGTTTCCATGAATGGAAGTTCATTTGAAAAATGGTTAAACATCCAGAATTGTTTATACTTCTTATTAATGAAATTATGGAGTTATAAATGATCTTATAATGATTTTTCTTTATATACCATGATTATGATTCATTAGTTAAAACATTAATGATGTTCGTTTAGATCATTTTAGTGGTTCTTTGATAATAACAACCACATTTTTTTTTATAAATTAGAACCATGAGTTCCAAAGAATTACAAAACCATGGGTGAATCATAACCCAAATATTATAACCTGGTTCTACCATATAAATTGTTTCATGACCGGACATGAAATAATTAATGCGAATTGAAATCTCATCGTCTACGATGTCGGTAATTCGACATGTCATAGACAATGTTTTTAATTCCTTGAACAAGTAGAGGAAAGAATAATATTGATGATGAATTTATCATGAACATTAGAACATACATAATAAACAAGATTCTGGATATTTTTACTCCTCTTGGGTAATAATATATGAAAAAGGATAAATAAATAACACAAGATAAAAGAATAATTTTGAAAAAGCTTACAAACATTCTGCAGCCTAATAGCTACACAAAATGGTTTTAGAAAATATTAAAAAGAGAGGAAAAAATGGTCACCTATCCATAAATGAATTATAATATATATTAGATAATTAATAGGAAGAAAAATTAGAACATGGTATGGAAACATGAAAGACATTCTACATAAAAGAGAACTTGAAAGGAAAAAATAAAGAAATTGAGAATTTTCTTACCTTGAGGAGTAACCCTAAGAACATGAAGGTTGAGACCTTGGGAATTGAGGAAACCTTGGTAGGACTAATATGGAGTTAAAGAGGTGATAAATTCTTTGAGTGAGAATAGTTAATTAATTCAATTAAGGGAAGAGTTGGTATTTATAGGAAAATTGAGGGATTATTTTAATAATTTTCAAGGGACACCTCATGAGTGGTTTTTGCAAAACCATGGGCTTGCCCAAGGTATTTGCCCATGGTATAAGACACATGGGACACCTCACGTCCTATTTAACTATTCACAAGTCGACCAGATTTATGATATCATTATTATATCATTAATGATGTCATTAACATACTGAAACTAAAAACTGTATTTTTTACTATTCACTGAAAAATAAACTATTTCAACAAAATTCCCAAAATTCACCCTGACCATTTATCGACGTGTAGATTTCAAAAGTGAAATCCATTTTTCAAAAATAATTTTCTAAATAATTTTAATTTTATATTTAAATACAGTCATAGTTAATTCAAAAAATAACAATCTTAAAGTGCAGCTAGTTTTATTTCTCATTGAAAAAATAATTAAGATCTCATTATAATATTGACTTAAGAAAATAAAATAATATTATTATTAACTATTCATAAGGGTATGTTACTATTCATATTAATATTCATATGGGTATGTTACTATTCTCAAAAAATCAAGTTTGTTTTATAAGACTCCAAATGACTTACCGAACACAACTCTAGATGACCATTTTTCAAAATTCAAAACATAAAAGTGAGAAATTTATGCTTAATGTATAGGTTTTAACTACCTCCTAAATAACCTAGTGTTGTTTTAAAAGGAAGACAGGGATGAATAGAATGTAATTCAGTGATGAATAGAGAAACATAACATAATATGTTTGGGGTACTTCATTATTCCCTCCTTTAGAAAATTTCATCCTCGGAATTTACAAAATATTACCTAAAAATTTTCGGGTATGTCATTAACATAAGATCCCAAGGCTCCCATATTGATTCCTCCATCTTATGGTTCCTCCATAGAAACATTACCAGATGATTCATCTGATTTCTCAATACTTGTTCCTTGTATCAAGAACATTGATAGACTTTTCACAATAAGACAGATCCAGCTCAAGTTCTACTTCTTCATAATTGAGTACCTGTGTTGGGTATGGCATGTAATTTTTTAAAATTGACACGTGGAACACATTGTGAATGTTGGAGAGACTTGGAAGCAATTCCAAATAGTAAGCTACGACTCAAATTTGGTCCATAATTTCAAAAGGTCTGATGTACCTGGGCCTTAACTTTCCCTTCAAACCAAATCGTATAATACCCTTCCATGGAGATACCTTTAAGAAAACGTGATCAAATTCTTGAAACTCCAAATCCTTCCTTCAGTTATCTGTAGATCTCTTTGGCCTACTTTGAGATATTTTAATATGGTTGTGGATAATCTTACCCTTTTCTATTTTTTCTTCAATATGTTCTGGGCCCACAAGTTTTCTTTCACCAACTAATCCTAGAATGTTGGTGTACAACATATCCTCCCGTATAATGCTTCATATGTTTCCATTTTAATACTTATGGATGCTATTGTTATAGGAAAATTCCATGAAAGCTAAATACTGATCCCACCTGCCTTAAAAATCAAGTGAAAAAGACCTCAACATGTCTTCCAATGTTTGAATAGTACGTTCTGATTTTCCATCAGTTTGTGGGTGGTAGGAAGTACTCAATTGATTATCGGTATCTAGGGCCTTTTGAATACTTTTCTAGAATATTGATGTAAAATGTGGATCTTGATCTGAAATAACCGATAGAGGTACTCCGTGAAGTCTAACCACTTCATTAATATATAGTCTTGCAAGACGTTCAAGTGGTAGATCTTCTCTTATAGAAAGAAAATGTGATGTCTTGGTAAGACGATCAATAATGACCCATATTGCATCATTCCTTCTAGGAGTATTTGGTAGTCCCAAGACAAAGTCCATCATGATATTATCCCATTTACACTCAGGTATGGGAAGAGGTTTCAATACTCCTCCAATCTGTTTCCTTCCAGCTTTCACTTGTTGACAAACCATACATCTTGACACAAAATCAGCAATCTCCCTCTTCATGTTTTCCCACCAAAAATGTTCCTTAAAATCTCTATAAATCTTACTGATACCAGAGTGTATTGAGAAATTGGAACTATGAGCATCATTCAACAATTCCATTTTTAGATCAGGTATATTGGGAACACAAAGTCTCTTCCCAAATCTCAAAATTTCATCTTCATATACGAAGTCACTCAATCTCTTATCATTCACAGCTTTAATCTTCTTTTGAAACTCCTCATCATAAACTTGAGAAATTTTTATCCTTTATAGTAAATATGGTTTGGTAATCATTTGAAAAAGAATTGATGTTTCACATTCCATGTTTATTCCCATATCCATATTTACTAGATCCAGGAAAATAGGATCCCTATCAACTCTCATCTTATTCAAAACTCCATGATCATTTCTGCTCAAAGCATCTGCCACCTTATTTTCTGTCCCCAGGTGGAAGTGTATCATGCAATCATAATCCTTGAGTAGTTCAAGCCATCTTCTTTGCATCATGTTGAGTTCTTTTAGTGAGAAAATATACTTCAAACTCTTGTGATCGGTATAAATCTCACATTTTCACCATAGAGATAATGTCTCTATATCTTCAAAGAAAAGATTAAAATAACTAACTCAAGATCATGAGTAGGATACTATTTCTCATGATCTTTTAGCTGTCGTGATACATAAGCTATAACCCTATCATTTTGCATAAGGACACAACCAAGTCCTTTCTTTGAAGAATCACTATAAATAACAAACCCATCATTCCCCGATGGTAGAGTCAATATAAGAGCTTTGACTAATCTTATCATCAGTTATTTGAAACATTCTTCACAATCTTTTGTCCAAACAAATTTAACCCCATTATGTGTGATCTTGGTTAGAGGATTATCCAGGAGGGTAAAATTCTGAATGAAGCATCGATAATTACTTGCTAGGCCAATAAAACTGCGTACCTCAGTTATATTTGTTGGCGTGGGCCAATCTTGGATTGCCTTTTTCATCACATGATCAACTAAGATTCCATCCTTAGAGACAATATGGCCCAAAAAGAATCTGATCGAATCCAGAATTCACACTTGCTAAACTTCTCATATAATTCATTTCGTCTAAGATTTCCCAGAATAACTCTCAAGTGACTCTGGTGGTCTTAATATATTTTTGAGTATAAAAGGATATCATCGATGAATATCACAAAAAAGTTATCAAGATATTACTTGAAAATTCTATTCATTAAATCCATGAAAACAGATGGTGCATTCGTCAGTCCAAAAGGAATAACAGTAAACTCGTAATTACCATACCTGGTTCAAAATGTTGTCATCAAAATATCATCCTTCCTCACACTCAGTTGATGATATTTGGATCGAAGGTCTATCTTTGAAAATGATTGATCTCCATGAATTTGTTCAAATAAATCATCAATCTGGGGTAGAGGATACATGTTCTTTATTTTAATAGCATTGATTTCTCTGTAATAAATGCATAGCCTCTTGGATCAGGCTTTCTTTTTTACAAACAAAACCGGGGCTCCCTGTGGAGAAACACTCGGTCAAATAAATCCATTCTCACACAACACTTCTAGTTGTTTCATCAGCTCCACTAACTCCATAGTGGCCATTATATATGGGGTCATTGATATAGGTCTTGTAACAGGAATTAAGTCAATGGAAAACTCAATTTCCCGCTTAAGAGGATGTCCAGGTAAATCCTCTGGAAACACATCAATGTATTCTTTCACTATATGCACATCTTCAATTTGAATATTTATTTCTTCATCCATAGATATTGGGTTATCTTCCTCTCCAATAATTGCATTCAATAGAGCTACTGGGGGTGGGTCTAGATAAGAATCAGATGGCGAAGTCTCCGCTCTAAAGATAAGAGATTCTAAACCATTTTAAAAAATTGTAACTTCCTTTTTCTTGAAATAAATCCTCGCATCATAATTTGATAGCCAATCCATACAAAGAATTATATAAAATTCAATCATGGTTATGATGATAAGGCTTGAACCTAAAGCACGTTTTGGTGTTTGGAGGGGGACTAGTCGACATGCCTTTGTTGCAATGATACATACCATGGGAGTTTTCACTGAAAAATCCTTCCTTAAATGAAATTGGACATATCTAATTTTCTTGGCAAACTGAGAGCATATAAATGAACACAATGATCCAGAATCAAATAATGTGTTGGCTATGTTTGAGAAAACAATTAAAGTACCTCCCACCACATCACTAGGAACATCAACCTCTGTGGTTGTAATCAAATAGGATCTCCCTTGATCTCTTGGATTGTTTTGAGGCATGTTTCCTTGGAGCTTAGGACACTCATTTTTAAAGTTTCCCTTCTCTCTACAATTGTAGAATTGAACATTATTGAATTGTTTCTTCCCCTTTCATTCATCAGATCGATGACCCTTTTCTCTGTAGTTATAGTAGACTCCCTTTCCATTCAAGCATTTCTCGGGATGATTCCTTCCACAGTTATTGAATAATGGGAAACTATTAATTCCCCTTCTCTTCTTTGGTGATTCCCATTTTCCTTTGTTATCAGGATACCGCTTCTTTTCTTGGTTTCCTTTGAAAAACATTTATCTAGAAAATTCATTCTCTGTTTTGAAGGCACATGATACAATTTCATCATATGATGAAAATGATTGAGAAGCCAGTTACCTTTGAAGAATTGGCTTTAGACCTTCAAATAAATGATCAATCTTATCCACTGAGTCACGAACGTAATACACGATATACCGGGATAGCCTTGTGAAGGTAGCCTCATACTCTACAACACTGTCTTATTCCCTTTGTTTCAATCCATGGAACTTCATCTTCAATTCAGTTTGTTGCTCACGAGGGAAATATTTTTTATAGAATATTTCCTCAAAAGTCATCCATTACATATCCTCTATCTCTTCTTCCTCTGTGTTATTTTCAATCAAGGACCACCATTGATCAGCGTCGCCGTTGGAAAAATATACTACCAGTACTAACTCTTCATTTTCATTGCATCTTAACTCCATGAATATCTTTTCAAGGGACTTGATCCATTTCTCAGAAACCACTGGATTAGTAGTCTAACTGAAATATTGTGGATTCTACCGCATGAAACAATCCAACACAGGTGTTGAATGGTTATTCATTACAACTTGAGGAATATTTCCCAATATGGTCATGATCTGATCTGCTCCATCGTTGACTATGTTGACTTTCTCAGTAGGGAGATACCTACCTTTCCAACGAGTATTAATTACCCTTAATCCATTAGTTTGCATTTCTAAATAATGCGATACACTATATTATTTTATGAATCTAAAATAGAAAAGCACTAAACATAGATTGAAATTCTATGCATAGCTAATCTTATAAACAGGGTTCCTCTAAGGAAAAATTTACATTAACACCCTTCATAATGGCTTGTAATGAAAACATGAATTATCCTAAACAGATCCCCCAGGAGTGTCGTAACCAAGAGTGCAGGAAGGCCTGTTGTCATGCACCAGTTCCAATTCATGTCTAGCTCAAAGCGGTGTTTTCAGGTTTTACCCCTAGATACATCTGTGCCAGAGCCGCCTCTACCATCTCGTATCCACACATGGATGTATTGATTAAAATATCCACATAATCAATTCCTTACCAATATACCAGGAAGTTATTTTATGTTAATCCTCAGATACGACCTTAGGGATTTGTTCCCTACTATACATTTCCTACTCTAGTTTCCATGTTTTCTACTAAACTTCCTCTGATACCAACTGTAACACCCCGACCCCTCTAGGCTGGAGCCGGTGCATTACTTGTAATATTGGAATGGTTAGAAGGAATGAAAATCCCAAAGGAATGATTATTTTATTAGTCTTGAAGAAACTATATACTATATGTAACTCAAATTACATTGGAAAATGATTACAAAATACAATACAAAACAAAAACTAAAATCTGCATCCACAGGAACTCAAAAGAAGACCTTCTTTTCATCACCTATCGAAGGTAGAAAATGAAAAGGGGTAATCTCAAATACTCAGTAAGGGTTAAAATTTAAAGAATCATGAGTAAAATAATAAAGTGATTCACAAAGAATCTGATATAATCAATATGGCATAATTAATAAATGAATAAATAATTCCATTAATAAACTAAAAATGAAGCTGCATCCATAGATTTTTTCATAGTGAAAATCTCATGGATAATAATAATAACTGATAATGAATAAAGAGAATGGTAATTAATTGGATATCATGTATCTGGCACATGAATCCATAATACCATAAAAACGGTTTAGTTCTATTGGAAGAAACCCTTCTGATTATGGAAACAAACTCTAAGGGGTTTCGCCAAACTGTTTTGTCTCATGAGACCTACCGATGCATCGAGGGGAAATAGAGGGCCCCACCCGCCACTGCTTGTCCAAATAATTAATTATACATTGATTCAATACAAGATCAATATTCCTTTTCAATATATGTATAGAGTAGAATATACAGATTCATCAATATTTCCATAATTAAAATATCTTTCCAAAAAACACCGTATGTAAAATGGTATACAGTTTAGACAACAAACATATCCATGACATGAGATTATGGATATTTAATATAAATATAATTTCAAAAGAAAAGTGATCTCAAATGGGTAATAGGTACACCACATAAGGATTATTAGGTGCTTAATACAAAGATAGTCGCAACGAAAACGGCAGTTGAGACAAAGTCCCTTACCACAATCTAATCAGTCAAATCACATGACCAGAACATAATGAAAAGCAAGTGAATCATTGAATAACATGAATATAAAGAGGATAATGTTATTATATATAAAATTTAAGTGAAAATATATCAAATATAAGGAATAATTAGTGAATAATGGAAATCTCAAAGAAATGAAAGTGAGATGAGAAACCCCTTACCTTATGCTCAAGTGTGTTATTACTTTGTTTTAATGACCTGAATAATCAAATTTAGCTTCATTAATTAATATTTCCAGAACCTCCTTTACATTTAATTGATTCTCTATAACTTTATTAGTTTTATTCATGGCCCTTTATATGGGTTCAATTGGTTCAATTTTCATGTTTTGGAAGCATTTTCTTCCTTGATTTTCATAGTTAGGTTACTTGTTTCCATGAATGGAAGTCCATTTAAAACATGGTTCAACTTCCAGAATTGTTAATACATATAATAAAAGAAATTATAGAGATATAAAAGATCTTATAATTATTTTGGGTTAAATACCATGATGATGATCCATTAGTTAAAACATTAATGAAGTTTATTTAGATCATTTTTGTAGTTCTTTGATAATAACAACCTCATTTTTTATAAATTAGAACCATGAGTAACAAAGAATTACTGAACCATGGGTGAATCATAACACAAATATTATAACCCAGTTCAACAATATAAATGGTTTCATGGCCAGATTTGAATGAATTAAAGTGAATTTAAATCTCATTGTCTACGATGTCGGTAATTCGACACATCATAGAATGTGTTTTTAATTCCTTGAACAAGTTGGGGAAAAAAAGATTGATGATGAATTTCTCATGAACATTATAAAATCAAGAATATAAAAGATTTTGGATATTTTCACTCTTCTTGTGTAATAAGAGATGAAGAATGAATAAATAAAGAACTCAAGATAAAAGAATAATATTGAAATCGCTTATAAATATTTGGCAGCCTAACGGCTACGCAACATGGTATTAGAAAATATTAAAAAGAGAGGAGACAAGGGTAAACTATCCAGAAATTAATAATAATATAGATTAGATCATGAATATGAAGAAAAATAAGAACATTGTATGGAAACATGAAATATATACCACAAAAAAGAGGACTTGAAAGGAAAAAGAATGAAATTGAGAATTTTATTACCTTGTGGAGTAACCCTTAGAACCTGAAGGTTGGGACCTTGGGAACTTGAGAAAACCTTTGGAGGACTAATATTGAGGTAATGAGGCCCTAAATTTTTGAGTAATAATTGGGAATGAATTCAATGAAGTGAAGAGTTGGTATTTATAGGAAAAGTGAGGGATTATTTTAATAATTTTCAAGGGACACCTCATGAGTGGTTTTTTACAAAACCATGGGCTTTCCCATGGTATTTTCCCATGGTATAATCCAATTAGGACACCTCACATCTTATTTGACTATAAAAAAGTCTTCCAGATTTATGAAATCAATATTATATCATTAATCATGAAATTAACACACCGAAACTAAAAACTGTATTTTTTACTATTCACTGAAAAATCAACTGTTTCAGAAAAATTCCCAAAATTCACCCTAACAATTTATCAACGTGTAGATTTAAAAAATGAAATAAAATTTTCAAAAATAATTTTCTAAATATTATTAATTTAATTTTTAAATAATTTCATAGTTAATTCGAAAAATAACAATCTTAAAGTGCAAGTAGTTTTATTTCCCATTGAAAATATAATTAAGATCTCATTATCTTATTGCCTTATGAAAATAAAATAATATTATTATTTAATATTCATAAGGGTATGTTCCTATTCATATTACTATTCATATGGGTATGTTACTGTTCACCAAAAATGAAGTTTGTTCTATCAGACTCCAAATGACATACAGAACACAACTCTAGATGACAATTTTTCAAAATTCAAAACAAAGAAGTGATAAATTTATGCTTAATGTATAGGTTTTAACTATCTCCTAAATAACCAAGTGGTGTTTCAAAGGAACACAGAGATGAATATAATTTAACTCAGTGATGAATAGAGAAACATAACATAATATGTTTAGGGTACTACATATATTCAAGACTATAAATTAGGGAAAATATATCTTCAATGTCAACCCACTAGACATAAACATATATTTTATAGACTATTATATCATTTTTAATTAGAACACATAAATCATTATATATATTTTCCCCCAAATTAATATTTTTTTACAATGATCTTTTTCTATCTTAGTCTTGGAACAAGTTCCCATTTTCCCTCAATTTGATCTAGTTCACCATTTATATCTTGTATCCAATCATTGAGTTTAAAATATTCATCATCATTTTTGGGTTCAATCATGGAGATTAGGCTAGTGTGACTTGATCCATTTTATTTTATTCTAGTCTAGACTCCATTATTTTTATCTCCAATTATATTTTTTTTATTTCGATGCACCCTCATCCATGAATGTATACCTTTAATATTATATCTTTCTTCATCATTATTGGTATATGTATCATCTATGAAAAAATTTAGGTTCACTACACTCTCTTCACATATTATTAATTACCTTGTATAATAAAAAACAACCACACTTGCAATAATAATATAATATTTAAAAAATTCATCATTTTACCAGATATAATCATCATAATGGTCAACCACCTTCTCTAATGTATTGATAAAACATTTATATGGTATAATCTTAGATGTTTAATAAAGTTAATTTCCTCCATCTACCATTTTATCAAACATACTTCCAATACAATCTTTCCTTTCGATTTATAAAGAATTTATAAAAACTATAAAATGATTTACATTTAGCTTCATCATGAACCATATTTTATAATATGAAATGTTGAATATTGTTCTATAAAAACATTTATCTTCAATAATCCCTATAACTATTATTAATTGTTGCTAGGAATATCTTGACGTGTTATATTTAGTAAGAATAGATCTTCAAACAATAACAAGTAATAAATAGTTCTTTCATCTACCCTATTTAATTGAGTGGTATAAGGGGAATTATACTCCTTTATAATGATAATGTTTTACGATTCTAAGATAATTTATTAGTACAATGCTTACTACGATTATTTGATCTTAATTCCATTAAAGGTAAGCATGTTTGTTTGTTATCCAATAATCTGATACTTTTCAATATTTAATGATACTTTTATTTATGTGACATAAATATAATGATTTTAATTTTAGTGAAATAATAAATAAAAGTAATGAAATTACCATCTACAGTTGGTGACAATTTGGAAATTGGTACCCACACATTAGTGTAACTAGTTACAACGGGTATTCATTTTGAATATCCACTCCTTTGTGAGTTTTTTATTGATACTACCTTTCTTGTATGTATTTCACACATTATTAGTATATTCCTTTTCTATTGACCCAATAGTTTTTTAATGAAAATTAATTTCATATAAATATATCATAATCACATTAACTACTAAGTGCTATGAGACACTTAAAACATAAGTTTGTCACTTCTGTGATGTTAATTTCAAAAATCCGACATACACAGTCACGATTAGTAAGTTATTTAGAGTCCGATAAGAAAATATAATTTTTTGTGAATAGTAACCTACCCTTATGAATAGTAACATACCCTTATGAATAGAAACACACCCTTATGAATAGTGATATACCCTAATTAATATTAACATTACCTATGATAATATATAATGTTGAAAGTATGATATACCTATATTTTAGAATAAGTTAATGAGTGTTTTAAAACTGGTTTTGGATAATAAATTTTTATTTTAATTAATTATTAAATTAATAATATTTAGAAAATTATTTTTTAAAAATGGACATCATTTTTGGATTCTACAAGTCAAAAAATGGTTATGGTGAATTTTTGGGTTTTTCTGAAATACTTGATTTTTTTGATGAAAAGTAAAATATGGAAATTTACCATATATATACATTATAAGATAAATAGAATATTCCTAGAATCATGGCTGATGTCACCACCCTTATTCTGAATTCACATGATTATATTACTATTATTGTTCATGGAATACTTACTATTACTTTTTTTGTGAAGAAATAATAAACTAATAAGTTTTATATTATGAAATCCCCTCTCCCATCCACTATAAAACCCCCCTCTCACCCCCTCTTATAATCACTACTCTAAAGACTTGTGACTTCTCCAAATTCTCACCAAATACCCTCCCAACATCCTCTCCCACGTCCAGAATGCTTTGGTCTCATTAAAAGACCAAAACTTCTCCCTTAAGGATGTTCTCAAGGATGTTTGGTTCAAGAGGTAAATTCCTCTTTTTAAATCTTTGTCTTTCCTTTCATGTTTATATGTTTTCATTTTATATTACCTCTCTTATAAATTTTTTTGATGAATCCTATAAATTATATGTACTAGAATTTGTTCAGGATATTTGAATAAGTTATCATCATCTCCCCCTTTTTACCTTCTTTCATACTAGTTGCAAGAACACCATCCAAGATGTGTCAATTTTACACATTCAGGGACGATGGACTTTCGATTTCTATTATCATTATAAATTCTGGTTCTGGAACCATTCTTGTTATGGATGATCCAGATTATAATATATAATATAACCTATTTAAGATTCTGTAATCCCATTTTTAAATGGTATTAGGTTATAAAGAAAAATGGGTTCGTTGTAATCAAAACCTACAAATTAACCAAAACAATTATCATTATAGTTCTATGTGATAATTCATACTCATTCCATGTAACCAAGTTATATAAATGAAAAATAACACCTATTTATGTTCATAAATAATATATAATTTCAATTCTTAATATTTACATCCATTCCACTTCATTTCTTAAAAACAAGTGAACCAAATGTGAGAATAAGAGAAATGAACACTGTGGAACGATGAAAGTCAATACAATAACTAATCAATAAAGACATAAATGAACTAACCAAAATTATGATGAACTAAATAAACGTAAAATAGGTTCTAAAATAAGTTATTAATAAGTATAATTTCATATTCCATGAGCTTAAGTACAAGATCGGAACACGTTTGGAGTTAAGGTAAGGGTTTTTCCACCCGAACCTCTATTTTCATTCAGGATTCTTTCATTGTATAATTAACTCAATGAAATTATTATTTATTGTTATGTACTCATCATATATTCTGTGTGAGTATCATATATATGTTTAAAAACCATAACCCTTCCTTATTTTATGGATAGTTACACGTTTTTAAAGGACCTTTCAAAGTAGTTTCCAAAATACAAGCCCGATTCAAGGGAATTTCTCAAATTCATATCTATTTTCAAGGAAACTCTATAATCTGTTTTTGGGAACCATTATCCTTATAAAATCACTCATTTTATTATGAAAATACTATCTTTATTCACTTCTGGTTTTATATAAATATTTTTCGAAAAGACCTATTCTTTTCAAAATAAAAGAGTATTTATCTCAAGAATTGCTTAATGATTTTATAAGGGTGTTTTCATCAAATTCAACACTCTTGTTGATTCCATGGTATTATTAGGTTTAATCATTTATGAATTCATATACCATATTTTATTTAATGGTTTATTACTAACTCTATTGTGGATGATCTATCCAAAAACCATTCACTATAATATTCAAAATGGTTAGGGTTTTATGTTTAATGACAGGGGAAAGATAGTTACATTTCATATGATAGTTTCAATATGAATGTATTTGTTGTTTATGTTTATCCCCACTCAAATGAGGAATGCATTGGACTTAATATGTGATGGGTGAGGCCCTCTATATCCCCTCGATGCATCGGTAGGTATCATGAGACAAATAGATGTGGAAATGGCCGAGGTCTTTCCCAATGTGATATGGATTTTGGTCGAGGCCTTAAGCACTAGACGTCTAGGCCGAGGCCTTGAAAAATTGTTAAGAATGTCTGGTATTATGAATTCCACCATTATGAGTTCATCTATTGATATTTCATGTGGTTAATTGATTAGTATAATACCAATGATTATGTTTTGTTATGGCATTATTTACTCAGATCATTTTCCCGCCATAATGTGTTCATGTTTATTATTAAAGGCATGTGTTTTCAATTATTCACTATGTCTTATGTTTATACTATCTTCCTCTCTATTGCATACTCGTACTGAGCATTTGAGCTCACCCCTTTCTTATGTATCATTTATTTCAGGACATGAAGATGTTTTTTATGAATGACAAGATGAAATAACCTAGGAGTTATGTGTGTTGTCTAAGGAGTTTCCATGTTGTATTTCTCTTCAAGATGTAATATTGAACTTATGTATGAATCTTGTTTCCAATAATACTAAACTACTCGGTCCATCAGGATTCATATTCCTTTTATGTATTCCAACGTAATCAAACAAGGAACTTGCTCCGGGAAACCAGGGTTGGGTCCTTATAGTTGGTATTAGAGGAAGTATAGTAGAATAAATGGAAACAAGATTTTGAAAATGTAGAATTAGGGAAGAGTCCCTAAGTTAGTCATTGAGGATATAAATACAATAATGTCCTGGTATATTGTTAAGGAATAGAATATGTGGATCTTTCACGCAATACATCCCTGTCTAGATACGAGCAGGTAGAGGTGGCTCTCTCATAGATGTATCTAGGGGTAAAACCCGAAAACACCGCTTTGAGCTAGACTTGAACGGGAAATGGTGCACGAAAATGGGCCTTGATGCACTATTGTTTACGACACTCTCAAGGGATATTCTTAAGATAAATCTCATCTTCATTACAAGACATTATGAAGTATTGAAATGTAAAATATTCCTCAAGGAAACCATATTTGTGAATATAGGATTGGCCATTTGTAGGATCTTAATTTTTTTCTAAGTATTTTGTTATGATAATAATATACATTTTGATTCATAACCTAATATAGTGTATGCAATTATCTAGAGATGGAACCAAGTGGAAAGAATGGAAACCGCAAGAACACATGTGTCCCTTGTAAGGATTTTCCTACGATGCAAGATAGTGATGTTGGATCTGGTGCTGTGACTGATACTGAGCAACTCATAAATATACTAGGAAAACATACTCAGGTTATGAATAATAACCTTACCCATATGAAGTATCTGGATCCATCACATGGAGGAGCTATTCTAGATCACTTCATGTGACAACAACCTTCATCATTCAATGGGACTACAACCCCTCTTGTAGCAGAGCAGTGGATATGTTCCCTTGAGAAGATATTTCTCACATTGGGATGTAATAAAAGAGAGAAGGTTGTCATAGTAGTATATAATCTATTAGGAGATGTGCATCAATGGTGTTCATTAATCAAAAACACAATGGAGGAGGAAGAAATAGAAGAAATGGAATCGAGGTATTTTAAGGAAATATTCTTAGAAAAATATTTCCCTCGTGAACAAAGAGCAGATATGGAGAGGCAATTCTTGAATCTAAGGAAAAAAGAGGATGACAATTTTTCCAAGTATGAATCCTACTTTACAAGGCTGGCAAGACATGTTATGTACTACATACGAAATCCAAGGAAAAAATCGATCGATTATTTTATAGCCTATATCCATTAATCCGGCGGGCACTGGTCTCCCAAAATTTTTCATCATATTAGGACATAGTTTCATGTGCTATAAAGAACAAAAAATAATTCTCTAAGTATTATGACATTAAAGGAAAGTATGAAATGAAGAGGGAATCTAAAAACCATGGGAAAGGAAATAGGGAAACAAGGAAGAAGGGAAGAGTTTAATTTCCACCATGTGACAATTGTGGAAGGAAACACCCTGGTGCATGCTTAAAAGGAAAAGGAGTATGCTACAAATGCGGTCAGAAAGTCCATCTTGCTTGTGATTGAAAAGTAAAGAAGGAAGTCAATGATGTTCAATTCTATAATTGTCAAGAGATGGGGAACTATTCTAATAATTGTCCAAAACATCAAGGAAATATGCAATAGAAGAGTCCAAGGGGGAAGGACAAGCATATGCGATCACAACTGTAGAGGTTGAAGTTCCACGTGATGTGGTGGAAGGTACTTTGATCATTTCATCAAGCTTATCCAATGCTTTATTTGATTCTCGATCATCTCATTATTTCATATATTCCTAGTTTTCTAAGAAAATTAGATATTTCCAATTCGATTTAACAAGGGAGTTGTCAGTCAAAACTCCTAAGGGAAGTATCATTACTACAAAGTTCTGTCAATCAGTTCCCATTAGGGCATATAAATGTTCTTTATCTGATGATCTCATCGTCATACCCATGATTGAATTTGATATAATCCTCGGTATGGATTGGATTTCGGACCATGATGTGAAAATTTATTGTAAGGAGAAAGAGCTTATGATTTTTGATGACGATGATAAAGAACACCTTATCTTTAGAAAAGAATCGTCACCACCTGAGTCTTATCTATATCCACCCCCAGTAGCTCAACTAAATTCAATTATTAGGGAGGAAGAGAATGAAATAACTATGGGCGTGGAAAAGAATGTTCAAATAAAATATGTACCGATTGTGAAAGAGTATATTGATGTCTTTCCAGAAGATTTACCTGGGCATCCTCCAGAGCGGGAAATTGATTTTTCCATTTACTTAATTCCTGGTTCAAAACCCATATCAAAGATACCTTATATAATGGCATATGTGGAATTAGTGGAACTAAAGAAGCAACTAGAAGAATTGAGTGATAAAGGATGTATTCGACCTAGTGTTTCTCCACGGGGAGCCCTTGTCCTCTTTGTTTAGATGAAAGATGGATCTATGAGATTGTGCATTGATTACAGGGAAATAAATACTATTAAAATAAAGAATAATATCATCTTCCAAGAATTGATGATTTATTTGATCAACTTCATGGATCCCAATATTTTTCAAAGATTGATCTTCAATCTGTATATCATCAGTTACTTGTGAGGAAAGAAGACATTCCAAAAACAGCATTCTGAACCAGATATGGGAATTACGAGTTTACAGTAATTCCTTTTGGACTAACTAATACACCATCGGTTTTTATGGATCTTATGAATATAGTCTTCAAGTAATATCTTTATGACTTTGTGGTGGTATTTATTGATGATATACTGTTGTACTCTAGAAGCTATGAAGAACATGAAAATCACTTGTGTAGTAATTTGAAGACTCTGAGATGAAACAAATTATATGGGAAGCTCATCAAGTGTGATTTCCGGCTCCAATAAGTTACCTTTATTGGCCACGTTGTATCTAAGGATGGAATTTCTGTAGATCCTGCAAAGACAAAGGCAATGAAAGAATGGCCTACTCCAACTAACGTAACTGAGGTACGTAGTTTTATTGGTTTAACAGGTTATTATCAGTGTTTCATTCATAACATTGACCATTTAGCTAACCCAATGACCGAGCTCACATGAAAAGGGGTTATGTTCATATGGGACAAGTAATGTGAAGAGTGTTTCGATGAATTGAAGAGGTGGTTAGTGAATGCTCGGATCCTAACCCTACCATCAGGGAATGATGGGTTTGTTATCTATAGTGATGCATCAAAGAAAGGACTTGGTTGTGTCCTTATGCATAATGATCGAGTGATTACCTATGCATCTAGGAAACTAAAAATTCATGAACAAAACTATCCAACCCATTATCATTACTTAGAAGCGATAATATTTTCTCTGAAGATTTGGAGAAATTACCTCTATGGATAAAAATGCGAGATATATAAAGATCATAAGTGTTTGAAGTATATATTCTCATAGAAAGAACTCAACACGAGACAAAGGAGGTGGATTGAGCTACTCAAAGATTACGATTTCACAATACACTACCACCTGGGGAAAGCCAATAAGGTAGAAGATGCATTGAGTAGAAAAGACCATGGAATTCTGAACAAGATGAGAGTTCAAAGGGATACTATGTTCATGGATCTAGTAAAGATGGATATGGGAATTATTAAGGAAGGTTGCACATCACTAATTTTTCAAATAGTTTCCCAACCTTCTTTACTATAGAGGATAAAAAGTTCTCAGGTTGATGATGAGGAGTTTCAAAAGAAAATTAAAGCAATAAATGATGGGAAGGTGACTTAATTCTCATATGAAGATGGAATTTTGAAATTTGGGAAGAGGCTTTGTGTTCCCGCTATTCCTGAGCTAAATAGAAAACTGTTGGATGATACTCATAGCTCTAATTTCTCTATACATCATGGTAGGAAAAAGATGTATCGAGATCTCTGAGAGAACTTTTGGTGGGACAATATGAAACGGGATATTGCTGAATATACATCAAATTGCCTGGTATGTTAACAAGTAAAGGCTGAAAGGAAAAAGTCTAAGGGGATGATGCAACCACTACCCATATCATCATGGAAGTGGGAGAAAATTACCATGGACTTTGTCACTGCGCTCCTAAGGAAATCTAGAGGAAACAATGCTATATGGTTCATTGTGGATCATCTGACAAAGACAACTCACTTCATAGAGACTCGAGAGGACTTCTCATTGGATCAACATGCATGGATTTACATCAAATAAGTGGTAAGCCTGTATGGATTACCACTCTCTATTATATCTGACCGTGGTCCTAGATTCACATCGAAGTTCTGGAAAAGTCTCCAACATGATTTATGCACTAAACTGAACATCTGTATGGTCTATCATCCTCAAACTGATGGCCAATCCGAGCAGACTATTTAGACCTGGAAGACATGTTGAGGACATGTTCTATAGAATTCAAAGGAGGATGGGACCAACATCTTCCACTAGTTGAATTCTCCTACAACAATAGTTTCCACTCAATCATTTGTATGGCACCATATGAATCCCTTTATGGGAAATGGTGTAGAACATCGGCGTGTTGGGATGAAGTTGGTGAGAGAAAGATTCTAGGACCTGAATTGGTTGAGGAAATGGCGGAGAAGGTGAAAACCATTCAGCAGCAAATCAAGGCAGCCCAAAGTCAACAGAAGAGTTATGCGGATAACCATCGACGAGACCTGGAGTTCAATGTAAGAGACCTGGTATTTCTACTCATATCTTCATTGAATATGGTCATGCGGTTTGGGAAGAAAGAAAAGCTAAGTCCCAGCTATATCGGCCCCTTTGAGATCCTTGACCGAGTCGGAGCTGTGGCATATCGACTAGCACTTCCACCAACCTTGTCGAAGGTACATGATGTCTTTCATGTATCCCTCTTAAATAAGTACATACCAGACCTTTAACATGTACTCTCTTCATAGTTGGTACAGTTGGAGGATGATCTTTCCTATGAAGAGCAGACGGTGAAAATTTTGGACCGTAGAGACAATGTTCTACGCAACAAGACTACTCATCTGGTCAAAGTACTATGGAGAAACCATCAGTAAGAAGAGGAAACTTGGGAACTGGAGGAATAAATGAAATATAAGTACCCCTACCTGTTCTTGGCCTAGATTATAAATGAAATTTCGAGGGAAAAATTTTTGTAAAGAGGGGAGAATGTAATGACCCAATAGTTTTTTTAAAGGAAATTACTTTCTTATAAATATATCATAATAACATTAACTAATAAGTGCTATGAGACCCTTAAAACACAATTTTGTCACTTCTGTGATGTGAATTTCAAAAATCTGACATACACAGTCGCGATCAGTAAGTTATTTAGAGTCCAATAAGAAAAACATAATTTTTGGTGAACAGTAACATACCCATATGAATAGAAAAATACCCTTATGAATAGTAACATACATGTATGAATAGTGATATAACCTAATGAATAGTAACCTTACCTATGATAATATATAATGTTAAATGAATGATATACCTATATTTTAGAATAAGTTAATGAATGTTTTAAAACTGGTTTTTGATAATAATTTATGATTTTAATTAAATATTAAATTAATAATATTTAGAAAACTATTTTTGAAAAAATGGACTTTATTTTTGTATTCTACATGTTGAAAAATGGTTAGGGTTAATTTTTGGGATTTTTCTGAAATACTTGATTTTTTGATGAATAGTAAAATACAGTAATTTACCATATATATACATTATAAGCTAAATAGACTATTCCTAGAATCATGGGTGATGTCACCGCCATTAATCCTAATTCACATGATAAAATTACTATTCTTGGTCATGGAATACATAATATTACTTGTCTAGTGAAGAAATAATAAACTAATGAGTTTTATATTAAGAAATCCCCTCTCTCCTCCACTATAAAAACCCCCTCTCACCCCCTCTTTCAATAAATCCTCTCAGGCCTTCTGCCTTCTCCAAATTCTAGCCAAATACCCTACCAACCTCCTCTCTCATGTCCATAATGCTTTGGTCTCATTAAAAGACCAAAACATCTACCTTAAGGAGGTCCTGAAGGAAGTTTGGTTCAAGAGGTAAATTCCTCTTTAATTCATTATCTTTCCTTTCAAGTTCGTTTGTTTTATTTTTCTATTACCTATCTTATCCAAATTTTGTGAGGACTCCAGTAAATTATATGTACTGTAATGTTATCATGATAGTGGAATAAGTTATCATCATCTCCCCCTTTTTACCTTATTTTATACTAGTAGCAAGAACACCATCCAAGTTGTGTCAATTTTACACATTCAAGGACGATGGACCTTTGATTTCTTTTATCATTATAAATTTTGGTCAAGAAACAATTATTGTTATGGTTGAACCAGATTATTATATATAATATAACATGTTTAATATTCTGTAATCCCATTGTTAAAATGGTATTAGGTTATAATGAAAAACGGGTTCGTTGTAATCAAAACCAAAAAAACAATCCAAAACAATTATCATTAAAGTTCTATATGATAATTCATCCTCGTTCCATGTAACCATGTAATATAAATGAAAAATAACACCTATTTATGTTCATAAATAATATATAATTTCAATTCTGAGTATTTACATCCATTCCACTTCATTACTTAAAAACAACTGAACTGAATTTGAAAATAAGGGAAATGAACACTCCGGAATGACGAAAGTCAATACAATAACTAATCAATAAAGACATAAATGAACTAACCAAAACTATGATAAACTAAATACATCTATAATATGTTCTAAAATATGTATTTAATAATTATAATTTCATATTCCAGGAGCATAAGTACAAGAGTGGAACACATTTGGAGTTAAGGTAAGGGGTTTTCCACCCGAACTTCCATTTTCATGCGGGATACTTTCATTGTCTAATTACCTCAATGAAAGTTTTATGTATTTTTATGTACTCATCATATATTCTGTGTGAGTATCATATATATGTTTAAAAACCATAACCCTTCCTTATTTTATGGATAGTTACACGTTTTAAATGTAACATTCAATGTAGTTTCAAAAATACAAGTCCGATTCAAGGGAATTTCTCAAATTCTTATCTATTTTCAAGGGAACTATATAATCTATTTTTAGGAACCATTATCCTTATAAAATCACTAATTTATATGAAAATACTATATTAATTAATTTCTGGTTTTATATAAATATTTTTCCAAAAGAACTCTTCTTTTAAAAAAATGAGTATTTATCTCAAGAATTGCTTAATGATTTTATAACAGTGTTTTCATCTAATTCAACAGTATTGTTGATTCCATGGTATTTTTGGGGTTAATAGTTTATGAATTCATATACCATATTTGATTTAATTGTTTATGAATAACTCTATTGTGGATGATCTATCCTAAAACCATTCACCATATTATTACGAATGGTTAGTGTTTTATGTTTAATGATTGGGGAAAGATAGTTACATTTCATATGATAGTTTCAATATGAATGTATTTGTTTTTTATGTTTATCCCCGCTCATATGAGGAATGAATTGGACTTAATATTTTATGGGTGGGGCCCTCTATATCCCCTCGATGCATCGGTAGGTCTCATGAGACAAATAGACGTGGCATTGGCTGAGGCCTTTCCCAATGTGGTATGGATTTTGGCCAAGGCCTTAATCATTAGTCGTATTGGCTGAGGCCTTGAAAAAATGTTTCAGAATGTCTGAAATTATGCATTCCATTATTATGAGTTCAGATATTGATATTTCATGTGGTTATTCGATTATTAGAAAACCCATGATTATGTTTTATTATGACATTATTTACTCAGCTCATTTTCCTACCATAATGTGTTCAAGTTTATTATTAAATGCATGTGTTTTCAATTATGAACCATGTATTATGTTTATATTATCTTCTACTGTATTGCTTACTCGTACTGAGCATTTGAGCTCACCCCTTTCTTATGTATAATTTTTTTCAGGACATGAAGATGTTTATTATGAATGACATGCTGAAAAAACTTATGAGTTATGGGTGTTGTCTAAGGAGTTTCCATGTTGTATTTCACTTCAACATGTAATATTGAACATATGTATGAATTTTGTTTCCTGTAATACAAAACAACTCGGTCCTTCGAGATTCATATTCCTTGTATGTATGCCAACGTAATCAAACAAGGCACTAGATCTAGGAAACTGGGGTCGGGACCTTACACCATTAGTACATGAGTGTTTATTTAAAATCATTTTTTGATCAATTTCCTTATTTTCGTAAGTCCAAGATGAACAAAGTCATTTTCCTAAAGGTATTTTCAACTTCAAAACTCAAATTACAATGATATTTATTTTCTCCATCCTAAATCAAATTTTCTTGAGGTCTACCCTCCATTGACATAAAAATATATATCATATTTTAATTTAACCAAACATCTATTTCTCTTGAAAATTACTTAATTTCTATTATCAAAAAGTGGTGATACACTAAGAAGGATTTCATTCAATCCATCAATAAATAATACATGTTAAGGGAAAATATGTTTCATCTAATTTGTGTGAGTTATTATGACTATTACTTTATAAGATCCTTAATTTCCAAAGGTAACTACTCCAACATTATATTTTTCTGTAAACATCATGTTTCTTAGTTCTCTAGTAATGTGTGAGGAGAAACCACTCTCAACGATCAAAATTTTATCAATATTTTCCTCATTATAAGAAACATAAAAAATATGTTCTTTCAAGGTCTAATCATAACCCATTACTATTTATTGTTGATGATTGTACCATTTTTTTAAAAATAACACAATAATTTGATATAAATTTTTTTCACGACCCTTCCCATTGGAGTTGATACCTTGACTACCTCAATACCATATCAAATAGGTTGGCGGTTGGCGGCTATCACTGAGTAAGCATATCACACACATGGAAGGCTGTATTCTAATGTACCTATATGCAGAAATAGTTCTCTTGACCCATACAATATAGAAATAAAATACAACTAATTTACCATACATGCATACATCTAAATCCCACCACCATAGTGTGACAATAAGAATAGGAATGGAAATGGGACAAATACAATCCCACCACAACGAAATAGAAAACACATCTAACCAATAGAATGGGTGAGAACTGATGTCTAGGTGATCGTAGGAACACACCTCGGAATATTTGGTTCACTATGCACTACCTAATCATAACCCCTCTAGGGATTCATCAAATGAGTGATTTTCTACGTAAGACACGACATGTGTTCACAAATACCATAATGTGGTGTGTATAATAATACAAAGCAGGAAACCCCCGAAATAACTAAATATATTAAATCAAGAATAATAGTAAACTCATAATAGATATACATACATATATATATATATATATAACTAGAATATCTACATATACTCAACAAAGACCCTTAGAATCAAGGTAAGTCGTAAATTTATATTTGTCCATGGATTAGTCCTCAATGGTTCCATATATCCAACATCCACGACACCCCCATTCATTGGGTCACACAGTACTGATGAAGTCTTCCCATGATTTCAGGCTCATTGGGTCATGCCATAAGAATTACCGACTGTAATTCTTAAGAGAATGATACATAAATGATGATCATTCACATTCTAGTGGTTATACTAAAAAATCAATCGGTAATGACCTATTAACTTGAGGATTAATGAATAGGAAATGTTAGTCATGTTGATACTAAAAGATCTACCTTTGGATAGATAATGGTAGAGAATCTCACTATGGTCCTCATGGAATGATTCCAACAACTCTATTAAAAAATGATGTCCCCATTAAGTGATTATAATCTATAGTATTGGAATTGATTCCATGATAAATGCTAAAGTACTAGATCAAGAAAATGCACTCTAAAAAACATGTCCAATATGAAGATGAAAAGGTGTTATAAGACCCATTTGAAAAATTGCATGTTGTATACCCGTAGTACATGGAACGTTACATCAGCTCAGGGTTCTTCCCATGTATAACTACCCATGATTGTTTTCATGTATGTGCATGAGTACATGGTGTGTCTGTTCCCAGGTACTATTGGTTGTGTCCTTGTCTAGATTTCCATGTCTGAGTACATGGGTCTACCCATGTATGCCTATTTGTGTCCTTGTTGGACTGCATGGAATTTCCAAGCCAATATATTCCTAGACATGTCTTTGTACCCTTTGAGGTACTTCTCGAGATTCCAGGTCAAGTCACACACCATGTGTCAATAATCACATGTCGTGTGATATTTATTATTCCATAGAATCCTTGGTTTGACATCAATGATCCCACACCCCATCTAATCTATGATTACATTCCCTGTTCTATAAGATTTTATGAAAACCCTTAATTCTTAATCAAAAAAAATCATACCACCTTTTTTGAAGATTCCATTGACAATGTCATCTTGGATCTCTGATCTAGGGTCATCCACCCACATCTATATACATTTTTATGGACTCTAGGTTTTGATTCTCTCGAAACAATTACCTAAGGACACAACTTCATCACACACTAAAACCCCAAACATGAATGCCTCAGATCAAAACCCAATATTTTGATTCCATCATCTCATATCAATATATTATAAATCCATATGTCTATCTATGGTATTAATA
This sequence comes from Viscum album, assembly GCA_963277665.1. NCBI lineage: Eukaryota > Viridiplantae > Streptophyta > Magnoliopsida > Santalales > Viscaceae > Viscum > Viscum album. The sequence goes on along the minus strand of OY728139.1, from coordinate 457,767,990 downwards.
TTTTTCACAGTGAAATGGGTCTAAAATGTTTGATTATACGGTACTCCCTGAATCGCTGGCCAAAGAAATTTCCCATGATGAATGATGAATTGGGGAATAAATGAACACTCACTAACATGAGGAATAGACCTTGGACAATGTTTTTGTTTTCCATAATTCATTTCATTTATAATGAAGATTTATGAGATAATATAATAATAAACAATAAATCCTTGAACTTAGTTAATATCTATCCCATGCCCTCAAAACACATGATATGTGAATAAATTCATTAGTTGATTTTTACTTATACATCATAGGAATAATTCAACAAGGGTAAATCAAAATAAAGAAACATACTATGATTATTTTTAAAAATAACTATTGAAGAACAATTCTTTCTCATTTTTTTTGGGAAGATCCTTGATTTATGTTACACACCGATCGATGGTCCACAGTATGGTCATCACTCTCTAATGGAAACTCCCTAAAATCTATCCAAGGGATCCTATCCTTTTTAGGGTTATAAATCCTACTCTATAAATTCTATAATGAAGAACTTGTAAAAGAAAGTTATTAGTCCAAGGAATTTAATTAAATAAATTCATTCATTCAATTAATTTATTAAAACGTATGGTCACAACCACACTCATCCTAGACATCCTATGTGTTCTAAAGAAATATCCTGTTTCAGGTAAAACTAATTTGTTGAAGACAATGTAGGACCTATATTTTCAATCCAATACACCTTTTTTAATTTCTTCCACTTTTTAATGAAAAAACTACATGCATTCATTAAATATACTTAAAATATATAAAATAATAAATTCCAAACACACAGGGACTCAAAATATAACGTCGTTTCAACACCTATCTCTATAATTAAAATGTATAACATTACAAAAAACACATATAAAAAATGGACTCATTACATTCTCCCCACCATGGGTATTTATATCATGTAAAGATGAAATAAAATTCTATATAATGACATGTGGGGACTGAGAATGAATATGATTTTCTGGTTAATAGGTTCTCTTCTGAATATTCCTATGCATCCACTAGACATTCACTAGGGGAATCAATTTCCCATGAAGAATCATTTCTTACTGATCCTTGATTTCTATTGTATGCCAATCGATGATCCATGATCTAGTCATTATTCTCCAATAAAATCTTCTCTATTTATCCCTAATGAATCCTATCAATTTACTCGGTAATGAGTCTAAATATGAAAAATTATCCATATAATAATTTATATAGGAAAATAATTAGGTTTGGGAAATTAAATAATTAAACTAAATAACTAAATTTATTTATTTAAACATTCTTCTATGATAGTAACCAACCAAATGTTCTGATGCATTCTAATGTTATATTCTACCTAGAGTAAAAATCATGCAATGAACTCAATGGAGGACATATATTTTGGATCTAAGCCTTCATTTAGATGTTATTCTACTTTTTCTGTGGAACGTCACACTCATACATTTATTGTATTTAACATATTTCAGAAATTAATTCTGTGTACACCATACCTTGAAATGTAACTCCTAGCTTTTTAAATAATCTAAATAATACTAGAAAACCATTCAAGAAAAAATATGAGTCATTATATCCATCATCACCATATCATCCACATGTTTCTTACAAACATTTAATGTTTTTCATTATCTCAATGTTTCATTATGATAGATGGTAATTTAAATATCATTCAAATGGTTGTTGTTAATGTACCCCACTTAATTAATAATCTTTCATTATATTTGGAAGAGTCATATTGTATAAGCGGCTCTATATTATTTTTACAATGTACCACACACCACCTAAAATAATGCTGAAGTGTTACTCTATGAAATAATTTTTATGGGTGTAAAGTATTCCTTCCTTATTCAAATTTTAATTTATATTTATTTATTTTCTTGAAAATTTCTTTTAAATTTTTTCTATCTATGTATGGGGAAGGAGAATAAATATTTCTAGAATTATTATCATTCAAAAATGTTATTATATTTCTATTTTGATTTTAATTTTTTTGGGAAAAATAAATTATTGTTTTTCTCTAATATCATGGGAAATTAATACATTATTCTATAATCCAAATTCACTAATTATTTTAATTTCATTATCATAAACCTGAATGTTTTAATTGATTGATTACCGTTGATTTTAACATTCTATTTTGAATTTTATTTTCGATTTAATGTTGCATATTTCATTCATTCTAGGTTGTTTAAACCCTTCAATTAATCATTTTTATTTACCATCCTCATAATCCACAATAATAATTTTAGAATTAATATCTTTAATAATCCCTTTCTTTTCTTCATTTATATGTTTTATATTTTTCACATGATATAGAATATTTTCTTTCTCAAACAATTCCTATTTATTTTCAACACAATCTTTATTCTTTTTTGAATTTTAATTCCTTAACATTCCAGGTTTTTAAGACAAATATTAATTTACATATTAATAGTATATTATTTTTCATAGTCCCATTATTCAATAATATATTCATTGTCATTATGTTACATCATTTAATGAATTATCACCATGTCTTAATGTAGCATGAGAAAATTATTAGAATGATTCATGTGTGCCTCCTCTTCCTCATCATTATTAGAAACTCCTTCTTCAATTATCATGGAGTTTCTTCTAAATAATTTCTGAGTGAATTCGTTTATACCATTTCCTAGAAATTTTTCATTATAGGATTAAACATATATATTTTCTCCATCATCATCATTAATTTTAAATTTATTTGGACTGTCATTATAAAAATGACCAACCATACCATAAAAAACCATTTAAATGGATATTTACATTATAATCACAATTTTTAACCACCAATAAATATTATTATCAAATGATATATTACCTTAGAATAATCATTTAAATTTTATTCCCCATCTGACATGGTGTTTTAATATTTAATATTCAAATATTTATGATAATTAATATAATATTAATTATCTATATTTACTTTCATTTTATGAGTTTCTCCACATCCTACAACATATTAAATTAGGGTTCCATGTAATTCATAAATTAATAATTCATCCAAATCTCTACCTTCTAAGGATATTACCATAAAATCATATTTATCTAGATGGTTTCACATAGGAATATCGACAATGTTATAATCCTCAAGTGTTTCTCTGAAACAACCAATAGAACGCAAAGGAAAATTAAATTTATTAATTAATTCATAAATAGATTCATCTTCTTAAATTATTATATATTAAAATTATTGAATCATAGTTTGGAGTTTTACATCCTTTATACTCTTACTCCCTTTAAAGATGTTGCAATATGTCTATTTTTATTATTGGAATGTTTCAATAAATAACATTGGTGGAATCCATTATGTTTATTGATGATATGGGAGTTTTCTTTATATAACATCATATTATTCATTCCATTTATCAATAATAATCCATGTAGAAAACAATTTTGGAGTATGTTAACCCTGATATATATCATCAAGGACATCTCATCCCAAGGATAAAAAATATGGAATCCTTCACTCCATCTATATGTGAAAAAACCATACCATCTATGGTAGGAAGTCAAATCAAATTAACAGAGTTTCAATGATCCATCATAGGTAAAAATATAATAATCGGACAACCTACCACTTATTCTATGTAATAAATGATTGAATAGATTTAGTTTTAATATGAGGTGTGGGGTCACTGAATTATATTTCTTTTCCAATATATGTATTCTGTATTTCTTATTCAATAGTAATATCACCATATTAGAGAAAAATGATTTCACAATAACTTTATAAATTATATTTTACATCATAATAATGACTACATCCCTAGTGTATGATGGTTTTAATCCCCCACACACATATCTATTAAATTTTTATCAAGTAAATCCACAGGAAATGGTATGACCTTATAATAATAAATGTGGTTACCTCCTAATAGTCATCTATACATATAATTTTCATAAAAAAATATTTTGATTTGAATGTACAGAAGAAAAATAAAATTCACAGACTTCTTTTGAACATGAAAGATCAATATCATCAACTACCCATGAAAAATATAGTGGCATCCTTATGCACATTGTGAAATTTCTTTGAAACATAGAAAATTTGGATAAAAAGTTTCACCGAATAAAGCTGAATAATTATTAACAAATCATGTTTGAATATAATTATCATTAATTCATAGATATCAATTAATTTTTAAAATTAAAGGTAAGAAATGCTTCAGAATTTTATTCTTAACTTATCATCAAATAAATCACTGGACATATCATTTAATAATTACATGATGTGTGTTAAATAAATGTGGCCTAAATTACATTATAAAAACCATTATAATAATTCTCAAACTAAATCCTAATTTATTATTCGGTTCTCTATGTGGAATCTGAATATCACTGATTATAGATTTTTTTCTCCTTTTAATTGTTAATGTTGTCTCTCTATTTACTCCAATCATTATTTACATCTCATTAATAATATATTTTACTTGGTAATATATTTATCAAATAAATCTCATTTTAAACCACACACACATACCCATTCCCTCATCATATGATTGTAGAATATATGAAAAAATTCATGCCATAACTTCACGTGAAACATTTATATTTCATAAAACATTTAGATAACATGATTTTCAAATTCATTGATAGTCGAATACATAGAAAATATATGCATTGTTCTTTACAAAAATATTAGTACTTTTGTGTTGGTTGTTACATGGATGCGATATTTGTATGATAAATACATTCATTATAAAAAAAATCATTAATGGAAGTGGATGAATTGTGATTCTCTAGTGAAATATGACAACACCATTCATAGATGATCTTTATTTCAATACATATAAATCATGATTCCTTCATGCACCAGATATGAATGATTTCTTACAAAGTTTCATACATTTATTAATATTTTCAATCTCAACCAAAAATTATATTAAGCATCATTATTTATTTGAATTATTAATATAATGTATTGGGTCCTCAACGTTTCTTAATTTTGGCTAATATGCATTCACAATGAACCACCATGTATGTATTTTGGGCTAACATAAACACAAATCATTCATAAATTATCAATAGATGATTGGATTGAATATAGGTTGACATGTATCGATCATAGTATGTCCTACATACATAATTCTAAATTTTTATTAAAACACAGAAGGTCAAAATGTTATTCATGGAATAAGTATCATGATAATTCATTAGAGATACATTATATCATAATCAAACTATCTGAATTCATGAAATTCCTGTTTGGATATAATTGGAATAATTTACATGAACAATCATTAAACTTAATTTAAGACTCACTTTATTCTTTATGGAAGTATACAATACACTCATTAAACAGCAATACCCCTCATGTGGTAGAAATAATTCAACTCTTAATTAATACAAACCAAACTCACAATTAATATTTAATTGTATGAATTCTCTGCATGTAGTTGATCAAATATATTATAGTTGATACATTGATTATGTGAATCTCATGGAAGAATCACTTCATAACTCACTAATGATTTGGTAGTGTAGAATGGGCATGATGAGTTAGAAAATGACTTCAGTTGAACATATGATATATGTTGGATAGATTAGATGTCCCTATTTATATGATTTGATTTTTAAACCTAGTAAGAGTAACAACTAATTTGAATTCCCCAATAGAATTTATCTTCAGTGACCCATTTCTTAATAAAAATTAGCACACATTTACTTTTCCATAAGTGAGTAACATGGTCTGATTCAGGGTGCCTTTCACACCTCACACACTAGGCCCATGGAAATTTCTTCTACATGTCATCCCACTGTTACCCCCATAATCCTACAAATTCACCCTACTCTCTATACATGTAGGCGAATCCCCTATGCATATTCTTGGCCATCCTAGTATATTACTTATGATGACCCAGACCAATTGGTATATTATTTAAATTTCTTAAAGAAAATGATACATTATAACACATTCCTAAGGTTTTTTTTATACATTTTATATAATTATGGAAATCATTAATAGAAAACCCCATGGACATTTTCTAATTATATAAACCATAGCATAGACCACAAAAATTATCCATTATTTCTTATAAATTATTTTCTTAAGATACCCTTCATCACTCATCTTATATATTACTTCTCTTCATAACCTTGGGATATAGAAACATAAGAAATGTATGAGATCATATGTTTAGTATGGTTAAACATTAGATGAAACAATAAAAAAATAAGTTAATATAAGATGAGAATATGATAACATTCAATTTATATAAAAAAAATCATACCGTTCAAATCATTTTTTATAAATCCTTGAATAAATCGTTAATACAATAATAAATGAATCAGTTGAGTGATTCAAAGCCACCATAGAATAAAATTGGTATAAGAATTTGAATGAAAGTGTTGAATATAATGGAGATAAACTTGTAAATATATAAAAAAATTAATCATAGGAAAACCATTATGAGAAAACCCCTTACTCTTTTTCATTTGTGAATAATGTCATTATGTGCACACCTAAAAATGAGCACAGACCAATTATTCACATTCTTGTGTGAAAAAACTCTTTATATTCATGTCTAACTATATCATGAGACATAACTTTAAACCAATGAATTGGAGAGTGATATAACACACCGCCCATAATCATCTATACATAATAGATCAACTTGAAAATCATTCAGTTATCACATTTTAAATAACCCATGGAAATAAAATGGGTTTCATATCAATTTAAAAAACATTCATAATTAAATCATAAAATATAACATGATAAATACTATGAAAATAATTTGGTTTCCAAATATATCAACAAAAAAATTTGGTAAATAACATTAAATCACGAAAATAAATCATAATGAATTTACACTATATCGATAAAGGTGTAAAGTTATGATAATATTTTTCCCTAATTTGATAACTAATGGAATCTGTGAGAACACAAATAAATTAATGAAATCATGATAGGTTATTCATAGATGAAATTGAATGGATGAATTATTTTAGTTATTTATCAAAATTAATTTGGATGGAAAAAGGATGTGATGGATCATTCTTTTAATAATAGATATTAATGTTTAGATAGTGGGTGCCTTAGAACCAACTATGTAGTACTTTTGATAATGATATTAGGTATATATTTTTCTATACATGATGCATTCTTACCAATATAGTGTAGAAATGTTTTCATCCACTATTTAAGGGTAATTTCATACATTAATTTTCATATTTAAATGTTTTAGCAAATCCCATGCTATAATGAGAACATCGAGATACTATGACATTTATCTTAAATATGTCCTATAGTCTAGTTAAATTTTAATAATTGAAGAAAATTTATGTTTTACTATCTGGTTCTGAGGGTTCATAAGAATTGAGAATTATTCTTATGAAGTTCGCACATGTTCATATCAAGTATTTAGATCACAAGGACATACCCACTAATAGGAACACCACATTTTTTTGGATTTCATTGGTTATTCCTATCTAAAGAAATATGTATTGGTCTCCTAACTTGAGTTCATTAACAGTGTGTACCATATGATTGCATAAATCGATTCAAGTAAAAATAAGGGTAGCGGAATCATGGTGAGCTAGCTTGTGTTGGGTGTGTAATTAGTGGTATGACATTGGTTGAATGGTAAAGAGAGGATTTGTAGCTTCCATGTTTTTGAATTTGTATATCTCAGGCTTGTTGATAAGAATGTTACTACATTCATAAGTCTTTGTCCAAAGAATTCGAAAGGTAAATCCATATGGAAAGATCAAAAAATAATAATGAGAGAAAATAATGATGACACAAGTGTGCATCTTTCTTTATGAGATATTCGATGGTAAAGAGACTATATTACATTGTCAGTGTTCGTAGTTTGATTTTCATTACTATAAAAATCCATATCTCTTTAGGGGTCTTGATGGGTTTCTAGAATCTGCTCTTGGTCTGTGGATTTTATTCACTGCTATTGAGATAAGGGCCTAGAGGGTCACAAACAATAGTGTAATTAAAAATCCTCCCTAAATAGTTGAATAGGTATATTGGACAAGGTGGGCCCCACCATGGGTTCCGAGTGTTGTCCAAGTTATCAATAACCAATGGCATAAATAAATTTATTTTTATTAACGTTATGAATAATTTGGATTGAATTTATTTAAATTATTTACATTTTAAGTAAATATGAGATAATATTAATCAAACTAATATTACATTAATATTTAGGCTTCGTTTAATGTTTTGTAGGAATGGAGAGTCCTGTTAAATGACTCAGGTTTGTCACGTAGTATATATATATTTATATATTATAGGTAGGTGATAAAGTAATAAATATTATTTACCTAGTTTAGATCATCATAATTATTTATTTAATCGATGCTGAATTAAAAGAGGGCTAGGGATTCAAACCAGGTATTTACAACTCCACTATAAATAGAGGAAGTGTCTCTCTCTCCATATACTATTAATTCATTTATGAATGATATCCTCTCTCTCCACCCAATTTCAAGAGAAAAAGAGTCTCTCCCTCTCAAGTGGTGATCCAAGTTCTACCTTTAAGCATTGATGCTAGAGGATCGTGGTGATCATATCTACAATGATGTTATGATCATATTAAAACCCAATAACCCAGAATTTAACGATCACTGCTATCAAGGATTTTTGAAGCATATGTGGATGATCTACATAGTCCTACTTTCTATCCTTAGAGAGACGATCGCCTATGACGAGTTTCATTTATTCATGCATTCAGATCCGTAAAGGAATGATTATAATTAAATTTTTGTGCTCTTTTAATTTATTCAATATCTAAGTACCATAATGAGGCTCGGATCGTTAGTGAGAAGAAGTTCTATCATACCATTACAGAAAAAATTTTAAAATCCCCATCCCACCAGCTTTTTCTATAGGCCTCAATACCTTCAATTGGTATCAAAGGAACCATATAAATTTTATAATCCTAGAAAAAATAATATACATTAAAATTAGGTAGAGTGTTTGATTTTGGTCCTAATGGTTCAAACCACGTGCTAATCTGATTTCGAATGGACATGTTATGATCATTCAAATTTTTTGATATGGATCAAATTTGGAGTCTGGTCCTGGGTTTTAAATTTTTTGATTACTTCTATTCATCTCAGAGATCCAACCAGTTTGAGTTTATCAAATGTAATTTTATTTACATTAAAATATATGATATTACCATATTATAATTCACATAATAATTTTATTATTGTTATAATATTTATTTTATTAATAAAATAATAATAAAATAATAAATAATTATTTTACTATAATAATTTTATTATTATTATATTGTGAGGCTAATTTAATAGTCATTTGAAAAAATTAAAAGGGAAGACATGACTTAGGAGGAGGGAATAAGAAAATCAAAAAAAGGAGGCCACTGAAAGTGTGGGTCATGGATCACATTTGACCTAAAAAGGGTCAAAAGTTGGTGGGCCATAGGACCCTAGTTTCCCATTCCTTTATCCACTGGAAGGCCGACCTCTGGCACTATTGGCTTCCTCTACCTGACTTGGTCGGCATCCTCACGGGCCAGTCGGGGGCCAACCTCCCCTCTTCCTAGAACGCCCAACACCGATCTGCCCCAGGGTGGCCTCCTCTCCTATTTAAACTGAAGACACATATCGGCTCCCACTTTAGGCCACTGTAGTACCTAGCCCGAACGACCACCCGCCGACTCAATCCCCTTCGGCTCGGTGTCCTCCTCCCTTTGCACAGATCTGAACTAGAGGGTTGCATCCCACCTCCTACCGATTGGCCACCGCCCTTCCCCCACACCCTATGTTATTCCATGTCAGGCTGCTGAAGTCACTATTAGACTTCAAATACCAACCTTCACCTAGTGATACTTATTTCCACTGATAGTTTCCTCTCAGAATAGGCTTGGTGTGAGCACAACATAACTGGTTCATGACCACCCATCAGCCAACGTCTCTCATCTGTCATATATGCGGTGGCTAGATCCTCCATGAGGTACATCTACAATAGATCTGCATGACCTGGTTTACCATGATCATGGCATATATGGGTCTTCCCAATCCAAAAAACAATTTTGGGAGGACCTTCTTAGCCCAGAAATTAAAATCACATGCATTGTACAGACTAAAATGAGTTTTGGGTGGATTTAGCACGACCTTCTATGGGCGAGGCTAGTGTTGTAGGGCTTGATCAGATTTAAATTAATCAAAATTAATTAATTTAAATTTATAATTAAATTAAATGAATTTATAAATTAATTTTTATTAAAAAAAATTAATACCTGAATCAACATAATTTAATTTTTTGTACAAATTAAACTAATTAATGGGATGATAAATAAATAAATTATTTCAAATATTTAATTAATTTAATTCAACTAAAAACCCCTCATAAATATATAATCAAATTTAATTTTAATCATGCATTATTATACCCGATTATTGGTCTTGAGCCCTGACCCATGTGTTTTTGTATTTATTTATTTATTTATTTAAAATATAGTGATGTTTTTAATTAATTAAATGGTGGTATGCACATCACATTTTATTCAGTTAAAATGTATACTGGCTTGTGTTCCCTATTTTATATGATGTACATTGCACCTAAGTCCCCTCTCCAGCACGTTGGTATTTTTGTACTTCAGATAGAGATGTTGGTTTATTTGGATCCTGCCACGATGATGGGATGTACGTTGATCAAGATGATTCAAGATGTCACGTGGAACCCACCACGATGAGGCAGTACTCAAAGATGTGATGTGGACCATTCCATGATAAGGTGGCACTTCTGATGATGTGTGGACATACATGATGTGCAATTTGCATTAAGAGTCAAGCAATGACTTAGGTATGAATCCACAAGGTCAATTTAGATGATCGAGACCAATCAGGTAGTAGTTTACCATCACAAATTTATTTATTATTTTATTCATTTTATAACAGCAGGAGAAATACATAAAATAAAAAATAATAAAATGCATAAAGAAGTGGTATGTGTTTTTCTATTAATGTTCTGTTGTGAGTGTGACAACATAGATGATAAAGATTAATAGAAATTCATTAAATACATCAAGTGAAAAATAGAAAAAACTCATTGAAATATTACGTAATTACCACCTTTCATCATTCATGATTCAAAAAAACCTAGTGTTTGAGGTGCCAGTCATGCCAAATTTGGGGGTGCCTCTTACCATCAGGGAGTTATTATGAGTGTGGTGGGTTGACATAACTAATTTTTTTGAAAATAAATATCTAAATATTCTTTTTCTAGTTTTAGAGGTAATTTTTGATTAAATCATGTAATCATTTTGGAAGCTGGGACTTCACATAATTGATCACAAAAACACGAGTTAATGAGCTTGGCCACTCAAAATCCTTCCTTGATCCCTACGAGTAGTGGTGTAGCCAAAGCTAGTAGACTATGAGGGGAGGTTCAAGGATCATTTCCACTGGAATACTCAAGTGAAAGAGTATTCCGATTCTAGTATAGAGGGTTCCTAAAATTCGATAAAAATAGTGTGATACATAAAATGATTTAAACAATTAATTGGTAATGTCAAATTTTATGGTCAACATAAAAGTATTAATCAGGTAAAGTTTTGTTATATAAAAATAAAAAAATTTACCCCAATAAATACTATGATAAATATTGGAAAATGATAAAGTCTAAACTACCATTGTTCTCTAAATGTAGAATAGGTTCTTTAACACATTACTATAATATAATAAACTCATGTTGTTAGTGTCCATATACCTGTTAAGCCACCTCATGAAGTGAGGGTGATAAATATCTTAGTGGAGACTCATGTATGGAGCATATGATGGATTAGTCATAATTTTATCATCAATATTTTATGTTTTTTGGGGTCACTACATCAGGACATGGATGATATCACATGTAGTCTCATATCCAAGAAGTTAATGAGGATAAAGTGATGAAAATTTTTAATGTGATTAATAAACTCATTTTGTGTAAACATGAAATGTAGACTATGATCTTTCATGGAATCCCATTCTTATACCTTTATTCACCAAAATACTCTAGTTTTGTTTTAGGATATAAATGAAAAGTCTAGAGTAATAATTTCATTACCTTTTTTGTATGGTTAGTCAAGTAATGATAATATTAATGAAAGTTCCATCTTTAGTTCTTATGGAAGATAAAATGGAAGATAGTGAGAAAATGACAATGGAAAGTTACACCATATACACCTTCATAATGTTCTTTAAAGAGTATACATTGTTTATTTAATTATTTGTTATTTTCATCACATATTTGAAATAATTTATGGAAGTTTAAAAATGCATTGAACTAAATTGAATAATCAAGAACTCGCTTATTCTTCAGTGTATATCCATCAAATAAAATGTATTGTTTCTGATATATTTCTGGGGTATTAAATACATTATTCTTTTTCACATTTGTGTATTGAAATATAGTAACCATGAATGTATAGACAAATAATAAGAAGTAAGGATTTTTCTACAAGAAGAAGTTAAATAGTGATTCCTATGTCAGCAGTTAAAAACAAATAACTTCTAATTTCATTATTAATGATTTTAGTTGAAAAGTTTTTTTGTATAACCCAAATATTTATCTCACATTCCCTTTAGACATAATGAGACATTATTCCATGTTTTGGAATGAATTTTGTTTGTGGTCTCTCATAATCATAATATAGTTCACTAATACTAGAATCATAGGCAATAAGTGATGAATATAAAAATTTAATACTTTTACCCAGTTGTGGAAAGATAATTATTTTTCAATAAAAAATAAATTTTGAAGTCAATTATATACCGAGTGTAGTATTTTTTATTGGCATAACTAAACACCTTTGGTATAAATGATGTATTTTGTTTGGATAAAGAAACCTTTAAAAATAATGGTATGTACCAATGTTTATGGAATTAGTTCAACAAGTGAGCGTGAAATATTCAATGGGAAATTTAGTGTTAAAGATACATCATATGATTTTATTAAGTAATTTTATAGTGAAGTATAAACATGTTCAGTAGATCAGAGTTTCTTCATTTTGACATGTCGATGAATATCTTGTCCAAGCATTCATTGGTCATGATAATGTTGTGTGGAGCAATTCCTAAATTCACATTACCTTATGTACCACACGACACTGATGATCATAAGGAGGATTGATGATGAGTATTACATATTAACATTGATAAAAAATGTAGCACGGAGAAGTTCATAAATTCATATTTTATGCTTCAAAGTTATGATATAAGTAGTATCAATTTCACAACCTGTAGTAACTTCCATAATATTTCATTTCGTCTTTTTAAAATAATGATGAAATCCCATAACATATATTACAACATCAAATGAAAAATGGATACCCGAGGAGTCATAATATGACAGAAATCCAATTTTAAAGGACATGTGTTAAATGTAAAGATTTTGTTAGGATTTAAATGAACATGCATCAAGATAAACACATTGGTCATCTATGGTTATTATCCTGACCATTTCTTATGATATTATATAAATACCTAAGAATGAAAGGTGTTAGTCAAGTGATATAATACATTTCTATAAAGAGATTTCACATCTCTACTTGAGATAGTGGTAGATGGATTGACATGGATTTAGTCAATGCTCAAGATGCAGTAATGGTTTGAAAAGGAAAAAGTTCCAAAAGTTCATGTGGAAGAGGAATGTTCCAGAGACACATATAGTGTAGGAAGGTTTAAACCCATGGTGATGGTTTTTAGTTCATTGTTTTTGGTGATACATTATTCATTAAGAATAATAATTCCTCCAAGTGTTCACTATATGTAATTTATCTAAAATTGACAAGACTAATAAAACTCAATAATGGATTCCATGTATCAATGTGAAAAGTGTCTAATACATCGAATGTAATGATGGGTCTTCATGTTAATTGATACATGTGTGGTACAAGTGAAGTACCAATATGTCATGACTGGTTATATCGAGGTTCTCATTATATCCTAGGATCTCCAATAACTTTTTGATAAGACAATTAATCTATGATATTACAATAAATTATTGGATGTAGAAATTTCTACACTATAATAGTAAGAATACATCATGTATAGATAACTGTATACATGATATGGTAATCCAAAGAACAACATAGTTGGGTCTAGGGAACCCACTATTTCAACCATACCACTTTAATTAGAGACAAATTCCTAAAAAATCTTGTTATCTAATCAAATTATGAATATCATGTTTCTTCATAGTAACAACTTCAACTACTTGGTGTGACCCATTTCCAGCACATGGCAATTCTGCTATCATGCCAACTTCTCCTTATATATTTAGGGGCTCTAATAGTATCTTAGACTCTGCTCTTGGTTTGTGGATTTTATTCACTGCTACTAAGATAATTTCCTAGAGGGTCGCACCCAATAGAATATTAAATAATCCACCATATTTAGTTGAAAATGTAAATTCGACATGGTGGGTCCCACCCTGACGTCCGTGTTTTTCCCAGGATACCGATTAATAAAGAAATAAATAAATTCAGTATTATTCATGTTGTGAATTATTAAGATTTAATTTATTTAAATTATATACAATAAACGTAAATATGAGATAATATTAATCGAAAAAATATTACATTAATATTCTAGATTAATTTAATATTTTGTTGGAATGACATGTCAAGTTAAATGACTCGGGTATCTCACAATATATATATATATATATATATATATATATTACAGGTATGTGAAAAAATAATTAATAATATTTAAGTAGTTTAGTTCATCATAATTATTTATTTAGGGGATGCTAAATTAAATGGGGGATGGGGAACCCAACCAGGTATATTGCAACTCCACTGCAAATAGTGAAAAAGACTCTCTCACAATGGACTATCCATTCATTTATGAATGAGAGCCTCTTTATCCTCCTAATTTCTAGAGATATTCTATCTCTCTCATGATGTTATCCATGTTACGTCTTCAAGAATTGAGGGAAGGGGATCATGGTGATCATCAGGACGTCGAAGATATCGTTAGATTTACGCGTTAACACATGGAATTCAATGATTAGTGCTCCTGTAGATTTTTGAAGAAGATAAAATTGATCTTGAGGGATTTTTATATGGATCCATCAAGCGAAAATTTCCAAGGATGATTTGTATCTTACCACACCTTCAGGTATATTAAGGTATGTTTACAATTATATTTTTTGATCATTTAATTTATGTGAGATCCTCAGACCACACTGGGGCTCGAATTATCGGTGACGGTAATTCCTGCCCCCCAAGCTTCCATTTTGGGCCCCATCACCTTCAATTAATACAAAGTTCATCTAGATAATTAAGGTGGATAGTATCATTTTATAAATATCCTCATTAAATAATACGTTATATCGATGGATGTTCACAAATATAAAACAATTATGAGTTTCAGAAATAAACTCACTTTGGATGCATGAAATACCTTTGATATTTTGAATTTATTTAATTAAATATTTTATAAAAATTGGAGAAAATAAGTTTTTTCATGAAAGAATAAAAAAATACACAAAATGATTCATATAAAATTGAAAAATAATTTGGAAATGAATTTTCACATGAAATGATCAAAAGAGATTGAATTTTATTGAAAATGATGAATATAGAAAACATTAAGTGATTTTTATTTAAAACATAGTAAAATTAGATCAAGAATGTTTCAAATAATTTTTTTTATTTTTAAAATAAAAATAGGGATTTGCGAAAAAATACCGAGTTTATTATTGAAGGAATACCCTTTTCTAAGAATATTTATTATAAACAACATAAAATCAAATGTTTATAAAACATCAAATTTAAAAAAAAGATAAATACAAGAAAAATATATAAAAGGATAACTAGAGAAGGATAAAATGGTTTTGGTCTTATAATGAAATTATTTAAAAATTCATGTAATGGTTTATCATATTATATATGCCTCTATTTTAAAATGATATTAAAAATAGAGGACATATAGATTGTTTGAAGTTAAAATAAAAAATCTTTAAGGAAATAAAGATTTTAATTGAATATATAATTTCCCAAATAGAATGTATTTAAGGATATAACTTCTCTATTGGGGAACAAAAATACACTTAAAATAAAATTAGATTTATTGCACAAGATATGTCTCATAGATGTAAATTTTAGATGAAAACCCATTACCATTTTTCCCTTCTTAGTTGGATGCACTCAAAGTTGCTTTATAAAAAGGTAAAACATTTAATATGAAATTTCTAAAAAAAGAATAATTATTTTGTAATTATTTGTTGAACAATATACAAGTATCTATTTTTTCATAATCACCCAAGATTTAATTTAAATACATTGTTTCTGTAGGCAGTAAAACCAAATAAGTCCTGAACACACAGTGATTATTTTTTACTCTGAGATGATTTAGATGTAATATTATTACAATAGTAGAATAGTTATATATTTTTTGTGTTATTTAGTTATATATATATATATATTAATTTTAAATTATTTTAAATAAAAACTAGTAGTTAATAAAATATTACATAATTTGAATTAATATTTTTCTTCTTAGTATGCTTTTCATATGTGATTGAATGTACGATAATAATTTTTTGACCATATCATTAATTAGGTATCTAATTTTTTATAATAGAACCATAATGATATAATAAAAATAATATATATTATTTGAAACTAGTATTATTATCTTATATGTAATATGGGGATGAAATAAAAAATGAAAATTGATAGTTCCTTGGAGGTGATAGCCCACCCATATGAATGGAAAATTATTTCATTTTATATAAAATGGAGAAAATAAAAAAAATGGTTTATCATTTGGAATCTATTTTTTTAATAAATATCATAACTATAGTTTAAATTATATATGAGGAAAATACTTTCATATTGTTTAAGAAATGTGAATGATTATGCGTCGTAGAGGTAGTAGTCCACAGAACACACAATAAACATTTTCAGTTTTTAGTTTTCTTTATGGAAAAGGGGAGGGATAATTAATTCTCATAAAAACATTATAATTAAATAAAAATATAATTATTTTTATAATTTCATCTTTTTTATTTAGTAATGTGATATTTATGAAATAATAAAAGTATGTAAAAATAGAAAATAAAGAAAGAGAGGTTAGGAAATAAAACCCTACTTATTGGATTGTCCTAATTATAAAGGTGATTAAAGCAACGAGTTATGGACTATTTTGAATAAAAAACTGATTCAGGTTGTCTAAGATAGTTTAGAAAAGGGTTGGGTTGGTTTTAAGTACAAAATAATTGTTTTTGGTGTGAGGGGAAGTGAGGAGATGAGTTACCCTACTATAAGTGAACAAGAGTGGTAATTTAAAAATTATACAAACAATTTATGCAGTTTGAAGTTTCTATCAGATAATGTGAATTGAAATTATGAAATAATAGTGTTGGGAAGATTTATTTTCAATATAAACCTTTAATACCTAATTATAATCATGTTTTATACATTTTATTCATGTAAATTCAATGGTTACTCATTTCTGAAATTTAATTTTTCACTATGCTAACACTTTTTTCCAAGTTAATTTATCCTTTATTCCCAAAAATAAAATTTACATTTTTATAAAATCATTATCTAATGAATAATATTTTAATTAAATTTAATAATATAAAATAATTAAATATGCTAAAAATTAATTTTCAAACTATAATTGTATAATCCACAGACAAACGTTAATTGAAAATTATAACTTTTTTTAAGAAATTTAAAATAGTGTTTTTTAAATGAAAAACAATTATTAATATAAAATGTAAATTAATAATAAAAAATTCAGGTTATTAAGTGATTTTTTTAATTTCCACACCATTATTTTATATTAATAATGCCATAAAAGTGACGTTTTTTGAAAAGACACATTTTTATTGTTTTCAACAAAAAATGGATCTCTATAGAAAAATACTATAAACTATTCCTAAGATAATATCTAATTTTTTTAAAAAATAATAAATATATTTTTTTAAATTAAAATTTTAATATTTGAAAATTATATTTTAAATAAACAAATATATATATAAAGAAAACGGATTTAATTGAAAAATGACATGTTTAAAATTCAATATTTTTATTTCATTTCATATATATTTAAAAATAATTATATTTTTATATATTAGCTTATATAATTAAATATTACATGTTATAATAAACATTTAGATATAATCAATTTCTATTTATTAATGTAGAATAAAATACCTTTTTTTAAATGGTTCTTTGATATCTAACCTTCTTAAGAAGACTAATCAAAGTGAACAGAAATATGTAATAATTTTAATTTATCATTGTCATATAATACACTAATGATGAAATTATTCATGCATTTATAATATATGAAAGTTATTTTTAGATGAGTGTTTTTTTTATTTTGATTTTGTGTGTGACATGAGATATTGAAGATAATATTAATTTAAAGGATCTGAAAGCATAGGATGTTACAATTGAACACCTTAAATTAATTTCATATTTATAATTTTTAATGAAGACACACTTATGAAAGTTGGATTAGGTATTCTTAACTTTTTTATTTTTCTAGATATAACTTCCAATGTGACATCGAGGTTACTATCTTAGGATTTACCACCATACTCATGATTCTGAAATGAACATTCATTATTTATACCATAATCATATATTATATAAAGTATACCACCAAATCCATTTGAATTTACAAGACATTAAAACATATGTAAATCCAATGTTCCCTTAAAATTAACTGTTACATTAGGCACTATTTCAGGAAAGTTCACACAAGTAAATATAATCTAAATAAATGGGATAAAATTTGATAAAAACAGGATTCAATTATAACTCCCATTTTACCAATAATGTCTAACAAACATTTTAAAAATCAATTTACACATTATTATATCAGACTCATGAAAAAATTGAACCTAATATTTTTTCATTCCTCAATCATATTTTCCATAATAGATTCCCTAAAAAGAAAAACATTCCCTAAAATTAGTTGTCATGGTTATTAATGCAATTTAATATGTGTTTTAAAACCATTAAATAGGGACAACAAAACATAAATATGTAGATAATTCACATAACCAACATCCAACCAAAATGATATCGATTAATATCACACGCAAATGAAAATAGCTATGTTACCAAAAAATTAATTTTATTATCATGTAAACCTCAAAAACATATGTAGTATTCTGAAAATCACTATTTTCAATCATAATAATATTATACTATGATTATAATCCATTATAGTATAATCCCTTGTTCAGTTATATGAAATGGTAGTTTTTATAAGCATTCATTTACTAGTTTTATCTTAATTACACTATTGTAACAAAACGCTAATGAAAAAATGGTTAGGCTTATATCATGAAGAAACAATGTACTTGAATTTAGAATCTAAATACTAAGATATTTCCACTAATTAGACCTTCATTTAAATATATGATACTTAAATTTCTACTATGATACACTTTTATTATCCAATAACTATCTTAGTTCAACATTGGTTACATTATGCTATTTTTATCACACTTATTAACCTAATCATTTAATGAAATTATGAAAAAATAATTTATAATGGTTCATAACGAGATAGTTATTGACTAAATCATATCCCTAGTGAGTGTCTAGCAAGGTGTTCAATTAAGCCTCTTTATCATGCGTGAGGTCACATTTTATTTAACAACCAACATGTCTTATTTGGGTTAATTTCCTTAGTTACAATTGTGGAAGTGCCTTCATCCACAATTTTACATCCTGATAGGGATGTATTTTCTATGAAAACCACATAGTCACTACATTACCAAAACATCAAAATTGTATCCTATAATTAGACATCTTCAATATACTTATTATTTGGTTTTCACTAAATTTATCTTATTATAGTCCCCAATTTTTTTATGTCAAATTACCTAAATAATTATCTACACCATTGAAATTATGATATACATTAACTTATCAAATTTTGATGACATTTAAAACTCAAAAATTATCCTAAATAGATAACATAAAAAACTATAAACTTCTATAAAACATGATAAGATAGTAACTCTAAAGAACAATATTTAATAATATTTCAATAATTTTTTTATTGAAAATATTTCATTACAACACATTCCCAAAATCATTTAGGTTTTGAGTTTTAGATATTTACTAAAAAATATTAATTATCAAAACTCATATACATTTTTCTACCATATAATTAGTATCTTAATCTATGAGAATAATTTAATATATCCATTTCATCAGGAAATATGGCATTGAATTGGTTTCTCTTGTCGCATTACCAATGTCACATTTCCATAAAACATCCAATGGTTCCCCCATCCATAGATGGGTATAGAACTTTGGTCCAAAGGCTGGTGGTCATTTCAGTTTTGAGGACTAATGACTCTTATGGGATCACATTGGATGAGAGGATGAGAGGTCTGTCTCATCACACACTTTGTGGGGGGGGGGATTGTTTCCAACTCTGAGACTCACTTATAGATTTATGATATGCTCAAGAATCTCTTCATAATCCTGATGGGGTATTGGTTACCATAACAACCAATTATGGGTTAATTTATTTTTCGTAAGAGAAGTGACATGGACTTATTTAGTGAATCCATTTGTATGTATTAGAGGTTATTCATCACTCTATAGTAACATATCGTTTCTTATATGATGGATCCATATAAAAAATTGATTTGGAACATTATATAATATAAGGTGGCGATTAATATTCCAAATATGGGATTGAGCCATTATGAGGAATTCTACATTTCCTAGTTATTACAGAATAAAAACTCATGGAGTTTTTTTTAACATTTGTAGTTTTATGTAATGAATAAGGACTTGTATGGGTGCTCTCAGAAACATTCATTCATAGTTCCTAGAGGCAAAGCCTACGTATCCAAAATATAGTGAGAATTATTTTTTTCATAGTTCATTCCTTCTGGAATTATATATTGTTGTCATATGTTCCATTATAGAGACTTGTGGTGTAGGTTATATCATTACCACAACTCCCTAAGATCAAATGAACCATTTTCAGTGTGAGAAACAAAGGATAGAAAGTAACCAATGTTATTACATTGAGTAAGGTACATAGATGATAGGATCACCCGAAATGATCATTATTGAGATCTAACATTAGCGAGAGGTGTCCTATGTATCCTAATTATGGGAAGAATTAGATCCATCATAGTTCCCATTATATCATGGGCTACACACTAATGTTTCCCAAGATTATAGGGATTTATTATGCTATTAAAAAGTTTATTTCATCCCCCTAATACCACATGAACCATGATCTTGGTGAGAAAGAAGTGGGTGAATAAGATTATCCCCAAATTGTATGGGTACAGACTTTTATTTTGGAATAGTCTTTGGGGTGTTTGGTATAGATCTTGGGCCTTAGGGAGGAATCCTACATATCCTGGTTATGGAAGAAATCATTGTTCTCATAGTTCATTTATGGCAGGGATTATACACTGAGTTTACCATATTGATCATGGATTACATGTTAAGGATATACATCATTATAAAATCCATGGATTCCCTAGTGATCTAGAATTCTTGTCTAGAATACTTCACAATACCTAGTTGGCATGTCCTTGGGGCTATCGCTTGACTTGGTGTGACATATATGGATGGTGTTACAGGAGTCTTTGTGGAATGGCCCAGGAGGGGTTTCATGTCTTTCCTGACACCTCTAGGATACCCCATGAGACATGGACGACATGTCTAGAGGGCATCACGAGTCTCAACTGGCATGAAAATATGGAGTCGTGGGGGGTTGGTTGTCATGCCTATATTCTTTTGTGAGACATAGTTGATATGTGTTGCACCATTATATGAGTCTGGTGATGTGTTCATGGGATGTCGGATGTCCAAGGTGATAGACCTAGAGGGTTCAAAATATCGAAGTAGAACCTGTGGGGGTTCCCTGTGATGTTCCCCATCATGTTTAGAGGACTTCATATCTCCCAGATGACATGTCAAAGGGGTGTCACAAAATATAGGAAATGTGCCCTAGTGATATCAGATAACATTAAATGAAACATGTGAAGTTCATGAGGGACATCGACCATGTATTTCTATTAATCTTTTAGTATAAGATCTTGGTTCAAACCATTGTGTTATAAATGCCTTGGTTTCATTCAGTGTTAGTTTCTTTAAGTCTCATGTAATTTGGAGGACATGCGGTATGTTATTCACAAGTCCTATCGGATGTCCTTAGCGTGATATATGAGTTATCATGTGAATCACTTTATGTCGAGTTTAGGACTACTCTGGCTATCCATTAGTATATTACCTAGTGAAAAGTTGTCTAGTCACATGATAGGTTTCCCCAAGAAGACCGTAGAAATCATGAACTAAATTTTATAGAGCTTGGGTGTCTGGTTGATCGAAAATAAAACTCTTTATTTGGGATGGTGTGGGTAATTTATAGGCTTCACCACCCTTGATTCTCATTGGTTTTTTTAGTTTATCTGGAAAGATTCTAGGCTGGAGCCAGCAAAGGGGCCTAGTGCCCCATGGTTTCCTGAGTCTCTGTCAGGGACTGCTTCTAGCACGTCACCTGATTTTTAAAGATCTCAATTATCCTTAGTCAACTCATCCTTTATCATATTACTATTTATTATCTAAGACTTTTTAGATAATGTAGTTATATTTAAGGACCTCTATATTGTTACACCAACATGTTTGAGGGAATTTGTATGATCCAAATGCATGTGGGAAGACACTTGCGTGACCTTGGGTGACTTGCTCGGGGATCTCGTGGGACAACATTACAGGTGAGATGGGCCAGTTTCATTCAATTATGAAACCGAAATTATCTCTCTCCTATTCCCTTTTAATGCATTTTATTCGATGTAACAAAGGTTGGTAGTCATGAGATATTTTATGTGCATTGTCATGGGAATTTCTTCTGTGTTTTGGAGATGTGTATCGTGATCAATATCGGTCATATAGGGGTTTGTGATAATTCCATTTATTTAAGATGAGGTTGAAAATCCAATGGGATTCCACGAGACAAGGTGGGAATGTCTCTATGTAGGGATAAATGTTTTTCCATGCAGTTTAACATCTTGAAGTAAGTACATTATTTTGTGTAGTTTAATGTCACACAGTAAGGATACAAGAACTATCATAAAAGGTGGTAATGTTGCAGCTTGGCCTAAGTAAGGGATCTTGGGAGCCACTACATGTCCTATGAAAATTATAATTATGACACACATAGTTCTTTATGGATATTTGTTTTAATGTAATGTGGTAAGGAAGAACATCATATAGTTTAATTTCATGTGGTCAAGACAAAATGTTCCATGCATTTTAACATCATGTGATGAGGATGATGAAGTATAGTTTAATTCCATGTTGCAAAGACATGTGTGGATAGTTTAGGGTCATGTGTGCTAGATCGTAATGTGGATTTCCTACCAAGGGGTTGTGAGGAATGGTTCAATTATGAAATAAAATATGAATGAGGAATAATGAAGCCCGAACCATACAATGCACCTTTCCTAGAAGACATAAGGAAAAGGGTGAAAAAGGTTCCTGGCTATGACTAGGCTTAATGAAGAAATGTCTAGGCATCACTAAATATCTCATGAAGATGAGAATAATTCCACACATTATTATGGAAAATTAATTACCTTACATAGGACTAACCCATATGTTGAGGAGGGAATTATTTTTGTTAACCGTTGTAGTTGGGAATAAGATTGGAGATCCAGACATTAATACGTATCATGTATTGAATGGAATCAAACTGCATGTAATTATTAATGTTCCATGAAGATTAACATCATGTGATTTGTAAAAAGGTGGATAAAAGTAAATTTACGGGGGACATTATGGTTGGGCCCAAAGATAGAGTATTACGTGTAACTACGCATCTCCTGGGGATGAGAATAAAATCACACATAGTTCATAGAGGACATTGCATTTTTATGTCATGATACATGGACACTGATCGAGTAATTTACATCATGCAACAAGGAAATATGGAATCCCTTTAGTATAATTAAAATAAATATTGTAATCGGTCTATTTGTACCTATATGACCTACTTGTGAGGGTATGTCCCTACCATGATTACTAATCTCACATGATCTATTATCATTTTGAGAAACAAGAAGCAGAATAGGTTCCCCTATAGTGTAGATACAAAAAAGGGGTATAACATGATCATTTTGTATAATGTAGTGGTCGGACCAATATAAATGATCGATGCATCTATATGTATCTAATTGGGAAAGAAAATAAATTCTTACATAGTTTTGGAGGGCACCATGCAGTTTAACAACATTCAGTAACTACGATAGTCTACTCGCCATGAAGGGGAAAGGGGGGTTGTGGATCCATGTAGTTTTTTGTCTTGCGTTAAGAAAATTTTCCATGAAATTAAATGTCTTGGGGTAAATATAGATTCTATATAGTTTAACATAATGTAGTTATGATGAGACATTCCATGTTGTTTAATGTTTAATAGTGAGAAAGATTTGTTCAACGCAGTTTAACAACATGTGGCGAGGAAGAAAGATGGTGATTACTATGATGTGAATTCCCTTTTTTCTTAACAACTTATGAGAAGTATTTCTTGAGAAATATCATATTTTGGGACGGTGTGACACACTTACCATCCATTGTGGACGAAAATTCATCCCTGTTATGATATACCATATGTATGATGTAAGGTCCTTCCCACCAGGGCTCTAATTTTGGGGGATTATTTCATGGAATCATTGGTGTTCAGAGAGCCAACACCAGTTCTCAAAGAAGGAATGATTAAAGGTGTACCTTATTTATTAAAAGATCACGTGTTATGATTATGGTGGGCTTTGAGGTTGTGCAACTTGTGAATCCTTTTTTCATTTAATTTCTCCCACTCATTAATCTATTTTCAGTTGATTGTCATTTGAGAGCCATCCACAAATGGCTATTCGAAGTGAGGGAACCTGGAACTCAATAGGAAACACTACATTTGTTTTTTAAACTAGTTAGTATGGTGTTTCTTGTTTAGCAGTATGTGTGGTGGTATGGTAGGCCCAGAAATCATGGAGGAGTTTATCTCTCCATGAATTCTTATTTTTGTTCACCATTAACTGGAGTACGTTCAAAAGAGTCTTATTAAAGGTCTCAATCCATCCTTTTTCCACTACATGATAGTGGGATGAGTGATTGGACTCAATTTTGTACTCATGGTAATGATTCTTGATCTATGGGGAATAAAATTTGTTGTCCTTTTATGTCAATATTATGGGGCACTCCAAACCTGGTGATGATATGGGGCTTCATGAAGTTGATGATATTATTCATCCCATGATTCTTGATGGGTACCATATCACCCCATTTGGAAAAGAATTTGATTTCAGTAAGGATATACATGAACTTCTTAACTATGGCTAGGGGATATGTCCCCATGAAATCCATCCCTATAATGGAAAATGGACAGGAATATTTAGCGGTATGTACAACTATCGAGGACTGATAGATATATTTTTCATTGATCTAGAATGCATGAAATTTCTTGGTGAATTTCACGCAGTTGTGTATCATGGTTTTCATATAATATCTCAACAAAATTATTTGGAGGGAAATCCTAGTTCTAGATTTATGGGTGCTGCAAGATCCTGTGTTGAATTCCTCCATGATGGTGAGAACTTGTCCTTTTTCTATACACTTGAGGAGAATTCCATAAAATTAACACTTATGGAGTTTTTTTTTTCTCATTTGGGCCATCCTGAAGAGGTAAATTTGTTTCTCAGTGCTGAATCAATTCCTTTCCTTCATGATTTTCTTGTAGAGTTCTGTTTTGAAGAATACCGATAATGGGATTCATCCATATAGGGGTGATCATTAGTTCATCATGATATGGGGGAGGTGTTCATCTAATTTATATCTTACATGTCTCAAATGGTGACTAATGACTGTAATACTATGAGATTTTATGGGATATATTATTTTAATTTCTTTGATGTTTTACAATATACCATGATTAGATTTCACTATACTCAACACCGTATTAGATTTAAATTTACACAACTGTATTCTTGGGTTGTGTTGCACATAATTTCACGTTATTTTGAAAGAATTCATTTCATGAAACACTGAGTATAATTTTTTTTCAATGTATAAATGAAATAAGTTGGGATTCTATTATATGAAATATTATAGGAATCCTACACTACACGCAACACTGGCTTGGCTTTCATTACACGCAAGACATACCTTCCTCGATAGCTTGCATTGTACGCGATATCGAGTTTCAATAAACAATGATACATTAAAAAAAATATTATTAATTAATGGGATATAAACTAGACTTTATTAATATTATTAACCATATTTTGAATTTTATATAACATTGGAATTCATCTTTCATAGTTCTAAAACTTGATTTGAAAACAAAATCAGTTTTTCAATTAAAAGAAGTATTTTAAAAAAAATGCAGTTTTACCACCTTTTGATGTAGAACCTTTTTAAATCTATTTTTTGACACATTTATATGATCTATTTGAAAAAATAAACTTTTTATTTATAATAGGAACATCAAAATTTACTTTGTATAAATTTTTGGTATTTTTTGATAAAGTTTATTTTTTAATAAAGAGTGAAAAATACCACATTTTAAGTCAAAATTGCCTTTTCATCTAATTTATTTATATATATAAATTGTACATTTAATTGGTTTTAAAGTTTAATTAGATTATATATTTTCATTTAATCCAATTTTGGTCATTTTATGTATTTCTATTTTTAAATTGGACATAAACACAAGTCAATCTATTGATAGTTATTACTTCATAAAAACATGTTTTTTGGTTTTGACAATGGTAATTAATTTAAATTTAATTACTACAACTTCTATGTTTTAAATTTGGAAAAATGGATTCCATATTTTGAATTTTATGGTACATATTATGTGAATAGGTTCCTTTTATTTTTGGACATTATGAATATAAACTCCAGTAATTATTTTATTTACCAAGGTTGAAGTGTCAATCAAGTAAATAAGGGTAAAAAATAATTTTATAATAATATTAAGATACCATAACACATGTTATCATCTTATTTTATGAGATATTTCGCACCATTATCATCCTTCAGTCGATTTTGGGACCCCATGGAACCACTTGGATGTGAAAATGGCATTCTATAAGAATTAATTTCATGTAAAGACAAATATGATATAAAATTGAATCTTCTTAATAAAAAATTTTTAATATGGGGTTATACATAAGATAAATAAGACTATAAATATCATTTTTAAATATACAATTATTTATTACATCATGGTATTTTATTTATAATTTTTAGACATAAAATAAATTAATTTATTTCTAACACAGTGATGATTTAGTGATTACCTTATTAATGAATGATTTAAATAAATAAGATTAAAAAAATTAAAATAAATTTATTTTGAAAATTTTTATTCCATATAATAATTTTAAGGATAATTATTACTTTTTATATATTAACTAATTATTTTTTCCTTGAAATCATCATGTATTTATATATTTTTAAAATTTCATGAGATGAATATTATAGAAATTCACATAAATGAGTTTTTAAAAAAATACTATTTTATTAAAATCTATAATAGTATTTAAAATATCAGATTCTTCCAAATGACTTTGATAATTTTTAACATGTCATTAATGAACCACATGAGGTTCTATTGGCATTTTATAGTAACAATATTAAGCAAATACTATCAATATACAAGAAGACATGGTAAGTGTATATTAGTTAACTAAGGGTTAAAGCTAAAATTATGGTAAGATTTGAGACCTAAACTTCTCCAAGACCAATTGGTTTAGAGTATTTCTATCAATAATCATCCTATATTATAATTGAATGAGTTTTGGACCTTTTGAAAAGGAAAATAATTTTATAATGAAATAATATTTCAACACCTTCTTAAAGTGCCCCTCCTTCTCTCTAACAAAAAGGAATCTCCTCAAACATTCCGTCACACCACCTTGAGCCTTATAGATCTAAAAAACCAAATAAATTCAACTATAAAAATTCTTAATTAACTCTATGAGGTTATGGTTTTATAAAAATATAATCCCTAGTGTCCCAAAGAAGAGATCAAAAGGAATTCCAATGAAGAAGAGGTAATTGCTTTACCAATTCAATTCAACTTATTTTCTTCTTCTAATTCATCATTCTATGTTGATTCAATATTAAGTAGTAAATTTAGTATATATTACATTCTGAGATGTAATTATAATTATGGGGAATCCGTATACCTCCTTTTATCCGTCATATAAATAACAATATCTCCATGCATGCATGCATACAGCTTACCGTTTCCATGTCGTGGTGTAATTTGTTATTAAACAAAATACATTATTAGAATGGGTATAATGATGAGTATATGAATTTAAATAATAAATATAACATTATAATTATTCTTTATAATTAATATACCATGTAATTACATACCATTACTCATCAAGAGAATTATATCATCACTCTTGCGTATGTACGGCTTACCGACTTGATGACAAAGTGATATTCGTTCTCCATGTTAAAAATTAAAAAATGATTATAAAATTTATATTATAGGTGAAAATAATAATTTTGAACATAATTTCAGGAATAAAATACATCCTATTCAAAACATAAATGACTAACATGGAAAAATGAGAATGAGAAAATTAAGCAGTTAACAACCGAAATAATGATAATGTCGAAAAACTATTAACAAAATGATATAACAGTATCATATATGATTTCCTAAATATGGATATGCTTCTAGTATAATTTAATAAAAATATTTAACCATTATATAGTTGTTGAAAAAAACCCTCAACTAACAAAAATTACAAGGTAAGGGATAATTTTGCAATCTCATTTCTATCAGTGGTTGGTTATATATGTACGTATTTACTAGAGATATATTTATCATCCATGTGAATGTTTTCTAAAAAAATAATAAAATGTTTTCTATTATTCAATTTATTTCTAAATTCTTGTATTCCCATTTTTGACCTTTACTACATGTTATAGATGGAATATTTCTTTTATTTACCATAAGAGGTATTGTTTTACTTTTTCGTAAAAAGTACAAGGAGAATTAATTTTTAAATTACATGGAATGAATGGATTTTTACGTTTTCATAAAAATTATTTCCATAAATCATCCTTTAAAATATTTCAAGATTATTTTCAATTAAACTATTTTCTTTAAAAATTTCATGATGTTCTTATAAAAGAAAAAAAAATTGAAGAAGAAAGGACATTTTCCTTAGGAATTAAGTTCATGTGATTTTATCAAAATTATTTACCATCTAAGATGACATAGTACTATGTTTCTATCCCTATTATAACATTTATTTGATTGAGTTTAGGATGAAATTATTTTTATGAAGTTAATTAATATTATATGTATTATGTTATGATTAAATGAGGTTTAAGAGTCCAATTTTATTTCATGGGTTACGCTATGATGAATGATTTATGTTTTTGTGGTGCATGTTAGAATGATTTCATTATGTGATGAGAAGGACCTATATATATCTCTCCAATTCATTGTATAGAGATTTATATCTCATGGGATAGATATGACAAGAAAAAAAGTAAATTTGGTTCAGTAATACATGGCTAGAATGAGAAGTAAACCCGGTTCAATAGTGGACTTTGTCCATTATGATGGTCTTAGTAGCAATAACATGGCTACTCTAAAAATCATATTATGTGTTTATTATTTTTCCACAATTACATGCTTTATTCCAATGATATTATATCATAGTTAATGATCCTTTATGATATATTCCTTAAGTACTCAAAAATTTTATTTCATGACTCATGATTTTTATATTTAAACTTTATTATCACGTTTCTACGTTCAAATGTTTATATTTTGTTTTGTGTTATCTATTTTTCCCTTACGTGGAATTTGATATCACCCTTTTTATTTTTTATTTTCCCTAGTATTTAATGTAAGGTTTTAGGTACTAAAACAAAAGGAGAAGATATTTATGAGATATGTTGAAGATCTTTCACAATGATAGAAAATTATTTTCCATGTGTCCAAAGATACGGAACAAATATGGACTTTGGGCATCAGTTTGTGTCATGTATTAAGTATTTCGCAAAAGTAATGTAATTTAAAAGAATATTATCTTTTATTCATTAGAGTTGGTATTAGAGCGAATGATTAATTAAACATTGGAATCTAGGATGATAAAACTTTAGTGGGATCCATATAGATATTTCTAAGGTATGTTTGGGGATGTCCCTAAGGTTAAGTGTAACTATAGGTTATGGTCTAAAAATTATGGTAATGAAAATTAATAACACAGGATTAAAGATTATATTTTAGAGATTGAAATTACTCCACCTTAATTATGTTGTTTTCTTAGTCTGATTTTTGTCTCTCACACTATTACTTTTGGGTTTTAGACTATGAATGGAACCCGAATGAACTGTGTTAATGCTCAATGCACTGGGAAATATAATGATTGTCCTCCTAAACAACCAAATGTTTATGGGAGATGAAATGAAAAATCTAATTTTTATACTAACAGAAGATATGAATAATTCTGTACATCCAAGTGTGCAGATAAGGGAATAATATTTTGTTATGTCCTTTATGGTACAATGTCCAACTTATTTTAGTGGTTCTTCTGATTCACTTGTTGCTGAACAATGGGTCAATACCATTGAAAATATATTTTCCATCATTCACTATTCAAAACATGAAAAAGTCATTTTGGTTGTTTATCATCAACAAGGTGAAGTAGACCAATAATGGTCTCAAATTAATAATATAAGGAAGAAAAATGAAATTGAGTCAATGGAATGGGGAAAGTTCAAGAACTTGTTCTTCAATAAGTACTTCCCTCGTATTCTTTGAAAAAAGATAGAAAATGGGTTCCTTGATCTTAATAAAATGGTTGAAGAATATGTTGGTACATATAGAGTGAATTTAGTAGGACTTGGAAGGTCTCATTCTAGATTTATCATAAAACTTAAAAGTAAAATTTATCGATTCATTAGTGGCTTAAAACCAAGTCCTCGAATGTCATTAGCTATAATAGACTTCAGTAGTTATGAAGATATTATGTGTTGTTCTATTAAGTTAGAAATGGAATTTGGTGTTACAGATCCATCTCATGATTTTTGATAAGAAACAAAATATGTAGTTCAAGGGAAAATCTCAAAATAGTGCTAAAAAAAGTTTAATGTTTTTTTATCACAACAACAAATAATGCTTTTAATAGTGCAAAAAAACTGCCTTTAACAGTGCTAGAAATGCAGTGTTAATCAAGAAAAACGTAGGGGGTCTCCTTTATCAGCACTCAAAATAGAGCTCAAAATGGTCACCATTATATGTGCTAAAAAATCACCAACAAAGGGCCATCTTTATCAGTGCTATTTTGAGCGCTGATAAATTGCTCCTTTTTCGGTGCCATTTTGAGTGTTGATAGATGTGTAATACATCAACGGTCAAAATAGAACTGATATAGACCAATTTTATTTGTGATAAACAAGAACTGATATATTAGAAATTTATCAGTTCTTAATTAACAATGATTAAAGCCATGTTTCCTGAGCAAACCCAACACCTGCACACCTAAGACAACACCTACAAACACAGCACAAACAACAGCTACACATAAAGCACAAAAGAAAAAAAATCTATATACATTTACTTGAAATCATAAATACAAAAGAACACATTTCTATATACATTCCAGAAAATGTTTAATATGGTTACAATTACAATTATCCAACAAACAGTTAAAAACATTAATTTTTCATCGTTTTTGCATCTGTGATCTGCTCTAAAAAATTGTCTTCTAGGGTACTTGTTTCCGAAAAAAATAATTAGAACTCAGGAAAATAATTTCACCTATATAAGAGAACAAATATTATGTTAGTAATATAATAATGAAATAAATTAAACATTAATATGAAAGAATACAATAATAAAATGTCAATTATTACCTATTACAACTTTTACATGTCCATATTTCCTTGGATTGAATTAATATTTTAGAAGAGGATAAACATGTTTCCTTGACTTAAATATTGTTTTGTTAGGATAAAATGGATAAGAAAAGAAGAGGAAGAAATGTTAACAACAACATGGAAACCAAAAGGTTTCATTTATTGAAAATAAAAAAAGGGTGGAATCTCCACAAGTTATACAATATGACACTTACATGATGGTGTATTCAATTTCATAGGAGTATTCAATTTTAGAATAAATTATAACAGCTTCCTAGTGAGAAAAGTATCCTAGACAGTTTATGAACCTAATAGTTACATATATCAGGAGCCTCTAAGTGTGTACTCTCTCATTCCAGGTCAGTGGGAATTAGTGCTAGCACGTCTTCATCAGACATTGGGTCTAACCCTGCTTGGAACATGACCACTTATTCCTCTCCAAGGAGCCCAAAAAATATCTAATGTCCCGTTCAAGGTATTGAAGGAATTTATTTCTCATTTTTAGAGAGGGAATGATTAGAACATACAGAATTAGATAGGACATCATCATACTGGTTCACTTATATCTTGTTCTCCTATTTCTTTAGTGTGATTAGACAAACCTCTCATCCCTCCCCTCCCCAAGACAGACCCCTGGACATCCCCCTCCCAACCCCTGGACAAACCCCCACAACCCCACCTGCAGCTCTGCTCCAACCCCTTGGACAACCCCCCTCCCTCCCCCTCCATCCCCCTCCCTTTCCCTAGGAAACCCCCTTCCCACCCCTAGACAGCCCCTTCCCTCTTAGACATCCCCCTCCCCTCCTGGACCCCCCCCCCTCCACTCCTGGACACCCCCTCCTTCCTATATAACCCACCTCCCTCCCCCTGCACCCCTCCCTTTCCCTGGACAATGCCATTCCCACCCCCTAGACAACCCCCCTCCCCTCCTGGACACCCCCACTCTTGGATACCCTCACATCTGGATACCCCCTCCCTCCAGGAAACTCCCACCTTCCTAGACACCCCCACCCACCATCACACCAGGACACCCCTCCCTCCTAGGCACCTCCTCCCTCTTAGTTCTTTAGTGTATACCCATTAATAACCTTCTTTATCCAATTATATTTTCATTGTCTATTGGATAATGGAATAAATATTATTCATAAACTGTCATTCACTAATATAAATTATAAAATCATATACATTTTGAAGAGATATAGTTGAAAAAAAAACTAAAAACACCAAAGAAAAAAATATTAGATGAATAGGAAATAAATTTCACATAACATTATCAAAAATATAATTTAAAAATACATAAATCAAAAGCATAGGGATCCTATGACACAACCACAAGACACTAATCCTTTGGAAAGTGGGAGAAGGGATATACATATATATATATATATATATGAGTAGTGGGGATACATCTTCTGGAATTCAGTTTCTGGTAAAAAAAATCTCATTCGGTAGATTTTATCCACATGCCAGGATTGAGGGTAAAAATTGATTTATTTGAGTGTGTCCTGACCACCCTTCTAGATCAGAAATTATTCCTTCCATTAAACTCATATATCATTATTAATTTTTATAGTAGATGTATTCTACTACAAAATTTGTGTAGAGAATAAGTGTGTTTCTTATAAATATAACTTGAGAAAGGTAAATGATTCATATGTTGGGTCTTTATGACATTAAATAAGATATATTGGGCCTCAAATTGAACTAGAATATAATTCTTGGGCCTTTACATGGGCTTGGAATTGGTTTGGTTGGATGGAACTTTTGATGCCTCACAATGGACCCACATCAGGATACTCTAGAAGTGATCTATGCATTGTATATTATCAATATTTAATGTAATTTAATGGATATCTTCCTGGACACCCCCTCTACTATGGTAAAACCCCCTTCCACCCCTCCTGGACACCCCCTCCTTCTTGGAAACCCCAACCCACCTGGTGACCCCCTCCCACCTATCGACCCCCTCCCCCCAGAACACCCCTCCCTCTTGGACACCTCCCTCCACTCCTAGACACCGCCACCCCCTGCACTCTAGGACACCCCCCCCACCAACCCTTACACCTAGACACTCCCTCCCTCGTGGGAACACCATCCCTTCTGGACACACCCCCTCCCTACCTTCCTAGACACGCCACTCATGGAAACCTCCCTATATACCCCCTCCCTTTTCAACATTTTCCACTCATAGACACCCCTGGATAGCCCCTACCTCTTGGAAACCCCCTCTCCCACCCACCTAGAGACCACCTCCCTCCCGGACCCCCCCCCCCCTCTGGGACAGATCCCTCCCCTCTGGGATAGCCCCACCCCCACCCCCCACTCCTGGACACCCCCCACCCACCCTTACACTTGCACACCCCTCCCTCCTGGACACCCCTCCCTTCTGGACACACCCCCTCCCTCCCATCTTGGTCACCCAACTCATGGTCACCCCCTAGACACCCATCCCTCCTGGACACCCCCTCCTTTCTGGACACACCCTCCCTCCCATACTAGAGACCCCACTCATGGACACAACCTCCCTCTTTGACACCTCCCACACTCCTGGACAGCCCCTCCCACCTAGACACCCCCACCCACATATAAGGGAAACTAATTAGAAAATTAAAAATCCAGGATATTGGTTCCCATAATGATTTTAAGATGCTCGTGAGTGGACTGAATTACTATGCATTGGTCGACTTCCACACTATCAACCATTTTAGTCCAATGAACTGTAACCTCCTAAGCTTATATTCTTTAATTCATTTGTATCATAAGAAAAAAAATCCAATTAATTATGAAAATGGAGAATTTTGGGTAAAAAGATGGACTTGAGTAAGAAAGGGGAACATGAATAATTTGAAATATTCTATTAAGTTCATGAATTATTCAAATTCATGTGATCACATGACCATAATTGGATCACGTGATCTAATGAAACTGGGAGATTTTTATGATTACACGACTCTTGAAGCTTTATGAGATCATTTAAATAAGGAAGGAAAACATGAATCATGGTTCAAATGAATTACATTAATTGATTATGTGATTTGATATTGTGATGTGATCACATGATAAGTTCACATTAATCGTTAATAAAAAAGAGCTTATGTGACATGATCAGGTGAAGTGGATTATGTGATGTAGAGAAAAATCCTAAGAGTTCTCACAGAGCTATGAAATATTGAGTCATTAGTGAAATAGATTTCCTATTACCTCTGTTCTTGACCAGACACAACATCGTTGCTCTTCCTACAAAGGCATGTCACATGGATAGAAATATTCTAAAATAAATGAACCCTTCATGGAATAATGAAAATAAAATCAACATTTCATTATATAATTATTTGTTAAAATAGACATATTATATCGTAAAATTACCATTAAATATTTCCAAATGGTTTCTTTGGTATATATATAATCTAATAACAAAACTGAAGAATATTTGTGCGCATTACTACTATTGGTTAACTACTGCTTACCATAGCATCTAATCTGAACCTCCGATCCAACATCCCCATGATACTCTCATCCAACAACATCTCTATGATATCATCATTCAACATTCACTTTTCCTTCTATTCCTACACCAATTTACTGTCAGATCAAAATTTCATATCAGATGTTATGCTAAGTGTCAGTTAACCAACAGTAGTGAATAATCATTAGTTTTTTAATTAAATTTTTGAGAGTTTCACAACAATTATTCTTCTAACAGACTACATTTGTATAAACAACTACATAAATGAACAAATGCAGAATATAAATGATCCATGCCATAATAGTTTAGGTCTAGTGATTTTGGAAACATAAAAACATAAAGAACTAGTTCATAAGAGTCTCTCATTAAGTTATTCTTTTATAAAAATAAATATCATTTCTAAAACCATTCTTCATAACCTAAGGATATAAAAAATAATAAAGGGTGATCATATATTCTCCATAAGTGTAAAAAATTGGTCTATCAATGATCATATAAGGATAAAATAAGTAGTAGGATTTCACCTTCATCCTATTTGTGTATAATCTTCTATTCGGTATGTTGCCCAGTTGTTTCTAAACACATCTATATCATATTGTGAATATGATTATTTGTTACAGTCATAATAGTATTGAAAAAAATACAAAAATGATTAATAAATATTTTAATGAACTCGTAATTATTTTCAAAAATACCTCTTTAAGGATTCATGTTTTTCGATGAAATATGATCTCTTTAATAAATTTATGAACATAATAACCACCGTCCTTTATTTTTGTTTGTTTTGGAAATTACAGAAACATCGAGAAAATTAAATTATTTTTTTGACATGTGTTTGGATAGTGAAATGTTATTATATATACCAGGATAATTTCTAGTGGTTGATCTTGTAGGCGTTCTTGTCCTTAGGCCCTGTATTCATTCCATGAAGTAGACGATATTGATAGACCACCCTTTCATAACATAATCCTCATTAAAAGAAAATATAAATTATATAATAGGATGTTCAGTTCTATAATTTTGGATCTAGTGTATTAAAAATTAACAAAGTTCATCATGCGTGGTCAGTTTGTTGCATATCCATGCACTGAATCCAGAAAATAAATCATTGGAGTATCCAAATTGACTGCAATCAGCATCCAATTAATCCTAAAAACAAAAAAAAAGGAAAGAGTAATGGAATAAATGAATATATTTTTGATATGATTAATGTGTAGATATTTACCCCTAAATCATTGGTATAAAAAAGACATTGTCATCCATAATTCTGTTTTCAATCAATTTGATCTAGGATGACATTATTGAAGCCTATTTATCAGAATCTATTTCTTCTTTTGAAGTGGTGATGTGAGGAATAATGAGTATAAATTTTTGTTCATGGGGAAACCCTTCAATTGTTTTTCATATATAAGCCTACAAAAAATATGAAATTTTTATAGTCATAATTATCAGATTATATCATCTTTTGTAAAATAAAATCATGAAAACATACCTCATGTACACATTTAAAACATAGGTTCCTAGCCATTCAGACATGAGGATTTCATTTAAATTATCAACACTAATGAAATTCTATTCTTCTTCTACATACATGAAGTTTTCAAAATAAATTGTGTGAGTATTGACTTCTATCAACATTGTATCCACATGAGCCTACAATGTTTTTAACTGTGGATATAGAAATAGTGGGGTGAAGGTGATCTCAGTAAACTGTTTCAACTGGTTAGTTGATCCTTGAGATAGTTTTGAAATAATATTTCATTTGAACCCCTTATCTTTGTCGTTCTATATAAACATTCATCATTTTAGACCTTTTTCATTAAATGTTAAAGGTCCATCTTGAAAAACAAATTGGATATGTATTCCTCATTGTTGACATGTTTTTTTACAAGAATTGACAGTCATGTGATGAATGTTCCCACAACTTGTTCAAACATATGAATGTCATAATCATAATTTGGAATAGGTATCTT
Organism: Viscum album; assembly: GCA_963277665.1. Lineage (NCBI taxonomy): Eukaryota > Viridiplantae > Streptophyta > Magnoliopsida > Santalales > Viscaceae > Viscum > Viscum album. The sequence continues at coordinate 457,730,632 of OY728139.1, read as the reverse complement.
GGCACTAGGCTCATTAGATACGTTAATTGACACACCAAAATGATCTGTTGGAAGTTCTCTATTGTATAGCATGTCGTTCTGCATATTTAACACCATATCCCTCACTACAAGGTGATAGGTGGGAGTTGACAGATATAAATAATAGTCATTTTAACCCTTTATAATATTAGTATAATAAAGGTATCAGTGTCTATGTGATTCACATTTTATAGAAACATTTATTAGAATATTTATTACCTCATCTAAGTTAGGGTTTTTAGGGGAATGGCTCGACTCAATGCGGGAGGGGGTGGGGTGGGATCTCCACACACAGGTTGTTGTTGAGTTGTTTATTCTCTTTTCCTATCCCACATAACAATTGTTATCACCTCTCTCTGGTATTGTAATTCTTCTCAAAAAAATATCTTCTTTTTCTTACATTTTTTCATTTCCTCAGTTTGATCCTCTGCTTGTTTTTTTTTTGATAAAATGTTCACGGTGTCACCCCAAAACCCACCCCTCTGACACTGCCATACTGTTCTGGCTACATCAAGGCTCTAGAAAGTATGTCTTCATCGAGTGTGGGTGTTTTTTATTTTTATTACTATATCAGATAGTAAATATAGGAAAATAAGTAGTCATTGTTATGTAATAGTGATTTAAATAAAATCAAATTTATATTATGTCATACTTACACATGTTTCCCACACTTTTTGTGTTTCCATCTATCAGTATCCCCTAATTATTGACACATGCCTCCTTCCATAGTACATGTCATGGGATAGATATGGATTCAATTTTGATTCATAAATATTCTTATAAATAGATAAACATGGTTATGGTGTTGTTTTATTACACATAAAAGTAGTACAACATATTTAAAAGATGTACCAATTTTTCCTCAAGTGAACCATACCCCATCCTTTCTTTATGGTAGGGGTATGTTGGTTTTGTTACATGTTCTTTATTTTCAGCACTCATTTGTTGTCTCATAAATAAAAAACTATCAATCAATGTGATAAATACAAGCAACTTTATACAACGTATTAACACACACAATGAATTTGAAAAGTTTTCAATGCACGATGGTTCCAAAATTAATCCCATGTTCCTTGGCATATCGAGTGTGCTTAAATAGAATTCGGGTGTGACTTGATTTTCCCTTCATCTTCTTTAATATGATATTTCGTTAAAATTGTGTGGAAGCCTCTATGAACCCTTCCTGCAAGTCTTACTACATATTTCTTATGTGAATCATCTACTATAATTGCACTCGGAAATGGATGAGGAAGAGCAAGTCAATGTTTTAGTATTTCATTTTAGTTTATTTTAATAAATTAAAAAAATGATATCATAATGTTTCCGTATCCTCTTCCCACAATAGTGTCGTATACACAGTGACAACATGGTTCCACGAATGTACATAAATCGTCACGCATTGCTTAGTGAAGATTTTAATGTAGCTCCTAAAGATGGATTTTTTGGGGTTAACATGTTGGCCTCACTTATTCCATCCCACCTCAAATTTGAGGCCTTTTTATTTTTCCTTAAGGAATTTGGATAACACTGTACAATGATGGAGATCTTGTTTTTTTGCGACGTTAGGGTTTCATTTCCTACCATTTCCTCAGAAGAATCATCATTATGTTCCTCTGGAGTGCTAGCATTGGCACTAGGACCAACAACAACAGGTTGAGAAACCTGTTGTACCTCAACACTGAGACTAGAAACAATAGGTTGAGAAACCTGTTGTTGCTCTGCACTGGGACCTGAAGTAGTAGGTTGAGAGACCTATTGTGCCCTGGGATTGGGTGCATCAGTAGGTGCAAAAGTCATTATATGTAAAAGTGGTTTAACATTTAATTTAGATTACATAAAAGAAGAAGTGAACAAATAATAACCTAACATAACATAATTTATATTACTATAAACAAAGAACCGGATTGTTGAACTCTCTTTTTTTAGAATGAAAATATTTGACCACTCTATCAACTATTTAAATCCCTTCATTTTGGTCTCCTATGACATACAAAATGCTATCTAAATTGGGACAACTGTCAAATTATTGTGATGTCCCTGTGAAAGGGATTTCCTCCATTAAACTTTAAACTGACCCTTTAGATGTTTTGGTCGATAACAGAACAATTGAGCAGTTTTGGTTAGTGAGGTCTGGAACATAAAATACAGGTATTTCATGTGTTTCCATTATAAATGGTTTATCTTTCTCCCCCTCTTTAATGAAATCAACTTTTTGAAATCCCATTTCATATATTTTAATAGCACTCATGTTCTCAACCCACTTGCATTGAAAAATCAGAACTTAGAATTTCTTATAATCCAAATCCAATATTTATTTGATGATACCAACGTAGGAAATATTCGTATAAATTGGATTTCTTCCCTTATCACTAGAAAAATGAATCGCTTTAGCCACAAGTGTAACCCCACTATTCTTCATGGTACTATCTTCGACTTTTTCATTAGTATAGATAGTATATCCCTTAATAGAATAAGCATAGTAAGATAATATATACAAACTTTCTCCTCCAGCTATCCATCGAAGTCATCTTGAAATTGAGTCTAAATTTTCATCTAACTTCTTAAAAATATGGTCCCAAAAACATCATATAATGGTGGGAATGCTACTGATCTGTATTATTGATTGTGAAAACATCTCTTACATAAATTCCTTCACCCTCAAGTCACCCAATTCAATGAGATTTCTGTAGGAAAACATTTTTCTCACCTGACAGGTATTCAGTAAAAAATAAATTACTTCTTCAACATTATATTACTCTGCAAAAAAACCATCTGGATGACATCAATTTTTGAAATACCCTTTCAATATCTTCATATACCATTAAATGGGTTACATCTATCTATAATGTACATGACTACATAGTCAAATCTCTATCCCCAAATGAACCAACAAATGAACCATCATATCAAAAAATGTTGGCAGGAAGAACATTTCCAATTTAAATAATATAATGGAAATTTATATTTCGATAGTTTGAAATTTTGTTATGTCTATAACTTTGCTACATATATATTTGAATAAGAAAAAGAGCTTCATTAATGTATGGTGGACATTCTTGGGGAAAATGAAACATAAAGCTATAGGAATTAGATCTTTCATCAAAACATGGATGTCATGTTATTTTAGACCCTATAATTTTAAATTTCTCATTGAAATGATGTTCTTGATATTTGATGAATACCCCTATGAAAACATTACATCATTCAAGAAGTTTCAAAACTAATATATCTCCTTCCTAGAAAGATTGTCACCACCAGGAGTAAGAAATGTTCGTTTTCACCCTTCACTGGTGTCAAATCTTCTCATAATCTCATCTTAACCATGTCCAATCTATCCTAAATTCAATCTTTTGTTTTTCCAGGTTCATTTATAAATGTTTAAATGACACTATCACATAAAATTTCTTCAGAATGCATAACATCAATAAAATGTCTTACATACAGACAATTCTAGTATAGTAATTCAAAAAAACTGATATCTTTTTCCATCCGGTTTTTGTAAGGTCTTCAAAAAATGGCTTACCAAAGGTAGTGTACACATATTTAAATTTCTCAAACAATTGATAAACTGTTAGTAGAGATGGTATTGTACGTTCTTCTGAACTTCCATTGAATGATGTCATCCAAGATCGGTACTTATGCCTTTAGGGTAGAAATCATTAATGTCTTAGAAACACAGTTTTGGATGAATGTTTCAACCTAATTTATAGTATACCTTGTTTTCAAACGGAAAAAACATGAGATCCTTTAATGTTATATCTTGAAAAATTTCCCTAAGTAGGAAAGTCATTTATCATCCCATACAACATGGATTTCAAAATGAAATATTACTTTTTAAGCATTATACAATGTAACACTCGAATCCCACAATAATTTCAAATCCTCGATCAATGGAGCCAAATAAACATCAATATCATTACCTAGTTGTTTTAGTCATGATATAAACATAGATAAGACGATGTATTTTCATTTCATGCATAACCATGGTGGTAAGTTATAATTTATCAATATAACTAGAAACGTATTCTGACTACTACTTTGAAAACCAAAAGGATTCACCCAATCTGCAGATAACATAAGATAATGTTTTCTCAGATCATTTTTAAATTCAGGATACTCTTGATCAATTATCTTCCACTGAGGAGAGTTTTCTTGGTGACATAGTTTCCCATCATTAATTCTTGTATCTACATGCTGTGTTAATAGTCCTAAAGTCTCCTCACTTCTATATAGGATCCTAAACCTTGGAATGATTGGAAAGTAACATAAAACTTTTGTAGGACTAAAATCATCTTTTTTTACCGATAATAACCATGTATTAGGCATTATTTAAGAGATTTTTGGTCCTTTTGAAACAATATACAATCATTTAGAAAGGCATGTATTCTTTCAAAGATCATACCCATCGAGCGTAGAATTCATTTGGTATCGTATATTCGGCTTGCGAGCTCATTATCTTCTGGTATCATGTCATTCAGGAGAGAAAGTAGTTCCGTAAAACTGGTTTCACTACACCCATTTCCTATTTTCAAATTATACTGCTTCATTATGGCTAACAATGCTGTATATTTAGTGCAACCAGTATACAATGGCGTTTTTTCAAAACTCTTTAACTTCTAAAACAATTTTGGACAATCATAATTTTCATCTTATACTATCCTTATCACTTACTCAATATAATCTTCATCATCATTCACATCTTTAATCACATCCTCAATATGATTGTCTTCACTGTTCATGCTTGTAATCATGTCAGATGGTCCATAAAACACCATGTTATCTAAGCCACTACCTACATTCATTTTTTCCCATGTTTATTCCAACATGTATAAATTCAATCTATTTTGTGACAAATCAGGTATTCTTACCACTCCTTTATACTAATGTTTATTTAATAACAATAGCATAAACATGGACAAAAGATTTGAGAATGGTAACATGCATGATCATTTGAAAACATAACAAACTCTTTCATGCCATCTTCATACCCTTTTTTCATCCAATTGGAATTCATCCATTTTTATTCATATTCATCCTATTTGATATAATAATATTAATATATAACAAAATAATTACACAAAATATGTTCAAAAATCTATGAGAATCCCTTGCACTAGAATGTTTTAGTATCCCACATGTGATCAATATGAATTGTTGTAAACCGGTTTTCAGTGTTTCTCTAGAAACATAATGTATCTAGTCATGAACTATTGTAATAAACCAATATATGGTATGATTTTCAGTAGAGTTATTTCGGGAGAGAGGATTAATTACATGTTTTTTTATGGTTATTTGACTAGGGTGTCCATAAAGTGTCTCATAGAGTCATCCAGTGAAGTGGTTTTCTAGGATTTAGTGGAATTGCACTAGTAAAAAAGTGGTGGTTCCATCGAAAAGGGTAAATTTTTAATTTATATTAAATGGTGGAAGAATAATATCATGGAAAACAAATGTAATACCAATCATTAAAACAACCGAAATGCCATAGAAACCCACAATCATGCTCACAATCACAACACCATAAAAACCAAACAATCACAATTTCAGATTTTAAAAAACATCCCTTATTCAATTTTGTTTGTTAATTCAGGGATTATCAAGGAAGTTCAATCATCCTAGGGTGTTCATTCATAATTAAAGTATACATAAATTACCAATTTTTATATTTAAATTTTCAACAAGAACCAACAAACATGGAATTCAATTAGTGTGCAAACAAGAACCCCTAACGGCCATGATTTTTTTTTGGGAGTTTAGCCCATAAATTTCACATTATAACCACCAATATAAAATAGTAATAACATATAAAGAATAGGAAACCAATGAGTGAAAGAAGAAAAATGCACCATGAAGGTTTCGTTCAGCACACAGTAGAGGTGCTTCCATGGTAGAGGAGAGCCACACAGCAGAGGATATTTCCCAATGAAAAGAAAACATCAAATGAGAACTCATATGTTATACCTATCCAAAATAGATTCATTGAGATTTAAGAATGTGAAATGTCTAGTTAAACATCATTGTAACCTATATATGATGTTCTGTGAAACCCATCCATTCAAGGGCACAATCTGTTCACCAAACACATCATCAGGTTTATAGTGATACCCACCACGATCATGATTAAAAGTGCTCCCCACCATAAAAAATTCCCATTGTAGCACATCATCCAGTAGTCCAAAAACCCACATGGTGTGGTTTACAACTATCCAAACCAAAATATATTTTAAAAAAACATCACAAATCTAGTATTAGTTGTCATATTTTATTCGAAAGAGAATCATACAAGTCTCTACTTCTTATGAACCAGGCCCTAATACGCTGACTTTCCCTCAAAAAGTCACATTCATACCTCAAAATGATTCTGTCATACCCAATATGAAGTAACAATTTCCCTCTATTTTCTACACATATAATATCAGGGAAAACACTACGAATACATTTTTACACATGATTAAATCCTTGAATCATGTGAAGAAATAGGTCAACCCCGTAAATAATGCGATGAATGGGTTTCACCCCCAAAATCACATGATCAATCATGATTTACCTCATGAATCACCATTGAATCACATCAATATTATCCTAATAATTCTATAAACATAAAAATTTATCTAGTAAATCATTTAATGTTGAAATATATCATTTATGTAGGACCAGATAAATCAGATTCACCAACTCAATGACATAAAAATGTCATATAAACCATCCATTAACTAGTCACATTATACAAAAGACCCTTATAACATGAGGGTCATACCTCCATAGTTAATGATCCATCTATTGTCATAGATATTTAATATATGTGATCATATTTATCACACCTAATCTCTAACTTGAAATATCAAGTGCCGCATATTCCCCGATCACTGAAATATTATTCCCATTACGTATTGAAATTCATCTTAAATGAAATTCGCACCCTCAAAAAATATTGGTTCACTCCCCACAATATTTTTAACTTATAACACTTATAAGGAATCACGTCATCATGTTATATCACAAAATGTGTGTTTATTATCTTGATCCATGATCATTTATCCAACGAAACACTTATTTGGGATTAACTCTTAGATAAAACATGACAATATATTTAATCCATTTGTGACGTATCCCACACCACAAATTGAAATTTTCTATTTCATCCAAAACACAACGAAATTGAGTCTAAAATAATTTCTTCAACTCCATTTGTCATTGGCTAACACTTTACATCTCACAGACAGAAAATTTAAATGGGTACCATACATAACTGGCGTGTACCATTCTCACCACATCCAATTAAATGGGTGTACAATATTGTACCACTTGATAAAATTACATGACTCATGATCTTTCAAGTCAAACACCATTTTATTGTATTAAAAAACCATGTCCATGAGATACTCTAATTAACCTGATCTATAAATATACTGATGTAAACCCTATGCAACAGCATGAGCCAGTCTCCAGAACAGTGATCAATAACCATCGTTATCGAAATAATGCATGTCTAGAAAGGTGTAAATCGCTGTAATACCCTGAATTATCACTCTAATTGGACTAAACTGAGTCATATATCATCTATATTAGGCTCACATTCCAAAACCCATGACCATGCTCCATGTTATGTCAATCATCAAAACAAAGAACCTCCATGCTACTTTCCAACAATATTAACATTCTGAAAATATGCATGAAAACTGAACTAATTCATTTCAACAGGTATCATCTCAAAATCACATGTGTCCATCCATAATCTAATATCTACTCCACTAATAAAAACATCAAAAAAAACACAAGTCTAGGAATCAAACTATTCTTACCATTGAAACAAACTGTGATACCAAAAACATCAACACTCAAGGCGCCCTTCTCAAAAATATTCCAAAAAATATCAATTCCTATACAATATCAAGACAAGGAAATTCCCCATACCTTTCACATTCCCAATGTCTAAGGCATCACCATGCATATATCCCATACTTTGTATGACACCACTAATGTTAATCACAAATCAAAGAATATACCTTTTCTTCATGTTTCAAAATAATTCTCGATCCTAAGATAACCAATATCATATTTTACCCTCAGAAAACCCATTTAATATCATCCATAATACTTGAAACACTAATTTCATAAACCTTTGTGAAAGAGGCATTGGTGGTGGAGGTAGTGATGCTGGAGGTAGCGGTGGTGGAGGTAGTGGTGGCAAAGGCAGCGGTGGAGGCAGGGGTGGTAGAGGAGGGGGACGGTCATGACCGTGGACGAGGAAAAGGTAGCAGCGGTGGAGGAGGTGGTGGTGGAGGAGGTGGGGTCATGACAGATGAGGGGCTGAGTTCAGCTTCTACGAAGGCTTGAACATGTGCGAGAGTAGAGGAGACTATTAGGGTTCTTTTATAAAAACAATTGTAACCTTTATTAGTGCTAGATAAAAGCGTTGATAAATGTATGTTTTATCAGTGCTAAAATAAAAGAATAAATAAAACATTCCTTTATTAGCACTTTTTTAGCGCTGATAAATAGGTCTTTTATCAGCACTTTTTTTCACTGATAAAGGTCTATCATTATCAGTGCTAAAAAAGTGCTGATAAAACAGTTATCAATCAGCGCTAAAATTTTATCACTGATAAATACTTATTTTATAAAAGTTTAATTTTATTTATTTATTTATATTCTTATATATTTATTTAAAATGATATATAATATAAATATATATATTTATATATTTATTAATAATTATAACTATTAATATTATATATTTATAAATATTGGTATATAATTGTTAATGTATTCAAAATACATTATTTTTTAATATAAATATAATAATTTTATATAAATTAATAATAAAAACATTTATCAATGCTAATAATAGCACTGATAAATATACCCTTAATTAGTGCTTTTAGCTAGCTCTTATAAAGGCACGTCCCTTTATCAATGTTTTCTGTTTAGCACTGATAAATGGCAGTGCATCCCTTGCCCTGTTTTGTGGTAGTGTATTCTCAATGTGTGGAAAGAAGTAGGGCAGAGATTGACTTAAATTGACTCGAAAATGTTTCATGTTTAGAAAATAACATCATAGAGAAGTTGAGTTCTAATGTAATGAGAAAAAGGTTTCTGATGACGTGAATAGAGAAAAGACTATCGAGAATGCACAACCAACACTTCAATGCTACATGTGCAAGGAAATGAGGAATTATTCTCACCAATTCCCTAATCCAAGGGTTAATGATGATCAACATTCGAAACCTCTTAAGGAAAAAAGACCAAGGGATTTCACATGAAATCACTATGGTAGATGTTCAATATCACAATGAAGTGGTGGAATGATTAAGTGTTTATGGGATTCCAAAATAGTATTGTGGAATCTCATTTATAGTATTGTGGAATATTTGAATATCTATGTATTGGTCTATTGTGGGTTTCCATAATTATATAGATCTGGTGACCATGAAATGAGATTGAAATATTTTTGGAAATTGTATGATATGCACATAATGATGGGATAAGGATATATTGAGATGTTTGATAGTATTAATGGGCTCAATACTAATTCAAGGATAGAGTGATATCATGGTTTGATTTTATGGATTTTTTGGTAATTTGGAGTGTGGAGAGTGTTAATTTTGAAAGAATTAATGTTTTTACTAATGTTCTAATGTAATTCATGTTATTATCTTATTTCAGGAGAATACATGATTAAGGTATTCACGTGTTTGGAATGTGACACCCAAGGAATTCCAAATGAGATATGTGAGACAAATGTTAATTCAATTCTGTTCACATAGTTCTATAGTTTTAAATTTTCAATTTTTTGAAGGATTCTAATATTATCAATTTATGGATAGTATATGTTATATTTTCATTGAATTTTGTGATATTAATGTATTATCTCACTATAGGTGGGCTTATGAATTTTAGTAACATGTTCTACCCTTTTTGTTGATACATATGGAATTGAATATATTTCCATTTCATGATCAGATAATACGTTATGAAGGAAAAATTCAACATTATTTAATTAAATAAGAGATTAAGTGTAAATTGTTCAGGCATGACCAACGCTGATATTTTACTGAAATCAAGTTAGTATTTCTCCTCATGAAAAAAGTCATCATTTTTGGAAAAGGATCTTGAAAACCAGAAATGTAATCCTGATACCATCTTATCGAATGAATCATATGGTCCCTTAAATCATCGTAGATTTATGGTAGTTAACTTTTTCCAGACCTTATTATCTATCACTTTCCATTTTGAACATGATGGGTATATTACTCTTCTATATCCATGTTTTCACTTACCACCAATGTTCTCTTATGTGGAAATTCAGTGAATAGTTACTTTTGGTAACTGTTATGTTTTTATCTTTTCCTTCTTTGGAATGAAGTTTTAGTATCCCTTTTTATGATGTGGGGTTCCATGAAAGAAACATTCAAGTAGAAAACAATTTATAACCCTGAACAATTTCAAGGGAAAAATTCATTTTAAATGGGGTAGAATGTAACACCCTAAGATTTTATGAGATAAATTCTTTTAATTTATATGATTCTTTACACTACACCAATATTATTTTGTGCTATACAGAACACCGTATTAGCTTGCAGAATACACAATAGTATTCTTTTCTTGAGTAGCACACAATTTCAAGTACTTTTGATATAATTTATTTCACACAACACTAACTATAGATTTTATTCAGTAGATAAATGATCTATGTTTGAATTATATTATACACAACACTAAAGAAATATTTTACAACACCCAAAACTAACTTCGCTTGCATTACAAACAAGGGAAACCTTCCTCGATATCTTGCATTGTACGCGATAATGCATTTCACTAGATAACGATATATTATTATAATATTATTTTTTAATGGGATATAAACTAGTAGTTATGAATATGATTAACCAAAATTTTTATTTTATATAACTTTAACATTCAACTTACACATTTTTTAGAACATTACATTCTAACAAAATCAATTTTTTAGATAAAGGAATGATTTTTCAAACAAATGCAGTTTAATAGCCTTTTGGTAGAAAACCTTTTTTAAATATAGTTTTTCAAACCATTATATGTTTTACTTTATAAAATAATATTTTTATTTATATTTTCAAAATCAAAATATTCTTTGGAATATTTTTTTTAATTTAATGATACATGTCATTTTAATGAATAGAGAAAAATATCGCATTTTAAGACAAAACTACCTTCTAATATAATTTATTTATATAGTTACATAGTATATTTAATTTTTTTTAAATTGTAATTAGATTATATTTTTAAAATTTAATCCAATTTTTGTCATTAAGAGTAATTTAACTTTTAAATTGGGTATAAACACATGTCAATCTTTTGACAGTCATTAATTATTGAAAACACGCTTTTTGGTTTCGACAACAAGAATTGATTTTAAATTATTTACTGTAAATTTTATGTTTTGAATTTAGAAAAATTGATTCCATATTTGGAATCATAAGGTCCATATTTTTTTAATAGGTACCTTTTATTTTGGGACATTATGAATGGTAACTTCATTAATTATTTTATTTGTCATAGTTAAAGGGTAAATCTAGTAAAGAAGGGTAAAAAATAATATTATAATAATTTTCGACTAACATAACACATGTCTTAATCCAATTGGATGATATTTTTCCGACCATGGGAATCCATGGGTCGATTTTGGGACCCCATGGAACCACATGGATGTGAAAATGAAATTGTATAAGAATTAATTTAAAGTAAAAAATAATTAAGGCATAAACTTCTATCTTCTAAATAAAACAATTTTAATACCATGTTATAAAAAGTTAAATTATACTATAAATAGTTATTGTAAAGAAAAATATATTTCTTACAACATTCAATTTTATTTATATTTTTTTGAAACCAAATACAAATATTTATTTATTTCACAATGATGATGTAGTGATTACCTTATTAATGAATTTTTTAAATAAATGAGATTATAAATATTAAAATAAATTTATTTTGAAACTTCTTATGCCATATAAGAATTATATGGATGATTATGAATATTTATATTTTCATGAATGAATGTTTTTATAATGAATCATGTTTTTAGGGATTTTTAAAAATTCATGATATGAATTGTATAAAAATTGACATAAATGAGTTTTGAAAACAAATACAAATTTATTAAATGCTACTATAGTCATAAAATATAAAATTTGGCCAAATGACATAGATAATTTTAAATATTTCATTAAGGTAACTAATTGAGATTATATTGGAATTTTATAGTGACTATATTAACCATATAGTATGAATATACAAGAAGACATGGTAAGAGTTGAACTAGCTAACTAATGTTTAAACCTAAAAGATATGCTTAAATTTGAGACCTAAATATGTCTAAAACCTATTGGATGAAATTATTTCAAAGAATACTTATCTTAAATTAGATTTAAAATAATTTTAGAATTTTTTAATCTGAAAATCAATTGATATTGAAATAATATTTCAGTACCATCCTAAAGTGTCCCTCCTCCTCTATTATAAAACAAATCTCCTCTCATATTTACTCACACCACCATTATAATTTTATTTCGACTAAAACCTACCCAATTATCCTATCAACATTCTTAGTTAACTCTTGGATCCTCAGGATTTCAAAAAAATTACATCCCTAGTGTCCCTAAGAAGAGATCCAAAGGAAGTCCAATGAAGAAGAGGTAATTGCTTTACCAATTCAATTCCATTTATTTTCTTATTCTACATCATAATTTTATGTTTATTCTATACTAAAGTAATAAATCCATTATATTATACATGATTATATGTTATTATAGTTATGGGTAAACCATGTACCTCCTTTTATACATCCTACTAATAACAACTTCACCATGAGTGCATATATACGGCTTACCGTCTCCACGCCACAATGTAATTTTTTATTCAAAAATTAATATATTAGGATGGTTATAATAATGAGTATAATTGATTTAAAAAATTAATATAACATGATAATTATTCTTTATAATTAATACACCACCCAATTATGTAACATTTAACCATCAATAGATTGAAATCGTCATGCGTCCGTACGTACGACCTACCATCTCCACGATGTGGTGAGATTCTTTCTCCAAGATACCAATTAAAGAATGATTATAAAATTTATACTATGAGTGAAAATATTAATTATGAACTTAATTTCATTAATAAAATACATCTTATTCATAATAAAAATGACTTACATTGAAAAATAGGAACGATAAAACAAAGTGGTTAACACCTAAAATAATGGTAATATAGAAATACTATTAGAAAAATGATATAAAAGAATCATATATGATATCATAAATATTGATATGGAATGGGTATAATTTAATAATATGATTTTACCATTATATAGTAGGTTACAACACCCTCAACTAATGAAAATTACAAGTTAAGGGATAATTTTTCAATCTCATTTTTATCCAAGGTTTTTTATACATACTAATTTTCTGAGGATTTATTTATCATCCATGTACATGTTTTTTAATTTTTTCATAAAATGTTTTCTATTTTTGAATTTATTTAAAATGTCAATTTTACCCATTTTTGACTTTTACTACATGGAATGGAAGGAATCTTTCTTTTTTTACTATATGAGGTAATTTTCTGACTTTTCTATCAAAATTAAGAGGAGAATGTCTCTCTAACATACCTGGAATGAATTGAATTTTATGCTTTCATAAGACATCATTTACATGATGATTCCTTAACAATATTTCATGTTTATTTTTAATTAAATTCATTTCTTTCAAAACTGAAAAAATTTTGAGAAAATAATTTTTTTAAAGAGGAATGGATATTTTCTTCAAGAATTAAGTTCAAGTGTTTTTATAGAAATTATTTTCCATCTATGATGACATAGGGTTATGTTTCTATCCCTACTATTATTTTTATTTTATTTAGTTTATGAATAAATTATTTTTATGAAGTTTATATATATTATATAGATTATTTTATGATTAAATGTTGTTTGAGAATCACATTTTATTTCATGGGTTATTCTATGATGAATGATTTATGTTTTTATGGAGCATTTGTGAATTATTTTATTATGACATGGGTGAGACCTATATCTCCTTCCAATGGAATGGTTGATGATTTATATCTCATGGGATAGACATGACTAGAATGGAATTTAAATCTTGTTCAGTAGTACATGGGTGGAATGGCAAGTAAACCAAGTTATGTAATTGACTTTGTCTACTATGATGGTCTTCGCAGCAATATCTTGGCTACTATGGAAATCATATTTTTTTCTTATTAATTTTCCACAATTACATGTTTTATGCCAATAATATTCAATCGTGGTAAATGTTATTTTATGATCTATTCCTTAAGTACCACTGAGATTTATTGCATGACTCAATATTTTGGTATTTAAACTTTATGTTAATGTTTTTACATTCAAATGTTTATGGTTTGTTTTATGTACTCCATGTTTACCCTTATTCAGCATTTGAGATCACACTTTTTTTTGGTTCTTTTCCCTTGGATATAAAGAAAGTTTTTAGGGAGGAAAAAAATGAGAAGATCATTATGGGAGATGTTCAAGATCTTTCTCTAATTTATAATATTATGTTATCTGTTTCCAATGACACTAAACTAATATGGTCTTTTGGAATCTATTTGTTTCATGTATTATGTATTCCACAAAAGTAATGTAATTTCCTTGTACGTCAAGATTGGGTCTTTAAGATTTCACCATTATTTGATGTGTAATATGGATGGTTTCTTCCTACCAATCAGGGTTATCTAGGAAGATGGTTATATTAGACAATGTTTCAGCTTGAGCATTCTATGATCACTGAACAGAACGGAATATTGGATTAGATGGGAATTCAACCATCAATATCTTGACATAGCCTATGAGGGGTTTAATCTATTCCTTTTTAAAATAATATTCACCATGGATAGGCTTTATCACTAGATTTGAGTCTCCTTTGATATTCAGGAAGATAATGTGTAGATGTCAGGATAGTTCTAATCCATCTATGAGGGATTGGTATTCGACCTCATTATTTGTGAAGCTTTTAGACAGTGAGAAAGTGTAGGGATAACCTTCTTTGTTTAGGGAGAAAAATACAATCCTGAGACCAACCTGATTGACCTAAGGGTTCTCCATTGTAGTACTGATAGGTCACTAAGAAGTTCCATCAAACTAGATATCCCATGTTTAGGGATTGTCATAGGAATAAATTTCCTCTTTATCAGGAAGCTCAGTGTCTTCCAGTGCATTATCTGGTGTAGGATGCACTGTGTGGAAATCAGCTAGGGCGTTCCCTTTCATGGATTTCAGATATATGAACTAACTGTCATATTACTAAATATTGACCACCCATCGAACCAAGAACTCAATAAACATAGGGTATCCAAGGATGTACATGAGAAGATCAATACGAGAGACCGAGTAGACCACGTGGTGCTGCATGTATTGCCTTATATTTTTCAATATGAAGATGAGTGCGAGGCAGTTCTTCTTAACAACATAATATATGGTCTCACCATGTTTCATGGTCCAACTATGTTAGTAGATACTATTATAGATTATCACATTGTTCTACTACATGAGAAGGGTTCCTAGTGATCATTTCATTGCAGCCACTTATAAGAAGAGTGACCTCCCATCCACTGGAGGCATTAAACCTGGTGGATGAATCAAATATTTCTTGATATTCTCGAAGGAATTCTGATATTCATCGTCCCACTAGTAGGCAACTCATTTCTTTAATAAGTAGTTAAAGGGGAAATCCTTATAGGACTTTTGAGTAGGAATATCTAAATATAGGTGAGGTTCCCTTAGAGACACATTAGATAATTCAGGTTTCTAGGGGGTTCCATTACTATAATAGAACTATTCTTCATTGGTTCAACCTCAATGTCGTGGTGGCATAACAAAAATCCAAGGAACATGAATGAGGTTACCCTGAAGGAACATTTCAGAAGATTCATTATTATACTATGTTGTCGTAGCTTGTTGAAGATTGAGCAGAGATCCCTGAAGTGATCACATCATTGTCGGGATTTGATGACTTTTTTGTTGACATAACATTCAATTATCCTTCCCATGGATTGATTAAATATGTGATTCATGGCATACTGATATGTGGTGCCTACATTATTTAATCCAAATTGCATAACATGATAGAAGAATATCGCTTGAGGTGACCTAAAGGTATTTGATTGTTCATCCTTGGGGACATCATGATTTGTGTGTACCCTTTGTACCAATACATGAAGGAATGGTCTTGGAATCTAGAAGTGTCATCAATAAAAGAGTTATGTGATTGGTAATGGGATATAATCCTTTGATAAATTCTAATTAAGGCATATGAAGTCAATATAGACCTCAATCTTCATGTTCTTCCCCTTCAGGGGGATGATGGTGGCAATCCTTCTTGGGTATTTCACATCTCATACAAAGTTGGATTTTATTACCATTTTTACTTATTACTCTACATTGGTGGCATGAGGGGGGGTTCATACTCCTATATTATTTCATGAAGCCTTGATTCTCATCAGGAAGTATGAGATGATGTGTTTCCCCATCTGGATTTAATACAGGAATTTTTATGTAGTTCCATGCAAACACATATCAGCACTACATCAAAAATGTAATGTACTTATCATTCTCTTCGAGAGGCAAGGAAGAATTAATCAAAGTAGACCATATTTCTTCTTCTATGTCCATATTTATCTGTCTGAGCTCTTCTATTATAGTGGAGAATCCTTCCTCAAATGATTGGGGGTGTTTCTAAGATCATCCAAATCCATTTCTGAGTATGTGTAGATGTATTCCAGTGAAGATGGCAGTCCAGGAGCCTCTCTGTCATTATTAGGGAAAGGGAGGCCATTAGAAGAGATATCACCCTCCCGTATTATTTGGTTTTTTGCAGAGATATGGTGGAGATGATTTTCGCTAAGTATAGGATAGTATTGGACCTATGGGGTCAGATCTTCTACTTTGACCATACTTATGTGGAGCACATAGTTACCATTGAGAATACTCCAGGGATTTACAAGGGAGGTCCCTAACCCATTGGGGGAAGAAACCTATATATCATCATTATCCACTATTGGTTTCTTACATTCATTCTTATAGGAATATTATTCGACATATGTGGTCTATAAGTGTGGAACGAGGCATTTTCACCATGTAGTATTCCAATATTTCCATTGTTGGGGTGTTTCAGATACTGATAAAAATTTTATGGTACTTTGAGGTGCATATAGAGCCGGGGCCTTCCAAGCATGACATTATGCATGTTATCCCGTAGGATAACCATGAATTTGGTATCTGATGTGAGATCCACCAATGAGGTTTTATTTTTTCATCCCCAGAGGAATCTTCTCATGATTTTCGTATCCCTGGATGTTTAGCTTTGTAGATGATAATTCCCCTTTTCTATAACCTATTCATTGGAGGGTCCAAACTAGGATAATATTTATACCCGATCCATATTAATCAACAACCTTTTTACATTGACATTATTGTGCATGCCCAAAAAATGTAAGGGTCTTTTGTGACCCTGGATATCCTCCTCTTAATCTTGATCAGTGAATGAGATGGTGACATGACAAGACATAGTATCCACTCGATATACCTCTGCGGTAGCTATTTATTTCCCAAACTCCAATGGGATCCATAGGGCTTCAATGTGTGCCTTCTTCATTTATTTTGATATATGGAGTGAATCCATGATCGTGTGTATGGATAGGACTATATATAGTTATTTCAAAAATTAATATTTTTTCACTACTGGTTGGTGCTTCCCAATATGGTTCTGCTCTTAGGCATATTGTTTAGGAGTTGGATCATCAGTGGTAGATGGACTTGGTGCTTATACCAAGGATGATGGAATATCTGCTACTATCAGTGCATGGTTCATCGACCTTCACCGTTTCTTTGGTTAATCATATTGAACCCCTTCTAGGTGGTCATTCAAGAAAATACATGGTCAGTGAATATTGAAGGGCTCTAAGGCATCTCTTCTCCACCTTAGAAACTATTGGAGTGTCTTCCCATGAGTCTCGGATTCATATATGTCCTTTATGGGGGAATGACCATCATATTGAGTTTGACCACATTTGTGATGGCCTCTATACCCTCATCTTCGGAACATTCATCTTCATGTTACTTTGATATATATTGGAATACCATGTTTTGGGGAATACTCATCATCAAAGAAGTGGTTTGTCAAGTGTATTGTTTTAACATATCCAAAGATGAGCTCCTCATACAACAAGGGTTCTGTTTGGTGGGGCAGAGCCTGTACTGCAGATGTCATATGTGAAGAAATAAACATGGTTTAACTCCAAATTTCTAGAAGAATAAGACTCTTCCTATTCTGTTTTATTCTAACACTAGTGATCACACCACCCCTTTAGGAGGCACATCCGATGCCTCTTTCATTGGTGTTGGAGATGCTACTAGCCCACACAATTGTGCACTTACAGTGATGTGGGATTGACCAAATGCCATTTGAACTATCCAATTGTTTAATTTTCATGAATTTCTAGCTGATACCTCCTGCAAATAATCCCCTTCTTCTAGTTGGACCCTGGTTATGCAAGCCCCTATATCTGGGGAATTATCCAATATTACTTGTCTGGAATCGGTCATTCCTTGAAGGATGTCTTTGAAGATGAAAAAATGCTTGATATTATAATCTATCCATCTGTGGAATGGGGAGTAATTAGGTTGGTCGGTGTGGTTGACCTCATTGTGCTTCCAGGGTAGAGGAAGTGTGATATGGTTATTGTCTATGGATACCAAGAAATAACTGGGGACCTATTCATTATGGAAGGAGTACACCTTATTAATCTATTATTCAAATCCAAGGAAACCATTATTTCTCTACTCTTATAGACAAGGGTGATTATATGGTTTCCTCCACCTGATAGTTGGTGCTGGGTGGTTCGGGGCCTACCTCAGTATCTAGACAGGTGTCACTACGGGCGTGATAGTGACAGCTTCAGCTTCTGTTCTTGCCGACTTTTTTCCCTATGTCACAAGCATGATTTGAGATTTTGATTGGGTTCAGTAAAAAACATCTTCCAGGTGGTGTGTTTTTTTATAAAATTCATAGAATCTTCCTAGATATTTCATTGGATTCAAGGGTGACGGAAAATCATCCCTAATATTTTTGGAAGATAGTTCTAGAAGCCTCTCTTGTGGTAGAGGTATGCTGAGTGAAAATGTAAGACACTTACAGCTTGCTATGAAATTATACACACTATCTTTTTGGGTTGATAGA
Source organism: Viscum album (assembly GCA_963277665.1). Classification (NCBI taxonomy): domain Eukaryota; kingdom Viridiplantae; phylum Streptophyta; class Magnoliopsida; order Santalales; family Viscaceae; genus Viscum; species Viscum album. Next base: position 457,711,355 of record OY728139.1, on the reverse strand, counting down.
AAATTTTCATTCCATCTATCATTGTCTTCCTTAGAATTGAACTGAGTAGGTAATTGAATTCATGACATAGGTCTTCCCATACTAACACAGATCCAACTATCAAATTGTTAAAAAAATGAAGAATGGACCTACAAGAGCATGTACAAAAGCTATCATCTTGGTTTCCTCTTATTGATCTCAAGGGACCATCATCTGCCTGCATCTATAAATGAAGTGTGTTAGATGATGTTCAGGATCACATGAGCCGTAAATGGTAGAAATGGTGGGATTCCCAATGCTGGGTAGGGGTGGAGTATCATCACCCCATTTGGGATATGACATCATGTTAGGTAGAAAAGGTTCACATCACCCCTAAATGGTTTCCGTTTTAGTTTTTAGGGACTCAGTGAAATTAAAGAGCCCCAAAGGCACTACCACCTAAACCATCGCCCGCCCATGGGGAGCTGGTGGGTGTTGATGAGGTGGACCTATTTTTATCTCCTATTGATTTTCAATTCATCCTTGGACTGAATGGTTATCCTGGTAGGGAAGAGGTTGATTCCACATTAGATGGAATTCATGATCATTTTTTACTTCCTAAAGAATATGGGATGGTTTCCAAGACTGCGATACAATATGATATTTTGAAACAACCCTTGATGAGGGATCACCTATAAGAGGGATAACCTTTATCTATTCTTGGAGATGATACTCCATGGGAATATTCCCCATGAGTAACTCCTCATTATATTAGCAAGGATATTATATTTCAATCTCATATTGTGGAAATCAGTCCTCTGGGGAAGGAGCCTCGATCCTCCTGGCAGGTGATAGGGATGTGGTTCTACCCTTCCCCTTGGAATCATTCCATTGGGGAGGTGGAAAATTGATATTCAAAATTTCCATGTTTTGGATCTGTCTATGGTTCCTAGTGCTCACAAAAACATTTGGTGAATTCATGTCACCCTCCACCCGAGGTTTGTTTTCCATGCCACGACCTAATATATTTGAGTTTTTATTGGTATCTTCTATGTTGATAGTGACAAAATTCATAGAGGCATATCGCGAAATGGTGGTCGTTCCATTATTTTGATGCAACATGATGATTGTGCACTGCTTTAATGAGGGTTGTTTTTTAACCCTCAACCTTATTGGGTATTTTTTTCTTATGATCCTTGAGGGGATTAACCATCCTCACCATGAATTCTTCTTAATATGGTCTATGAATAGTCATACTAAGGGAGTTCCTGATCAGGACTATCGAATGGGACCAAACTAGCAGTGGTGTGTATCGTAGTAGATGGGATGTTGGATTTTGATTCATTTATCCCAATATAGAGAAGAATTATTCCTTCTACATAGAGGATGATGATAAAAATGCCCCCATCCCTATGGGATGGGGGTTATTTACGGCCAGTGTTGGCACTTATTGGTCTAATTTTAGATAAACTAATGCCTCCGATTGGGGATTCAACGAATCTTGGGATAGACGTGAAGATAAAAATGCCTCCAACCCAGTGGGATAGGGTTGTTTTGGGATCCATGGTGATGTTTCTAGGGACGACTCAGGGGATGATGAACGTGGGTATGATGAATGGGATATAAATTCCCCCATCCCAGTGGGATGAGGTTTATCTGTAGATAATGCCGATGTAGACAAAAATTTTTACGAATCGACCATTATAGAGGAGGAGGTGATGGTATATATATTCTCTAAGCCTAGTGGGGTAGGTCTTCTCCTGGATGGCTAATACTGCATCTATAATAGTGACCCACTTAATGTTTCCCACTTATTCTCATGTGGGAGTCAAGTCCGATGGTGAATCGTGATTAGAATCATTTCTCACGGGAAGTTATTCGAGTGATAGTAACTTTGGTCTCCATGTTAGAAATGCCTTATTATTTTTTTGAGGGTCCCTATTTGAAGTCTCATTGGCTATCCTACCTCTCTATCAATAAATTTTGGGCAATGTTGAATAGATGAATTCTATTGTAATGACCAACTGGCCAAAGCATTACCTGTTCCCCTGATATCACCAGAGGATATAACATTGCATAACATTTTATATGAAGGGATCTACTATTAAAAGGGATTGGAAAAGCGTAATGATTCATACTTTTACCATCCTAAAATTTAGATGCATGATGTAGCTTCAAAGATCACCTACTGAATCTTCATGATGTAATTATGGATACTATATTGTAGGTTTTCACTCTGGTTTTCCAGTTCTAGGTCCCATGCTATAAAAAATAGAAGCTAGGTCATGCTGTAAATAGGGTATCCTAACTGCTAAAATGTGACACTCATATCCAGGATAAGGGAGATATCGATCCTTTAGTCGTTGATGAGTAGCCCCTATATTATAGCATAGATAAGGAATACACAACTTTTCTATCAAGTCTGGGATCTCTTAGTTATAAGTAGTGAGGGGCCAGAACATGATGGTTAGGTTGTTTTTGGATAACTCAATCCATATATCAATTTTAGCCTCCTCCACATTAATATTATATTCTAATAGCCACTAATACTAAAAAATATGGCATGATGGTCGCATGCTGATAGGAATCGACTGTTTCTGGAAGTTGATGGGGAACTATATACAATTGACCATGATGTTTCAAGTACCTCTCCATATTAAGGTGTAGGGGTTTGGTTCACCTCTCTATATAGAGGTGTCTAAAAAAGGGAGGATTTCCTTGACCATGGGAGATATCATCATGGGGAGGTTGACCTAAGTGTATTTTAGGAGTAGATTCCCTGCAATCCATCTCCATATTTCCATGAGGAGGACTATCGTGGTAATGAATGTCTCGTACTTATTCTTCAATAGAAGAATTGATCGACCCTTTTGGAATAGAGAATGTGTAACGATTAACCCCAAGGACACTGGAATTGATAATATTAGTAGTTTGGGCTATGTTCTACATCATGGTTAGAAAATGATGACCTTCCTTTTGTGATTGAGCAGGAATATGAGCCTGTAGCATGATAGTTTCTCAAACATGTATGTAACTGTTAGGTGTGGAGGGAGTATGATCCCACTACTGAGAAGCTTTTGGAATATGAAGATAAGTTGTCACATAAATTAATATGATCCCACTCCTAGGAATGTTCCTTTCTCACTTGGGGAACCTTGGTCAAGATGGGAGTATGATCCTGATCAGGAACCTTTGTGATATTTCACATGCCTTTCATGGAATAAGTATGAGCCTATACAAAGGCATGTTTCACACTCACCTAGTTGGCCCAAATTTTATTAGGAATATTATCCTTATCTTTATATGAATTCCCCATAAAAATATGTTGGCAATCCTCCATAATGGTAGAAGGAATATGAACCTTCTTCTATATTTCCTTAGAACGATATGGGTACAATTATTTGTCAACAGAAAAAGGAATATGAACATGACATTGATGATCTATCATAATATGTCAGACAAATCCATTGATTGGAATTTGAGAAATTCCCGAGGCATGTTCCATTCCCACTTGGTTAACCTCGGCCAGAATAGGTATGTGTTTTTTATCCTAGTTCTTTGGAGTATGACACCTTAATCTTTTGATAGGCTAGTTCCCCTGTCCCATGGCATGTTCTGCACTCACCCATTTATCACATGTTGGAATGGGGATATGATCCTAACCTGATGCCTCTCCCTTCATTATAATATGCTAATAATCCTCTCGGGTAGGAGAAAGAGTGTGTTCTTCCTTCAGTAAATCAACTTGTTCACAATGATTAGAGTTTTTTATTGTCATGTCTGTTGGGATATGAGTGTGTTCTTGTACCTTCATCTACAACATTGCCAAAATATTCTAGGGTAGTTATTTATCTATTTATAATATCTATTTTCATTTCCACAATGTGTTTATAATGATATGATCCTGTACATTTTCTATCCCCATGATGAACTGGAGGAAGACTTTTATTAAAGTGTTGTTATTTTTTCACTTCTGTCTTCCTTGTACCATCAGAGTATGATGATGGGATTTAAATATGGGTGTAAGAATATGTGACTCCCCCACGATCACAATAGGAATATCACTGCAGACTTTTTCAGAGTGAGCAGAGATATAAGACTACTAGTAGGTCCCTACCTGAGTATTTAGGCACTCGTCATCAGTGGGTGTTGGGATATGCACCCTATCCTTGTTATCGAACTCCTTTATCATTTGATGTTTTTCCCATGAAACATGGGAATATGCATAATATGTTACTTTATGTTTTATGGTATCATAAGAAGATAACTAATCGGTGTTGGTGGGATGGTGTTCGCAACATGGGTTAAGAGGATCCCCCATGGGTAGTTCCTAAACCTAAATGGAGCCATATCCGGCTTCCGGTTTCACCTTCCTATGATACAAAATGTGGTAGTTATCATGCTCAAGGGATATGCCTGCAAAGCTATTGGTTGTGGTGATGAGAGCCACAAGTTCAGTACCAGCCTTTATTAGGCGATGCAGGCTCACCAGTTAATTCATTTAGAGGACTTCACGAGCAGCCTCCATGGTTGGGATAGTACCATATATGTGGTACCCCCAAACCATCATATTCTCTACATGAAGTTGGAGTTTCCCTGTAGTTGTGACTACTTTACAAGCCATTGGTGTTTCATTTGAGGATTATTTTCCATAAAATATGCTAGATGATGAAGTAATTGTCTCGAATCCGGCTACTAATGTAGTATCTGCAAATATGTATATGAAAAATTACATGTTTATTGATTAGTGCAGTATCATAGGCATAATATGATCAATCATATATTCATATGGTTAACTCATTTTTTATTTTTTTCAAAAGTTTACCATTCCACTCATTTGGACTTATCAAAATGAGGATGTACTAATGAGTAACCTAGTTATATAAGATCACATGTAAGATTTTTTTTGTATTACATATTTGTTAGTATAAGGTTTCCAATAAAAGTAGCATGATGCATTATAACCCAACCATTTTTTCATTTGAGAGATTCATGTAGGGTTTACAATATTGGTTTTGTCAGGAAATGTGTCATAGAATGGGTTTTTCTTGTCATTATACCATTGTCACATTTACCTGAAACTCCTAATATTACCACTATCCATAGCTGAGTACAAACATTATTTCTAAAGTTCAATGTACTTCAGGTTTTTCAGTCCCATAAACCCATAGGGACTCACATTTGTTGAAAGGATGGGAGGTCAAGCTCATCATTCCCTTTTGGGGGGAATTATTACATACAACAGGACTCTCATAAGGATTTTTTACATGCTAAAAAATCACTTCCTAATCCCAGTTCCTGACCAGTTACCCTTAAAACTGATTATGGGTTGATTTATCATTTATTTGTGAAGAGACTGGGACATATTTACTGAATCCATCTATATATATACGAGGTTCTTCATCACTCTCAGGTAATAGGATGTTTCTTATATACTGAATCCATATAACTAAGTGATTCAAAACTAGGTCCCACATGAAGAGGTGATTAATATTCCTAAGATATGATGGAGTCATTATGTATCATCTTATATATCCTAGTTATTGTAGGAATAAAAACCCCATGTATTTCATTTAACTCGTGCATTTTTACATCATGTGGAAGGACTTATATGGGTGATCTCAGACACCATCAAGCATGGTACCCATAGGGATATCCTATGTTTCCCGAATATAGTGAGAATCTGAGTTGTAGTTGTTCATTCTTTTAGGAGATACATATATGAGTTTCTTGTGTCATAATAGAGACTCGTAGTGTAGATGAAATGGTCATCACAACTCCCTATGCTGACGTGAGCTATGATCAGTTTGATAAATAATGGATATCAAGTGACCAATGTTATTTCTTTAAGTAAGGGAGTTTGTTGATGGGATCACCCTGAATGATCATTATGGATCTAAAACCTCAAAGAGAGGTAGCCTATTTATTTTTAGTATGGTAGGAATCATAGTCATCATAGTTCCCTATTTTTCATGGCTTACACACTGAGGTTTCCCTAGATGAAATACATTTATGATAACTTTGTGGGGTTTGTTGCATCTCCCTATTCCCATGTGATCCATGCTCGGGGTGGAAATCAAAGGGGATCATATGATCAGTCTCATGGAATATGGGTAAGGGAATTTTATTTTAGAACAGTCCTTGGGGTATTTGGTATATAGATCGTACCTCAGGGAGGCGTCCTACATATTCTGGTTATAGAAGGAATCAAATTTCATGTAGTTCATTTATGTCGGGGATTATATACTAAGGATGTCCTATTGATTGGGGATTCCATACTAAGGATAGACAACATTGTCAAATCCAACGATGTCATTTTGATCTAACCTTTTTTCTGTAATACTTCGCAAGACCAAGTTTTCACATCCTGGGGGTATAACATGTCGTGTCTTGACACATATGGATGGTGTCATGGGAGTCAGTGTGGCATAGCCTAGGATGTGTTGAGTGTCTCGATTGAAACCTCTAGAAGACATAGTGAGGCTTGGAAGACATGTTTGGAGGGTATCATGAATCTCAGTAGATGTGAGAAGAGGGTGTTTTGGGGGCTTGGTTTTCATGCCAAGATTCTTCCATGAGACTCAGCTAACATGAGCAAGCACCATTATATGAGTCAAGCGATGTGATTTATGGATGTCAAAAGACCTAGGTGATAGACCCAAAGAGTTCAAAAGATCTATGTGGCACTTATAGGGGCACTGTATGATATTCTCTGACATGTCTGGGGGACTTCGTCTGTCCTAGATTACATTTCTAATGAGTGTCATCAAATCAAGGCAATGTGACCTTATGCTATCACATTTCTTTATATGTTACATGAAAAGTGAATGAGATTCAGTGGGTATGTCTTTCACTTAAGTATTATGCCTCTGATCTTGGTTCTAATGCTAATATTGTGAATGCCTTGGTTTCATTCAGTGTTAGTTTCATTGAGTCTAACGTGATCTAAAGGACATGTTTTATGCTATTTTCATTTCTTTTCTAAATTCCTTCACGTGATCTTTGAGTGATTGTAAAAATAACATTATGTCTAGTTCATGACTACTCTGGATTTCCTCTGGTATATTTCATGATAGAAGGATGGAATGTCACATGATTCATTTCCCTGAAACGTCAACCAATGTTGAGAGTTGAATTTTATAGAGATTGGGCATCCAGTGGAATAGAAATCCAACCCTTTATTCATGTTGGGGTGGGGTATTTATATGAATCGTCACCCCCGATACACACAAATTTTTGTGGTGTATCTAGAGCAAGTCAAAGATGGAGTTGGCGAATAGGTCTAGCAAAACAATGTTTTTTTGATTATCTATGGTGGAATTATTCAATAACATCACCTAATTTTCAGCTATCATGAGTCTCCTTCATGAACACATCCTTTATCAGATTATTTTTAGTTATTGATGAGTTGTTTGATCATTTGGTTGCATTGAAGGAACTATATTGTTTTAATTTGACATGTCTGAAGGCCTCCAAAATATCAAATTTCATATTGGAAGACACTCACAAGACCATGGGTGACTTTTCATGGGGTCTCATGGGACAACACTGTGGGTGTGCTAGGCATGTCGCATGCCTTCTAGCAATCATGATTACCTCTAGCCTCATCTCTTTTAACTCACTTTATTTTATGTAAAAATGTTTGAGAGTCATGTGAGATTACATGTGTGTAATCGAGGGTATTTATTCTTCTTTTTTGGAGATGATTCAAGTGACCAATATGGGTCTCACTAGGGTGTCAGAGTATTCAATTTCTAGAAGATGAATGTGATTAGACAAAGGGATTCCGTGAGACGAGGTGAGAATTTGGTCGAGGGTTTGTAGTGCCTTTTTGAACATCATCGGTGCATTACATGTATTTAAACAATCGTGAATACCTCTCACCTCATCCCTTTTGGTCTTATTTATTTTATTTTACAAAGATAAGGATTCATGAGAGTTGTTACAAGTAGTATCACCGATTTTTACTCATTTTTCAATGATGTTTCTCTTGTCCAATACGGATCATATGGAGAGTGTGAAAGTATATAGTGGAAAAGCCTATCCACCTGTCTGTAGAATGTTGTGAAGTATTCTAGACACTCACGAGGACTTTCATGTGGTGAGGCTGACAAACCAGATGTCTTTTGTGAGGTGAGGCATACATTTCACCGAGGTCTTGCGTTTCCTTCTAGATCACTCGGGTTTCACATCAGATGTCATTTAGTGAAAACGAACCCCTCTCTCCTCCCTCCCACTATCTCCTTCATTTTAAGCGGTGAAGGCTCTGAGGTCATATAATATTTATTAGATATCACCAAGGGATTTTATTTATCCTAATAATGACCCGGAACATCAGCTTCATGAGAACTAGGAGTTTCTTCCTTTAAAATGTCATCTCTATTTATTCTCGAAGTATTTTGGATTGTTTTTCATTAACATACCAATGAAAAACCATGTGGATTGGGGGGTTTTCATTATTTTGTTTGGGGGGTGGTTCAGAAGAAAAGATAGGTTTGTTGAGGAGGGCTCTGTGAGACTAGCCGTGATCGGTGGTCCTTGTGTGGGACCTTCACCTGACCATGAAATGGTCAAACGGTTGCGTGTCTCTCATAGGATTCATGAATCTTCATTTATCCCCTTATTCTTTGCTTTCACGGGGAAAATAACACCCATATTCCAGTATTTACTCCTTTTGTGATTTTTCCTTTCTGATGCTTATTTTGAGGGCGTCAACAATCTCCAAAAATTTATTTACAAAAGATGTTTTTATAGACATATATTAAATACAACTTCCCTTTATAACCTAGGGAAATTAAAACAAATGAATATGTTAAGGTATTATTCTCAATTAAGGTAAACATACTCCATAACATTGAAAAATAATAAAGATGGATAAGATGAGCATTTGGGTAAAATATAGATATATAATGAAATGATACCAAATAAACCATAGGCCATATGTTATGGAATAATGCATGGAATAAAATAATAAATGAATCAATAGTGTATTTGAATATGCATGTTCTATGAGATAATGAAATTAGATTTATAATTTGCACAAAATTATTTTAAATCATGAAAAACAACATAAAAATATTTCAAAAGCGTAATGATAGGAAAACATTTGTGAGGAAAAACATTATTATCATCCATCTGAAAAAACGCATTATATTAATCTCTATAAATATGATAAAACCCATTATCCCAATTCATTTGTGGACGTATTAATTATATCAATGCCTAACAATTTAAGGACATATAAACCTTAAAAAATGAATTGGTGAAAGTTATAGGACCCCAGCTAACATATTCCACACTCATGAATGCTAGATAAAAAAAATTCACTTATCACATCACAATAAACCCATGGAATTAAAATTATTTTCATATCCATTTCAAAAATATCACAATTCCATCAATAAAAAAATATTATAAATCCTTGTAAAATAAATGTGTATCCAAGAACATCCAGTAACATTCTAGGTGAATACCAATAAATAATGATATTAAATCATTTTGGATTTAAAATCTATGGATAAATGGTACATTGTTAGGATCATAATTTACCCCAATCAATCAACGAATGGAACTTTGTGAACACCCTTAAATAAAGGAAATAAAGAATATGGTATTTATATAAGAAATGAATTCCATGAAAGATTACTCTTGTAAACCAAAGATGATTAGGAATGGAAAAGTAAATGACAGATCATTACTTTGATAGAAGATGTCAATAACTAATACATTTATAAAAATAAGATGTATTGAATCATTTATTAAACACACTATATCAAGATAAAGATATATCAAGGGATGTTTACTTATATGAAAACCTATTTTTAATGTTTTTAGAAATAAAATCACATTGGAAGTAATTGAAACCCTTTATCTTTTGAAATAAATTTAAAAAATAATTTTTAATAAAACTAGGATAAAAATAATTTCTTTTATAAATAATGAAAAAAAGGGAATATGTTTCATATAAAATTATGAAGATGAAAGATTGATAAATTCACATGAACACATAATCATGTATGTTTTTGAAAAGAATATCCATATATAGAACATTAAGTGACTTTTAATGACTAAATTTTTAAAAGGAGAATATGTTTGTTTAAAGTGACAATTTTAAAATTTTGAAATAGATAAAGGTATGTTCAAAAAACAAGAATTTATCATAAAAGTAATTCCCTTTTTAAACTAATTTTTCAAAAAAACACATATCTTCAAAAAAATTAATTTTCTAATTTAAAACAAGGTAAAGAGAAGATAAACACAAACAATGAAATGTGAGTAGAATAAAATTAATGTAATATTTGAATGAATGACTTTAAAATTTCCTTATATTGGTTATCATATTTGAGAGTTTGTTATTTCAAAATGTGTTTTGAAATAGAATCCTTGAGGATTTAGTTAATGGGACTAAACCAATTAGAAATTGTTTTACTAGATTAGAAACACATCAAAAGGTGCATCTGAGTGTATAGGGGAGGGCTATGTAGAGTTTCAGATGAACTGAATGTGCATTTATATCACGGTATTCTAGTAGAAGAGTGTAGATTTTATAGGTGAAAATGAGTTCCATTTTTATAAATACCAAATATTATTCTATAGTTTTAAGTCATTGTAAAATAATTTTGTTCTAAAATTAAAAAATAAAACACTATAGAAGGTAAAAGGCCTATCCACATATCAAAAAACTATTTCAAAATTTTTTCTGAAGCTTTCACTAGGGTGCATCTGCTCATCGTGTGTCTCTATTCACTGATGGAATGAATTGTACCCTGCATTCCCACATTCCAAAGGTGGGAGGAATTCTTCACATTCTTGGTGATGTTTTGTACTTGATTGAAATGGGTTGAAGGGATCAAATTCCTCTTTATGTTGATTCCTCCTTAAAATGAATCTTCTAGTCTGTGAATCCCTTAGAGATCAATACGTTCTTTATGAAACTCATCCATAGTTCCATCTATTCATTTATGATAATTAATTACGCCACTTATGTCTAGAAATTCCAAGGGGTCTACTTAGGGAAGTTAAATTCTCTTATGGGAGAGGTCTCGTTGGGAATTAGTGGCATGTATAGATGTTGGAAAATTAGAGAAACTATATTTTTCCTCGTAGGAGGTCTTCTCAAGGGTGTTGAAAAATGAGGCATCATGTAGAAATAATAAGGTATCTTATATCAGAGGAATTTTTTCTAAGGATTTCTTTAGGCATCCCATGTTTAACAAAGGGTAGGCTGTGAGTTAAAAATCTTGTAGAGACAAATGATGAGGATTATCAGGACACCTGATGAATGAGGATTAAATAAGTATATACCTAGCAGGTATCACCTAGAAGGTTTACCAAATTATTTAATTAGAATGACCAATGATGTAAGAACCGAGGTGGTAGACCTCAAAAAGTGTAGGTTTTGGACTATGAATGGTAATATGGACACCACTATGAGTGGATCATGGAGAGAACCCCATGGAGGGTTAAACCAAGGTTTTCCTTTTTCTAAGATTGAACATCATGGAGGCCTCCTATTCACCCTATTTAAAAGTCAGTGATAGTAACCATCATAGATTGAAGGGGTGGTTTGGGGATTAAACACTAAGAAAACCCCACACAAATGGATTTATCGTGGTTGGATGAATATAGATTTTTTAGGGATTGCATAAGGAAGATTACAAGGTGCTTCTAGGTGCAGGGATTATGTGGATGGGGATTATGCACAGTGATTTACCGAATTGATGGCATGATCTCACAAGGATTTGGAAGCCCGAGTAAGAATAATTATTGAAATGGATGAATTATTGAAGAGGAATTGACAGGATTGATGGAGTGGATATAATGTGAAGTGTGATGTAATTGAACCTCATAGAGGCTTCCCTCATATCCCAGTTGTTGGGAATCAATGTCTGAGTACATCAGGATTAGGTGTTCAAACACCTATGGAGGAGACTCATGAGAATGGAGCACATGGATAAGGACCTTAAGGGGGTGTAACATCCATTTTGATTCATGATCCTCCCAAGACATAGTGTCTCAAGGGAAAGAACAGGATGGGAATGGATGACAGGATTGATCCTTAGGGAGGCATCCTATGTATCCCAGTGGTTTGGAATCTATGTAAACATATATTAGGATGGAATTTGGTCTTATACATGGATAACTACACTTTGATATGTTGGGGCTTATGAATGGTTAGCAGTCCAAATGGTAGGATGTGGATGATGTGATCTCACCAGGATGAGGTTGAGGTGATGGATAAAGTGATGGTGGATGGATCAAAACACCTTGGGGAGGTGGATCCATGGGATGTGTCCCACAAAGGGAGGATATCGCATCATGAGGGTACATCCCTAAAAGGTATAATAATAGTTTACCATTTGATAGAATTGGACCTCATGTGGTCTTCCTATGTACCATGTTTATAAGATAGTGGTTAAAACCCACATAGTTCTGAATTGAGGGGCATGGGTCTTAAGAACAAATGGAACCCAATGAATGGAATCACAATCACTATTAATATCAATGACCATTTGAGTCATTATTTTTTTGAGAAATAAGTGTTAGTATTATACCTAATGATCATAATAAAAAATAGGTTTTCACAAAAGTTGATTTGGGGCTTACACACTAAGATGGGCCAAGGAGATAGTGATTGGGGATTACTCAAGGAGAGATGTTCAAAGAGGTCCCATTCCATCCAAGGAGGATATCAATCTCTTTTTGGAGGGAATGAAATATATCACTTATATGGAGATGATTGGGTGTAGATAATTTTTATGAAATAGAAACCCATGTGCATATCATGGGTGAATCTATAGTTTAACGTCATGTACTAAGGATGTTGGGTCATGGCACTTTAACGACCTGCAGCTCAGATGGGGAGGACTAACTCCTTACCCCATGGTATTAAATAACTGATACCCACCCACATATGAGGAATTGAATGCATTAGTAATGATAGATTGGAGTGGTGAATAGGAGTGGTAATTTGTGGGGTCAATGTTAGCCTGGATATCTGCAAAAGAAAAATCCATTAGTGTACATATTCCAAAAAGATAGAGGTAGATCATTACTATAAGGTATCTCAAATGTGGGACTAGGAAATCACTTCTCACAATCATTGAGGGGTACATGGAAGAGGTAGACACATGAAATGGGAGATGTGTGCAACAAGTTCTAGAACATGGTTCATTATAGTAAAGGTAACCTATGGTGTCTCGAAGATGGGGTGCACAACAGAGTAGAAGATTACACGTAAATAAAGGGGGAAAAGCAAAATATGAATGTTCATAGAGTTATGCACTACATGCAAGAAATTTAATTTGTGTGAACCTTACATAGAAAATTGAAAATTTGAGAGGATCAGGTCCTCGGGGGACCACATGAATGGGGACACATGGGGGACTTGCCATGCAAGATCCTGTACCTTGAGGCTATGGATCCCATGTGGCCACGGAAGGGGTCATCTTGTGAACATGAGATCAAAATATTGACTTCCATATCATTCCACTAAAAAGGTAGGGTGTACTTATATTTATAGGAAAAATTCATTGAGGTGGCACATAAGTAGCTCGATATAGAAGGTAGTGGTTAACATCGCACTGGAAATGTAAGATTTTTATGTTATTTCTAGTCTATTCTATGCTATCTAATTCATTTTTGTATAGTTTCTATATCCATTTTAGATAGTTGGGGTCGAAATTACCTATTTTACATCACATTGGGAATTGAAGGTTCTTGTGCATTAATTTTGGACCTGCACATATGTCTCTAAATATAAGTTCAACACCCTTGGCCATCTCAGAATGGCCCGTTTTGGTCATGGGGTTGTATTTGTTTCCTCAAGGATTATAATTTCCATCCTCAAGTGGAATTAGGTTCCAAAACATTCCCCCCATATAATATAATGAGAATGGGGACCACAAGGTCGTGGTCCAAGGGAGAAACCTAAAACCATGATGCATCCAAAGGGGTGAACCTAATGGGATCACTACACACCTAGATGCATTGTCTCTATATTGAAGGGATGGATCTCATAATCTTGATATACTAATATTTCACTATATAGATAGATGATGTTGGTTTGTATCCATCACTTGAATTCTTCTTGGTGCTAGAAGAAGCCTGAAAACATCCAAAAGCTCTATAAAGTTGAACAAATAATCCAATTCGAAGACAAATAGGCCATATAATGTTCATACTTCATCACTGACCAATCAGAACACATTATATGACTAAAGGTTTAACTGGAAGTGGTGCAAGATCATGTTAAATTAGTGTGTTATCATGTGGATGATCTCTGAGATGAGAGATACCAAATGTATATCATTGTTACAAATCTCTGTAGTGAGGCTATTGATAAATATAGGGATCGAAGGGGGAGAAAAAAAACACCTAAGATCGTGGGTTGGAAGGTGGAAGAGATGTAGTTCTCTATTGAAGGGGTGAATCAATAGGGGCCATGTTTTTCCAAACTTATGAAACAAACGTTCTTTTTTCCCTACTTGTTTTGAACTGAATGCAGGGAAACATATTTTCTTTCTTTAATTATCATACTTTAACATATCTATGAAACAAAAAATGAAAGATCCCTAAGCTCACATGGATCATTCCTGGTGTGAGAAAAAAGTTATGATCATATAATCGTTCACTTTGTTTGAGAGTGTCATATATCATTGAATACTCAGGGTATACTATTTTTTACTAACCACCCAGAGTATTTGGGATTAGAGAGGCTACAGATGGATAACAGGGCTCTCTGAGTATCCAACTCTCCTTTCCCAACATGTGATATTGCACAAGCGGGACAACACTAAGCGCATTGTAAAAAATTCGAACAAAGAGGAATAAAATATTTGAATCACAATGCCAAAAATTTAAAACATGGGAAGGATTGTATGCTAGAGAGGGATATATACTAAATTATTTTGAACCATAGTATCTGTATCTTTACCTTGAAATGGGAACAAATAAAGGTGGGTCAACCACAGACCATGTTCAAAACATGGGACCTAACTAGAAATGCCATCTAGTACCTTCTAGGGCGTTGACCATGGATGTTGGGTGAGTTGATGTGGAAAAAATAGGTTGTTATGGAGTCCATTCAAACATGAAAAGGGATGAGGACATAAATGAGGGGAACAAAAAGCATGGGGTAGAGTCTTGGAATTTGTAGAAAGATTCCCAAACTCTTAAAGTTCAACCACCGTGACTTAGAGAACATTGGTGTGAGTGCTTTCGTCTAGAAAAGATCAATCTTATTTTCCTGGGCAGTGTAATATTGGATTCCAATTGACTACTAAATATGTTAACAATGTGGTGGATGACCAGAATTGTGGGAGAATACCTCTTATACAAGGATTTTGATTCTTTTTAGTTTCACATCAAGCAAGGATGATGAAAACGTAGTTCAATATCATATGATAAGGAAAGTGCATGGTACAGTTTAACATCTGGTGATTTAGATGTGTCCCATAGTTTAATTTCATGTGATAGGGATGTTTTCTTATTGTTTAAGGTATTACCACATAGAACCTAGAAATATTTTTTTCACAAAATAATTTTGCGTCATGGGGGAAAGAAACTGTATGTAAATGAGCCCAAAAGGGATTTTGTACAACACAAGTATGAGGAAAAAATATGGAAAGAAGTATCATGAGATACAAGGGTGAAATTACCATGAATCTCCTATTTTGAGGTCATATATTTAGGACCGTAAATAATTCAAAGGGGATAAAAAAATAATGAACATGTGGTTGGGAATGAAGGAAAAATTTCTGGATGTCATTACATATGGCATGAGGATGGCAATCAAGCTGCACATAGTTCACGAATAAAGCATTGTAGAAGACCCACATTAGTGGGGGAAATCCTTTTAGGTGAGGAAGCTGAAACATACAATGATTAGCATGGGGAATCATGGAATCTTCTAGGGTAGGATCACAGTTTATGGTTGTGTGTTATGCACATCAAATTTTAGTTTAATGTCATAGATTTTAGACCTATGGGGAGGTTCTCTAATAGAAATGTGCATAATGTTGTGGCCTAATAATCCTGATGTGAATGAGGATCAGACGGCTGAAACACACCACATATTCATTATAAAGGAAGCTTGTGTATAGATTAAATTCATATAGCATGGTCTATAAAAAGGAACCCTCATACCAAGGGTACAAAGGTGACATTTAAGACATAAAACACGACTCAAATGGGTTCATGGAGATCCCACATGTCACATAGATTCTTTAAGATGAACAAAATATAGGTTATGTTCATAAAGCCTCTACCATGGTTAAGGAAAGGGGGACCATGGGTTCAAAGTGTTTGTGGCTAGACCTAAAGATGAAGTGTTTGTGCATAGCTACATATCCCATAATGATAGGAATCATGCCATACATAGTTCTGGAATTCTGTATAATTTAACATCATGTGGTAAGGATGAAGATCAATCAATGTGAAAAGGGGGAAAATTTTGTAGATGAAAACTAGATTAATGATTCATGTGTCACTACATATCCCATAAGGATGGGAGTCAAGCCACACATAGTTCTTTAATAGAAATTTCATTGGTTAGGTATAACACATATATAATAATAGTGATCATTAGATATTTATTTTTTTTGTTTTTTTTTGTTTCTTTCATAAGTGGTGAGAATACGACTGAACTTTTGGGTGTCATTATAAGAATAAATTCATATGTAGGTGTTTAAACTGATCATGGTTAATGAACCTTGTCAAGGGTGATGTCCTCTCATGTGAGTACAACATAATATTATGTCATCTTTCTTCATGTGGCCAGGATGATAATGTTGTAGGATAAGGTGTTATAAAAGGACTGATCCATGCATTTTAACCTCGTGTAGTAGGGATTCCAGAGGAGATGCTTCTAGGGGGATGTTCATGGCATGGATACATAAAAGCTAAAATAAATGGGGACTAAATAGGTCCACACTACACCACAAACTTCCAGTAAAATCATAGAGAGGGATAATAGTTTAAGGTCATCGAGTTTGGACCATAAGGATCTTAGTTTAAGTTTATTGAGTTTGAAGCATAGGTATACTAGATTATGGTCTTATAGTTTGGATCATATGGTTCCTGGATTATGTTCATTGAGTGTGGACCATAAGGATCCCATTTTATGGTCATTGGTTTTGGACCATAAGGCTCCATGTTTAATTTCATTGAGTTTGGACTATAGATTTACAAGTTTCAGGTCATAGAGTTTAGACCATAGGGATCCTAGTTTATGGTCATATATTTTAGACCATAATGGTGTGAAACTTCTATATGTGGGTATAAACCCTTCCAAGCCTCTTAATCCCACATGGGCCATTCTCGGTGTGAGAAACAAAGAGCGATGTTAGGCATTCCCTGCCACATGTAGTATTGTGAAAAATGAGATCTTATCAATCATCAGGTGTAGGTGAAATGAAGAGAAACACCAAGGGTGTTAGAGATCCACTAACCAACAGGGAAGATGAAGGATGTAAATTGAATCTTTTGAGGTCTGGATTATTTACAGGGTAACTCATGGGAAAGGTCATTGATGAACATGTTCATAACCCAGGATCCAAATCATCACCAGCCAAAGGTGGGGAATTCAAATGCATAATTTACTATTTATCAAATTTGAAACATAGGATCCATTTTTTTTATCAAAAAAATCCATTAAGGAATTCGCCTAAGATGGGAGGTTAGCGGAAGAAGCATGAGACCATTAACATTAGGGGGAATTTTGGATGTTTAGGATGGTGGAAATATGATCCCATAAATACTAAATTTGTGGATATGGGTATGGGAGATATTTGTATTGAACTAGAGACTTTCAGTGCCCCACCCCATCACATTAGGGAATGTTAGTGGTAGGACCCAATTAATCCTTGGATAAAAGACCTTGGTAGTTTAAGGTCATATTACATGGACCATAGGCTCCTATTTTAAGGTAATAGAATTTGTACCATTGGTATAACGCCCTGACCCCAGTTACCCAGATTTGGTGAATTATTACATAACATTGGCATGATCACAAAAGACCAAGTCTTGAAAGATCGATTAGTTTAGTAGTCTTGGAAAGACTAGATATATTCATAAGTCTTACATTACATCATAAAGTAAAAAAACTACAACAACATATTGTCTCCATAGTCCACACTCATATGCCCTCATACTATCGATGCAGGTCATTCATAAAACACTTCTTCACATCTTAGGAAAAATAAAACGTAGAAATGGGTGAGATCAGATTCCCAGTAACGATAACAATATAGTGGACACTTTCATAAAGTAAGAATAAACACTTAACGCAATGTATAACTAACAAAAGCCTCTTAAACTTGAACTTCATAATAATATGGTAGAAATAAAATGAAATAATGCCATTTACTTATTCACATGGATATTCTACTAATCGAGTAATCACATGAAATATCAATAACCACTTTCATAATTATGGAATGCATAATGCCAGACTATCATAACCACATAGTCAAGGCCTTGTTCCCAAAATAAAAATAAGTTTTTTTCAAGACCATGTGCCAAGACACGAGTTTGTCTCGTGAGATCTACTAATTCATTGAAGAGCTATAGCGGGCTCCAACCGTCACATATTAAGTCCAATGCATTCCTCATATGAATAGGATTAAAAATAATATAATCATTCATATTAAAACTAGAATATGAAATGTTAATACTTTCTCCATAAAAATTGAATGGTATAAAAATAACACATACACAGTCAAACATATCACAAAACCTTCAATACAATATGGATGTTTTGTATCATAAAAAATAAACTTCAAATAAGATTAAAATCCATCAAAGGATGTTGACATAGATGAAATCAAAACTATTTGAGAGAAATATCTCTTTTTTTTAAATCATTTAAAAGTCACATAATTATAAAATAAAACATTTACTTTGAAAATATTCTTATAAGCGTGTAAGGGAAGCTTTGAATATTTTATAACTGTAGAAAATAGATCCACCCTTAGTATAAGTTAAAAAAGACATTCTTACCGAAATTATGCCAAAAAGGTTAGGAATGACCTTGTTTGGAAAACGACGAAAAGATTCATCTATAAACTTCTTATAAAAAGTAAAACAAGGGTATAAATGAATTTAACCCATATTCTTTAAAATATTAAGAATGTTTTGAAATACATTTTTTAGAAACATGGATGTGGACGATAAAAAGGTTCTAATAGATAATTATGTATAAACAACCTCGGATAATGACGAGATTGTAAAATAAACCCATACCTTGTAGTTTTACTTGGTTGAGGGTAGGTTAACCTCCTATACAATGGTTAACTAATTGTTACTAAATTATAAAAGAATCATATACATTAATATGATATCATATATTATCATTTAACATTGATTTGATAACAATATCTTAGTATTATCATCATTTCTGGTGTTAACGGATTCGTCTTTCTTCATATTATTTGTTATGTGATCCATATTTGTTATGGATTTGATGTATATTATTCATATCCAAAATGATATCAGTCCTTAAACATTATTTTTAATTATAAAATGAGAATTATACTTTAATGGATACGATGGGGAATGAATCTCATCGCGTTCGTGGAGACGGTAGTCTATACGTACGCACGAGCGACAATATCATTATTTTGATATTAAAATAATATATAATTGGATGTTATATTGTATATAAATAATAATTATCATGTTATATTTATTTTTTAAATGAATTACACATCATTATTTTACCCATATATATAATAATATATTGAATAACAATTACACCACGACGTGGAGACGGTAGGCCATACGTACGCACTTATGGTGACATTTCATTCAAGGGATAGATAGAATAATGAATTTGGTTGTTAAATATTTATAATAAAATCATAGAATATAGAAGATACTTGATTTATTATTTTAGAATGTAAATAACACGGAATTAAGAATTTGAAGAAGAAAGGAACTTGAAAGAGGGTGGTGAAATCATTACTTCTTCTTCGGGTTCTTCCTATTGATTTGATCAGAAGGGCTCTTTAGGTTGGCTTTCTGATCAAAATATGGCCTATAGGTTGAAGTGAGGAAAGTTTAGAGAATATTTGGGTAGGGATTTTCCGAAACAAAAGGCTTTGAAGGTGTGAATAATTGGTTAGAAGTGGTGTCCTTTTATAAGAGGGAGGAGATGCTCTTTAGGAAAAACATAAAGTATTAATTTATAATAAATTAATATTCAGTTTATAATGGATCCAAAGTGAATTATTAAAGTAAAATGTAGGGATGGGTAGAAATCCTTTTAACCAATATATTTTAGACAGGTTTGGGTCATTATATTAACCATATCTTTTAGTTTTAACTCTTAGTTAATTAGATTGACATTTACCATGTCACTTTGTATTTTTATATTATATAGTTAATAAACTTACTATATACAAGCCAGAGACCCCCAAGTGGACCATTAATGATAAACCTGTCATTATATAGGTTCTTTGGCCAAAAAATATATTTTTAGGAATATAATATCAATTAATAATATAATATTTTTTTAAAAAACTAATTTATGTCAATTTTGACAGTTTTAAATAATTGATTTTTATTAAAGTAATAACAACTTTATTAATTCGAACCAAATTTATATAAGAAATAATATCATGTAATATTAACCAATAAAATTCATGGATGTCATAAAAACGTTCATATTATCTTTATTTTAACATTTATAATACAAATTATATGATTCTTTCATTAATAAGGAAAATACTGCATCATTATTGTGTCATAAATAAATGTAATTATTAAATGTCTAAAAATTATAAATAAAATACCATTATGTAAGAAATATTTTTATATTTATAATGAATATTTATAATAAAAAATAAATGATATATAACACTATGTAAAAATTGTTTTTCTAAAAGATATATGCTTTTGCCATTTTTGTATTTATTTTAACATAATTAATATAAAGTGTCCTTATCACCTACATGTGGCTCCATGGGGTCCCAAAATCGACCCAAAGATTCCCATGGTCAGAAATGTATCAAAAAATAATGTTAGGACATGCTTTAGCGTAATTTATTATTATTATAATATTATTTGTTTTACCCTTATTTATAGGATTTACCCTTTAACCGTGTTAAATAAAATATTTACCGATGTAATTATTCAAAATGTCTAAAAATAAAAGTTATATATTTAAACAATTTGGAAATCATGAATCCAAATATTGAATCCATTTATCCATATTCAAAACACATAAGTGAAAAAAATTAATTTAAAATTAATTCCTGTTAAAACAAAAAGCATGTTTTTAAGTGATAATAACTATCAAAAGATTGACAATTGTTTATGTCTGGTTTAATTGTAAAATTATGTCCAATGACCAAAATTTTATTAAATGGTAAAACTATATTCTAAATAAACTTTAAAACCACTCAAATTCATAATTTATCAATGTTATTTATTTCGATTAAAAAATTTGGTTTTAATTAATATTTTGTAATTTTCACTATTCATCAAAATATAAAAGTTATCCAAAAAGTACCAAAATTTCAACCTATGATAATTTTGATATTCCGAATCCAAAAATGAAGTCCATTTTGAGAGATAAAATTTATAAAATTTCAAAAAGTGGGTATTACTATTCATAACAGCTACTTCGATTGGTCGCGGTGTGTTAGAATCTCGAAGTTGCGTACAACAAATGCTACTGTATTTTTCAAAGAGAATCGTACCATGGAGGCATGGGGTGTTACATTCTCCCCTCCTTCAAACAATTTTGTTGTCATAGTTTATATAATACTACTGCATGAAAAGACTCAGGAGGTTATTCATCATAAGTTCCTCGGGTTCCCACGTTGCCTTTTCCATCTTATGGTTTCTCCATAGAACTTTTACCAGACGAGTCGCCTGATTTCACAGCACTTGTTCTCTTGTATCGAGAATCCTGACGGGCTCTTCGCCATAAGGAATATCGGGTTCTAGTTCTAATTACTCATTAGTGAGTACATGTGTTTGGTCAGGCATGTATTTTCTCAACAATGATACGTGGAACACATCGTGAACTTTGGGGAGACTTGGCGGCATTGCCTAACGGTAAGTTATAACACCAATTAGTTATAGAATTTCGAAAGGTCCTATGTACCTGGGACTCAATTTAACTTTCCTGCAAAAATGCATAACTCCCTTCCATGGAGATAACTTCAAGAAAATATGATCTCCTACCTAAAATTCCAAATCCTTCCTTCGGTTTTTAGCATAGCTGTTCTTCCTACTTTGAGATCCTTTGATGTGATTTTGGACTACATTCACCTTCTCCATCATTTATTCCACCAGTTTTGGGCCAAAAAGTTTTCTTTCACCAACGTCATCCCAACAGGTTGGTGTGCGACATCTCTTTCCATATAACTCTTCATATGGTGCCATCTAAATACTCGAATAGAAGCTATTGTTATAGGAAAATTCTACCAGAGGTAAATATTGATCCCAAATACCCTAAAAGTCAAGTGAGAAGGATCTAAAAATGTCTTCTATGGTTTGAATAGTCCATTCTAATTGTCCATCTATTTGAAGGTGGTAGGCAGTGCTTAAATGAAGATTAGTATCTAAGGCCTTTTGAGACATTTCCAAAATCTTGAAGTAAAACGGGGATCATGATCAGAGACAATTGATAGGGTTAGTGTATGAAGTCTCACAACATCATTAATATATAGTCTTACTAGACGTTCAAGTGGTAGATCTTATCTTATAGCAAGAAAATGTGTTGTCTTGGTAAGACGATCAATAGTGATACATATTGCATTGTTTATTCTAGGAGTCTTTAGTATTCCCATGACAAAGTCCATCGTAATATTATCCCATTTCCACTTCAGTATGGGAAGAGGTTGCATAAATCCTCCTGGATGTTGCCTTCTAGGTTTCACTTAATGAGAAACCATACATCTTGACACAAAATCAACAATCTCCCTCTTCATGTTGTCCCTCCAAAAATGTTCCTTCAAATATCTATACATTTTGGTGCTCTTAGGATGTATAGAGAAATTGGAGCTATGAGCATCATCCAACAATTACCTTTTTAGATCAGGTATTTTGGGAACACAAAGACTCTTCCCAAATTTCAAAATTCCAACTTCATACACAAATTCACTCAATCTCCCATCATTCACAACTTTCATCTTCTTTTGAAACACTTAATCATCGGTCTGAGAAAT
Organism: Viscum album; assembly: GCA_963277665.1. Classification (NCBI taxonomy): domain Eukaryota; kingdom Viridiplantae; phylum Streptophyta; class Magnoliopsida; order Santalales; family Viscaceae; genus Viscum; species Viscum album. The sequence goes on along the minus strand of OY728139.1, from coordinate 457,688,220 downwards.
CTTTATCCTTTCTTGTAAATATGGTTTGGCAACTGTTTGAATAATTATTTATGTTTCACCGTCCTTGGAGATTACCATATCCATCTTTACTAGATCCATGAAAATATGATCCCTTTCTAATCTCATCTTGTTAAAAACTCCATGATCCTTTCTACTCAAAGCATCTGATACCTTATTTTCCATCCCGGGTGGTAGTGTATCATTCAATCATAATACTTGAGTAGTTCAAGCCATCTCCATTATCACATGTTGAGTTCTTTTTATGAGAAAATATTCTTCAAAATCTTGTGATTGGTATATATCTCACATTTTTCACCGTAGAGATAGTGTCTCCAAATCTTTAGAGAAAAGATTACATTAGCTAACTCAAGATGATGAGTATGATAGTTTTTCTCAAGAATGTTAAGATGTCGTGATGCATATGCAATAAATCTATCATTCTGCATAATGACATAACCAAGTCCTTTCTTCGATGAATCACTATAAATAAAAAACTCATCATTCACTGATGGTAGAGTAAATATAAGATCAGTTTTCTAATATTCTCTTTAGTTCTTTAAAACATTCTAAAACTCTTATGTCCAAAAAAGTTTAACCCCTTTACGTGTGAGCTTTATTAATGGGTTAGCCAACCAGGAAAAATTGTGGAAAAAATGTGAATAATAGTATGCTAAACCAATAAAACTACATACCTCGGTTATACTCGTTGGTGCTGGTCATTCTTGGATTTCTCTTGTCTAAGAAGGTTCAACAGAGATTCCATCCTTAGAGACAATATAGCCCAGAAAAGTAATCTCCTATAGCCAGTATTCACACTTGCTAAACATCCCATATAATTCATGTCTTCTAAGTGTCTTCAGTATAATGCACAATTGAATTTCATGATCTTTGTAGATTTTAGAGTATACCAATATATCATCAATAAATACCACCAAAACTTCATCGAGATATTCCTTGAAAACTCTATTCATTAGATCCATGAATACAGAGGGTGCATTAGTCAATCCAAAAGGCATTACTGTAAACTCGTAATGCCTGTACCTGGTTCGAAATGCTGTTTTCGGAATGTCTTCCTTCTTCACACACAACTGATGATATCCAAATCGAAGGTCAATCTTTTAAAAGTATTGAGCTCCAAATAGTTGGTCAAATAAATCATCAATGTGAGGTATGAGATACTTGTTCTTTATTGTTATAGCATTGATCTCCCAGTAGTCGATACATAACCTCATAGATCCATCTTTTTTTTATCAAAAATAATAGACTATCCTCATAGAGAAACACTAGGGAGAATAAATCCCTTATTAATTAATTACTCTAGTTGATTCTTTAGTTAAACTAATTCCACAGTGCCCATTCTATAAGGGGTCTTCGATATAATCCTTGATACAGGAATTAAATCAATTGAAAACTCAACATATCATTCTGGAGGATGTCTTGTTAAATATTTCGGAAACACATCTATATATTCATTCACAATAGGTACATCCTCTATTTTAATATTCCTTTCCTCACCCACATTCATTTCATTATCTTCCTCACCAAAAATTGAATTTAGTTGAGCTGCTGGGGGTGGATCTAGGTAAGAATTAGGGGGTGATGATTCCGCTCTAATGATAAGGTGTTCCTTATCATCATCATCAAAAATAGTAACCTCGTTCTTCTTAAAATAAATGTATGTATCATGGTCCAAAATACAATCCATACCAAGGATTATATCAAATTCAATCATAGGTATGATGATGAGATCAGCGGATAAAGAACATTTATATGCCCTGATGGGGGCGGATCCACAAAACTTTGTAGCAATGATACTTCCCTTAGGGGTTTTGACTGACAACTCCCTAGTTAAATAAAATAGGAAATATCGATTTTTCATATAAAACTAGGAAGATGTGAAATAATGTGATGATCCAGAATCAAATAAAGCATTTTCTAAACTTGAGGAAACCATTAAATTACCTGCCACCACGTCTTTCAGATCTTCTACCTTAGCATTAGTGATAGCATAAGATTGGCCTTGATCCCTTGGCCTTTTCTGAGGTAATTCCCCATAACGCTTAGTACATTCATTTTCATAATGTCCCATACCCCTGCAGTTGTAGCATTGAACATCGGTGGCTTCTTTCTTCCCCTTGCAATCACGAGCTTGGTGGCCTTTTTTCCCACACTTGTAACAGACTCCCATTCCATTCAAGCAAGTACCAGGGTGTTTCTTACCACATTTACTACAAGATGGATATTCAACTTTTCCCTTCTTCCCCTTATTTCCATTCCCAGATTGATCAGTAGATCTCTTCTTCTCTTTCCTTGCTTTAAAGTCATAAGACTTAGAGAATTCCTTTTCTATCTTGATAGCACATGAGGCAATATCCTCATACAACAAGATGGTTTGTGAGACTAATGCTCGGCAGAGAAATGGTTTTAACCCATCAATGAAACGATCAATATTACTTCTTGGGTTATGTATATAATCTCCAGCATACCTTGCAAACCTTGTAAAGTTATCCTCATACTTTGTGACATTCTCATCCTCCTTTTGTCTCATACTCAGAAATTGCATTTCCATATCTTCTTGATGGTCATGAGGAAAGTATTTTTCTAAGAAAATTTCATTGAACTCCCTCCATTGCATGTTTGATACCTTCTCCTCATCCTTTGTGTTTTGAATCAAGGACCACCATTGATCAGTATCTCCAGTGAGGCAGTAAATTTCCATGATAACGTTTTCCCTTTCACTACTCCCCAAAGCTTGAAATATTTCCTCTAGGGAATTTATCCATTTCTCATCTACTAAGGGATTTGTACTCCCATTGAACTTTGGTGGTTTTTGCCTCATGAAGCGATTTAAAATTGATCCTCGACGTTGCGGATCAGTGTGCTCCATACTAGTAAGGTTATTATTCATAACCTGAATGAGTTGTCCAAGTATAGTGATTGGCTGATCAGCACCAGTTTTATCACCATCTCCACTATAATTATCTTGAGTTGGATGGAAATCCCTACATGGAGTGTGTGCATTGATAGGGTTTCCATTTCTTCCACTAGGCACCATTTCTAAACAATGGCATAAACTAGATCAATTTATGAATCAAAATACATAATTCCATACTTGTAAAACACTTTACATAAATTGAACTATTTATTGATATAATCCATAATCCTAAAAAATATATTCTTTGAAGAATTATATACTCATAAACCATTCATAATGGATTGTAAAGAAAATGATAATTATCCTAAGCATATCATAGGGGAGTGTCGTAACCCAGAGTGAAGCAAAGCCTGTGGTCGTGCACCAGTTCCTATTCGAGTCTAGTTCAAAGCGGTGTTTTCGGGTATTACCCCTAGGTACATCTATGCCAGAGCCACCTCTACCTGCTCGTATCGAGATAGGGATATATTGATTGGAAAACTCACAACATCTCTACAATACCAAAATTCTAGGGAATTATTCTATACTAATCCTCATAGTCTATCTTAGGGTTATGTGCTCTAATCAGAGATTATCTAAATCTAGCTTCCAAGGTTTGTATTAAACTTCCTTTGATACCAACTGTAACTCCCCGACCCCAGTTCCCCAGAGTCTGTGCATTATTACATAACATTAGCATGATCACAAAAGATCAAGTCTCAGAAGATCAATTATTTTAGTGGTCTTGGAATCACTAGATATATTTATAAGTCTTACATTACATCATAAATTAAAAAAACTAGAACAACATCTTGTCTCCATATTCCACACTCATATCCCCTCATAATATCCCTAAAGGTAATTCATAAAATAAATATTCACATATTGGGAAAAATAAAACATAGAAAGGGGTGAGATCAGATACCCAGTAAGGATAACAATTTAGCGGAAACATTCATAAATAAGAATAAACATTTAAAGAAATGTATAACTAAAACAAAAGACTTTTAAACTTGAACTTCAGCATAATATGGCAGAAATAAAATGAAATAATACCATTTACTTATTCACATGGATATTCTACTAATCGAATAATCACATGCAATATCAATAACCACTTTCATAATGATGGAATGCATACAGCCAGACTATCATAACCACATATTCAAGGCCTCATGCCAAGACTACAAATAAGATTTTGTCAGGGCCTTGTGCGAAGACACTAGTTTTTCTCATGAGACCTACCGATGCATCGAGGAGCTATAGCGGGCTCCACCCGTCACATATTAAGTCCAATGCATTCCTCATATGAACATGTTTAAACATAACATAAACATTCGTATTAAAACTAGCATACAAAATGTCAATACTTTCTATATAAACCATGAATGGTATAAAAATAACACATCCATATTCAAACATATCACAAAACCTTTAATACAATATGGAAGTTTTTTATCATAATAAATAAACTTCAAATAAGCTTAAAATCCATCAAAAGATGTTGACATAGATGAAATCAAAACTATTTGAGAGAAATATCTCTTTTTTTGAAATAATTTAAAAGTCGCATTATTATAAAATAAAAATTTTACTTTAATGATATTCTTATATGCTTTTAAGGAAAGCTTTGAATATTTTCTAATGGCAGAAAATAGTCACTCCAGCCGTATAAGTTAAAAAAGACATTCTTACCTTATTTCGGTCAAAAAGGTTAGGAAGGACCTTGTTTGGAAAAGGACAGAAAGATTCCTTTATAAAATTTTTATAGATAGAAAAAAAAAGTGTATAAATGACTTTAGCCCATATTCTGTAAAATAGTAAGAATGTTTTGAAATACATTTTTAAGAAACATGGATGTGGATTATTGAAAGGTCCTAGTAGATAATTATGTATAAACAAACTCGGATAATGAAGATATTGTGAAATAAACCATTACCTTGTATATTTCCTTGGTTGAGGGTAGGTTAACCTCATTTATAATGGTGAAATAATTGTTACTAAATTATACAAGAATCATATACATTAATATGATATCATATATGATCTTTTAACATTTATTTGTTAATAATATCTTAGTATTATCATCGTTTCGGGTGTTAACGGATTCATCTTTATTTATATTATTTGTTAAGTGAGCCATATTTGTTATTTATGGGATTTATATTATTCATATCCAGAATTATATCATGTCCTTAAACATTTTTCTTAATCATCAAAGGAGAATTATACTTGAATGGATACAAAGGGGAATTAATCTCATCGCGTTCGTGGAGACGGTAGTCTGCACGAATGCACGAGCGACAATACCATTATTTTGATATTAAAATAATATATAATTGGATTTTATAACATATATACAGAATCATTATCATGTTATATTTATTATTTACATGAAATACACATCATTATTATACCCATCTAAATAATAATATATTGAATAACAATTATACCACGACGTAGAGACGGTAGGCCGTACGTACGCACGTATGGTGACATGTCATTCAAGGGACGGATAGAATAATGAATTTGGTTGTTCCATATTTATAATAACATCACATTATATATAAGATACTAGATTTATTATTTTATAATGGAAATAACAAGGATATAAGAAGTTGAAGAAGAAAGGAACTTGAAAGAGGGTGGTAAAATCATTACATCTTCTTTGGGTTCTTCTTTTTGATTTGATAAAAAGGGCTCCATAGGTTGGCTTTCTGATCAAAATAAGGCCTCTAGGTTTATGTTAGGGAAGTTGAGAGAATATTTGGGTAGGGGTTGTCTGAACCAAAAGGCCATTAATGTGTGAGGAATTGGTTTGAAGTGGTGTCCTTTTATAAGGGGGAGGAGGAGCTCTTTAGAAAAAACATAAAGTATTAATTTATAATAAGTTAATATTCGGTTTCTAATGGGTCAAAAGTATATTTGTAAAATTCAAATGTTATTATGGGTATAAATCCTTTCAACTAATATATTTTATACAGTTTTGGGTCATTATATTAACCTTATCTTTTAGTTTTAACTCTTTGTTAATTAGATTGTCTTTTACCATGTAACTTTGTATTTTTATATTATATAGTTAATAAAATTACTATATATATCCATGAGATCCCCAAGTGGTCCATTAATGATACACCTATCATGATATAAGTCATTTGGACAATCCTTAGATTTTTATTAATATAATATCAATCAATAATATAATATTTTTTTTAAAAACTCATTTATGTCAAATTTGACACTATTCAATAATTGATTTTTGTTAAAGTCTTAATGACTTTATTAATTCAAAATATATTTATTTAAGAAATTCTATCATGTAATATTAACTAATAAAATTCATGGATCTAATAAAAACTTTCAAATTATATTTTTTTAACATTTATAATACCAATTATTTGATACATTCATTAATAAGGAAAATGCTTCATCATTACTATGTCATAAATAAATTTAATTATTAAATGTCAAAAAATTATAAATAAAATACCATTATATAGGAAATAATATTATATTTCTAATTAATATTTATAGTTGAAAATCAAACATATATAACCTTATGTAAAAATTGTTTTTCTAAAAGATATATGCTTATGTGATTTTTGTATTTATTTTAACTTAATTAATTTAATGTGTACTTATCACCTACAAGTTGCTCCATGGGGTCCCAAAATCAGCCCAAAGATGTCCATGGTTGGAAATATATCAACCAATAAGGTTAGGACATGTTTTAGGGTAATTTATTATTATTATAATATTATTTGTTTACCCTTATTTACTGGATTTATCCTTTAACCGTGGTAAATAAAATTTTTAACGAAGTAATTATTCAAAAAGTATAAAAATAAAATTTATCTATTTACACAATTTAGTCATCCTAATTCCAAATATTGAGTCCATTTTTTCAAATTCAAAACACAGAAGTGGCAGAAATTAATTTCAAATTAATTCCCGTTGTTAAAACAAAAAGCATGTTTTTAAGAGATAATAACTATCAAAATATTGAAACTTATTTATGTCTGGTTTAATTGTGAAATTATGTCCAATGACCAAAATTGTATTAAATGGTAAAAATATATTCTAAATATACTTTAAAACCACTCAAATTCATAATTTATCACTGTTATTTATTTCGATTAAAAATGTTATTTTTAATTAAAATTTAGTAATTTTCACTATTCATCATAATTTAAAAGTTATCTGATAAGTACCAAAATTTTACCCTAGGATAATTTCGATATTTATATTCCAAAAAATAAAGTCCTTTTTGAGAGATAAAATTTATAAAATTTCAAAAATTGGGTATTACTATTCATAACAGCAACTTTGATTGGTCACGATGTGTTAGAATCTCGAAGTTGCGTACAACACACTCTACTATATTATTAAAAGAGAATCAAACCATGGAATATTGGGGTGTTACAATTGGTTTCTAATTTAATATTGTTTGTGTGGGATGTTACTATAAATTTTAACATCATACGGTAGGGAAAATGTGTTATACAGTGTAGAGTCATATAGCTTTAACTTTAGAGTTCTTAGTTTTGGGTTATATAATTTAGACTATAGGGATGATTGTTTATGACCCTAGTGTATGGACCATAGGGTTGGGAAGCTTCCCAACGTGGGTATAAACCCTACCAAGTCTTCTAAGCCTACACAAGCCATGCTCAGTGTTGGAAAAAGGATTGATGTTAGGATTTCCCCATCATATGGGGGCACACATTAATGGAAATGAAATGTTTGGTGGGAAAGTACCCATCGTACTAGAATTACCACTGAACGTTTACAAATTCTTAAGGGGAAACCAACAAGGGTGATAGTGATCCACCAAAAATATGGAGGTGGAAAGTGTGGGTAATATTCCGAAAACATAGAACCCAATGAGGATGGTTTGATGATGTGGGATAATAGATGTCCTTGTTCGAATCACAGCATCAGTACCATGTTACATAGGATTGGGAAATGAAAAATGAGGGCCAACCACTAACCATGTTTTAAACACAATAACTGTCTCAAAATTTCATATGAAGACTTCAGAAACATTGTCCTAGAAAGGTATGTTAGTCTCTGTGGCATTTCTAGACCATTAGGTGCTCCCTTAAGATGTGTAAGAGTATGAGAATCTTGGTAATTTGATGCATGAAGCATGGATATGGTTTCGGGGGAAGTCTCTGAGGAATACAACACTCTAGTTATTGTACCACTATACATCAAAACATGTTAGTTTGGAACATACATTAACAGGAACAAATCTATTCTCAATGATCAGGTTCTTGAGTGGGGTGAAGGCGAATATGGAACTCTAGGTAATGGTCCCTAGTGTTTCGAATAGTTTAAGGTCATGTCACTCATACCAGAAGAGCAGTAAAATTTAGAGTCATATAGTAAGGACTATAGGTTCCCATATTAGCAACATGTTCCTATGAAGTATTTGTGGGGTTTGATGCCAGGAAATAAAGAATAATGTATCACACGATTTATCTTCATGCAATAATAAAATCATAAAAAGATATGCATCTCAATGGAGAAGTTCTTTGTGTGTCCAAAAAAATCCTGATATGAAGGGGCGATAAAGAGATCCAAATATTTATATACACTCTAAAATAGAATCTTAGGACAATAGTCCAAAATGATTTGTGATTATGAATCAAGGCCCAATGAAATAATGTTTAGGAATATCTATGTATCGCATAAAGATGGGTATCAATCCTCATAGAGTTATGGATACCCCTATAGTTTAACATCACTTGGTAAGTGACTTAAGTCGAAGGGGTTCTTTGAAAGGAACATGAAAGGTGCGGCTGCCATAACCCATCGAGAATGACGACTAAAGGGGTCCACACCACACCACACATTTCTGAATAGTAAATCCAGGTCAACAGGATAAAACACAAATTTATTATTCAAATATTCCTAGGGAAAAACTATGTGGGAATCACTAAGTATCCCATAAGGATTGGAATCAAGAAACATATTGTTATTGAATATGGTATGGTATATGGTTAGTGATAGGAGATCATATCCTCTCAAATGAGAATATCATGGTTGTTAAATAGTTTCTCTTCATGTGGATAGGACACTAAAAATATTATTTTATGGACATAGATTGGAAAAAGTATATGGGGAATCTAAAGTGGAGATGTGTTATGTGGTTCCATGAGGCAACATGACATGAATGAGGTCTGAGAATGACCCAAATCCACACCATGTACTACTAAATGAATCTCACACATAGTTTAACATCATGAGAGATGAGGAAAATGTTTTGGGAGAGTTTGTGCTTTGTCACCAAGATGAAGTGTCTGGGCATCTCTATGTATCCCATAAGGATTGGAATCAATCCATGCTTAATTATGGAATTATTTGTAGTTTAATTTCATGAGGATTGGGTGTGGAGAACTATAATTTTATGGTCATGCATAACAGACCATCAATGTTTTTTAGTTTAACACCTTGAAGATAGGACACGGTATCTTAACATCATTCAAGTTGAAAGGGATATCAATTTATGGTCACAGACCTCAAAACATGGGGAAATTTTGTAGTTTATCATCAATCATCTAGCACTTTTATTTGTTATGTAGTTTTACATCACACAACGAGGATGAAAACCCAGCATAGTTTTACGTCATGTTTCTTATAAGACATAATCACTCATTTGAAGTACTATTTTAGGAACATATCATTAGTGGGAGGATTGATTAACTCACCATCCATGGTGACCAAAGAGTAATCAGTATTTGGATATACCTTATGGATGGTGTATGATCCCACCCATTTGGTCTCAAACCTCGGTGGTTTCCTACCTAGTATCATTGGTATGCTTTGAGAAAATACGGTGTCACCATTAAGGATAAGTGATGGCCTCTTATATTGAATGATTTGGTTTTATTGTTTTGTTTCCAATCCAAACCGTAGAAGGATCATAGCTTGTTCTTGTCAAGAGCTTCTAGTTTATCTAGATAGACTTTTGCTGAACTACTTGACATTTTCTTAACATTTATAGCTATACAGGGTGATGGAAAACTGAATCTTCATGGGGAGGACTGCCTCTCTTCTATACTCCAAGGAATATGGAGTCACTTATTTCGAATTACGAATCGTTTTTCGATAATCCCAGAGAGCGTTGGGGAGATTTTCCATACATATTTTCTTATTTTGACCAACCATCTTCTGCAAAATGTTTGGAGGGTAATACTGAACACCCCGATCTTCCCATTTTATGGTACATGGTATTGAGAAGTGTTGTTGGACTATATTATATACATTTCATGCAATTTCCTCAGATTAGTAGCTAAGAAGTCATTACTAATTTTTGTGACAATTATTTGAGGTGCCCCAAATTGATAGATGATATTAGAGATAATGAATTAAATAATATATTGGGACTTTTCTTCGTTCATTGGAATCACTTATAACCACTTGGAAAATAAATCTGTCGTTGTCAGGATGAACTGGAATTGGAAAGGTTTTTCTTGTGGATATGGACCCACAACATCGAGTCCCAAGAATGGAAAGTGCTAGGAGTACATTCTAGTGTGGAGGGGATCTAGTGGTTGATGCACATTTTTATCATGTATCTCACATGCTTGTAACATCTTGGAAAACTCGATACAGTCATAGACCATAGTGGGTGAGAATTATACCAACCTATGAATCTGGTGGGAGAGCATTGTTCCTTCCTAATGAGAACCATAGTAACAAATATGGAATTTCTACATAACATGGGAAATATAATCTCATTGAATTTAAAAGAGGACGATTCCATCAAATTCACATCTTTAATGATTTTTATCTACGATATGACCACATTGAAGGGTGAACTAAACTACATGACGATGCATTTTATCATGTTCGACTCTACTTGATAAATGATTTCCATCATTGAGATACTTGAGAAAATGAGTTTTCCAATTATAGGGTTCTTTATCTTTAGGGGGATTCATAGGTCCTAATATGAAAGCACCGATGGTAATATAATCTCTCTACTAGATTTCATCACCTTCTAAACTGATTGGGGAGATAACTGTTCAATGCACCATGTGAATGAACATATCTTCCTAGTCATGATATATGAGAGAAGTGGCTAAAATTGAAAGGGAATCAGCTCAACCATTCTGTTACAAGGTAATATGAGTTACTTATGGTTGATAGTGGAATTGGTCCATTAGACGGAATGCGTGCTAGGTAAGGGAACATGATCTTGCTTCATGATGATATATTCACTATGGATATTCTATATAACTAGGCCAGAGTCTTCCTACACATTCATTTGGGGAACATAAAACTCAAGAGCCACGTTGAGACCAGGGATGAGAGCCAGATACTCAGCCTTAGCATTAGTGCATCCTTTTAACAACAATAATGAATAAGGTAGAACAATATGTGTAGTTGTGATGAAAACAATTAAAAAACCTAATCTGTTGTGCCAAAGATCATTGAGCCTTATTTTGGTCAGACTCATGGAGGCATAATCAAAATAAATATTCCAAAATGACACAACATGATCCACTTAGGGGATAGACTCATCTATAAAATAAAGATTCAACATCTGCTCTATAGGGGTCAGATGAGTTCCTAGAAAATATGACATTGCCTAACCCTTAAAAAATTTCATTGGAACGAATATGTAGTCCAAATAATAAAAATCACCACCCAGAATGCTAGGTGTCCTTTCAACATTAGATGGTTCATAATTCAATTTAGTGGGACCACATAGGAAACCATTTGTATATTCTGGAGATTGGTTGAAACAAAACTGAATGCTAAAATAGATATATCTTGATCTCCTCAAACTTTGGCTAGAATGATTCATCCCACTGGTAGATGACACCATTATTCCTAATCCAAGAGAAGGAATTACACTTGTCATCTAGATTCATGATGAGTTAACCAATGTAAGATAAGTTTCCTTGAATACCATGGAACTCTAAAAGGTTACTTGAGGGATACATCTGGATGATAGATTTGATCTTATTTGGGTCAATATTGATTCCACTATATTTTACTACAAAATCGATGAAACATATGAATGGTCACCCCGAATACAAATTTTAAGGGGTTTATATTCAACTTATGAGAGTGAAGTGAGGAAAATAAATTATGAACATCTCTATGATGGTCCTACCAATAGAGGGATTTTACCACCAAAACATCCACATAGAATTTGAATAGAATAATGAGGATCATGTTTTTGGATGCATTGCATATTGTGCTGATAGATTTCTCCTTCATTCTTCAGACATAAAGACATCACCTAAAAGTAGAATGTACACTGTTGTACTCTGAATGTGGTGTAATATTCATCATTGGGATCTATTCATATCTTATTTTACCAAGAATACCCACCCATAATGGAAAGATCTTGGAACCTAGTAGTGGAATCAGTCAACAACTCTATCACCAGAAGGTAAAAATCCTCATTCGGGTAGTGGGAGGTGAGATCCTGAAATTGGATGCAAGCACTGATCTAATTGTTCTTCTTCATAATGGAAATGATGTTTTTCAGAAACCTTGTGTATGAAAATTCATTAACAAATTTTTCATTTATAAGATTATCCACTTTAGCCTTGACCGTGGCACCATGAGAGGGGTCCATCTTCTTGGGAGGCTAATTAAACCCTTGATGCCTCACTAGGAGACCCATACATTGAATGTAGACCTGCAGTTCTACCATGGAATCTCATTATAAATCCAAAAAAAACACATCATTATGTTGCTTCAAGAAGTCAATATGTTGTCAATGTTCTTCTATAGGTATGGCTAGACTGATTAGCATTTTCCTCAAATCAGTTTAGATACCAAGATTCACCTATACCGACACATAAATTTTTGTGGAGAAACCCTCTTTGAATGTGGGCAGAGAAACTTCCAAGTCATCTTCATCATCTGATCTGAAAGGATCATCAATATGAGTCAATTCTCTTGAGTTTACTAACCCTAGAAGAATGATTTTTTCAAATTGAGAAGTGGTGGAATATTCATCAAGATACTCCTAAACTATTGAAACCATGGAAACAATATTTATTAACCTGATTACATAAGGCCTAAGACTAAGGATTCCATGGTTGAAAATGTCAATGTCATGGTGGTGGGGTGGTATATGTCGAGTCAATACAACTCGGTGGAATATGTAGGTATGCTATATTTTTTAATCCATGGGGTGAACATCCTAATACCTTTCAGGGTTTAGAGGTCTGTTATCACTCTAGCCCATCCTGTGTTTGAGTATAAGGAAATATTTTGATGTTCCATTTACCTAGGAATGTTTCTTCCCCGTATCTCATAAAAGTAAAAGTAGTGTCCCACGTCTAGAACTGTAACCGCCAACCAGTAAATCAATAGGATAAAGTATTGTCGATTTTTGTTCGTAGGTCAACCATAGTAATAGTGTTATTAACCTTATTGGTCTGATCATTTTTTCCCTTGAACATGTAATACTCTGAATCCAAATAGCATGCATTACCCGATTCAAGGGTCAATGCATCACCTTAGATCATGCCCACTCGACCGTTGAAGGACTACATGAGGCATTTTTTATATGGGGAGGGTACATCCACATGTAGATGGAGCTAGAGTCAACCATGCAATGCATTGTAGGCGGTATATTTTTAGACAACTATACATTTAGTGCTTGCAGTAAGGCCACCCAATTTGGTATTTAGCTAGATTTTTCCACATGGCCATTATTCTATCCGGTCATAACCCTGAATCATTTGGTTAATGGGACTCAAATATACTTCCCACTGTCCAAGAATGTGAAGCGTTCAGGTTAGGATTATATTGACCTTGAACCTATGTCAATAATATAGTGGAGTAATTCCACACCATTGAACTGGTAGTGATGTATAGAGGGAAGATGTTCCCCTGTATAGGGGAACCATAATCTTTTCTCGAGAATGAGATGATGTCTTGTCATTCTTCGGGATCGACTCCCTTATCATGGAGGGTATCTCCAGAGTCCACCCCTATCTAAAACTAGAGGGGATCTTCAAGGTCCCTGTGGGGTTTTATCATAGATCATATGACAATTGTAGGGCCTCTATAACCGAGATAATTATAAGAATTTTCAATAGATTATTAAGCACATCATATTCCCTTCTATGGTTCACACTTCAGAGGGGATGAGTTTACTCATAGGACAAGTGATTGGTGGGAATCACTTGCTGAACTGGTGGATTCCTACTAGTGTTAAGAATATCCCATAGATCACTATATGAACCATGAAAAATTACTACCAGCCGGATATTGGATGGCGGGATCCTACCCCATTGGAGAATGGTTGATCATGTTGTTGTCATGATGGCTCTACCTAGTCGAGTAGAATTAATGGAGGATACAATGAATCTCACAAGATAGTATAAGAGGTATATTTATATTGGATTATGTGCTAAGTCTATTTTTTGGTCCTAGTAACATGTACATCTTTTCATGAAGCACTGGCAAGGGAATTCTAATGATTCACCTATATAGAACCCCATCGAGATCACATTGACCTGGAACATTAAGAGGACATACTTGAAACTCTTCATCATCAAGAATCATGTAGGGATCCAAAAACTCACCATTATTTATAGAGGCTTTCTTCTTCTCATCAACCTAGTAATGGTCCAATATTAGAAGTATTATGGAGAATATCCTTATCTCTGAGGGGCATTATATCATTAAGAGTGCGAGATGGATTTATCACTGGTGGGGGATTTTATTTCTCATTGCAATGTAAGTTCCTAGTCTTATGAGAAATAGAAGGGTGAAATGTGGATTTATAGGTGATAGTTAGAGGTGGTGCGGCTATTCTAGAAAACTCAATCTGATTCAGATTGGCACAAATCACCCCATGTGAACATGAAACTACTTTGTGAACCAACCAATTATCATAATTTAGAGACCCATGGCTGGAGAGAAGCTAAAACTCACTTTCACCCTCTCTATGATGATTTGGAGAAATTCCAGATACGTGTGATCGAGTGGGGACCAATATGACTATATTTCTATCTACCTGGTCCTAGGGATAGTCCTTGAACACATATCATTAATTAATGGTATGTCCAAGGATTATGTGATAAGGGAAGTAGTCAGGGTGATCAGTGAGGTTAGACTCATGGGGTTTCCTGTATTCTTGATCATTTATAATTATCTAACTAAATAAACAATAGGAAGTATTAGGGAACAAATACTCACTGAATGAAATGGTCTGGTTTGTCCTATCAAGAATGGGAACTCTGGGAACCTGACCCTAGTGAGGGGATGAATCAAGGCTTTTTCCTTGAACTTGATTTCCCAACCATGGTTATAGTGGTGTGTTAAGTGGTAGATCCTACCTATTCTGGGCTAAAAGATGCTAAAACTGAGGCTGAACCTAAGGTTGTTACCTTAGTGATTTTTTTGATTAACCTAGATGGTAACAACTCTAGTAGCTTGTGGTCCTCTATATTTATGTTGGTAGTAGTCTCTACCTTGGAAGCTCTTCTTGCAGGAGATATAGGATATAACGGGCATTCTGTAAATACCTTGACCCCAATTTCCCATAGTTGGTGCCATATTTCATTACATTATCATGATTACAAGAAATTCGAATCCCATAGGACTGGGTAGTTTAGTAGTTCTGGAAAACCAGCTACATACATAATTTCAACATTACAACTTGAAAGGAAAACCAATATATAAATTCCATTGAAAACATCTATAACCCCTTGGTTATCCCTATAGGTCATTCATAATATACCATTCACATATTGTAAAAATAAAACATAATAAATAAGTGATATTTGATGCTCAGTAAGGGTACGAAATACGATATAAGTTCTCTTAAACAAAACACTAGGCATGGTGAATAGCTAAAAACACATTCCTTTTAAAATAGACATTAACATAATTTGGATAGAATAAGAGGCGAATAAATAATTCCATAAAAACATAATAAACGTTATTATACTAGTAGATTGACTACAAGACTATCAATTACTAGCTTCAAAATGAGGGAATGTATAATATAAGACATATGAACCATATCATTAAGGACTTGGCCAAGACAACTAAAAATGATTAAGGCCTCAACAAAAACCCTATCTTAAAATGGGCAAGGCCTCATCCAAGTCAATTTTGAATAATGAGACCTACCGATGCATCAAGGGGATGTAGTGGGGCCCACCTATCACTTTATAAATTTAATGCATTCTTCATATGAAAGGGTTTAAACATAAACAACATGAAAAAATGAAATAACTTTCCCCAATATATACACATAAACATGAACCATTCTGAATAGTATGGTGAATGGTATCGAGATAGCACATCCATAGTCAAACTGATCATAAAACATTTAATAAAATGTGGTAGACAATAAAAATAAGATATTTAACTCAATAATACATAAAATTAAAAAGTGGCATTGAAATATACAAAAAATATTCTAATAAAATCACCAAAGAAATTTTGAGATAAATACATATTTTCTATGAAAATAAGATTTATTTTGAAAACAATTTTTCAAAAAAAAAATTAACTAAGGTAATTTTTTTATCATAAATTTTGTGGTTTTAGAAAAATAATTGTTTCTTAAAATAGATTACATAGTGAAATATAATATATGTATGAATTTGGGAAGACCCCTTAAATTGTGTTTGTTTATTAGGGAGAATTGAGAAAGATATTTATAAAACATCTCACTCCTGATAAAATAATGAAATATTGTGATTGGTAAACATATAAATAAAGTTAAAATCGAATTTATGAGCATTAAATAATAATAATTTAGAGTTTAATGGGGATTAAAAGATACAAAGAGTAACCTGAAATAGAATAGAGGTTTTTGTAGAAAACCCTTACCTTATATCTGGACCTGTTATGTACCTCACCTTAACCTCCTAGATAATATAATTAAATTAATTTATAAAATAAAAACCTTATCTATATTTATTTTTTTCATTATATTTTTATTGAGTTCATTTCTGGCCTTCTAGATAAGTTTTAATATTTAATTCTTTCGTTTAGGAGTGTTCCTTTCCTTGATTCTAGGATTATTTTTCCTGATTATAAGTAACATAGTTCATTTAAAATTAATATAATTCTAAAAAATTGGAATTCAATGTTTTTAATGATAATATATAAGTGTAAATGGTTATATAAATCATTTGGTTATATATTATGATGATGAATCATTAGATAATACAATTAGTGATAATCATTTAGATTATTACGACAATTATTGATCATAACAAACTCATTTTGTATTATCAATTGGTATTATGTAAATATGTTACATTAATAACATAAAAAAGGATTTTAATATAAATTTTACAATCTTTTTTAAGAATTATAATTGATTCGTGAGTGGCTTTGAAGAAGAATTTGAAGAACAATACTTTGTCATCCATGAAGCTTGTAAATTGGAACCACCCAGAGGATGATTACATTTATAAAATAAAAGATGGAGTGTAAGGAGATTGATAATGGTTATTAAATTAATGTGATATAATTCCATTGAATAGATGATACTTTAATTAAAATTATCAAATGGATAGAGGAGGTAGGATATAATAATAACATAAGATATATTTAAATGAAATTAAATGAAAAAGTAATAGGATTTACCTCTTGAATTAATCTCCTTGAGAAACTCCTTAAGGGAAATGGTTTTCTTATTTTAGAAAAACCAAGATCTCATAATAGTGGAGGGGGACCAGAAATAATTATTTGGGAAGAAATTTGGGAATCTTTAGAGGAGTGATGAGAAGAGGGAGTTATGGATTTCTTTTATAGTGGAGGAGAGGATTGATTTTCTAATATCTTATTCATTATTTTACCATTTTTCTCAAGACTAGTAATGGTGTTGATTATGATAACCAAAAACAGTAATAGGTGCATATTAGTTAAAACCATGGGTTCTTACATTATCCATGATGCAAGGAATGTTGTATTCATTGTATTATATATTTATACTCTAAATTGTCGTATATTAATATTCACTAAAAATTCATGTATTTTATAAAAATACTGAAAATTCACCGTAACTATTTTTTGATGTATAAAATTTAAAAATAGAAATAATTTTATCCAAATAATTTTCTAAATATGTGACATTTAATATTTAAATAAAATCATTATTTACATGAATAATACATATTTAAATTTAGAAATGATCTTATAATATTTTAAAAAATTAAATGAGGTCTCATAAAATCATCGTAAAATAACATGGAAAAAAATATTTGTTAAAGAATACATTTTTTTGAAAATTAATTTTATTTTTAAATGAATTTTTAATTTAAAATTAAAATTAAATATTTATTACTCATAAAAATACCAACATTTAATTATTAATTTTTAAAATAATCTATTTCAATTTTAATGTTCCAAAATTTTATTTATACTTACATGGGTGAGGTTATAATTTATAAAGTAAATTATTTTTCATAGAGGTATGTTACTATTCATAATGGTAAGTTACTATTCAAAAAATTGTATGTTGATCCGATCAGACTTGAAATATCCTACGGATCACAATCGTGTATGAAAAGTTTTCAAAATTCAAATCATAGAAGGAGAAAAATTATGTCTAATGGCTATGATATAACAATTTTATATAAATATTAAATTTTTTCCCATAGGCTCAGTGTTGAATGTGTTATATAATAAATCAATTTGTAAATCCTTGGGTTGTTACATTCTTCCACCTTTCAAAAATTTCATCCTCAAAATTACAATAATGTTACCTCATAAATAGATTTGTGTAGTTATACAGCATATTCTCCTTAGGTTCCCAGGTCGCCTCTTCCATTTAATAATTTTTTCAAAGTACCATTACTAGCTAAGTCATCCTATTCCTCAACACAAGTTCTTTAGTGGCCAGAATTCGGATAGGCTCTTCATAGTTAGATAATTCAGGTTAC
Source organism: Viscum album (assembly GCA_963277665.1). Lineage (NCBI taxonomy): Eukaryota > Viridiplantae > Streptophyta > Magnoliopsida > Santalales > Viscaceae > Viscum > Viscum album. The sequence continues at coordinate 457,669,413 of OY728139.1, read as the reverse complement.
AATTTTATACCTTTAAAAGTGAGGACATGAATTTGGTCTGGTTTGTTCATTATAAAAAACGATACATGGATCTCATTTTGTGATTTAGAAATTCTAGGTAGAATTTCCAAATGATAATGCACTACTTTAATTCTCTCTAGAATTTATAATTTTCCTATGTATATGGGGCTCAGTTTCCCTTTCTTTCAAAATCTTATAACTCCCTTCAATGGTTATAAATTCAATAAAATGTGATCTCCCAATTGAAATTCAAAATTCTTCCTTCCATTATCATTATATCACTTTTTACTACATTGAGCATCTTTGATATAGTTTTGAGTTGTACTTACCTTTGTTGTTGTTTCCTCCATAATCTCAGGGCCCAGAAGATTCCTTTCACCAACTTCATCCCAACATATTGGTGTACTATATCACTTTCTGTACAATGCATCATATGGTTCCATTTGAATACATTAACAAAACTAGTATTTTAGGAAAACTCGACCAATGGTAAATATTGATCCCACATACTACGATGGTCAAGTGAATATGATCTCAACATTTCTTCTATATTTTGATCATCCTTTTCTATTTCCCATTAGTTTGAGGGTGATAAGAAATACTCAATCGAAGTTTAGTATCCAATGTTTTATGAATAATTTTCCATTACTTTGATGAAAGTCAAGGATTATGATCAAACACTATTGAAATAGGTTCTCCATGAAGTCTTAAAATTTCATTGATATAGAGTCGTGCATGGTGATCTAGTGGAAAACCATTCATTATAGTCAGTAAATGTGCAACTTTCGTAAGAAGATAAAAAATTACCAATAGTTCAGAATTCAGTCGTGGAGTTTTGGGTAATCGAGTGAAAACATCCATGGTGATGTCATCCTATTTCCATGTATGAATAGGTAGAGGTTATATCGCTCCTCTATGATTTTATCTATCAGAATTCACCTGTTGACAAACTAATCAGCTTGATTCATAATCAGCGATTTCCATCTTCATTTTATCCCGTAATAAATTTTCCAAAAAATCTGTATATATCTTAGTGCTACCAGTATTTATAGAGAAATCTGAACTATAATAATTGACCAATAACTCCCTTTTTATCTCAAGTATATTTGTAACACAAATCGTCTTCCAAAAATTTAGAATTATATCTACAAATATGAATTCTTCCAACTTCCCATCAATTATAGAATCAATTTCCTTTTAATGATTCTCATCGTTACGCTGATAAATTTTAATCCTTTCTAATAAGGATTATTGGGAAACAAATTGAAAAGGTAATTATGTTTCACCTTCTTTTATGATTCCCATATCTGTAATTACAAAATCTATCGACATAGGATCCTTGTAAATTCTCATTTTGTTAAGAACTCCATGATATTTCCAACTCAATAGTACAACTACCTTATTTTTTTGGGTGGTAGTGTATGGAAAAATTATAATCCTTGAGTATCTTGAGCCATCACCTTTTCCACATGTTGAGTTATTTTTGTGAGAATATGTATTTCTATCTCCCGGTATCTGTACACATCTAATTTCTTTAAACAGGGAGGTCAAGTATATGTATAATTTGATAAAAGATTATAGCTTCTAAATAAAGATCATTAGTTGGATAGTTCTGTTCATGAATTCTTATCTTTCTTGATGCATAGGTATTAACTCTATCATTCTGCATAAGGAATGGGAGAAGTCCTTTCATTCATGCATCACTATAGATAACAAATCCACCATTCCCTGATAGTAGTGTCAGGATCATAGCATTCACTAAGCTCATCTACAATTCTTAAAACTATAATTCAAAATCTTTTGTTTATACAAACACAACCCCTTTAAGAGTAGTCTTGGTTAACAGATTGGCTAATCAGGCAATGTTCTGAACAAAACATCAATAATAAGCTCCTAAACCAATAAAACAATGTACCTAAGTTATGTTCTTTGGAGTATTCCATTTACAATTTTCTTTTTTCCACTTAATATCAACTATGATTCCATCCTTAGAGACAATATTTCCATGAAAAAAAACTTTTTGACGCTAGAATTAACAATTCCTATACTTTTCATCAAATTCATTTTTTCCTAGAGTCTTCAGCATAATACACTAGTGATTATCATAATATTAGTAGATTTTGGTGTGTACAAAGATATCATTAATAATTACAACAACAATTAAATAAGTATATTCGATTAAAAATCTATTCATTAGATCTATCAAAACAGATGGTGCATACGTTGTCCAAAAATAATTACTGTAAACTTGTAATGCCCATACCAGGTCAGAAATGTGTTCTTTGGAACATATTCCTTACTCACATGAAACTAATGATATTCAAATCAATGGAAAACCTTTTAAAAATAATAGGCTCTGTGAAACTGATCAAATAAATCAACAATGGTAGCTAGGGGTTAATTTTTCTTTATTAAAATTACCTTGATCTCCTTGTAGTCAATCCACAGCCTCATAGATCATTCTTTATTCTCAACGAGAAGAACATGGGATCCCCATGATGAAATATTAGGGATAATAAATACTTTATAACTAAAATCCTCTAGTTTTTTATTCAGTTATACTAATTAAATAGTGGACATTCTATAACAATTCGTTGATATAGGCCCTGAATTAGGAATTAAGTCAATATGGAACACAACTTCCCACTCCAGAGGATGTCCAGTAAAATCCTTTATAAAAACATCTATATATTACTGCACAATAGGTACATTATAATTTTTATGATTTATTTCCTCTCTCATAGATATTTCATTCTCATACTCAATCATATTTTCATTAATTAGAGTTACTAGGGTTGGATCTATATAATAATCTGATGATGAAGTTTTTGGTCTAAACACAAGGGATTCTATATCAATCTCAAAAATTGTAACATTCTTCTTCTTGCAATATATTTTCACATCATAATTTTAAATAAAATCCATTCCAAGGATTATATCAATGTTAATCATGGGTATGATGATAACAATATGATCTAAGGCACATTTATGTTTCATAAGGGGGTAGTTCGACACATATTTGTTACAATGATACTTCCCGTAGGAGTTTTGACTAGAAGATGCTTTATTAAATCAAAATGAAAATATCTTATTTTCATGTAAATATGGGAAGATAGAAAATAATGTGATGATCTAGATTCAAATAAAGAATTGGATATGTTTGAGGAAGGTATTAATGTACCTTTCTCCATACCACTAGGAATTTCAACCTCTAGAGTTATGATCACATAAGCTTGGAGTTTATCCCTTATCCTTTATCGAGGCCCATTTGCTTATTGTTTTGGAAAAAAAATTGCATAGTGTCCAATATCCATATACTTATAGCATTGAACATTGATAGCTTATTTATTTCCCTTGACATCACCGGCATGATGGCATTTTAGTCCAAATTTATAGTAGAAACATTTTTTATTTTAAGCAGGCACCATGGTGATTCCTTCCACAAGTATCGCATGTTGTAATATTACCCTTTTTATTCTTCCCTTTGTCCATTCAGTCCTCTTCAACCCTCTTATTCTATTTCTTCCCCTTATCTTCATAATACATAGATAATTCTTTCTCTTTTTTGATAACACATGTGATAAGGTCTTCATATGATGAGAAACTTTGGAAGAATAGTTCCATTCATACGAATGGTTTTAGACCATAAAATAATCAATAAATCTTCTTCCTAGGATTACATATATAGTATGAATCACAACTTGAAAACTATGTATTGTTGGATTCATACATTGAAACATTTTCATCATCTTTCTATCTGAGACGCTATAATTTTCTCCCCGTATCCTCTTGTAGTTCACACAGAAAATATTTTTCATGGAAATTTTCTTCAAAATCCCTACATTCCATTTAGTCTATTTCTTCCTCATATATTTTGTTTTTAATTAACAAACACCACTAATATTTATCCCCTAATAGATAAAAAATCACCATGACAACCTTCTCTCTTTCATTACATCCCAATGATGGAAAAATATTCTTGGGAGAACATATCCACTACTCCTCTATGAATGGATTTTTAGTCCCATTGAAAGATAGAGGCTTCTATGGAAAAAAGAGGTCTAACATTGCTCATCCACATTGTGGATCAGGATTCTCCATATGGGTACAACTATTGTTCATAACTCGAGTCAGTTTTCCCAATATAATTTTAATTTTCTTATCAAAAGTCATAGCTCTAATACCAATATAATTATCTTGCATTGGGAGGAAATACCCACATGGGATACATCTATTGATATTGTTTCCATTACTTCCACTAGGATCCATTTCTAAATATTAGAACACACTATATTAGGTATTGAATCATAATTTATAGTCTCACCTTTAAAAATACTTAACAAAATTTAATTCCTATACATGGTTAATCTCACAATCATAAAAACCATTTCATTGAGGAAAAATTTATTATTAAATCTTTCATAATGGATTATAAAGAAAATAAAAATTATCCTAATATTATCCCCTAAGAGTGTCAAATATGATGCCTAGTACAGACCGTTTTCATGAACCAGGTTACCCTGGGTCAATTCTAAAACACCTTGTCAGAGTTGTTAATCTAAGCTACATCTGTGCCCAAACCACGTGCGCTTATAGTATCTAGATAAGGATATTTTTTCTCGGAATATCCACATAATCTATTCCTTAACAAATTTATAGGATTTTCTTATATACTTATCCTCAAATTCTATCTTAGGGATTTCCCCTATTCTATATTATCTAAATCTAGTTTCCATGTTATCTACCAAATTTACTCTAATACCAACAGTAATGACCCTAACCCTAGTTTCCCACAGCTAGTTCCTTATTTCAGTAAATTGGTATGATTACAAAAATGTATAATCCCAAAGGAATGGGTAGTTTAATAGTTCTGAAAAACCTGATACATACATAAGTAAAACATTGCAACTCGAAAGGAAATACAATATATGAATTCCTTTTAAAACATCCATAACTACTACTTTATCCCTACAAGATATTCATAATATACGCTTCACATCCTGAAAAAATAAAACATAAGAAAGGAGTGATATTAGATTCTCAGTAAGGGTAAGAAACACAACATAATATATCATAATCATAACACTAGGCATGGTTAATAACTAAAAACACATTCAATTAAAAATAAACACGAAAATAATATTGTAGGAATGATATATGAATAAAAAATTACAAAAAAACATAATAAAGTGTATTCAACTAGTCGAATAACTACATGAACTATTAATTACTATCTTTATAATAATGCTATGAATAATGTGGGACATATGAATCATATCATGAAGGCCATGTCCATGAAAACTAGAAATTATTAAGGCCTCAACCAAAACCATATTTGAAAATAGGCTAGGCCTCAGCCATGTCCATATTTGTTTGTCTCGTGAGACCATAAAATGAATAAAGGGGATATATCGGCCCCCACCAATCACTTTCTATGTCCAATTAATTCCACATATGAATGGGGCTAAATATAAACTACATGAACATATGAAATAACATTCCCCAACCTGAACTCACAAACACTAACTATTCTTAATAGTATGATAAATGGTATCAATATAGAACATTCATAGTCAATATTATCATGAAACATTTAATATAATTTGGTAGATTATAAACATATGATATAATCTTAAATAAGACAAAAACATAAATAGATTTTTTGAAATAGATAAAAATACTCTAATAAAATCACCCAGGAATTTTTGATTGAAATACACATTTACATTGAAAAGAAGAGTACTTTTGGAAAAAGCATTTCCTAAAACCAGAAATTAACATTGATATTTTTTCCATGATGAATTTTTTTATTATGAAAATAATGGATTCTTAAAACATTTTATAGAGATAATTTTAAAATAGGTACAAATTTGAGAAGTTCCCTGGAATCGAGCTTGTTTATCAGGAAGAATTAATAAAGATCTTAATAAAACATTTAACTTCTCAAAAAATAATGAAGTATTATGATGGGTACATATATATATAACAATAAATTATAATTAATGAGGGGTAAATAATAATAATTAATAATTTAATTGGTATTAAGGGAGACAAAGAGTAACCCGATAGAAAACGGAGGTTTGGGAAGAAAACTGTAACCTTATGTATGAACCTGTTCTTCACTAGAACTTAAAATCCAAGATAATTAAATTAAATCCTTTCCTAAATTAATTAAAAAGATTATATATATTTAAATTATTCATTATAGTTTTATTTGGTTCATTTATGTCCTTATTGATATGTTGTATGATTGAATTCTCTCGTTCCTGAGTGTTTGTTTCCTAGATTTCATGATCGATTTTATTGATTATAAGTAATGAACATCAATTAAAATTGTTATAATTATCCAGAATTATAATTGATTTTTTTATGAGAATATATATGTGTAAATTGTTATATATATATCATTTGGTTACATATTATGAGGATAAATCATTGTATAATACCTTTAGTGATAATTTTTTTGATTATGACGGCAATAATTGATTATAACAAACTCAATTTGTATTATCACTTGGTATTGTGAAACAATGCTACATAAAGAACAAAAAAAGGTTTCAATATAAATTTTACAATATTTTATCTTCCATTAAAAAAATTTCATGAGCATATTTGAAGAAAAAATTGAAAAATTAAACTTTGTTGTCCATAAAGGTTGTAAATTTGTACCTCCTGGATAATGATTTCATTTATGAATCAAAAGTGGGACTCTAAGGAGATTGATAATGTTTATTAAATTAATGTGATTTCAGTTTAGTATATAGATGATACTAGAGCTATCATGATCATTTGTAAATGGAAGGCTATGATAGAATAAGAAAAGAAGATAAATCCAAATGAAATTAAATTAAAAAGGAAGAGGATTTACCTCTTGAAATAACCTCATTAGGAACCTCCTTGAGAGAAAGGTCTTGGTCTTCAGGAAATTCCATGGGCTATTGATTGTGGGGAGGGACTAGGGAAGAGTATTTGGGAAAAAATTTGTCAAGCCTTACAGGATTCAATAGAAGAGGGAGTGATGAGTGGCTTTTATAGTGCAGGAGAGGAGTGGTTTTTGAATATCTTATTCAATATATTATTTTTTTCCCAGACAAGAAATATTTTTAATCAATGTGACAAAAAATAGTAATAGGTTCATGTGAGTTCTAACCAAGTGGGCTTAAATCAGACATGATTCAAGGAATTGTCTATTTATCATATTACATATTTATACAATAAATTACTATATTTCACTATTCAATTAAAATTCATGTATTTTTCAAAAAATACAAATAATTCACCCAAACCAGTTTTTTAGTGTAGAATTGAAAAATGAACTTCATTTTATCAGTATAATTTTATAAATATTTTATTTTATAAAATTCATTATTTACTTGAAAAAATATAATTTTAAATTTAAATAAGATTTTATAATACTTTCAAAAATTAATTGATGTGTCATAAAATTATACTAAAGTCATGGGAAAAAATATATTTTTAGGATTACTTTTTATGAAAATGAATTTTATTTTAAATCAATTTATTAATTTGAAATAATAATTTAATATTTTGTACTCACAAAGATACCAACACTTAGTTATTATTTTTTAAAATATTATATTTCCTTTATAAGATGCCTAAATTATATTTATACATTAATGGGTGAGGTTACTATTCTAAAGTGTACACTACAATTCATAAGGGTATGTTACTATTCACTGAAAATGTAATTTTCCCACATCATACACATATTATGTTATTGATCACAACCATGTATGTTTTTTTCAAAATTGAAATCGTAAGAGAAGAAAAATTATGTTAATGGATGGGTTATAACTACCACCTACAATTATCAAATTGTTTGTTTTGCATAGACTCAATGTTGAATTAATTCTATAATAAATCTATTTATAAATAATTTGGTTGGTATACATTTCTACTTATCCTACTGTAAATATTCATCTAGGCACTAATCGTTTTCAAAACAATTCTCGAAAGATGCCTGGGAAATTATGAGTGATGAAGGAGGGGACCAATTAGGTATCAACATTTCCTATGAACTCATTCAAAAACATCACTTGAGTCAGTGAAATATTGAGTGAATATGTGAAGCTTATCAACATGGAAAAAAATCTATGACTCGCTCAAATGGTCATTTATTACACTAAAAGTTGTCTGTAATACTTGTCATATGGGTGGTAGTGCTAAACATATAATGAAATTGACTGTAAAGATCATCTCAACTAGTGATGGAACCATTATGTAGCTGATTATACCAGATGAATGAATTCCCTTCTAATGTCTATACGAAACCCTAGATCATGGCATCCACTTTCTACTCTAGGGTCACCAACATGGTTCCACACATTTATACGATGTGTTAAAAATGACTCAGTTAGTCACCCATCTATTTGAAGGGGGAGAATATTAGATTCCTAAAATACAAGTATTCTTGAATGTTTTCTAACCTTACTAAATATGGTTTTCCATCAGGTGGGATCATAACCTATCAGGATTATAAGTCTTTGAGTCGATCAGAAAGATCAAATATCGGTTCATCTTGGAGGGCTTTCTAATCATTGGGATGATACTTAACTATTAGTAAATTGGCAGGCTCATTGAAAATATATTTAGGCTCAATGAATCATGGAGCCGTTGGTGGGATGACCTATGGAGTAGCCATTAGAGTGGATCGGTTTGGGTCTCGAGGCGGGCTATCAAAATGCTCAGGTGGATTTGGTAACTAATACCATGGCTACATACCATAGACTCTAGCATCTACCATGTCAGGATGTAAATGATTATCCAAATCGAATGGGAGTAGGTACTAGAGAAGGAATTATGGAATCCCCTTCTACCCTAGCGGAGGAGGCATTTTATTTTTTAGAGGATCAATATAGACCTTATGTTAATCTATAAGGCCCTCTCTATGAACATAATCAATGAAAATCCTTTTTATACAAATTACAGTGGTAAGGAATCCGTAGAAAGATTAACATCTATCTCTTGCACTATATCAGTCATGTCAGATGATTTGGATGTCCAGATCTGATCCTTAACATTATTGGCATTCTTACTAGTAGGAAAGAATATGGAGGTTCTATAAGGAAACATATCTACCTCTTCATGTGATTTAAAATACCAAAACAAGTATCCACCTGATGTTGACATATCCTAAGGGGAAGGTCCTCTTCCTCAGAACCTAATTCAGTGTCCTTATCCTTGAGTGTGTCAAACTCATCAATATTCATTGTTACTACACCTGAAGATGTATCCTCAATGATAGTAAATAAGCCTTACTGTTATAGGCTGGGGCTAAAGTGAAGAGCATCATTTTTTACCAATCCTCGAATCTGCACATGTGGGTTTAATTCTTCAATAATTCAATAGAGAAGAGTGAAGATCTTAATGCATCATTGTTGAAGGGTATTATGGTAGCCATGTGAGGCATGGTACTGCACCACATGGATGGCTGCCAAATCAACCATGCCACACTATTGGACTATTTTGTCGAAATGTTCCTAGCTACTTGGATAAATCAATCGAAAGTTTCAAGGGAATAAATGTGTCGCCCATATGGTTTGTCGAAAACAAAGAACCTATTCTTGGTTGGGAAACATCGGGTTGTCTATTTCGAGAGTGCTAATTGCACAAAACATCTCAAGAAACTAAATAGAGGTGAGGATATTAAAAAAAATTGTTCTGAAGAAGTGTCCAAATCACCATATCCTCATGATTAAATCGGGTTAAGATGAGGAAATATCAATGGTAATGATGTGGATCGATGTGTTGGTGGACTGGTCAGAGGAGGAAACTTTGTGTGAGCTGACTAACTACCACTTTTTGGGTTGTCTCTCAGAGGTGGTACCAACCAAATCCTCATGTCCTTGTATGATAGGGTACTGAACAACACATAATCTAAGAGGGTGAAGGCTATTGGTGATGGATTTGTTGGGTTCTCATATTCTATCATGCCCCATAATAACCCTCTATAATCTCATGTTGAGGTAGATAATAAAACTGGTGATGATAGAGAGGACTGGTAGATAAGTCCCTAGAAGGGATCCAAATCATCTTACTCCTACATTACCTATGAAGGGACACTAGGATCTATTTCATATCACATATTAGGAAGATGAAACAAACCAATTAGTCTCCAAACCCATAATCTGATGTAGAAGACCGAGGGGAACGCTCTATCGATTGGTTCAAATCAGCTTTTGAATCAGAGAAGCGAACTGGATCCACCATGACGTTGAGCTTCCTGAAGTTATTCCCTTAGTGGTGATGAATCTCTATTATTCCCTAGGATAGTTCTTTAGGGAAGTGAAATTTGTTTCCCTAAGGAGGACCTTTGTCCTATTGGATGATTATGTGGGGAGGAGCTCCATGTTGATTTTTGGGGTTACATAACAGACCGTCATACCTATTTTCATAGAATTAGGGAGGACCTTTTCTTGGACTATTGTGATAGTAGGGAGGACCACCACATTAATGTGATATGGTGTGTGGATAACTTGAGAATATATCAAACAAGTTATAGGTAGGACCTCTATATTGGCCATTAGATGCATTTGGATGACCTCATATTGATGAACATTGTATTGGGGAGAACCTCTACTAGAGATAGTGAGGATTGGGGGTGGACCTCTATGTTAGCTTCATACGGCATAGGGAAGTCCTATCTATGGGATGGAAATGATCGCAGGAGTATATCCCTCATATGGATCATGGGTGATGTGTGGAGGAACTCCTATTTTATTATTTATTGAGTAGGGAGGACCTCAAATATGGTTGGTTGTTGTATAAGGAGGGTCTATATACATGATGGCAAAAAAATGTGGAGGGAATTCACTTTGTTCAATACTGATGAAGGGATTACATCTACATGAGTAAGAAATAAAATAAAAAAGACAATTTCATTTGTGGTAAGTGTCATGGGTATGACCTCTGTGTTGGGAACCATAGGCACAAGGAGGACCTCTAGGTCAAATTTTGTTTAGGTGGGGAGAAGATATGCTTGGATAGAAGCTGGGAACAAGGAGAGGACCCCCAAGAAAAGCATGAGATCAGTGAAGAACACCACTTTAAAAGGTGATGGTATGGGGTAAGGCCTCTATAAAGGATATCATCATTGTGGGTTACCCCAATATGGCTACCAGTGGTATTGGATACCAAAATATTCAACACAACCTGGTCATGGGTAGCCAAGGCATTATTCTTATCAGTCACTAGCGAATCCCTATTTTGAAGTGATAGTGATATGATGGAATACACTGGGGGTGGAATAGTAAACTGGAGTTTTTGAATACAATGCCACCTGAGGGGTTTCTTCATGAAGTTGATCTTGAAACTGGCATCTGGTTACCCCAACCAGGGTCAGTTGAGTATGGATAAAAAAGCCAGTAATCGGCCTAAAGGGCTGGTTTTCTATGCTGGAGGGGCCTCATGGGAGCCCTATTTAGAGAATCATAGGTGATTTTCTTGGTTGGGATGGCTCAGATGTCCCTTACTTCATTGGCGTAGGGGATTAATTAATAGGATCACTCTGTTTAGATGATCCCAAAGAATTTTTCATGATAATGTATAGTTGTGGCTCCATGTGAGGCCCTTGGGGGAAGTGGTGATGAGGTGGAATAAAATCCTCTAAGTAATTTCGGTCTATGTCCCTTGGGGGAATGGCCTCATCATCATTGTATAGATGAAAGAGGGTGTATATCATAATCATATGCAAGATTTCCAAGTTTGAGATGAGGCTTGGGTGCCTAGTAGTCATGGTAATGTATGAATTCATGGAAATAATGGATTAATGTAGGATTTTCATATTGGAATTCCTTCTGCCTCTTCATCTATCAGAATGGATGATTGTTTTCATGTAGCTGGGGTCTTGCAACGAAGGATGATTCATCCATCAATATGGATCCAAGGAAAGTTATTTTCAATTCCCCAGTGTCACCTAATATTCCATGATTGGGGATAGATCCATGATGATGATGTTATAGACAAGAATGACCAACAATTAACTACCAAAAATTCATGTGAGTGTCATGCCAGACCAAATATTTTCATATCAAGACCTGGAATATGATATATGGATTTGGTGACATGCTTTTCTGGTGATTTCTCGAATACAACAAATCCCATATCGAGGAGAATAGTTCATGTTAGATTCACCATTTCTATTGGTGGAATAATTCTAGAATTTATAGAGTACAATCATTGATATGATAACGTATAAGACCCATCCCCAAGGTTGAAGAAGATAATATCATGTTGGGTTCACCAATTCTCCATTTGATGCATGCGTTGGGGGGCATTTTCTGGTCACACGTAGTTGTTTGCTGAATGAGTGAATTGTACCCATCATTACCTCTTACCAAATGTAGGTTGCATTCATCACATTCTCGATGATGTTTTCCCATTGATTGAAATGGGATTATAGGATGGTAGTTCCTCCATCCATGGATTTATCCTTGGAACTCGTTTCCTAATCCACGTATACCTCATAGATTAAGAACTTTTTTGTGAAAATAATTATTGGTTCTATCTCTTAATGGATGCCAATTATTTAAATAGCTTCATTCTGTATATCTCAATGAGTTTAGTCATGGAAGAAATCATCAATTAGGGAAGAGGTCATGTTTGGTATTAGTGGAATGTATGGATGATAGAGAATTGGGGCACAAATATTTTTCATCATTGTAGGGATTATCAAGGGTGTGGAAACCCAAGGAATCCTATAGTGATCACAAGGAATCATGTTCTAGAGGAATGTATTTTGTGGTTTTCTTCAGGAATCCTATGTTTAACACAAGTTAAGTCATGAGTTTAAGGTCTTGCGAATATGGAGGAAGTCCTTGATCAGGAAACGTAATGAAGGTTTATTAGAGATGTACATACCTAGGAGAGATAAAATTGTTCATTTACTAGATGGAAGTATTAGAATGACCAATGAGGGAGGAATCGAGGTGGTGAAACTCACGAAAAATAAGTTTTGACACCATGAAGGTTATTCTAGAAAAAACAATGGGTTGATTACAGAGGATCAACTCATGGAGCGGGACACCACAATTTTCCATTGGCTAGGATTGAACATCATAGAGGATTCCTACATTCCCTGTTTAGAAGATAGGGATCAAAACATTTGTATTCCAATGGGGTAGATCATGGATTGTGAACTGAGATAACCTTTTTCAATAGTATTGGTCTTAGTTGGATGAATATGGATTGTTTGTGGATTATGAATTGTTGATTCTTGGGTTCTACTAGGAGAAGTGATGATGTAGATCGGACTTACACACTGAGATGACCCAAATGGATGGCATGATCTTACAAAGTTGTGGTTTACCAAGTAATAATCTTGATGGAGATGATGGAAGTATTGAACTAGAATGGATGGAATGGATGGAGTGGATTGAGTGTGAAATATGATGGGATTGAATGTCAATGATGATTCCCATGTATCCTAGTGGTTAGGAATCAAGGTCCACATAGTTCTGGATAGGGATATGAGAGACATAAGGAGGTGGCTCATGAGAATGGAGTGCATGGATATGGACCTAATGATAGTGTAACCTCTAATTTGAGGAATGATTCTCCTGATACATAGTGTCATGAGGGAAAGACCATGATGGGAATGGGTGAGGAGATTGAACCTCAGTTAGGATTCCTATGTATCCATGTGGATGGGAATCAAAGTCCACATAGTTTATTACAACATTAGGGCTTACACATGTAGAGCTACCCTTTGAAAAATTGGGCTTATGCATGGTTAATAGACCAAATAGATGGAGGAGTATGAAGTGATCTCACTGAGATATGGGTGAGGTCATGGATGAGGTAATTGTGGTTGGATCAAAACACCCCAAGGAGGTTGATCTGAGGGATATCCCCTATAAAGAGAAGATATCACATCAAGAGGGTACATCTTGAGGAGGGAGCACTAGAGTTTACCATTGGTTGGGATTGGACCTAGTGGAGGATTCCTACCACTATTATAAATTTATGTTATATCCATAGACCTATAGAAACTATTTTATAGGTCTGTGGATATATCATGTTTTTAGGCCAGATTTAATTAAAAAACTATGGCTAAAATTTTTCCTTAGTTTTTTTACAAAACCCGTTCAGCTACTCCATCTTCCTCGATCGGCCCTCTGCCTGTGTCAGGCTCCTCTTCAATCCTACCCTGATCGAACCTACACCCTCTAACTCTCATGGTGAACCTCCTCTCATGGAGACCAACCTCTCAATATATTACCCACCTCTCATGGAGGCGCCATCCTCCTCCATCCTCCCCCATTCGACCCTCCGCCCTCGACCTCTCATGATGATCCTTCTCTCAATCTATTTCCCCTATCACGGCAGCTCCCTCCACCTCCGTCCTCCCCTAATTCATGACCCTCATCTAGTGGATGTGCCCTCCTCTTCCATCCTACCCCGATCCATGACCCTCCTCTTTATTTTTCATCTTCAAGTGATCAATATCAATGAGATTCAAGATGATTCACTCTACTTTTATTCTCCAATCCATCTTATTTTATCTTCTTATAGAGTATATGTTATTTGGATTCCTTGTTATTTGTGTGTTTAGGTTATGTAGTCAATAAGATTTTTTTAGATATTATACGGATCTTCTTGTTATTGTAAATGTTACCATTATTCATTCCTTTCTCTCTTTCTGTGATTTTTTCAAGCATCATTTGAGGTAATCGATTCAAAACTTATTAATTATTTTTATTATAAATTTTGTAATTAGAAATGACTAGTCTTTATTAAAAGGATTGTATGGACTAAAAAAATCAAAATACCTAATTAAAATAATATAATTTAATATAAAATAAGTTAATTGTATGAGGAGCGAATGAATTCATGTTATTGAAATATGATGATGATTCTTGATTGAAATTTTTGATGTATAGAAATTGTTAATTTTTTTATAAGTATTTGATTAACCTACCATATTTAATTAATCACCTAAATTTGGAAATAAACATGTAATATGGAAATATGGAATGATTATGTTATTTCTTATAATTTTTGGGGAATTAAATGAAATTATGGTAAAAGGAGAAATTGACTAATGTTGTTGAAAGTGGATTTCATTGAGGTGGATTCGAGTCTTCATTGATGAATTCTAACATTTGTATGCATAGTCATATACATATATATGTTATTTCTTTATAAATATTCCCTCATGGATGAATGAATATATATATATATATATATTGGGGCTATGTGTGCTAATATATAGATATGAAAAATGCATACATGTGTAAGTGTAAAGGGGTATATGCAAGTATAAACATATATATAAGGACCCAATTGTGCATATTTGGACATGAAAATATGTAAAAAGGGGATAAGTTTCCTTATATATATGTGAAGTTTCATATATTGGAATGAAAAAAAAAAGAATATTCGAGTTGTCATCGTCCAAAGAAAATGCACCTTGAGGTTGAGGTAGGGTCCCTCTCCTAGCCTCTTTAATTCAAGAATGTTTTAAATTGCATTTTGTTTCATTCTTAATTCTGAATGTTAATATTAAATTTAAATTCATGAATAAGTGTTAGTTAAGATAATTGTTTAATTTCATAAACAAGTCATGGTTTTGTAATAAAACCCCTCCAACAGAGCCACACTGTCTATGAAAACTCACAGTGGTATACATTTCTTGAAATTATTTCATTGATTTTTTACTTATACATGATGTCATTTTTAATCAAAAACACACATCGTACATGACCATTTTTATATCTCTTTATGGGGATTTCTTATTTTTATTAAAACAGTTGTTTGAACAAAGACACCCTTTATATGTCATTTGACTTTTAAGATGGAATTTCCCAAGTAGGCAAGTACTATAATGACCATGTCACTACTAATTGTATAACATGATTTGGATGGAATGAATATTAACGGAATAAATCCTTTCCTTGAATTTTTAAATTGACAGGACCTTGTTAGAATAAAATGAATCATTATTCTTGTATTAAGTGACATGTCTCTGGCTGTTTTGCTATTATTTTCCAAGTGGAATGAAATTTGGAGGGTGGAATAGGGGGTGCATTGGGTGTGTAGGGGGTGGGTAGGGGTGGTGGTAAAGGGGTGTGAATGGGAGGTACATGAGGTAGGGTTGTGTTAGGGGCAGGGGTAGGGGGTGTGATGGGGGTATGCAAGGGGGTTTTAGGGGTGCATGGGGTGGGCAGGGGGTGCGCAGGGGAGGTGGGTAGGGGGGTGTGAAGAGGGGTGGCAGGGGGTAGGGGTGTGTATGGGAGGGGGTAGAGGAGGGGGTGTGCATTACAAGTGTGAAAAGGCTATTCCCAAATTCAGGGCACACAAATGACATTGTGGCAGTATAAGATATTATAAAACTAATCACTTTTTGTGTTATAATTAGGTTTATAAAGGTGCATTTCCAATATAGGGTTACACCCACTTATTACCTACTGACCAAATAATTTATGATCATGGTGGAATGTTTATAAACTTTTGGGTCTTCATTAATAGTTTAGGGACAAGTAGATCACTCTCTAATCCGCATGAGATTTCACATTCATCATGGTTTTTATTTGATGGATGTTTTCCCTTCACTTTAATATACATTATTTCTTCTATTCAAGATGAGAAAAACTCTATAGGTTTAGGGTTGAATTGAATAATCCCACAAAATCATAGATGTAGAACCCACCTTCTCTAGATGTAGATAATTCCAAGACCAGATTACAATATAGTATTTTTCCTTTATTTTTTTGATAAATTATGGAACGACTTTTTATACCAATCCACCACTTATAAAATTGAACCATATCTAGTAATGAAATTATTTTCTCTCTTTACTCATTTTGAATAAGATATATAACATGATTTTCCTCATATATAATATCTACTACTACTCTATCAAGTTATATAGATCCTAGAAACCAGCCCCTTTTATCTGAGAGATGGAAAGAATTCACCTTCTCAAGATTTTTATCAATAATTCTTTGAATTCTAAATGGTTTTAGTACAGTCAAACATATTCCTTTAATTCACATAAATTCTCTAAACATATCTCCCCAAAGAGATACTTTTTACCTATATATTGCGATGGTATTTCTTCTGTGGTTTTCCAAAATGGTTTAGGTCAACACCCTGATCATACCCTTTTTCATTTATTTCAAAACATAACAATATCTATAATTTTTTACTTATTTTCATTATCCATGGAAGGTATTTTTTTCAATAATGAGATCCATGAAATTTGGTTAATTATCATATTTAATTCTCAGAAAAATTTCAACATTGTTACTGTAATATATGAACATGGAACGATGCTTCTATTTTCATAATATACTACTATTTCTAGAAAATTCTTATTTAAATTCCCATAACCACACTCATTAGGTGGTTTTAATTATAGATCCAAAACATCTAACACCTAATACACCTAATACCAAGATGCATGGGTCCTCCAAAATCACTATTTAACACACCATACAAGAGTCTACCATGGTGAAAAACATTCCTATAGTTTTCCTCGCTATTTACTATAGGTACTTTAGAAATGTACTATAGTGTTCACCATAGAAGCGTCTCCTTTAGGATCTCATTTTGGCATCTTTAGGCCATCTAAGAGATTTAGGAATCTTCTATTCATTGTTATTCTATTGACTATAGACTTAAAAATGATCATGATTCCAATATTATATAAATCATTTAAATATAACTTTATATCCATGAGTTTTACCATGACATGGTGAAAAAATACCCTCCATTTTCTATCCACTATGATCATGGTCCATATCCTCCATGGGGTGGTCATCCTCTAATTGTTAAAACTATATTTCTAAATCTTGTATTATATGTTAGAAAAGTAATCCACTATTTTATCACTCAATATGATACATATACCTCCTCTGAAGTCATGTGGTACTAACCTATACCACTACCACTAGTTCTAGAATACTGCTCGGTTTCCCATCTAACAAGGTATTTATTTCTCAATTACTGAACCACTTTCTACTAGCATTGTGTTCTTCATTCACCACCGAATGCTAGTTGAAGTTGATAAGGCTTCTAAGATTTGACCGTGAGAGTTATCTTCTTCTTCTCTACTCTCCCTGTATTTTTATTGAGAAAATAAATATTTTTAGTTTTTAATAGATTTCATATACATTAATTGTGAAATAAAATACATGATTGTAATAATTGAAATGAAAAGATTCTTGGAAACTAGTTTTGACCTATAGTTCTATCAAAATTGGTGTGTTCATTATCATATAAGATGTGTCAAAAAAATATTGGATATAACCAATTCAATTAGTGGATGATAAAGAATATGGAAGTCAGCAGTTCCAATAAAGACACATCATCAGCCACAACCTACTCTCATATAGTAGGAAAATAACATTCAAATGACAATTAAAATAATTTCCAAATAGTTATTAGACACTTTCCTACCCCCAACGCAACACCACCCCACACTATTATTTAAATATAAAACAAAATTCCATGTTACCATCATCACCACTCTCTTAAAATTACAACATTTACTCAAGGTGGAAATACTAAATAATTCAAAAAGAACTACCACCATGCCATAGATTATAAAATGCTTGATATGGTTCCATCTTATACTTTAGAACATCATAAAACCTATCCTCCTCCACTGATTTTTGTATGATATTTAAACATCACGGTATTCCTCTTTACATTTCATTCCATGATAGAGAAAAAAATTACTCAATGAGAATATGAATTTTAAGAAATATTATGTTTGTCATACCTATTGATGTATAATGTTGGATGTTTAGTTCTTAATAATTAATTATAGAGGATCTCTCATATTCTTATAATTTAATTATTCATAAACTATATTCTAAAACTTACACCAATGTCCCAATAATCCTCCATTTGGATTTTATTTAAAATTTCCCCTCAACATCTGAACCATTTGAATAACCAAAGATTCACTTATAGTAGTTTTTTACAGAAAAAACTAAAGAAAATAAAAAATTCAATCATATTTGGTATTTGACATATAGAAAAGGATTATAAACATTAGAATTTATGGTATCTATAATTTCTTGAGAAACCATAACATCCATTTTAAAATTTTAGATTTTCCTAATCAATAATTTTATATTAATTAAAACATTTGACAACTTATAGGCATATAAAGTGATCTTTCTATAGTATCTATCTTATTTTATTCTTAGAGTGAGTTATCTATTAAACTATTAGAGATTTATAATATGTATTCACCATGTTATTTTTTAAAATATAATTTCCAATGAGTAATATTATATTTGAAATTTTCTAGCTTTCTTGCTAGCTATGAGGTTTTGAAAAATGGTTTCACATAGCTAAAAACTATAATAGTTGTTCTAAATCACATTCCTTAATTGCCTTATGTTTATAAAGGTTATTAACTTTCTTGTATTTATTTTTGAAATAACCACTAAAATAAATCAAATTTATATCTAGAATATCAGCGTAGTTACTATAGCACAACAAAACCTCAAATATAGTCATATTAGCCAAAGAAATCAGTTATTAGGATATAAATTCTACTAGAACCAAAACATAAAATTTTTATAAATATTTACATAGAGATTTAAATGATTTTGGAACCTACTAAAAAACTAAATTACCACGAATATACCCTTGTTCTATATAAAATAATTTATAAATTTGATCAATCACTTTTCGGTGCATTGGTCTTGATCCACTATACATTCCCTTCAGTCCCATGTCATTTTCTACTCAATACACAACTATTTAAAGAACCTTACCGAATATTTTTTAGATTCATGTCCCTCCTTTCATCCTTCCACCACATTGAGATATTTATATACAATTATATTTTATATAGGTTTTCTCGTCAACCAAATAGGTTTCATAAATTCAGATGTTGGTCATTGGAATGGAAACTCCACAGGATCTTGTTGTAATATAATATGTGAAATGAAAACCTTTTGCTCCCACAACACATATAAATAGTCCAATATGTTCATGATTACAAGGAAAATAGTAGTAACCTAGATTGATGTAGCTATATTCATTTACTATTTATCCCCATTTTTCTTCTCGGACTATAGTGTCAAAGAAAACTATGGATCTTGGTGACTTGTCAGTTTTGTAGGATCATGTGCTAGTCCAAAAACCTCTTTCTACTCCTTTCACAACATCATTACATGATCTAAATTCCTCGTAGCACCCAAAGAATATGTTTCCTTGGTAGATTTAGGTTCTTATTTTGTTTGAGTAGTCATAGCCTCTAATTATTCCACCACCACACCTCGAAATCTATTAATCGACACTACATTGATGTGAATCTAGGTAGGACAATTCTATTTCATTTCAAAAAAGAAATAACAATCCCAAGGTATTCCTTGCATAATTAATTCTTCCATAAATAACTTCATTATTTCCTGTGTTTTTTGGTTTTAGAAATTTTGGTATGTTCTTCAAATCAACTGTAACCACACACCAGAAACCATTTTTGAATAGATTGTTTTTGTGTGGGATTGATTTGTTGTGTGAGTAGATAACTACTATAACTTTTGAGGCCATTATTCCACTATTACTTATCCACAAAAACTATATGTATGAGATCATGAATATACTATGTTATCCACAGGCTTTGTAATTTATTGAGTTATCATTATTAAATAAAGATTATCCCTCACTATCTAAAGC
This sequence comes from Viscum album, assembly GCA_963277665.1. Classification (NCBI taxonomy): domain Eukaryota; kingdom Viridiplantae; phylum Streptophyta; class Magnoliopsida; order Santalales; family Viscaceae; genus Viscum; species Viscum album. Next base: position 457,648,752 of record OY728139.1, on the reverse strand, counting down.
CTCTCAATTAAAGAATATTATTATAGTTATCCAAAAGATATTGACTGATAGAAAAGGATATATTTATATGTAGAAATTACCAATTAAATAAATTACATAATATGATAGAAGAATAAAGGGTAATGTATAGGAAGATGGATGATAAAGACTCCACCAAGCGATGCTGCTCCAATAGGCTATGGCCTAACCCCCCGTACAAGGGGGGAGGGGAGGGGGGATCTATCTAGGTGTAGGGGGTCTGTCTAGGGGGTGTATAGGGAAAAGGGGGTGGGGGTGTCTAGGAGGGTGAGGGTCTGTCCAAGAGGGGGGTGTGTAGTGGGGTTGTCCATCACAGGTGGTGCAAGGGGGCTCTTATAGGGGTGGTGCAATGGGGGGTGTGCAGGGGTGTGAAAGGGGGTGTGTGAAAGGGTATATGGGTGTGAAGGTGGTATGAAAGGGATGTTTAAGGGGTTGCATGGGGTTTTTCAGGGTGTGAAAGGGGGTGTGAATGGGGAATGTGTATATATGGGTGGTGTCCAATAGGGGTGGTGAAAGGGGTGTCTAATAGGGGTGTGCTGGGGTGAAAAGGTGTGTTCGGGTGTGTGTTCTAGGGGACAAGGGGTCCAAGGGAGGATGGGTATGGGGTGGAAGGGGTTGTGCAAGGGAGTGTAAGGGTGCATGGGTGTGCAGGGGGGTGAAAGTGGGGTGTCTATCCCGAGGGGATACAATCTAGGGGTGTTTGTCCAGGAGGGGGGTGCTGTCCAGGGGGAGAAGGTCTAGGGGTTTGGGGCGGGGGTTGTTGTCTGGGGGGTGGGTGATGCAGTCCAGGTGGGTTAGTGAATTCTGGGTTCAAGGGGCATGGGTGTGCAGGGGGGTGAAAGAGGGAGAGTGGTGAAATGGGTTCTAGCAGGGTGGAAAGGGGTGTGTAGTGGGGGTGTGTAGGGGTTCAAGGGGGTCTGTGCAAGGGGAATGGGGGTGCAAGAGGGTGTGAAGGGGGGTTTAAGGGATGTGTTGGGGGGGTTCAATGGAGGGGGTGTTTTTCTTGGGGGTGGGGGTCTGTTGACCAGGGTATCTAAGAGGGGTGTTTCCAGGAGGAGGGTGTCTCTCTGGGGGGGGGTTACTTTCCAGGGGGTGGGGATCTTTCTGGAGGGGTGTCCAATAGGGGGGTTCCAGGAGGGGTGGGGTGTTGTGGTGGTCCCCAGAAAGGGTGGTGCATGGCGGTGTGTGCAAGGGGATACAGGTGTGTGCTGGGGGTGCATGGTGTTTGTAGGGTGGGTGAAAGGGGGGTTGTACAGGGGGTGTAAGGGGCATGGTTGTTCATGGGGGTGCAAGGGGAAAGCACCGACTGAATAGAGCTAGTTGTTTTAGAAAATGTAAAAGCCTATAGCTACGGTTGGGAACTGTGGCTATAGATGATGAATGGTTTTAGCCAATGCCGCAATTAGAACCATGGATACAAGCCTATAGCCATGCCAATACCAGCCACGGTTGAGTAAACCATGTCTATAAATTATATCCATGGTTTTTGGGCCTATATCCATGGTTTAAATATGTGGTTATATCCTTTTTCTAGTAGTGTATGTACCCTATTTAAAAGAAATGGATGAAAATATTCTTACTTCAGAATTGTGGGGCATGGGGTTACAAAACGAGGTGGAAAAAATATTGGAGTCTTCGTCACTATTAATATTAATCACACATGATTCATGATCAGTGTGAGAAACAGGAAGTAGTAGTATACATAATGATTATAATGAAAGAGGTGTGGACATGAGAGGATGTGTGGGGATTATCCACTAATATGACCTAGGGTGATGGAGGTCGAAGCTTGGTCCATGAGGGATGTCTATAGAGGGACTTATTCTATGTAAGGAGGGTATGATTCAATGTGAGTATGGAATAGAATATCTCACTCCCATAAAGATGAGTGGGCATAGATAGTTCATGAGGCAGAGCACCATATGTGCATTTCGTGGGATAAACCTACAATTTATCTTCGTTAATTGATAATGATGGGGATTGGTTGTTTAAATGTAATGCATCTCAAATAGGGAGGAATCTCTCCTCAACCCTTGTACATACATAACTGATACTAACCCGCACATTGGGAAGGGAAGACATCAGAAATTCCTAACAACAGTTGTGTGGAGTAGTGGTCATCCATGGGGTCCATGATAGCATTGAAATGACAAAAAGAAAAATACATTATGGTACATATGCCAAAAATAATGAGGTAGGGCCTCGCTAAAAGGGATCTCCCATGAGGGAATATTAAATCACTTTTCACTATACCTGATGGCTTCATAGAAGAGGTATGTACAAGACATGGTAGATGTGCACTAGAGGTTCTCAAACATGGTAATTTAGAGTAATGGAAACCCATGGAGTTTAAAATATGGGATGAATTATATATTGGAAGCTTGCATGCTAAAAGAGGGGGATGGGTGGAGGATGGATGTGCATAATGGTAGGTAGTGCATGCATTAAGGGTATTTTTCACGCACCTTCCTTAGTGAAAAAGGAAATGGGTTAGGGTCAATCCCTTATGGGGCCGCATGATATTGGACCCATGGGGGACCTATCATTCCAGATCCTATTACTTGATACCATGGGTTGCACGTGGTCATGGAATGGGTCGTCTTGTATTCACAGGATCCATGATTCATCTTCTAAATGATTACACTAAAAAATGTGAGGTGTAGATTTTTTTATAGGAAAAAATCTTGGTGGTTGCAAGTAATGAGGTCGGCAGAGAAGGAGGTAGATGACATCACACTAGGTTTATAAGAGTTTTATGTTTTAGTCAGTCTGTTTCATGCTATGTGATTTTTTTTCATAGTTTCTTTTCCAATTTTGGTTAGTCAATGAAAAATTACATCATTTGAATTTCATTAGGAATGTAATATTCTTGCGCATAGATTTCAGACATACATGCAAGTCTCCTTTCTTTTGGTAGGAAACATTTCACATAATATATGTCAGCTTATAATATAAAATAGAATATGTTAAGAACAAATTATTTCACATTAAAATTAACTTTTTAAACTTTATATGATATTAATATTATTTAATATATATTTATAAATATTTTAATAGTGATATATTTGTTTATAAATATAAATATTACCAATATTGTCACTCTATTAAATTTGATAAATTTTAATTTATTATGGAAAGACAAAATACAATTTTATTTAAATTATTAATTGAAAATAAAATTTTAAAAAATAATTATCATTGAGAATAATACTACCAAAATTTTTTAATTTATTATAAAAATTTTATCTATAAATTATTTTATTATTAATATATTTTTAATATGATGTGGTTTATATTAATCAGATGACATGTTACATTGGTGTTGTATGTGTAACATTCTATTGAAAATAATATTAATTCTAAGGATCCAAAATCAATTTTCTTTAAATGCCTTCAATTTTTTTGGAAACTCCAAAAAATTGTTTTCAAATATCTCGTATATCCTTCTCAATATATCATTTTTCTAAAAGTTATCATCAAATAAAATTAAGACCACATCATATCCTCAAAAATCTTTTATGAAATAATAATTTTTTTTGTTAGCTGTTATAAGTTTTCTTGGGAATGTTGTAGACAAATTTTACATTTAAAACTCCATCATCATTGGCCATTAAAATTCTAAGTCTTCTTCCCAATGTCAAATAAAAATTGAAACTTTGAAACAAAAATATCACATGCATTTTGAATTAAATATTATCTCACCATGAATTTCAATTAACATGTATTGACCAAAATACAACATCATCCTTAAACTTGGTATAATATTGAACCAATCATGTGAAATATAGTCAAATGCAACATGAAACAGGACTAGTAGGTTGTTGTAATAGGTCATATAACACCATATATATATATATATATATAATGGATGATGATGTAATAATCCAACAGTACTTAGTGGATAAATGCTCTATATTGAATAAAGTTTTGGCTTGACACATTCATAATATGGTATAAAAGGAGGCTTTGTAACACCCCAAGCTTCCACGGATACGCTTCTCTTTCAATAATGTAATAGCTTTCATTGTACGAAAGTTCGAGTTCTAACACACTACGACTAATCAAAGTAGCCATTACGAATATTAATACCCACTTTTTAAAATTATGGAAGTCTTATATTTCAAAATGGACTTCATTTTTGTATTTTTAATATCGAAATTATCCTATGTTGAATTTTTGGTATTTTCTGAGAACAGCCAAATTTTTATGAATAGTAAAAAATACTTAAAAACAACTTTTTTAATCAAAGTATTTTATAGCGATAAATTATACTATTAAGTGATTTTAAATTATAATTAGAATATATTTTTACCATTTTATCCAATGGTGATCATTAGAATTAATTTCACTTTGAATTTGGACATAAACAATGGTCAATCTTTTGATATATATTGTTTCTTAAAAACACGCTATTTGTTGTTGACAGCGGAAATTAATTATAAAATTAATTAATGCAACTTATATGTTTGGAATTTTGTAAAATAGACATCATTTTTTAAATCGTAATATCAAATATATCTTAGGGTGAATTTTTGGGATTTGTTTGAAAAACTTCAATTTTTTATGAATAGTGAAACCACTAAGTGGTACTTATAAAAACTGATTTTTCGTTTAAATGAAATTTTACCACTACTGTGTTTTGAATTTAAAAAATCCGACATACATGGTTGTAATTAAGAAGTAAAATGTGGTTCAATGATATTAAAATAATTTTTGGTGAATAGTATCTTTTAAGTTCTTAATCGCGATTAGAGGTAATTAGTGTAGTTTAAAGTCAACATAATGTTTTAATAATATGAGATGAGCTTGAAACATGTCCTAACCTCATTTTATGTACCATGGCCGACCAATACAATCCATGGGTCAACTTGGGGACCCCATGGAGCCACTTTAGTTGGAAAATGACATAAATACCTTTTATTTAATGTTAAAGTAAAAAAATGACACAAACATGAAATGTTTTACTAAAACAATTTTTATATGGGGTTATACAAGTCATATTTTTGGCTATAAATAGTAATTGTAAACATAAAAATATTTCCTACATCATAGTATTTTTTTTATAATTTTTAGACATTAAATAAATTAAATTATTTATGACATCATGATGATACAGCGATGACCTCATTATTTAACGATATTAATAAAATGAAAAGATAATGTAAATTCCAAGGCTTAAACTTGTCCAAAGACTATTGGATGGGTAGATTTCGAACTTTTATCACCTTATCCTCTAATTATATAAGTTTGGGACCTTTATATCTGAAAAGCATTGTATAATAATGTAAAATTTCCTTACTTTCCAAGAGTGCCCCTCCTCTCCACTTATAAAAGGCCCCCACACTACCACCTTACTCACCCTTTCAAAGCCTTTTCGCTCGGCCAACCTCTGCCCAAATACTCTCCCAACTTCCCTCCCTTACTCCTATAATCCTAACTTTGGGCAGAATTATTCCCAAGGAAGTCTTTGGCTCAAATCAAAAGAGTTACCCGATTTTAAGGTAATGTATTCTCTTATGTTATTTTGTTTTATTTTGCTTATCCAAACCCCTAAACTCTTTTTATTATTTTATTTTGTAACAAATACAGTATCCTAAATATACTAGGATGTTGTTATAAGAAGGATTCGAGCTACACTTACACACACCTACATCTAATGGTTAAAGAACATACTGTTTCTGTGGATGGAGAATTTCTGCCTCACGAAACGATGATTGTTCAACACTCATATAACACCTTTAAATGTGTCCATTAAGATGTCACTATATTTATATATGATATATAATATGTTTATTTTTTACTTAATCTTCTGTATTTTTAATTTATGGCATACCTTTACGATTTCCATTATGGGTAAACGCGATAATTTCATTTTAGGAAGTGCGGACTACCGCCCCCTCAAAGTGATTTGAATCGTTAATGCCATATGTGGGATGTATAAAGGATGGAGTAAATGGTATTATACATTATATTATACTGGAATTATATTATACCATTATATAATTATAACTTCATTCCATTAAATATGAAATGGAAATGAAAGTAGCGTTCATGCGTACGTACGGCTTACCGTCTCCATGAACGGTGCATTTCATTTCTTACCTCTAAATGTTATGAAATATTATAAATGAATGTATATACTGGATATATATGATGTATATGATATATAAATCATGAATATAATTATGGATATAATGGATATTTTACCACATGAACAAAGTGTAATTATAAGAAGTTTATTGTTGACTCAAGTACCTAAGATCGACAAAACGACTGTTATAAACATAAATAATTACATAATGTTCATGAGATGGTAATAATTGATATAAAAGGGATAATGAACTAGAAATAGGTTCTTAAAATGGTAGATATTAACTCTAGTTTATTATTCAGGAGGTTAAAGAGCGGACGAGTCAAGTCAGACATGAGGTAAGGGAACTTCTTAACCCAATTTCCATTCTTTGGGTTAATCTCCTACTTTCAAATTACGTCATGATATTATTATGTACTATCTTGTAGTTGTAATTTCTTTATGTGTAATTATTGTGAATACACATAATAGATCTATTTTATTTTAAAAATAATCTTTTTAAGGACTTCATCTCAATATCCTTTCATTGAGGCATATTTGGTTTAATACACAACATTCTTTTATACGGTGTATAAACCCCTTTGACATTTACGTTTATTCAAAAGGAATATTTATATACGAAGTGTTTTACTAAATGACAAAAAGGAATTTTTTTCTTGTCGTACGTATGTGGCGACAATGACTTCTCCGCCGCCATGGCCATTATTTGGGTTTTGGCTTCCTCTACAAGCCATAATTTTTTAAAAAAGAAAAATAAATACCATGTTTTACTTTTCTTTTATTTTGGTATTGAAAATGGTTTTGATAAAGTTTTTATTACATAAATATGTTGTATTGATATCTTGTGATTTAAGTGTGGGAATCTTATGTTTCCTTTATGCATGTTTTATGTGATACAATTATGTTATGGTTTATGATATGTTTAAACCTATTCATATGAGGAATGCATTGGACTTAATAAGTGATAGGTGGAGCCTGCTATAGCTCCTCAATGCATCGGCATGTCTCATGTGACAAACTAGTGTCTTGGCACGAGGCCTTGACAAAATCTTATTTGTGGTCTTGGCACGAGGCCTTGGCTACGTGGTTATGATAGTCTGGCATTATGCATTCCATCATTATGAAAGTGGTTATTGATATTTCATGTGATTATTCGACTAGTAGAATATCCATGTGAAGAAGTATATGGCATTATCTCATTTTACTTTTTCCATATTATGTTGAAGTTCAAGTTTAAAAGGCTTTTGTTTTAGTTATACATTGCCTTAAATGTTAATGTTTATTTATGAAAGCTTCCGCAATATTGTTATCCTTACTGAGCATCTGAGCTCACCCCTTTCAATGTTTTAATATTTTCCAGGATGTGAAGAAGTATTTTATGAATGACCTGTAGGGATAGTCAGAAAGGGATATGAGTGTGGACTATGAAGACCATGTTATTTTAGTTTTTTTTACTTTATGATGTAATGAAAGACTTATGAATGTATCTAGTGTTTCCAAGGCTACTAAACTAATCGGTCTTTCGAGACTTGATCTTTTGTGATCATGCCAATGTTACGAAGTAATGCACCGACTCTGGGTAGCTGGGGTCAGGGCGTTACAGTTGGTATCAGAGGAAGTTTAGTACTATCTTTGGAAGCTAGATTTAGATAAACTCTGATTAGAGCACATAGCCCAAAGATAGACTTTGAGGATTAGTATAGAAAGAGATTCCTAGAATTTTGGTATTATAGAGATGTTGTGAGTTTCGGAGCAATACATCCCTGTCTGGATAAGAGCAGGTAGAGGCGGCTCTGGCATAGATATACCTAGGGGTAAAAACCGAAAACACCGCTTTGAGCTAGACTTGAACGAGAACTGGTGCACGACAATGGGCCTTGCTGCACTCTTGGTTACGACACTCCCGGGGGATATGCTTAAGATAATTCACATTTTCTTTACAAACCACTATGGAGGGTTATAAGTATATACTTCCTTAAAGAAAACATTTTTATGATTATGGATTATATCCATAAATAGTTAAATTTATGTTAAGTGTTTTCAAGTTTGTTATTATGTATTTCGATTCATAAACTAACCTTGTTTATGGAATTTTATAGAAATGGCGCCCAGTAGAAGGAATTTGAACTCCATCAATACGTATGATCCAAAGAGTAAGAAGGATCATATCTTTCATGGTATTGAGCCAACATTTAGAAGGTAAATAGACTCCCATGTGTTATCAACATATGAAGATATAGTATCATGTATTAATAAGATAAGTAGAGAATTCTCGGAGTCTTATGGATTTGAAGGGATGAAAGAGAAGAAAAGGATGGAAGAGAGAATGATGGGTAAAGGGACGAGGGAAAAGAAGAATTTTCCAATATGTGATAACTGTGGGAAGAAACACCTTGGAATTTTCCTGAAGGGAATGGGAGTTTGTTATAAGTGTGGAGAAAAAGGACACCAAGTGCGTGACTGCAAGGGTAAGAAAAAGGTTTCAAATGTACAATGCTTCATCTGCATGGAGTGGGGATACTACGCAAACCAATGTCCACATCATCAGAGTGTTCCCCAAATGATGTTATTGGATAATAATAAAGTTATGATACTACCACAGATGAGGAGGAATGATTAGTGTTCTTATGTTGTTATTAAAGAATTTTGTAATTTGAGTGTTGTATCAATGATGTACTGGTTATAATAATTATGGAGTATATAAGGATTGTACTGCAGTACTATTTCATCTAGGACTTCAGATTGTGTGGAACCAAGAAAAGTGACTCCACAGTAGGTTAAATTTTTGGAAAATATATGGTTGAGAGAAAGATAAACCATAATATGGTTCTGATACCGAGATAGTGATTTTGGAATAAGACATGAATGATTTGGATAAATTATATTGGATATTCTTTCCTTGAAACTGATTGATGATTTGAGTACATTTTTGGACAGGAGGAGTATATCTAGTATTCTATAAGGAATAAGAGATCATGGTAATTCAGGATGTTGCAGTGTTTTAAAAGAATACATGATGAAGGTGTTCACATGTTGTTACATGGAAAAAAAGGGATCTTCATTATGTTTACCTTCCTCATAAAATTTGGACTGTGAGTTGGACAGAAGTATTTTGGATAACTATAAAGGTTGGAATGGATTAAGTTGAACCTTGGATAGTATTGTTTAAGGTTAATACATTTCTGAATATTATTTTTGGAATATTATAATAGTTTTAAAAAAAGTACAACCTTCAGGTTGGGCGATAACCCGTCGCTTCGGACAAAGATGTAGGAATCTAACCCACAACTATATTGCGACAGGCCTTTATGACCTACCACTAGCCTACAGGAAGTCTCTAGTTATTACAAAATAGCTTTTGTAATATAAATGGTATCTGTTAATATTTTTAACCTTGTACGATTAGGATAAATATAATATTTTTGAGTGCTATTATCTTTTTGAGTGAAAGATGAGTTTGTGGTAGAAATTAGTTGAAGGTTGAAACTCTACTTGTCAAGCATAAATATATATATATACCTATATCTTATTCTATGAATAAATTAATTCTTAAACATTATTAAAGGGATATTAAAACAAAAAAATGTGTTATCCTAATACCTTATGTCTTGTTGAACTGATGATATTTTAAATCAACATAGATTGAAGGCTTTGAGGCCCTCAATTTGACAATTATTTGTGATTGATGACCTCAATCACTCCCTACAAATATTTACATTTTTCCTCCAATTATATGTCTCTAATTGCCACCATTTTTCTCCTTATTGAGATCATAATTTGGTGGTGACTTTTTGATTTCCTATTCCCTCTTATTAAGGCTAAATTTTATTAACCTTATTTCCGATGTGGGTTTTCCACAAAGGTATTTTCTATTTTCAACCTTTTATATTCAAAGAAAAATTTTAAATTTCGATGACGCAATTTATTGATGGAGGGGATAATGTAACACCCCGAGCTTCCATGTTACGCTTCTCTTTTAATAATGCAATAGCTTTCATTGTACGAAAGTTCGAGTTCTAACACACTGAGACTAATCAAAGTAGCCATTATGAATAGTAATACCCACTTTTTAAAATTATGGAACTCTTATATTTCAAAATGGACTTCATTTTTGTATTTTTAATATCGAAATTAGCCTATGTTGAATTTTTGGTATTTTTCTGAGAACTTCCAAATTTTTATGAATAGTGAAAAATACTTAAAACAACTTTTTTAATAAAAGTATTTTATAGTAATAATTTATACTATCAAGTGATTTTAAATTATAATTAGAATGTATTTTTACCATTTTATCCAATGGTGATCATTAGAATTAATTTCACTTTGAATTTGGACATAAACAATGGTCAATCTTTTGATATATATGGGTTCTTAAAAACACGCTATTTGTTGTTGACAGCGGGAATTAATTATAAAATTAATTAATGCAACTTATATTTTTGGAATTTTCTAAAATAGGAATCATTTTTTAAATCGTAATATCAAATATAGCTTAGGGTGAATTTTTGGTTTTTTCTGAAAAACATCAATTTTTGATGAATAGTGAAACCACTAAGTGGTACTTATAAAAACTGCTTTTTCGTTTAAATGAAATTTTACCACTTCTATGTTTTCAATTTAAAAAATCCGACATACATGGTTTTCATTAAGAAGTAAAATGTGGTTCAATGAGATTAAAATAATATTTGGTGAATAGTAACTTTTAAGTTCTTAATCGCGACTAGAGGTAATTAGTGTAGTTTAAAGTAAAAATAATGTTTTAATAATATGAGATGAGCTTGACACATGTCCTACCCTCATTGGATGTGCCATGGACGACCAAGAAAATCCATGGGTCAACTTGTGGACCACATGGAGCCACTTTAGTTGGAAAATGACATAAATACCTTTTATTTAATGTTAAAGTAAAAAAATGACAGAAACATGAAATATTTTACTAAAACAATTTTTACATGGGGTTTTACAAGTCATATTTTGGACTATAAATATTAATTGGAAAGATAATAATATTTACTACATCATAGTTTTTTTATAATTTTTAGACATTAAATAAATTAAATTATTTATGACATCATGATGATACAGCGATGACCTCATTATTTAACGATTTTAATAAAATGAAAAGATAATGTAAAATCCAAGGCTTACACTTGTACAAAGACTATTGGATGGGTAGAATTCGAACCCTTATCACCTTATCCTAGAATTATATAAGTGTGGGACCTTTAGAATCTGAAAAGAATTGTATAATAAGGTAAAAGTTCCTTACTTTCCAAGAGTGCCCCTCCTCTCCACTTATAAAAGCCCCCCACCACTACCACCTTACTCACCCTTTCAAAGCCTTTTGGCTCGGCCAACGTCTACCCAAATACTCTGCCAACTTCCCTCCCTTACTACTAGAAGCCTCAATTTGGGAAGAATTCTTCTCAAGGAAGTCTTTGGATCAAATCAAAAGAGTTACCAGATTTTAAGGTAATGTCTTCTCTTATGTTATTTTGTTTTATTTTGCTTATCCAAACCCCTAAACTCTTTTTATTCCTTTATTTTGTAACAACACCAGTATCCTAACTATAATAGGATGTTTTTATAAGATTTATTTGAGCTAAACGTATACACACCTACATCTAATGGTTGAAGAACATATTGTTTCTGTGGATGGAGAATTTCTGCCTCACGAAACGATGATTGTTAAACACTCATATAACACCTTCAAAGGTGGCCATTAAGATGTAACTAAATTTATATATGATATATACTATGTTTATGTTTTAATTAAGCTTATTTACTTTTCATTTATGGCATACCTTTATGATTTCTATTATGGGTAAACGCGATAATTTCATTTTAGGATGTGCGGACTACCGCCCCCTCAAAGTGATTTGAATCGTTAATTCCCTATGTGGGATGTATAAAGGATGGAGTAAATGGTATTATACATTATATCATACTGGAATTATATTATACCTTTATATAATTATAACTTCATTCCATTAAATATTAAATGGAAATGAAAGTAGCGTTCATGCATACGTACGGCTTACCGTCTCCATGAACGGTGCATTTCATTTCTTACCTCTAAATGTTATGAAATATTATAAATGAATGTATATACTAGATATATATTATTTATATGATATATAAATCATTAATATAATTATGGATATAATGGATATTTTACCACATGAGCAAATTGTAATTATAAGAAGTTTATTTTTGACTCAAGTACCTAAGATCGACAAAACGACTGTTATAAACATAAATAATTACATAATGTTCATGACATGGTAATAAGTGATATAAAAGAGATAATGAACTAGAAAAAGGTTCTTAATAAGGTATATATTAACTCTAGTTTATTATTCAGGAGGTTAAAGAGCGGTCGAGTCAAGTCAGACACGAGGTAAGATAACTTCTTAACCCAATTTCCATTCTTTGGGTTAATCTCCTACTTTCAAATTACGTCATGATATTATTAAGTACTATCTTGTAGTTATACTTTATTTATGTGTAATTATAGTGAATACACATAATAGATATATTTTATTTTAAAAATGATATTTGTAAGGACTTCTTCTCAATCTCCTTTCATTGAGGCATATTTGGTTTAATACACAACTTTCTTTTATACGGTGTATAAACCTCTTTGACTTTTACGTTTATTCAAAAGGAATCTTTTTATATGATGTGTTTTACTAAATGACAAAAAAGAATTTTTTTTCTTGTCGTACGTATGCGGCGACAACGACTTCTCCGCTGCCATGGCCATTATTTGGGTTTCGACTTCCTCTACAAGGCATAACTTTTTTTAAAAAAGAAAAATAAATACCATGTTTTACTTTTCTTTTATTTTGGTATTGAAAATGGTTTTGATAAAGTTTTTATTACATCAATGTGTTGTATTGATATCTTGTGATTGAAGTGTTGGAATCTTATGTTTCCTTTATGCATGTTTTATGTGATACAATTATGTTATGGTTTATGATATATTTAAACCTATTAATATGAGGAATGCATTGGACTTAATAAGTTACAGGTGGAGCCCACTATAGCTCCTCGATGCATCGGCAGGTCTCATGAGACAAACTAGTGTCTTGGCACGAGGCCTTGACAAAATCTTATTTTTGGTCTTGGCACGAGGCCTTGGATACGTGGTTATGTTAGTCTGGCATTATGCATTCCATCATTATGAAAGTGGTTATTGATATTGCATGTGATTATTCGACCAGTAGAATATCCATGTGAAGAAGTATATGGCATTATCTCATTTTATTTTTTCCATATTATGTTGAAGTTCAAGTTTAAAAGGCATTTGTTTTAGTTATATATTGCCTTAAATGTTAATGTTTATTTATGAAAGCTTCCGCAATATTGTTATCCTTTCTGTGCATCTGAGCTCACCCCTTTCAATGTTTTAATATTTTCCAGGATGTGAATAAGTATTTTATGAATGACCTGCAGGGATAGTCAGAAAGGGATATGAGTGTGGACTATGAAGACCATGTTATTGTAGTTTTTTTACTTTATGATGTAATGAAAGACTTATGAATGTATCTAGTGTTTCCAAGGCTACTAAACTAATCGGTCATTCGAGACTTGATCTTTTCTGATCATGCCAATGTTACGAAGTAATGCACCGACTATGGGTAGCTGGGGTCGGGGCGTTACAGGCTTACTCTGATCCTTGTAAAATAAATATTCAAGGATACCATTAGTGTGGGAATAAGTCACTTGGGGTGATTTGATTAAAGGTATTATTATGTTATATCATATTTGAATCTGAATTCATAGTGGTGCAGTAATGTCCTTCCTTAAATACCTTTTTATGAGGACTATTTCCTCATATAAATATAGCTGGGTCCTATTCCTTAAATTGGTGAATGAAATATCCCATTAATGAATAATTTAATGAACTTTATAGTAATAATTCCACATTTAAGTCTATTATTATTTTTATGCTGATTTAGGATATTATAAAGTCGAAGAAAAACAACCATTGATCAATTGAGAGGAAAAAATAACTGATATTAATTTGATTAAAGATACCACTATCAGTCCAACGAGTCTGTTGAAATGAATTTTATTACTTCATATTAATAAAATTGAATATACTAACCATGATTTGGGAAATCATAGTTTCATTACATTTAATATAGATGATGCATGAATAAAATTTTTAGTTAATTTTGGGAAGTGTATGCCACTATTGTACCCCCAAAATATGTAAATGGTAGGATCCCTGTGATTCTAATGTCAATTATAATTTACCCTAATAATTACTACCTAAAAACATAATTGAATAATAATGGATCAATAGAACCATAGATCTTATATATGATTTAAATGTACCATATGATAGGAATATAGGTACTATACATATTTTACTCGATTTATAGAGTATCATCAGATCTTGTTGAGCTCTCACCCTCTCATTGTGACTATAGTCCCAAAAATTATTATGTTTCTTCTATAAAAACACCCAAAACCCTTTAAAAAAATATACCCAAAATTTTTATGTAAATTATTGTAAAATAATTTTTTATATTCGAACAACCTTTGTGTACGGCGTATTCACCACTAGTTATATGTTAAAACATGCTAACAATGATGTTAAAAAATGACCATGATCTATGTTGATCAGTTCATACCTGACTCTCAAGGAGAATGAATAGTATATTATATCCCTAAAATGGTTTTTGTATAGTTTCACATGGAATTATATGTTGATTCCAGGACTAAAACCATAGTAACATATTCAACACATAGTTTTCCTAGAAAAGAACATTTGTTACAAACAAGTGGTGGGAAGAATGACTCTTACTCGTAGTTTGAAGGTTGAATACAATATTTGATAAGATGATTAATGAAAATTTCATTCAGTATGTCTAATTACCTAGATATACTATGTAACATCCTGATAAATAATGAAATATTTTTTTTGAAAACAATTTAATTTCATTGATATCTTGTCTTACACATAACATTAACATTTTACAAAACATGACCTACTTTTAAAATATTAAATATGTTATGATATTTATTGTATAGAAATTTTCATGGTGGGTATGAATCATATAAAAAATGTTTTGAAAAAAATATGTTTTATAAATTTATATAAAATTAATTCTTTGGTAACCAATTAATTATAATTAAAAACAATAACCATTTGAAAATAAAGGAAATATTTTTCTGAGAAAATATTTTTATGCACACAAATGTGTTTTGTATAAATAAATTAACAAATTGTGATTTTTTGAATTATATAAATATAATTTATATATAAGTTAATAATTATTTCATAAAATAATAATCATAAGTGTTTTCAATTTATGAGATAATAGAACCAAATTTTACATTTAATTTTGTTATTATTCTAATCAACAACTCTTTTTTTATTTTATGTAAATATTTAAAATCATCATTTAAAAAATTTATAAAATATATTTTAAAAAATAAAATAAACTTTTTAATCATCTTGAATAATTTTAACTCTGCGTTAGTTTTTACAAATTTTATGAGAAGAAAAATGTTTTGATGAATAGTGAAAAATAATAGTTCTTATTAAAAAATTTATTTTCATTTAATGATTCTAAAATCAGAAAAATTGTTTTAATATGGTTTTAAAATTAATATTAGTTAATATACATATATATAGTATTCTAATTTATTATAGTTTAAGAAATTTCATTTTATTGTTTATATAATAACTTTTTAATTTTTTGATACTTTTGTCTTTAGAAAACCTCCTTCTCATCGCACATGCAGGATTAATGTTAAACTAAAATTTCCATTTCTGTGAATGAATGTTATTATAATGGATTAAATATTTGTATTAAAATTGTTTTGTATTTTATAATTATTTCAAATTCATGTTTTTCATTAATGAATAATAAAAATCATAAAAATTAATTTCATCTTTTATGGTAAAAATGGGTTTACTTGTAGTTAAAATAAAATATTAAGTGGTAAATCACCTAGAGAAATTTATAAAACACAAGTTATGGCCATATTTATACCTTATACCTTATAAGTATCTATAATCTAAAATTGCGGAGTCTTGTATCCATTGAAAAAAATGGGAACTCCTTTTTTTTAAAAGATACATGTGTATGACTCACCACATTTATAAAAGGACACCCCCATATCCTCTCCTCTTCCCACTTACAAAAACCGTTTAATTGGACAATTGGAAACCATAAAAAATAATTAAATCACTACACACATATAATAGGCCCTTTTGAGAATAAAAATCCAATATAGGAATGATTTATGTTAAACCTAATGAGGTTGTCTGAAGAAGTGGTAATGTTTTTGACTGTGAGTTTTTATAAATTATACTTATAAGTTCATAAAATATTATCAAAATATAATAATATAATAAAAAATATATATATAATATACATAGATGTTATTATGTAACCTCATAATCTATATTAATATCATATTTTATAAAATTGGATATGAAATAATTATTTGTGTGTACGACAGATTACCACCTCTCAAACCTTTGTTATTCTATTTCCATCAACACCTCTCATGGTTTGATAAGATGATTTATTTAATATATATATATATATATATATTAATATATATATTATATATGATTTTATTATACATCAATAATTATAATACCACATCTAACTTCGGATCTCATAATCTGCCAAAAAATAATAACATCACTTGTGTGTACAACAGACTATCATCTCATGAAAAAAGATGACGTGTTTTTAAATTTTTATTTTACCTAGAATATAATAAAAAATATTAATTGAATATATATTTTATTTGCTATATATTTATTACTAGGTAATAATTATATAACAAAAATCTTCTTACTTTCCATTTTGTGGTGGATATAATAACATCATTCTTGTGTACAATAGACTACCACCTTGCGAAGAGATGCGATTCATTTTTCACTAATTCTTTGAATGGAGGTTAATAAGGGTAAATTTAATGAATATATTTCATTTATGAAACATTATTAGTTTTTAATGTAATAAATTACTTACTTTTATTTTTTATAATCTATTGAGAAAATGGAATCAACATTCATCAATACATATGGCCTATTGTCTCCTGAATAGTGTATTTCATTTTCTATCTCTATCTTTATTTGATTACTATAAATACCTATATATAGAATATATAGTAAATTTATATCATTATAAAAATTATGTAAATGATATAAACATTTTCAATTTAAAATGATAAAATATACCAAAATGAAACAAACATGAAAAATGAGGAAGTGATTACTAGAAACGCAATTTTAATAACGAATTGTTAATTGAAGGGTAATGAAATTTCATAAGTAAATTATACATTGTTTGATAATATGATTATTTATATAAAATATGAATAATATAAGTATATTTATTATATTGTATTTTTTAAATATGTATAAATTAATGTATTACTTAAGGTTATTGTTTTTTTG
This sequence comes from Viscum album, assembly GCA_963277665.1. Classification (NCBI taxonomy): domain Eukaryota; kingdom Viridiplantae; phylum Streptophyta; class Magnoliopsida; order Santalales; family Viscaceae; genus Viscum; species Viscum album. The sequence continues at coordinate 457,631,206 of OY728139.1, read as the reverse complement.
TCAATTTTTTTCTTCGGTGAGACCCATGGAATATTAACCACTTATCTATACTATGTGGTATATATAATTCCCATGAATTTAAATTTTTTTATTATTTTACCTAATATTATCGGTATTTACATATCTATTTTAGGAACCATATTTCACGGGGTTTACTGTTGAAAATATACCGAATCGATAAGGGCTTTTTTTCACAATTTATCTCATTTGGGACATAAGTTATATTATGCACCTATATTTTTCTATGAGGTTTATATAAAAGCCCTTTAAAATTTTATACCATTAATATAATTATTTTCATGATATATAACGTTTTTTTTAATCTTTAATAAGTATATGAATTAAAGAGTACAAAGGTGGATTTTTTTGTTAAAATCTCATCATTTATCGAGATTATTTATCATTATGTTTTCAATGATGAAAATTTATGATATACCTCTCAAGAAACACTTGAATTTTCTTTTTTATATTAATTTCATGATAATACATGTTTTACCATAATTTTACTCTTTTTATGTACTACATGGGGGAATATTTTAAATAGAAATTATCATTATTTATGTCTTTAATCAAAAATGTATTTGTACTTCCAAAAAACAATGTTTTAAAAAAAATAAAAAATGTTTTTCACCTCCATTAAATGATTTATGAATGGAATTTTTAATTATGTAATAAATTCTACAATATCATTTTAATAGAATAATTTTTTTGAACATGGAATCTTAGGATTTTACCAAAAATATTAAAAAATTTCCATTTTAACATGAATGACACGGGTGAAATATTACATTTTCATGACCATTAAATTTTTTAATGGTTTATTTATATTTTCAAATGGTTATTTTTAATGAAAATTATTTTGATATTTTTTTATTTTTTGAAAAACAAATTCTCATAATGGAAAGAATGTTTTCACTAAGAAATTATTTATATGATCTTTAAATATTACATTAATAGTTTTAAATTTTTCTTTTAAAATAAATGGATATTAAAATTAATTTATTATATTATTGGTTTTAGAGGATTATTTAAAGGAATGGATATTTTTTATAATAAATGTTCCTTGTTGTCTTTTGAAATCATTTTCCATCTTAGATTACATCCATTAATGTTACATAAGCTTTACAAGGGAATTGATCCAAGGAAACTATTATTATTATTTCTATAAATGGTTTATGTTTATGATTAAAATATTTTTATTAAACTAATTTCACTTCCTTGTGTTTTACCATGATAAAATTCTTCTGAATTCCCCTTCCTTTTCCACATGTTATTGTTTGATTAATGATTAAATGATAAACAAACTTATTTCTTTTCTACAGGTTATAATATGATAAAATTTTAATGAAGCCCACTTTATATAATGGTTTTTTATTTGATGAATTTTTTATAATGATGTGGTACATGTTCCTATGATTTTAATTATGTGATGGGTGGGATCTATATATCCCTCAAATGCATAAGATAAAATGTTATATTTTATGTGATAAACAGGGATGGAATAAGGAGTAAACCTTGTTAGGTAAGGGGATTTTTCCACTTTGATATTCTTGGTAGGGAAACCTAATAACTACGATGGTGAGTGAAGTGAACCCATTCCACTATTATAATTTTTTAATGGTCTTTTAATTCTAGGGAAATGATGTTCTATTCTTATATGCATGTCAAAAATCTATGTCGAATTCCAATGTTATATTATCATGGATCATTTTTATAGATACTATTAGGATTTCTATCTTATATAATTCAATGGTATATTATATGAATCAATTTTACTAATTATTTTATATATGTTAAGGTTTTGAAATGTTATTCTAATGTTCACATACCCTTAAGATCTTGTTATATTGATATATCCCTTGTTTACACATACTTTTCATTTGAGCTAACCCTTTCTTAGGTATAAATTCCCAATAATATGATGATAAGTTTTTAGTTCAGTGTGTCCAATAATAGTAATATGTGGGAAGATCATTATGAGTGAAGTTTTATATCTTTCATAAGATAAGAAGATTGTGTTCCAAGTTTCCAAACACGCTATAAAATTTTGATCCATAGGCGTGTGTTTATGTAATGTAATGAATATTAATCTAAAATTTTCTCATATCTACATATGAGAATTTTGGGTCTCTAGTGACTAACAAGAATATCCTTGTTAAAAAAAGAATCAGTAAATTATAGTTTTCAATTAGTTCATGTATTTGAATATACATTCTACAAAATATGACTCTTTAGTGTCGATCAAGGACTGATATGAAATGAAATAGGAAATTTATATTATATTAATCATGGATACATATTTATGTTAGAATAATATTTGTATGGACAATAATGATAAAGAAGAGACGACTTATAGGGAATCCAAAAATCTGTATTTTTATAAATTACTACATTTTAAACTGAATACTTTTTATACCACATACCAATGAGTAATGTACCTTATTTTCAAAACCCTAATTCAAAATATTTTTTAAGTACATGTTGATGATATATTTATCATGAAAAAAATTCCAGGTTCATTTCACATAATTATATATTATCTTCTCAATGATTCAATTAGAACACCTAATGTTGAATCTACCAAAGTTTACCTTTTGGAGTTCATTAGGAAAATATCTCAGTTTCACGGTCCTTCATAATTGTATTGATGTGTATCCCAATATAACTAGAGGATAAAAATATATTCACACTATTAAAAACCATCATGGTTCGAGGAAACATCATGGGAACATCACTAATGTCAATATATTCATCACAAACATCACTATAAAATGCATTCATAAAACAATTTAATGAAAGAGTAGTAACATATCATTATGATAAATATTTATAGTATGGTGTTAATGATATCAAGAAATATTTTATGAATTATATATTTTTTTATAATCCAATGTTATATACACCCCTTGTCAAATTTGTGGAAATTATTAAGAAATGATTTTTTTCACATATTGACTCAAGGAATTACAAAGAAAATTAGGATGACCTCAGTTACCTCAGTTGAACAATGTTTCGTACTCATAGCCTATACACTAATATAGGGAAACATTTCTTGGAAATGATGTTACTAGTATAGATGGTTCATGACTATCTACAACATCATTTTTACCATTTGTTCTCTTATATAGATAAACATAAATATATCATATATTGACCCATATTGTATAGACAATCATTTGTGTGGGATATCAGAATAAATTCATTTTTTATCCTTGTTTTATGCTATAATTCCTTTGAAGATAATGAATTAAATTATTCATTATTAGCACATCCCCTATAAAGGAATTGACCATAAATATTGATCTATAATGAGGAGGTTTTCTCCATATATAAATAATCCCAAAAAATGGAATCATATTTTGAAAATTATTCTCAAATACCAACTAAAAAATTTCTTATAGATTCAAGAGAAAATGAGTTGTTTTGTCGATCATGTTAATTTTCATACAAAATGGGATCCTAACACACCTAGTCGTCCTTATAGAAAGGAACACCAATAATTTGGTAAATTACCATGAACTCGCCCTAAGACTCATCATTATTTAGGAATTATAACAATATGGGTGAATATCATGGTGATTCATAGATGGTTATTGAACATAGAAATTATTAATACCCTATAAAAAAATATGATTGGATTACTGTATTTTATTTTATTCAAGTATTGATGTCCTAGTTTTCTTCTATGAGAATCCTTTCTTAAAACCCATGTTCACGTAAATAATGAGTAGATTAATTTGAAATTATGTACACAAATCTCATAGTTCAGGACATGGATGACACACTCATCTATATTTCACATCAAATAGTGCGTCTTCCATCTAACAGTATAATATAGAGTAATGATGGAAATATGTAGTTTCCCATGAAATATCCTCATTCAAATTAATTCACGTAGATACTGACCAGATTAAAAAAAACTCATGCATGGGAATAATACATAAGAGTCATCTGAGAATGATTACATCCATCATAGAGTTAAAATATTCATTATATTTCATATCCAAAATAAAAAACATTCATCCAGAAATAAGAAATTTATAGGTTCTGCATTATATTCCTTTTCTATAATATACCCTTTATTTCATTTCATATTCCCATGATGACCCCTAGGGAACAATTCAAATTGGAATCGAGGTCTTAACTCAAACTATTAATACTTAGATATTTATAGAAATCAAGAATGGAAAAGTTCAAGGAATTTAGAAGACAATGTCATGTATTCAATTTGCATACTGAATTCATCAATAAACTCATATTGTTATGGAATATTGCTTAATATTCTTGTTCATTAAAAATATGAGTAATAGAGGTCATGATCCTATACCCTCCAACCACGATAATAAATTTTATATTCATCCATATAGGTACTAACTTATTCTCTAAACGAGATCAAATGATACCATAAATGTATATTGAAAAACAAATATGATTGATTTCATGTTTTTCAAAATCATCACTATATTTGTAGTTCATTCTATCTTGTTTATGTAATATGGAACCAAAATATGTGACTCCAAGATAAATAAATTGTATTTTGAGTAAAACTTATTTTATAATTACTCATACCACCACAATGAAGTTTTAAGTGGATTGATAATGTAATTCAATAAGAATCAATAAAATATCCTTTAAATAGTAAGAAAGGATAATAATACTTAGATATGTAATCCCCTAAATACTTGAAGCTCAAATCATATTAGTACCTTTACTTTAAAAGAACGAACTAACTATTATCTGGTGAACAGAATAAAAGTAGTTTTTCAAATAAAATTTTTGTATCCATAACTTTCTATATAAATTTCTAATCAATTTATATAAATGAGTAGTAAAATATATTTTGTGATAAATTTGAATGGATTTATGGGAAAAATAATTAAACTATTTTTATGGTCATTATAATTTTGTATCATGAGATTTTTATAAAATGGTTCATCATCACACATTTATCCAATGAGAATTGGTGTTGGGGTTTATGATGATAATGATACCTGCTAAGAATCATATAAAATTAGATCCTAAATTATAAGAACCTCATATCATACATATGTACAACTCTAATAAATAAAATTGTCTAATTAAAAGGTATATAGAGTGTATCATCTATCCCAAAAATATGATAATTCTTAAGAAATACAATTCATAAATCCAAATATGTGGTTTAAAGTCATAAATACATGACTATAAACTAAAAAACACGATGTACTTGTCGTAACTCTATAAAATACATCACTGAAGGTATATATTATTGTTTTAAATAACCTAAAATAATGGTCCTAACCACATGACCTAAAAATCATAAGGTATAGCGTTCTTGATACATAATATTTAAATGTTATGCAGTGGTCAATTTGGTACAAAAATATTTTAAAACATGGAATCATGATTCATGAATGAGACCCCAATGTATGATCATCCATCCTACGATGGGTTTCCTCATATAATACTATAGTATTATATAATCCCCCCTTCTCTGGGAACTACATGTTGATTGATTCCTACTACCATATAATATATAGTAACATGCATATCACTTATTCTGGGCTCATACACAACCATTCACTTTCACTACATATTTTATCTTTCATTGCTGTTGGGAATTTTTATAATTGAAATTTCATTTTATCAATTATACTTTAACCCCATAAAACCTATATACAATCCCATTTCCTACAATTAATTTAATCTAGAATCACTCATAAGACTCATTTATAAGAACTCTAATTGGACTAATTCTAATTATTTTACGATATGTAATGAATTTTTTATTATGTATCTCACATAAATTAATAAATTTATTTACCATCCCAACCCTCCATGTGTAATGATATTCATCTTAATTATAGGGTTTCCTTATTTAATATATACTTGGAGATTGTATGATGGAACATTGATTTCGAATCATATGTAAAAGAGTAAATTCCATTTTTTTCATATGATCTTTCTTGTTTACATATGGTCCTTTGAGATTATCCCTCTATTAGATTAAAAAATTTATTGTTTTAACCAGATTTTTTTGAAGATTGATTATTTTTGATTGATAATATACTGTGACTTATGAACCACCAATCACAAAATCAGTCACATATCCCCATCCAATTCTATGACCATTTAATATTTTACGGAAGTCTAATTTTAATTGATACCATATGAAATAATTTTATCTTACATAGTAATTTGTATTTCTATTACCTCTCCTTATACATTGTATATTTAGCATAAAAACCTTCCAAGACTACTCGAAACATGTATTGATGATTTCATGGGACCATGTTAGTATGTATATGGTGTATGTTCTATATATATAATTCTATTTAGACCATCCACATGTATTTATATATACTATGAATATGATTATCTTCCCATATATGTATTTGAAGAATTATTGTTGGACTCATCATTCTGATTCATTAATTATTCATCCCCATTATACCTATTAAGTAGAAAAATGGACACTTTATTTGAATACGGTTAATGACTGTACTTGTTTATCAATTACCACATCAATTATTTTACGTAAAAAATTTTCCTAATATTTACATTCTACATCACCAACATTTTACTGATGTTTAAACAATTTTGATTCAAAAACTACCATTTATTTTATAATAATACTCTCTTTAGGAGTTCATATGCCTTTATTTGTCTTACCATTTATATTGTAATAGTAATTTTACTTCCACTATATATATACTCACTTTTTTCCCAACTCTATGACCAATGACTATGCTTCATATTTTACTTCATGAATTATGAAATAAAACTAGGTGCATTAATTATTCAATATTATATTTAGTAGTATCACATTAATTCATTTCGTTTTTAATTCGTCCCTTAGTGGATACACAATGGTACTTTTATTCTATGATTGGTCAGCTAAAACATAAATCAATTTTTTTATGATCACTATATTATTAATCATTATGTTCTCCCCTATGAGGTTTTCTATACATGAATTTGTTTTCAATCATTTTTTTTTTCAGTTTCTGCAATATAATTACATAATACTACTCATATGTTTTCAAATATAATTGACTATAAACACCAATTACCATATTTAAATTATATATAACCTTAAAAAAATCCAATTTTATCAATTTTATACGAACATAAACCCTATACCAATATATTTTGAAATAGATGACCATAAACCACTAAAGAAAAATAGAAATTGTAATCATCATGTAAAAAACATGATAATAGTGTCCTATAAAAATGTTCAATTTTCTATTACTAATCATTTCCCATTCCTAGAATTGAAAAAAGCTAGAGATCTAAAGAAAAAGGGAAAATTTTATTATGACTGACATATGCCCCTAATAAAAGATGATTTATACATATTAAATCTAAAAACATGATAAATTTCGTATGTTATTTCTATTCTATAAAAATATTATTTCAAATAATTTTGTTTTTGAAATGAACAATTATTCCATTCCAACCTTAGAACCCTTCTAGAGAACTATTCTTTCATAAAAATCCCTCATCATTATTATGATTATTACTTGTCATTTATTATCTAATTTTGAAAAAATATAAAAAATTTCATTTGTAATGTCACATGTTACACAAATATGAATTATATATATGGTTAAATTATCTCCTTCTGAGAAATAAATCAATCCTTTTCAACCTATTTTCCAATTGATCATCAATGTACTATGTTGACAACACACACTCAGCATGTCCAACCTTCCAATATGCATCCAAGAGAACAATTTTCTATATGGATTCTATATTTTCATCATCAAATCAATTATTTCTTATTATGATTTAAAAAAATTCACATTTATCAATTTATTATATATACTCCACTATTATGATGTTACAATTCTTGAACATTCACAAGATAGTAATAACTAGTGTTTGAAATAACAATGAATTAAAAATCAACAAAATCATAAGGGAAAAAATATCATAATAAATTAATAATAATGTTGAGGGAGGGATATACATATTTTTGATACTCTCTCTATTTGGTGAAAAAATGTGTGTACAATACAGTTGATGGGAATACTCATACATGTCATGTTTGATTTACTCATGATAATGAATCCATAATCCCTTGAGTTGTCAATTGTATGGAGAAGATCATATAATATAATAGTGTGATCCTAATACATGAGGAATAAATTTATATATTTTTCATTTTATTCTTCCATGCATCTTCAACCAGCCTCTCATATTTTTCTACTACCTTCTTTATTGTGGATACCTCCAGGAGAAAATAATTTCTATGGGGCATTCCTTTGTTAATTATATTTTTTTCTCTTATATAACCACAACATTTTGAGACTCTTCTTGAAGTTTCATATTAATTGGTTTTAAGAATCAAGATGTATAATTTTAGTTGATTTTTTTGATCAAATTCCCCTTGATTTCCCATGTGTATTTATTTTTTTCATCACACTAGATTTGATGATGAGGTAAAAAAATCATTATTATTTTAGGGTGATGAACATGTGTTGGATATTATACAATTGTACATAAATCATATCGAGAGAGGTATCACTAATATTTCTTCATGTTGAACCTCCATGACCATTTCGATAATGTTTATTTAAATATGGATTAATCTAAGTCTGATTCTGAGTCCATTATTGTGATTGTAAAATACACTGGATCCAGATTACTGTGATATGATTTGAATTTTATATTCAATATTTATGTTTTTTCTGGTATTTTAAATTGTATATGACTTCAAGTGACTGTGATATTTGAATTGTGGCCCACAAACATCCAATATTTTTGTTTCGCCTATTATAATCAATAATAAATTTCTTTTTAATCAGTATATAAAGATAATAAGTGACAATTTTTGTAAAATTTAGCTTCCCTTTTTGGATTTATTATATCCTTATAATCTTCTCATTCACCAGCTAATGTAAATGTAATATATTCCTGATATGATTTATATTCATGACCATTAAGATTCTCGTTTATTCATTTATCTATAGTTACCTCTTTAAGATCCAAAAATATAATATTCTATCCTTTCTCTACTCCTCTCTGATTGATATAAAGTGTCTCTTCTCAAATCAATGAAAATGGATTTTAATAAATATGATTTATAAAAGGTACAAATATCAATTTAAATGGGGATTAAAAAAATAATTAGGCATCCAAATATTTGTTTAATATAACAAAATTTAATTTAAATGTGGTAAAATTTCTCAATCATCAAAAATTAGATAATCTACAATTCCTAATCACATTTCCATATCAAATGATAAATTTAGGTTGAGTCCCACACTTGGCCATTCTTTGAAGTCATCTATCATGATTAATACTACATATTAATTGATAGGGCGTGTTTTCTCATTGATACCCAATTTATAAAATCTATCTTTTCTTGGTCAGATATATAAAAAAAATTAATGTGATAATATTTTATTATAATTACACATTCATGAATAGATTTAAAAATTCAATAATGACATTACACCCCCAATCAAAGGGGGTTATACAATTCCTTTTTTGATATCATGATTATTTTAATCCTTGAAAGAAATATAAATTTGTAAATTCACCATTTACACCTCAAAATATAAATCTATAGTGTTAGAGTGATATCCTTAACTACATTATTTCAGTAGGGTATGGTTCCTCCTCAAATTCTTCTACTCGGGCTTACATTAGATCAAATAACTACTACCCTAATGAATACACTAGGTACATGTAAAATAAGAGAGTTTTAATAAGAACATATATTAATGAACAAAGTGGATAAGTAGATCTATTGATTACAATATGATATGTATTAATAATAGTTAATTTTACCTTCTATAAGGATGGTATTTGTTTAGTACCCACAACATCAGCTGATTCTTTATCATGTTGGTGTAGGTTCCGGGCATAGTGGAATCTTGTTATGGGTATTTCTGAACTTTTATTTTTATCCTAATTAATGATCAATTTGATATTTCCACATAGATAAATGTCATGATCAATCAAATTTTGTCAAAGAAAATATAAAAGGGATAGAATTTCCGAACGAAGAGTATGATAATCACATTATTTATTATAATTAATTAAATTAATTAAATATATAACTTGAAAGAAATTATTTCATAGTTGATGGATATGATAACAGATTTACATTGTACTATCAATTCATTGTAGTTATCAAGAGTATATTCTCTCTTGTGGTGATCCACATGTGTTCTACAGTTCTCTGAAAAATTCCATAAAAATATTTCGGTGTTATCACGATAGATCATATCACCTATATTTTTCTCCTTTGATCTCAATGAGAACCCCTTCCAAAGTGTTCTCTATGATCTTTACTAACTTGAGAGTTGTAGGATGAGTAATCTTACTCTCCATTCTTGGGATTGTTCTTGGAGAATAGATATCAGTTGGGCTTCAAGAGGATTCTCCAAATTCATTGTTAAAAGCCAAAAAATAATAATAATTTCTCTTAAAAAATAATATAATTGTGATAAAATAACACTAGAATTAAGAAAAAAATTATTTTCATAAGTTCCCAATAATATATACTTAATCCATGTAACCCCATGTCCAAAATAATAATAATACAATTCTTTCAATGAATTTATATTAACATGTGAAAAAATTAAATATTATTTATTTTGTAAAGACTCGGAAATTTCAACGATTTTTTTTCATAAATTCTGTGGAATTTTAAAAATCAGCAGTTTCTGACAGTGCCTTATTTCGAGGCCCAGTGTGCCCGGAATAAATTTCTAATGTTTTTTCAGATACGTTTAGTAAGCGTACATGTTTGTTTTTCTATCATTTGAACTGACACTCAGAATTGAGATCTGAGGACACCGATGAACTCGTAGTGCCAATATTCTTTTAAGGAGACCTATACCGCTGTTGATTTCGGTTGAGAGCGGAAGTTAATTTTGGATATTCTCTATAAATTAAATAAAATTTATATGTTACATAAATTTTATATAGGAGGTGGTTAAATCCACCAAAGGGAAGTTATAGGTGGGGCCCACACCCCACATAACCACCCATGGGATGATATTGTGTGGTGTGGCCCACACGATAACCTAACCCCCTTTAAATTCTTGAACCCCCATTAATCTCTTGGACTCCCCTTTGAATTAATGATGCCACCACCCTTGATTTATTTAGGGTGAACTCTCCACCTTACCCCTCTCATTTAGAATGCCAACCAACTAATTAATGAATTGAACTTATTCAATTAATTTAACTCTAGATTTTGAATTTTGAAAAGCTTTTCAACAATAAAATAATAGGTGAGCATATTATTTTAGTTGGGTGGTGGAACTTTGAGAAGGATTTGGGAGAAACTCTTGGAGGAATATTTTTTCTCTCAACGAAGAACGCAGTTCTTCAATGAAGAATGCTCCACATCTCGGAGAATGATAAGAAACTCCTTATACCTTCATTAACTGGGGAAATAACATTAGGCAACTCCAATGAGGAATTCCCGTCATCCTTACTCTTCCTCCGCGTCAAGGGAGAAGACACCACTCGCAAAGAACGCCGCTAACAATGACGCTTCCTCCTCAGACGCACCCTGATGCCAACGAATCGACGTTGTCGAAAATGAATGAACTTAATATCGAGGTAGGGTGTTTTATATAATTTTAAATGAATAAAAATATACCATCGTTCTTGATGTATGATTTGGTTCGTCTTTGGACAATTTTTATCACCTAACGCGGATGGTGCGGGCTGAAAAAGAACGCCCAATGACCCTCTGTTGATTCTTGATTGTATTGGCAATGGAGGTGGTATTGGAAGAGACTACGGCGACCGAAGACGACAACAACCAAAGGCGGACGCAACTAGAGGTAGTGGCGGCCGTGCGTCGGCCACGTGAAGAGACTAGCGGCTGCTCGGGCCGCCCGGTCCGCACGATGACCGGCCGGCCAATCCGGTCGGCCCGCTGGGAACCGCGACACCCGCATATGCCACACAGCAGAGGGAAACATGGCCCACAACTGTGGGTCTCTTTCTGGATGAACCATCCTGATACAGCCAGTCGCGCAGAATAACACAGTGCCTCTTGGCACAACGATGCCGAGAAGATCGCGGCCCGCAATCCACGGGCCGCTCAGTGGGTGAACCGGCCGGCTTCCTACCGATCAGGCTGAAGAAAACTGCGGCGCCGCTTGGTGCTGCATGGGAGGAACAGAGGCCCGCTGTGTGGGCCACTCTCTCCATATAGAAATGACAGACATTGGATGACTGACCAGTGAGAGGCGGTGCCGCTCGGTGCCGCCCGGCGAATCAGACCGGCATGCTCCATGGGACGGGTCTACTGGTGGGCCACACACCACTGGGTCGGGCCGACCCCCCACCCGGGTCGAACCCTCCAAACCATGTCGGGCCACCCCCAGCCAGGTCGGACCTGCAGAATCAAGTCAGGCCGACCCGCCAGCCCATTGGGCTTGACAGGTCGGGCCCGTTTCGCTTAAACATGAATAACTTCAAGACCATGCGTCTGATCGACGCGCCATCTACGGCACTGGTACCCTTGTTAAGAGGCGGTCCTTTTGAGATACTCTTAGTGATTTTTTGATGACTTTGGAAAATGGACGGGATTGGAAAGAGCGTAAATCCAACTAGACCCCTGGATAGAAAAGCCAATAACTCTCAGACCCAACCTCTGATTGACATGTTGTCGGTTTTCTTTGGTTTTATTTGATAAGATGGAATTTCAGGATACATCAAATCAGGACTTCATTGATGTATCAATTCTTGACTCGAGGAGCTAATCCTCCCGGAATCGAGTGTGTTGTGTGCAGGAACCCTTGAGATGGCTGTGATGACTTATGTACTGGAATCCTTTTTGGGTTCAACATTGATGACTACTGTACTGGAATCCTCCATGGGTTTGACGACGAAGGACACTGTACTGGAATCTTGTGTGGGTTCAACAGACCTGACTTCTGTTCTTGTATCCTGTATGGGTCTGACAGCTAAGAAAAATCATAGATTGTCCTGTATCCTATGTGGGTCCGACAACTTAGCTGGTCCTGTATCCTGTGTGGGTTGGACAACATGGATGAGATAGCATGTCCAGAATCCTTTGTGGGTCCAATGTCTTAGCTAGTCCTGTATCTTGTGTGGGTTTGATAACTTGGATGAGATAGCTGGTCATGTATCCTGTGTGGGTCCAAAGGCTTAGCTGGTCCTGTATCCTGTGAGGGTCCGACAACATAGATGATCCAGTGGATACATCTGATCATCTATATCTCTCTACTATTGTGGAATACCTGTGTGAGTTGAGTCATGTCTTTCAATCATTATCATTGTTGTGACTGACTTTACTTCCTTCATGGAATTGGTTTGTGCTTGGGCTTGAGAGATGGAGTCAGACTGAGTTTGGTAACTTAGGTATATCTATGGGAATATACCTAAGTAGGTTTGGTTGACACTTCGTGATTGTATCTTTCTTATTTTTTTCTCCTTAGTGGATATTCTGAGACCTTGCTGGTCTCGGGGTCCCTAATGAGTATCATTATACTCACCCCTGCAGGGGATATTCCCGCACCTCATTGTGTTGGACACAGAGAACATACAGTGCTTACGGAGGCTCAGAGCGCCATGACTAGATGGTACCGAGAGGTGGAACTTGCGACGAGTCAGCACAAGGAGGATACTGATGGATGTGAGTGCTGAGGTGGCCATCTATACCTACACATCAGGTAGGAATCCCTAGAGGATGATCCAGGATCCACTCTTTACATTCTTTTGTTTTCCCTTTTTACTAGTACTTGTTGTTCAGTTGAGTTTGTATACTGGCCCATTTACTTTCCAGCACACTATTTTGTATTTGGTTTTACATAGTGTTTACTTCCTATTTCTTACTATGTTGTGTTATTTTACTTTTATAAAGTCAATGCCTTCCCATCTTAGGGATTTACGCCATTGGTTCTAGTCTCCGACCCCTAGCCAATGGAAGGTGGTCTTGGGGTAGTCACAGCATGGGCCCCGAGTACGAGTCGTGACCAATTGGTATCGGAGGAGTCGGTTCTACCATATAACTTAGGACTATGATCATTATTTTTATTGGAGAAATAGTGTTAAGAGTATTGAGTATGGATTTCAGTCCAGGGAGTCCAGTTTTGGTGCGGCGGATGACATAGCCATACACCAAGACCCTGACCTCTGATTTCCGACTTAGTGCACGGAAAAACTAATTGTGTGTCTATTTCAAGAGTTTCCTTTTTGGTCTCTTTGAGTTATCTCACCAATTATAACTTAATGACCATGGAACACTTGTTCCTTATCAGGATTCCACTACAAATACAACCAGTTAGGGTTCCCGAGAGAGTGTACATGATGATGGCCCACCGAGCGACAAGGCTCCAGTGCTGGGCCCTCTTACTATTTTGGCACCTTCGGGTGGTGTACCACCAGCACCACCACCAGTTGGGCTGTAGATGCCACCAGCCATAATAGCAAATGGTTCACGCTAACAGAGTGCGTTGCATGAGTTCCAATAGTATATGCCTTCAAGGTTACGAGGCGAGATAGATTCCCAGGAAGCATAGGGTTGGATGAAGGTGATTACTGGAGTTTTCCACCAAGTTGAGACACTAGTAGAGTAGATGTTGATCTTAGCTACTAGTATTTTTCAGTGAGTGACCATGAGGATTGGTCCACATAGTGATGAGGCTTTGGTATGTGGACTGAGGCCTAAGATAGTACTTTTGGGTAGTGTGCCAGTTATATCACTACCATTTGGCCTGTATTTACAGCTGGCAGTACCAGTAGATGAAACATGTAGGCTTAGTGCCGTTCATGTGTTTCAGCAACAAATACCCCTGAATTTCCAAGGAAGCCCAACCCACAGGCGGCTGAGGACTGGCTTGAGGAGGTTGATGAGATTTTTCTAGAGCTTATATAGCTTCGTTAGGATGACGTGTTGGTATCTAAGTATTAATTGAGGCAAACTGATAATTCCTTGTACTCGATGAATATGATATGATCAGTGATTTAGAGCTCGGACATCTAAGCGAGGTGTGTTTAAGAATGAACGAGCCAACATTTTTCCTCTATGCATTACAACTCATGTTAGGGTACGAGAGAGAACCTTTGTGGTTGAATGATCATTGGATGAGCGGATACATCAAGTGAATGTTTGTAGCTGGATAGCATGAAATTGTCGTCAGTCTCCGAGACTTGGGTGTGTAAAATGTTTCAAGAATAGGAAGTGTTAATGATAGATGAATCTATAGAGCCGTAGACATGGAAGCAGAACTAGGAGGGAAGCATGAGGTTATGTACATTTCAACATGTTACAACGACAGACCTTTGTAGTCCTCGCTAGTCTCAGGAAGCAGCAGGGTAGGGGAAGAGAGTAGCTGCATGTGGTCAAGGAGTGTGACCCAAGACCTCTTGGAATGATTTGAGGTACGGTCATTGTCTACCACTAGCTTCTGTATCAATAGACATAGGTACCAATCATTCCTTTCTTTAAAAGAATATTTCCCCATACTTAGATTTCTGGTTAAAACCGTTGACTTGACCCTCATGTCTAGAGATAACTTTGGGAGGAGACTGGATAATCACACTTACACTGATGTTTTGATCTAACCCTTGAGTTGAGAGTTTTGGTTGGAACCTCTTAGTGGCAGCGTCGAGGCCTTATGACGTTAGTTTGTGTACGGACTGGGAAATGATAGTTCATACACAGATTGACTATATTAGGCAAAAAGGATGTGGTTTATCTACAACGTTGGGATGGGGTTTTTCCTTGGTCAGTGAAAAAGGGAGACCCAGGCAGCACAAGATAAACTCATGCATAAGAGACTGTAGTCAATCCCTAATGAGTCAGTCAGACATACCTTTGTTCCAGAATTATCTAGAGTTACAAAACCACTTTCCGCATTGACGAAGAAAGGACAACCCTTATTGTGGTCAGAGAGATGCCAGTAGAGCTTTTTGGAGATGAGGCAGAGGTTGACAAGTGCGCCCATCCTAAGGCTACCGGAGGATGGTGTTGGGTATGTAGTTTACTGTGACACATCAGGGACCGCACTTGGGTGTGTCATGATGTAAGATTGAGTAGTGATCACATATTGTTCATGTAATTTGAGATATCACGAACAAAAACTATGCTACCCATGACCTGGAGTTAGCAGCAGTGGTCTTCAAATTGAAGATGTGGCAGCACTATTTGATGGGCGAGCATTTTACAGTCTACTCTGACCACCAGAGTCTTATGTACATCTTCACGCAGAAGGACCTGAACCTGATACAATGGTGGTGGCTCGAGTTCCTCTAGGACTATGACTTTGAGATAGTCTATACTCCTGGGAAGGGGAATGTTGTAGCAGATGCTTTTAGTATGAGATCAGGCATTCAGCTTCTAGGAGAGGTGATAGATCAGTTGTCCGCGTTGCAGATATCCTTTGTGGATAGAGATGGAACATCCTTACTGTAGTCTCTCATAGTCACTCATCCACTTCTTCAGTGAGTTTGAGAGGCGCAGTGTGGGGACGTTGACTGTGAGGCACGACGTGCTCAGATATCCTTAAAGCAGGCACCATATTGGTTTTCTGAAGGTGGGGAACACATCAAAATTTTCAAAGGTCAGACCATGGTACCATTTTCACTACATGAGGAGGTGTTGAGGGAGTTCCAAACTTCTCCTCCAGAGGTACATACAAGAGTGTAAAAGATGTATCAGGACCTCAGATGATAGCACTGGTGGCCATGTATGAAGAAAGCATTAGTAGAGTTTGTCTCTTGAAGCCTCACTTGTCACAAGTGAGGGCGGAGCACCATGTTCCAGCAGGATTGGTTCAGCCTTTAGAGGTTCCAGAGTGGAAGTGGGATGGGATATACATGGATTTCTTGACTAGACTTCCATGTACATATAGAGGAAACGACTCTATATAGGTGATCGTAGACTGACTCACCAAGTCAGCCCACTCCCTTCCGATCATAGATCAGGGCTCAGTAGAGATCTTGGGACGCATCTACATTCAGAAGATAATACGACTTCATGGTTTTCCATTTACTATCGTCACCGATCGAGATGCTTTTTTCAATTTCCATCTATAGAAGGGGTTAATGGAGGATTTTGGGACGCAGCTTCGATTGAGAACCGCCTTGCATACTTAGACGGATGGTCAGTTTGAGAGGACCATTCAAACTCTTTAGGACATGATGTGTGCATGTGTCCTTGACTTTGGTCACAACTGGTATGATCATTACCCTTGGTAGAGTTTGTGTACAACAACAGCTACCACTCCACCATCGGGATGACGCCTTACGAGGCACTGTACGGTCAAACTTGAAAATCACCTTTATACTGGACTGACCAAGGGGAGTCATCACTTGTAGGACCAGAGATTGTTCAGGAAATGATGGAGATGGTGCAGATCATTTAGGAGCGGATGAAGACTGCACAAGGCATACAGAATTTCTACGCTGATAGGAGACAGAGACCACTGAAGTTCTAGGATGGAGACCACATCTTCTTACGGGTCTCACCTCGACTAGGTATGTGGTGGTTTGGCCAAGATGTCATGTTATCTCGGAATTTTTTCGGGTCGTTCCAGGTTCTCAGCAGAGTAGGTCTGGTGGCTTACCGCCTGTTCCTTCCACCTCAGTTTCATCGGTTGCACGACGCCTTCCACGTATATCAGCTGAGGAGATACGTGCACAGACCATCCCACATCATTGACCATGGTGAGCTGGACATTGATGACAGGGAGACCTTCATAGAGGTTCCAGTGGAGATTGAGGATCAATAGGAGTGGGTCCTGTGTGGACGGTCAATTCCTCTAGTGCATGTTCGCTGGTAGTATGGAACCTCCAGGAGAGCACATGAGAGTGGAAGCCTCAGATGCGTGCTCAGTACCCCCAATTGTTTCCCTAGTGTGTGTTGTAGATTTACAGGGAAATAAATCCTTGTGGTGGGGGTAATGTAAATACCTAGAAATTTCAAGGAAATTTTAATTCCAAAATTCATTGGAATTTTACGATTCTGTAGATTCTGAAAACGCCTGATTTCGAGGCCCGATGTTCCCGGAATCAATTTTTGAAGTTTTGTTTGGGTACGTTCAGTAAATGTACATGTGGGTTTTTCTATCTTTTGAATTTAAGCTCAGAATTGAAATCTTAGGACACCGATAAACTCACAGCACCAGTATTAGCTTAAGGAGACCTCTACCGTAGTTGGGTTTGGTCGAGAGTAGAAGTTAATTTTGGATATTCTTAAAAAAATAAATAAAAATTATGTGTTATATAAAGTTTATATTGGTGGTGGTTAAATCCACCAAAGGGATGTTAAAGGTGGGCCCCCCACTCCACATAACCTCCCATGGGAAGATAATGTGTGGTGGGGCCCACACGATCACCTAACCCCATTTAACTCCTTGAACCCCCATTAAACTCTTGGACTCCCCTTTGAATTATTGAAGCCACCACCCTTCATTTATTTAGGGTGTACTCTCCACCTTCCCCCTCTCATTTATAATTCCAACCAACTAATTAAAGAATTGAAATCATTCAAATAATTTAATTGTGGATATTGAATTTTGAAAATCTTGTCAATAATAAAATACTAGTTGAGCCTATTATTTTAGTTGGGTGGTGGATCTTTGAGAAGGATTTGGGAGAAACTCTTGGTGGAAAATATTTTCTCTGAACGAAGAACGTCTTTCTTCAACAAATAATGCTTCACATCTCGAGGAACGAGATGCAACTCTTTCTACCTTCTTCAATCGGGTCAATAATGTGAGGAAAATCCAATGAGGAACGCCCATCATTTTTCCTCTTACTCCGCGTCAAGGGAGAAGACGCTGCCTGCAAAGAACGTTGCCAAAAAGGATGCTTCCTCCTCAGATGCACCCCGACGTCAATGAATTGACGTCATCAACAATGAACGAACATCAAATTGAGGTATGGGGTTTTGTATAATTTTAAATGAATAAAATTATACCCTCATTCTTGATGTATGATTTGGTTCATATTTGGCCATTCTTTGTCACATAACGCGGAGGGTGTGGGATGAACAAACACGACATGAAAACCCTCTATTGATTCTTGATTGTATTGGCGATGGAGGCGGTGTTGTAAGAGGCTACGGAGACCCAAGACAGTGGCGAATGGATGCGGTGTCAACTAGAGGCAGCGGCGGCCGTGTGTTGGCCATGTGAAGAGACTAGCGGCCGCTCGGGCTGCCCGATCTGCATGATGACCGGCCGGCCAATCCGGCCAGCCCGCTGGGAACCGCGACACTCGTATGTGCTACGCGGCAGAGGGAACCATGGCCCATAACTATGGGATGCTTGCTAGATGAATCAGCCGGCTACAGCCGACCGGGCAGAAGACCACGACGCCGCTTGGTGCCACGCTGTAGAGAAGACCACGACCCGCAATCCACAGGCCGCTCGGCAGGTGAACCGACTGGTTGCCTGCCGGGGGGCTGAAGGATACTACGGCGCCTCTTGGCACCACGTGAGAGGAACAGTGGCCTGCTGTGCAGGCTGATCGTGCCAGACAGAACCGGCTGGATTCGGCTGGCTGGGTAGGGAGAGGCGGCACCGCTCGGGGCTGTCGGGTGAACAAGACTGGCCCGCTCCGCGGGCCTAGTCTGCCGGTCGGCCGCACCCCACCATGTCGGGCCGAACCCCCATCTGGGTAGGACCCGCCTAATTGGGCCGGGCCAACCCCCAGCTGGGTGGGACCCGCCGAATCAGGTCAGGCCGACCCGCCATCCCACTTGGCTTGATTGGCCTAGCCTGTTTCGATTAAATGTTAATAACTTCAAGACCGCACGTCCGATCGACATGTCATCTGCAGAACTAGGTCCCTTGCGATGAGGAAGTCCTTTTTCAATACATTTTATGAATTTTTTATGACTTTGAAAATTGTCCTGGTTTGGATCGAGCGTAAATCCAACTGGGCCCCAAGAACGGAAAAGCCAATAACTCTTAGACAGGGCGTCCGATTGACGCGCCGTCTATCGCATTGAGTTTCTTTTAATGAGGCGGAACATCAGGATACATCAAATCATGAATTTATTGATATATCGATTCCTGACTCGAGGAGCAGACCCTCTCATAATCGAGCGTGATTTGTGTGGGAAACCTAGAGGTGGTTGTGATAACTTCTGTACCAGAATCCTGTGTGGGTTCGACAGACCTGACTTCTGTTCCTGTATCCTGTGTGGATCCGAAAGCTCAGAAGAATCATAACCAATCCTATATCTTGTGTGGGTATGATGGCTTAGCTGGTCATGTATCTTGTGTGGGTCTGACAGCTTGGATGAGATATCTGGTCCTATATCCCCTGTGGGTCCAACTGCTTAGCTGGTCATGTATACTATGTGGTTCTGACACCTTAGATGAGATAGTCGATCATGTATACTATGTGGGTCCAATAGCATAGCTGGTCCTATATAATGTGTGGGTCCGATAGCTTAGATGCTCCAGTGGCTACATCTAATCATCTATATCTCTCTACTATTGTGGCAAACCTGTGTGAGTTGAGTCGTGTATTTTAATCATTATCATCGTGGTGATTGACTTTATTTCCTTCGTGGAATTGGTTTGTTCTTGGGATCGAGAGTCGGATCCGGAATGAGTTTGGAAACTTAGGTATATTTATGGGCATATACCTAATTAGGGTTGGCTAATACTTCGGAATTGTATCTTTCTTATTTTTTTTTCTCCTTAGTGGTTATTGTGAGACTTTGCGGGTGTCGGGGTCCCTAATGAGTATCGTTATACTCACCCCTTCATGGGCTATGCCCGAACCTCGTTGTGTAGGATATAGACGATGGACAACGCTGACGGAGGCTCAGAGCACCACAACTAGACGGTACCTGGAGGTGGACCTTGCGATGAGTTAGCACAAGGAGGAGACTGACGGATGTGAGTGCTGAGGTGGCCATCTGTACCCACCCTTCAGGTAAGAATCCCCAGAGGATGATCCAGGAGCCGCTCTTTACTTTCTGCTATTTGTCCCCTTTTACATGTACTTTTTGTATAGTTGAGTTTGTATACTGGCCCATTTACTTTCCAGCACACTATATTGTATTCAGTTTTACTTAGTGTTTATTTCTTGTTGCGTACACTATTGTGTTTGTTTACTTTTAAAAAGGCAATGCCTTCCCAGTTTAGGGATTTACGCCTTTGGAGCTAGTTTTCAGCCCCTGGCCTATGGAAGGCGCGCTTTGGGTAGTCATGGAACGGGCCCCAAGGATGGGTCGTGACATATTCAAATAGTATTCAATATATATTATTTCTCACCAAACTAAGAAAATCGGTCCACCATTCAACCTCATTATTTATTGTGCCTTGAGTAATGGCTATTTATTTAAATAGTAAAAAGCACTTCATTATTCTCCAATAATGAAATAAATATTATATACCAGATTTCCTTATTACAATTGACATCCTTGGTAGATACATCAATAGAAAATAGAGATAATAAATCACAGTATGTGAAAAAAAATTAAATAGAACATAATCAATCATTATGGATAAGACATCTCAAAACAATTGGGGAATAATTATAAGTATATTATATGTAACCTAGAATTATTTCCATAATGGAAAAATGATAAACAATTAAACATATCACAAAGGATCAATTATAAGGTTTCATGAATCATATTACTAATGTTATTAACTATGTTATCTTAAAACATGGCATCTCTAGATATATATTAATTCGTTAACCAATGCATTTAACTATTTTCACGAATCACCCTTAATTCGGGTTTATTCATGTGTTCAATGTATATCATATATCAAGGTAAATAATTTCATCAAATATATATGGATAATAAAGAATAAAATTCATAAAAAATAATTTATTACATATATACATAAAGGCCTTCCATTTTCTTTACTCTAAATCAATGTGAAGTGAATGGGTTTCCAAAATAGATACCCAAAAGAGGTGATGTATAATTACATTTATTTGAATTCCCTTGAATATAAATATGATTGTGTAATAACAATATAAAAATTATGTATAAAAAATCAAAAGATGGTTTTCATTATATTAATCGGTAAAAATTTATTTTATTGAAAAAGATTAATGATAGTTAATTGAATACCACATTTTATATAATAACATTTTATATATTTCTTGAATGATAATAGGTTAATAAGAACATAAAATCCTTGTAATTAAAATAGAAACTACAAAGGATTACATGGATATAAATGGAGTGGAAGATAATCCCTTACCTATAGACATAAATTCTTAACGAACTTTTAATGATCCTTAGAACCATAAAACTAATTTAAAATTATATAAAGAGGAAAAATTAGGGGAATTTCATGATAAATGTATTGGAAGATTATTAAATTGAGTTGATATGTGGCTATTTTAAAAAAAAGAGAATTGGTTATTAATTTCTATATACATGCCTCAAAATTGTTGGTTTTGTAAAATGGAAAACCATTAGATTAATGATTATTTTTTTTCTGAGATTTGGTAATTTAATGATTTTTTGGGGATTATCTTTGAGATAATTAAAACAATTTTTTTAATATTATTAGAGGCATGAAATGTAATGGTTACAATGATTAATAATTTAAAAAATGTGATTTTAATTTTAGTCTTTCTAGACTAATATATATGTGTGATAATTTATTAAAATTCATTATATTAATAATATATATTAGATTTATTCTTGATTTCATTTATTTTTAATAGTATATAATTAATACCAATTTATGAATACACAAAACATAATAAGGGAAAATATTTTTTTATTATTTACTAGAAAATGTTTTTTGTTGAATTTTTAAAAAAAGTATAGTATTTTTTTATTAATGGTTTAATATAAAATATATTTATTATTTAATAAAAATAATTATTTGAATATGATAATTTTTAAATTTTAAATAACAATATTTATTTATTGAAAAATAACCAGTTTTATGATATCATCAACTTTTGGAGACATATATAAATTTTATGGGACTTCTGATAATTTCAATATAATTTATAATTTAAAAAATATTATTTTATAACAAAATATCACCAAAAATTATTGTGTATATCATAAATAATTGAAATTAAATATTTTCCCAAAATACAATAATGTTTTATCTATATCCAAAAAATATACCTATCATATCCATCTTATATTTATATCTATTTTTTGAATAAAATAATAAAAAAATTGGGATTGAAGAAACCAATCCATAGATTATAATAAGACAGTTACAATTTTATAATAATAGTGTCTATATACAGAAACCATATTTGATTTAGTATTTTCACTAAGGGTAAGGTCCGCGATGATGGTACTTTCATGGGGTGGTTGAGCTAACATTGATCTAGTGGTTATCTTCACAAACATAAACATCTCACATAGTTGATTCTAATCCATCCTACTTTATTATATCTCAACATGAGTTTGAAAATGGGTGAACACATATGATACAACCTCCTTCAATATTTTTGACATATAAGATTCAAAATTAAGGATCATATAGGTTGAGGCCATGATTTCTCCATTCAACACCAATTATTTATTTTCATTACCCTTTATATACAATAATTTTAATGATTACATTCTAATCAATGGGGATAAGGAAAAACAGTCATATTCTCTAACGGTCCTATTGACCAATAATCAAGTAATAGTTAGAAAATAAAGGTCACTTTTCCATTTATAACCTACATATAATCCACCATTCCCCATTCTCAACTATCACTAATTATTTTAATAGTATTATAAACTTTTCATTATAATTTTATCTTATTCAAAACTTTTAAATTTATTTATTTTTTTTTTATAGTTGAAGCTATTTTTATCTGAGAATTCAATATTTTCATGTTTAAATTTGTGTGAGTGTTTTTTTCATTTATCTTCATGTATTATAGTTTTTTTAATAGTACATATTAGTACAAGATATGAATCAAAATATAAAAATCCTTCTAGTGGATTCTATTTTATAATAAGAAAATGAGTTATTGTGAAACATGATTTATTTTATTAATTAAATATGACTCATTTGGCCATTACAATCATCCTAGTAAGAAATGTGCCCCCAAATATTTTCCCCAAACATGAAATAAATGGTGTAATTTAACTCTTATCATTTATAATGGGTCCTGGAATTCATCATTATAATGTTTATTCCACCATATGACTTTCAAATGTGTGGTTGTCTTGATTGTGAATCATTATTCACATTAATCAATAATCTAGATTATTTATCATAAATATGATAATACTAAATAAAATTCAATTCCATTTTCATTTAGTATATGTGATTGGACAGACATATACTTTCAGAATAAGGACATGTCGAAGATTTCATATAGATTTTATATTTGTGGAGCTAGTGATAATGAATAATAATATTCTCCAGCACACTCTATAATTTCATATAGTTCACTGTACCATGCCCTTAGTTTCACTTTAATTATAGTTATCAATAATTATTTCATTATGATATTTAATAGAATACATTTTCCACAACATAAATCATTAGGTCCTTCCATTAATTACCAGAAACACTTCTTTCATCTTTGAGAAACATTGATTTATCTTTTGATCATTTTTATCTTCTCTATAGTGACCTTCATAATGTTTGGTCCCAAAAATATTCCCTCCCTGAAATAATCCCATCGTGTTGGAGTTATACAACGCTTCATATATAGTTCCTTATAAGAAAATGTTTGAATATTTTATTCAATTATAATACCAAAGTGAAAACTTTTATTATAGGCAGATACAAAAATTAGATGATTTTTGTCCCAACTCCATTGAATATCGTATTAGAGAACCATAAAAATGCACTTCAATTTTTGAATAGTACTCTTAGACTCCTCGGTTCGTGGATTATGGGTTTTTTATTCTTTATTTCCATATTCATGGCGTTTTGGAGGATCCTCCATAACATGGAATTAAATCAAGGACCACATCCTGATCCAATGTAAAATAGTATCCCACAAAGTCTATATATTTATTGAATAAAAATTTTATACTGGTAAATAAGGGATAAATGCATTCATATAATAATAAAACGGGAAGAATTTTTGAATAAATGAATTACTACCCAAATATCGTTGTTTAACTAGGTTGGCTTAGGAAACCCAGTAAAAATGTCAATAGTTATTTTTTTCAACTTCTATACATATATGTGTAGTCTTTGAAACACACCATTGGGTATTTTTTACTTACCATTACGAGATAACATACAAAAAATCCTATTGCATAATAAGAAATATCCCTTTTATTGTTGTCCCACCAATAATGATCTCTTAGTTCATTATAATTTTTTGATTTAAATGTGTATTGAGAATAGAGAGTTGTGAGCTTCATCCAATATCTCTTTTATTTACATTGTAACATATGTTACATATAGCCTTTTACAAGTCATCTTTACTCCCTCTTGTTAATTACACAATGGGAAAAAATGATTTTTACGACGGGTTATTTTCAATGGGATTTTTTCTCGTCGCAAATAGTCTGCCGAATAGGTTATTTGCGACGGGACTTGGGGTCCTGTCACAAAAAGTTACGTGCAGTTTGGTGTGATTTATGCACCAAACCGTGCGGAAGGGTATTTGCGACGGGGAGGCATCTCCCATCGCAAATGTCGGGTTTCGGTAAATACAATTTGTGATGGGGGAATCCTCCATCGCAAATAGTGTATCCCCTGGAGTGTATTTGCAATGGGAATTGTCGTAAAAAATTACACGCGGTTTGTCATGTTTAACACGAAAAACCACGAGGAAGGGTATTTGGGATGGGGAGGCAACTCCCGTCCCAAATACCGGGAGGCGGTAAATACTATTTGCGATGGGGGAATTCCCTGTCGCAAATAATGCTTCCGCTGGAGTGTATTTGCGATGAGACTCGTCAAAAATAACCGGTGGTGGTATATACTATTTGTGACGGGATGTTGTCATGTCACGGATAGTGTGTTGGCAAGTCACATTTTGGGACGGGACCCGCCGCAAATACCCTTTTAACCGCCGACAGTAAGTAATGCGTCAGAAGGTATTTGCGACGCTACTCATTGAAAAATGTGCTATTTGCGATGGGAATCCCGTCGCAAATATTTCCGTCACAACTAATCGAACCTGTATATAACCCTCGTATGTTTTTTCTTCCTTCCCCTCAATTCCTACTTTCTATGTATCTCTAAAATCAAATTTTAGCGTGAAAATTTTTCAGTTAGTTTTTTTTATGAAAAAGTTGTGAAGCTGTCTGCAATTATAAGAGATCGGGATTAAAGGTATATATGTTTTTTTAATTTAGCATTTATTTCAATTTTTTTATTTTAATTCTAATTATTGTTGATTAGTTGTAATTAAATATGTTTTAAATTGTTTTGTCATCGATATTTATTTATAATAATAAATTGAAAGTATTAGTACTAATTCTTAGTAATTAGTAATAATTAATAATTATTAATGATAATTAGTAATGTATATAAATAATTAGTGGTAATTAGTGATTAGTAGCCGTAATTTGTAGTAATTAATATCAATTAACGCTAATTAGTAATAATTTGGAAAAAAATAGTGATAATTAGGAAGATATAGTAATAATTAGGAAAAAATAGTGATAAATATTTACAATTAGTAATAAATACTAATAAATAGTATTAATTAGTAATAAATGGCAATAATTTGTAATAAATAGTTATAATTAGTAATAACTAGATATAATTAGTAATAAGTAGCAATAATTAGTAATAATTAGAAATAATTTCTAATAGTTAGTAATAATTAGTAATCAATAGTTATAATTAGTAAAAATTACTAATAATTAATAATAATTAGTAAAAATTAGCAATTATTAGTAACAAATATTAATAAATAGTAATAATTAGTAATAACAATAATAATTAATAGTAATTAGTAGTAATTAGCAATAATTAGTAATAAAAAGTAATAAATAGTAATAAACAGTAATAAATAGTAATAATTAGTAATAATTAATAATAAATAGTAATAAATAGTAATAAAAAGTAACAAATAGTGATAAATAGTAATTAATAGTAATAAATAGAAATAAATAGTAATAATTAATAATAATAAGTAATAACTAGTAATAATTAGTAATAATTAGTAATAATTAGTAATAATTAATAACAAATAGTAATAAATGGTAATAAATAGTAATAAATAATAATAAATAATAATGAAAAGGAAAAAATAGTAAAAAAATAGTAATAATTAGTAATAATTAGTAATAAATAGTTATAAATACTAATAATTAGTAATAATTTGTAATAATTAGTAATGATTATTAATAATTTGTAATAATTAGTAATAATTTGAAATAATTAGTAATGATTTGTAATAATTAGCAATAAATAGTAATCATTAGTTATAATTAGTAATAATTAGTAATAATTAGTAATATTTAGAATCAAATAGTAATAAATATTAATAATTAGTAATAATTAGTAATAATTAGTAATAGTTAGTAATAATTAGTAATAATTAGTAATAATTAGTAATAAATAGTAATAATTATTAATAATTAGTAATAATTAGTAATAATTATTAATAATTGGTAATAAATAGTAATAAGTAGTAATAAATAGAAATAAATAAGAATAAATAGGAATAAATAGGAATAAAAAATAATTAATAGGAATATATTGTAATAAATATCAATAAATAGAATTATTTAGAATAAATAGCAATAATTAGAAATAAATAGCAATAAATAGAAATAAATAGAAATAAATAGAAATAAATAATAATATATAGCAATAAATAGTAATAAATGCCAATAATTAGCAATAATTAGCAATAATTAGCAATAAATAACAATATATTGCAAAAAATTGAAATAAATAGAAATAATTAGTAATAATTATGAATAATTATAAATAATTAGCAATAATTAAAATAATTTGGAATAATTTGGAATACTTATAAATAATTTGGAATAATTAAAATTAATTTTGAATAATTAAGAATCATAAATAATAATTAGGACTAATTAGGAATAATTAGGAATAATTAGCAATAATTAGCAATAATTAGCAAAAATTGGAAATAATTAGGAAGGAATTGAAATAATTAGAAATAATTAGGAATAATTAGAAATAATTAGGAATCATTGGAAATAATTATAAATAATTGGAAACAATTATGAATAATTTGGAATAATTACGAATAATTAGGAATAATTAGCAACAATTAGAAATAATTAAGAACAATTAGCAATACATAGCACTAATTAGAAATAATTGGAAATAATTAGAAATAATTAGAAATAATTTGCAATATTTAGAAATATTTAGCAATAATTAGCAATAATTATCGATAATTACGAATAATAATGAATAATTAGCAATAATTAGGAATAATTGGGAATAATTAGGAATAATTAGGAATAATTAGGAATAACTATGAATAACTAGGAATAATTTGGAACAATTAGGAATAATTACGAATAATTTAGAAAAATTTAGAATAATTGTGAATAATTATGAATAATTAAGAATAATGAGGAATAAAATCAATTTTAATAAATTGTAATAAATTGGCATAATTTCCAGTGGATTGGAGACACTCCATTTACTCGATGACACTTCTCCTTTCGACTCTCACCGACAGAAAACATTATGAAAAATATTCTTATACATATGAACATCCAATCTCGTATGCACATGTTTTGATATGCATTTAGAGGAACACATTTTTCATAGTGATTTTAGGCGGTGAAAATTACGTGGAGAAGAGTCATCGATGAAAAGGGGTATCTTTTGTCTGATGCCTCATTTACATGATGCTTTCTTACACTGAAATCATAATGAAGAATCTAATCAAAGGTATGCTTATAAATTCTTTTATGCATGAGAATGGATATGCGTACCTTTGAGAATATTATTCATTGTGATTTTAGTGTGAGAAAGTAGGAAGTAAATGATACAGTGGACAAAAGAGTAGTCATCAATCCATGGTAAATTGTGTTGCCCAAAATTAATGGTTGTTATTAAGAAGTACTTGTAATTATTTATCTTCTTTTTTTGGATAATGTTTTTCTAATTTCAAATTATTCAAAATATAATAATTATTTTATATTATGGAGAAAAATATAGAACAAGGAATTTAACCATAGTCATTATTAGATGATCGTTCTTGGATATATCAGCACATAAATCCAAATGGTTCTCGTTTAGATCCTGTATATAATGAGGGTGTTAAAAATTTCTTATTATTTTCAT
Source organism: Viscum album (assembly GCA_963277665.1). Lineage (NCBI taxonomy): Eukaryota > Viridiplantae > Streptophyta > Magnoliopsida > Santalales > Viscaceae > Viscum > Viscum album. Next base: position 457,602,065 of record OY728139.1, on the reverse strand, counting down.
CATCGAAACCAGAATTTGTTTTAGAAGGCATAAGTATGTGTCCTTTTAAAAAAATGTGCTCTGAGAAAGTTTGAAACATTTGAAAAGGTTATGGTAAATCTCTTGCATTTATGTTTTCAACCAGATTATGTTTTTTCATATCAAAACGGTGAACACAATTCCAGAGAAGATACTAATAACTTGATTCTAGATCCATCACAGTTTCAAAATTTGGTACAAGATGTTGTAGTTCCATCTGTTCAACAAACTAAAACTCATGATGATATTGAGTTAACTCCTGATTTGGCACCATCAAGGTTTTATTAGTTGTTATGTATTGCTGTGGGTGTATTATATCATGGTTGTAAGATAAGAAAATTAGAAGTGGTTTCAAAACATAGGGAGATTAAATTAGATAATTCAATGTAAAACAACTATTTTATCACATATTTTCTTTGTTTAAAACACTATTACCTGAATGAAATGTGTTGTATACAAATTAATATGAGAGAAAGAGGCTTGTTCGTAATTCAAGCCTTAGTTAATAGAAGATTCATTCATGTGAAAATTATTTCATCTTATATTTTGGTGAAATTGAGTCGTTGGATAGTTGTCCCACATTTAGAAAATTGAAGTATAAAGAATCTCAATTGGGGAAGTTTGGATCGATTCTTGTAAAATAGTTGAGATATTTCCCACTTACACCTAGGTTGTAGAGTTTATTTATGTCTTAGAGCACAAATTCAAAGATGGCATGGCAGAAAACCAAGATTTAAACTGGTAAAAGCTTGAGTCATCCATTTGATGGTGATTCATGGAAACATTTTGACTGACTGCATCCGTATTTTACTTTAAAAGCCTAAAACATGTGATTGGGTCTTTTTACTGATGGTTTCTTTCTATTTGGTTCTTATAGTAGTGAGTATTCATGTTAGCATGTCTTTATAACTTTGTCCAATTAACCTTTATAGAATTTGACGAAGGAGACCTATATATTTTTGACCTTATTAATCCCAGGACATCTGAAAAATATTCATGTTTATTTGAAACCATTGATTGATTAGTTAAATTCGTTCTGGAGTAATGATGTTGGTACATATGATATTGCTTTGAAATGGAATTTTATATTAATCCCGGCATATGGAATATTATTTGGCTGGAGTAAAAACTTTATGAAATCACGTCTATACTATATTAAGGAAAACAAAAAATTAATGCTCATCAATGGAAAAAAACCTTACCATTTTGAATGTCATCAAATATTACTTCCAAACGATCATCCTTTTTAGAGGAACAAATCTCATTTTAGAAAAGGCATAACTGAAAGGGATGAAAATCAAAAAATGATCTCAGGTACAGAGTTAAAATCCATTGTATTTTCATTTCCTCCCATCTCATTTGGGCCAAAAGTAAACCAACAATAAATTCATGGATTTGGGAATAAACACAATTAGATAAAATGGAGATTTTTTTGGGATCTACCATATTGGTCTGATTTGTTGGTCCGCTGCATGTTGGATGTCATGCATATTGAGAAGAACTATTTTAATAATTTATTTTATATATATTTGGATACAACTGGCCAGAAAAATGAAAATATAATGGCACAATTAGAAATTTTCCAAATTTGCAAGGGACTTGAACTTGAACTTTTTCAAAATGAAATATCATAGAGGTTAATAAAGTCAAAAGTAGCTTATTCACTATCCAAAGAGTGTCACTTATTATTAAGTCAGTGGATTGAAAATTTGAGGCTTCCAGATGGATATTCTTCCAATTTGGGTAGATGTGTTTAGAGTGGTAATATTTTTGGATAAAAAGGTTATGATTGTTAGGTTATAATGAAAAGAATTATACAGATGGGATTCAGAAGTTATTTGAATTATATGATTTGGGAATCAATAACAGACATATCATAATTTTTTGAGAAATTTGTGCGGTAATAACAAAAAATGATTCACTATGAAGATGGGATGAAAATGTTGTTGTACTTAAATATAGACTAGAAAAAATCTTCCCATCAACTTTATTTGACTCAATGAAACATCTGATTTTACATTTTCTACATGAAACTAAATTTGGAGGTCTGATATAGTTTTTATGTCTATACCGATTCGAGAGATGCCTGTAGAAATTGTAAAAACAATTACGTAACAAAGCATCAGTTGAAGGCTCAACTGGTGAAGTTTATTTGAAAAAAGAAATTGATTTTTTCTGCTCTCATTATTTTGAAGATGAACTTCCCTCCAAACACAACTGAATGAGAGGGAACAAGGATAATGTTGAAGATGAAATGAACAATCAATTATCAGTTTTTAATCATCCAGATCTAGGCTTCGGTAGAGTTCATGAATGATGGCTTTCAGATGATGAACATCAAAGAGATCATACATATGTTCGGATCAAATATGAATTAATGAACTATTCTATACTGTGAGTGCTTGCATCACTTATTCTATAATTTATGTTATATTAAGTAAAATTATATTATTTTTAGGTTATATGATAATCATATCACGGAACAGCCTCCAAAAATTACAGCAGCTACTCTTGAAGAATGTTGGAAAAAAACAATTCTCAATGGTTTTAAAAACTGGTAACATAAATTATTGATGGTTTAACATATCAATTCATTTTATTATTTATTATATTGATAATTTTTTAAAAAAACTTATGGTGTCTCAACAAGCTGATAAAATTGATAAGAAACTATTTAAATTGAGTAACCAATCATCCAAAATGGTTATATATTTTATTGAATATGAGGTGAATGGTTTTTTATTTTATACATGCACATATGGGGAATCAAAAAAAACAATGAACAATGGAGTTTTCTTGAGAATATTTCATCATAGGGAAACCGAAATTGACTTTTATGATAAGCTAAGTGAAATTATTGAACTGTTTAATCTAGAGAAAAATTACATAATGATGTTTAAATGTTTAAGGATGGATACTAAGAGAAGCTTTCATGTTCATATGATTCATGGAATCCTTTATATTAAATATAATAGTCTTATTACAGTAAATGAACCATTTCTACTAGCTTAAAAGGAACATCAAATGTATTACGCAATGTATTATGCCACTTAAATAGACCTTAGTGATTGGTGGGGCTTAATAAAATTGAAATCTTGAGAAAATCAATTTACTCAAACTGAATGTGGTTCTGCAGAAGTACAAGGAATTTAAATTTTTAAAGTGACTACTCAAAATAAATCTTTTTTCAAAAAGAGACATGAATATCAATGATGACACCCCACAATTAAAGGTCAATATAGACAATGATGTTAATGATGTTAAAAATGAATTTGAATTGGAAAGAGATGATAAAACAAAATCTCATATAGATATTGATGATGCTGAGGATGAATTTGAAGACATTGACATCGTCTGATATAAGGATGATGATGAAGGTGAACATTGACACAATTAAATGTTTGTTATAATCATAACTAATATATATATATATATATATATATATATTAGTTAATTTCAACTATCTACTAAAAAAAATAATTTTGTGTTTCAGATGGAGCCTGATCTACTTCATGAATTGCATGAGGCTTAGCTACATTTGGATTTGGAGGATTTGGGATCATCTAACCATCATCCTACTGACAGTTTGGGGGATACACCAAGGGGGAGCAGTCTTGCTTGAATGATGATTCTAGACCCAATCCCCAAGTGACGTTCATGTATTGGCTTCGATCCGTGCGCATGGAGGTATAGTAACTTGTTTATTTTAGTTAGATTTAATTTATTTATTTATATACTAATTGTTTTATTATTTATTAATTTTTTACAGTTGGGTCCATGTAGCTGTTGGACAGTTGTGCACTATCTTTCACAATTATTTTTCTCAACCATGGATCACATGGTAATAGATTCCCATTGATATGCAGCTCGTAAAGTTCAATCATTGTTTTCTATATAGATAAATAATATTTAGTTTGATATTTATTTCATTAATAACTTGATATTATAAATTATTTGTAAGGTTTATTGTATCCCATTGACGACAGCATATGTGATGATATCCACATGGCATGGGAGGTGTCTATGTGTGAGTGTTTCTCTCAATTTTTTCAAAATTTAAGAAGTATGACCATTAAGAAAAAAGGAGTGAAAATTATTTTATGAGTCTTATAGAGATCACCGACTAGAGTACATTTCATCTCACATTTGGGATGGATTATGTTCACACTGGTTGAGTGGTGTATTTCAGAGGAGATCTTCATTAGGTCAGCAGTACCGGGGGAGACAGGAAGTGACACCTTGAGCTGGTAGTCGTACATTCTTTATGAATAGGAATCATCTGGTAAGTATCTTTTTTGAATATTTTATATAAATTAAATATAAACAGTTTATATTATATTAATATAGGCAGTCGAGTAACCTGATATTACGAAGTACAATGTTTATCAGAGGATGTATAGTGATCTAGCCATAGAAGAGATTAGATGTGATCACCAACGTTAAATCGTGATCAGTATTATTTTTTTTTCAGTTTGAAAATTAATTGCATATAAAATTTCCACTATTTTAATTTCAAATTGGAACTCAAGGAGTCTTATGAGGTTGCCACTTCTTAGAAACAGGCTGAGAGTCAGGCTGAGATGATTGATCAGACTAGTGCCCACCATTTCGATGAGGCGACATAGAGACAGGTGACCTAGTATGCCTTTGAGAATGGATATGTAGTTGGTATCAACTCTCATTTGACTCCTGTGACTTATTATGGTACTTCTGTGATGTCAGTATCAAACTCAAGAGGAGATCGTGAAGAGGAATCATCTTCTATCTCGCAGTATCAAGAGTAGTTGGAAGCTCAGACTGAGCTTATACAGAGTTTGCAAGAAGCAACAGTAAGAGATACATTGAGAGCAATAGTAGCAAAAGTAGAAGTATGAAGAGAATATGTCTCGATGGAAGCAGGAGCTGAAGTAGCAGCACGAGGAGGAGATGGGTCGATGGTAGTAGGATCAGTATGAGCAGATAGAGTACATGCGTCATATGACTCATAGTTTAAGGATGATGTTTTCTCTACCATCTCCTCTAGCTCTTCCACCACCTCCAGAAGACTATCCCCAAGTGATTTTTTATTTGGTTAATAACATTTGAATTCCTTATTTTTTGTAATATGAACTATTTACAGTTTTTGTCTTTTATATTTGTTTGAATATAGCATAATTTAATTTTTTTATTATATTTTTTTATTTTTAATATTTTTTATTTATTATTTCTATTATATTTTTTAATGTTATTTTATTTTACTAATAATAATAATAATAATAATATTTTTTAATTTTTTTTATTTTTTCTATGAATATTGAAAATTTTAATATTGTTTAATTTTTTATTAGGTTATTAATATTAGTATTATTTTTTCATTAATAATAATTTTATTAAATATTTTTTTATTCAGTTTTTGGGAAGGGTCCCCATCATGAACAGTTTATATATTTTTTTTAAAATGGTATTGGAAACAGTAAAATGACTCATTGCCAAAAAGTATGTGTGACAAACCTTCCGCAAAATATTTAGGTATATATAACATATATTAATGGAGAACTATTTGTGATGGGACAGTGGGCCCGTCGCATATAATTCTTTCCAAGGGCCCATCACAACATGTTTATATATATATAATGTAAATAATCTGAGATCTATTTGTGACTCAATTTTCTTCAATGGCGTATTTGCGACGGGTACCCATCACAAATAACATGTTTCAAATATCCCGTAATATAGTAGTGTTATTAATCTCAAGAGACTCCCCATATTTTATAACTCCTTTCTTATTTTGTATCTTGTGATAATCTATTTTGGATTTCTTGATCTTATATGGTAATGATGGTCGGTAAATCATTTTTAAATGATTGATTATTTCTAATACCTTTAGACATGTATTTTATCATTACGATGTCCTTGAAAAACAAGTCTCCATCAATATTCATCATTTAATGAACTCTGGTGGGCTTCCAACTAAATGCATTTAGGAAATTGATTTATTTTCTAGGGTGATAATGGATATAATAACAGAGTCCTTAAGAATCTGTAACCATCTCCTTTTTCTAATTTTTTATTCCATGGATGGAGTATATTATTCAAATATTCGTTCACTTTGTATATATCACAAATCAACCCATAATGATAATGGATCTATATATTTAGATAAATGATCAAGAAATCTATCTCCATGTCATGGTCATAAAAATTATTGTCATTTGAAATTAACTATCAGGATACATATGAAATCACCTTGTAATTTTTCATGAGTTTATATCTATGTTCTTTCAATAATGAATCATTATAAATGATATACATTTCAGTATTATAGCGTAATAATAGCACAAATAAAATAAAAAAACCAATTTTTTAGTTTTTTAAAACATGCATCACACTCCATTTTCTTTTTAAGGCTAACTCCAATTCAATCCAAAGTTGTAATTCGATATCAATGTAATGTAATTATTTAAAAAAATTGTACAACATCATTCAATATAAAGTAAAATATGAATATTAGTTACTATTATTTACTAATGCCACTTCATTAAAACCTTTTTTATTGGATCAATTGTGCTTCATCCACTTATGACAATGTATCCTAAGAAATAATCTACTAGTCACACAGTATCAAATTTTATAAATGTTAAAAAATTCAATTTCATCATATTTTGTAATATTACCATTTTATTGTCCTATTTCTCCAAAAACATTTTAAAATATATCAACATATAATCAATAAAAATAACACCAAATATCAAGGAATACCATAAATACTATATTAATCAAATGCATAAATATGTAATTACTATTATTCATGTATAAGAGGTTACGAAAAAAACTCATAAATTCCATATATTGTCCAAAAATTAATTGTAGTGACATATTCTTCCTTGACAGTTAGCTAAGGATAGCCTTATCTAGAGGCTAATCATGTTGATTAATTGAGCCCCATGAATATGGTTGAACAAAACATCAATCCCCTAATGAGGGAATTTTTTCATCACTATTATCTCATTATGATCTCTATGATAAATTTAAACTATATTGACCAATACATTTTCCTTAAAAATATATCATGTTATCCCCATGGAAAACACTTGGATGAATTATATAATTTATCTAATAAATAATTATTTATCTCATTTAATTAATATAACACTAAAAATTACATTCTATATGGGGTATTTGATATTATATTAGTTCAAGGTATGTGTTTTTTTGAGAATAATACCTATATTTTTGGGTGAGATGTTGGTAGTTATTTAGAAAATATATAAATGTATTCTTGAAAAATGGGTACATTTCCTATATTTATAAATTATATTTCTTCTCCTTATTCACTAATCATTTCCTTTGCAAGTAAAATAATAGGTAGTTTTGAACTGGACTTGGGATGGGATATCACAAATTTAAAGACAATTATGGGTTTTCCCATTATGAAAACTAATATTTTCTTTTATCTAAAACTGCACTTGACATTATATTTTGTTATCCAATGAAGCACATGTGTTATATCAAATTATATCCCTAGAATAACCACCTGATCTGCAGAGACATTTCACTCAATAATGTTAATATTGGAATCCCCATATATCCATGACTATTGAATTGTTCCTCCATTAATTTTAATTTTGGACACTACAACTAACTTTTAATGGTTTATCTTATTGTTATTTTCATATTTTGATGAAATTAAGTAACATGCATAAATTTATTCCAATAATGAACATGATTTCATTGATTTTATGATGAGTGTTGTTCCTAGAAAAATATTCACATCTTTGAAATTATCTATTATAATAAAAAAATAACGATCTTAATCCTTTCGCCTTTACTAGGGTTTATGGAATTTACTGTTAATTATATTCTAATTGAGAAATATATTAGTGAAAAATTCATGCACCTCACACATTACAAATTATACTACAGGGTGTATATACACTATATTTACTTTATTATTTTATTAATATATTGATTCATTACATCTCTAAGAAATGTTTGATTAATATTTCAATATCCTCTACTTTTATAACACATCTTACTTGCACGTATGCAATTCCCCAAATTCCTCTCCCAAAATTTTCATCCCAAGGGTAGTTATTTTTTCCCTCCCACATAATGGTCAAAATTCATCATTAAATTTATATCCATTCTCCTTTTCATTACATATATTAAAATATACCATTTTATCATCAGAAAAAATATTTTCCTCCCTGATAGGAAACCATACTATTTCTTCAAAACTCCTATATGCATGGATTCTATGAGACTTCCATAGATTTATTCTATTCCCAAGAATTAATCGATCAATGTTCCTATCAGAAAAAATTAAAAATCTGGATATATATCATGAATTAATTATAATGATTATATCATAACATACATCATATTAACTCTCATTTTTCTTTATCTCAAGGAATTCCCTCTCCATATTGGTTCAAAGGGTTCATGAAAAATACTTATTGAAAAATTATTTTTGGAGTCTTCTAGCTTCATCACTTTCACATCATCTGTTAGAAATTTATTGTTGATGAGTGTGTACTAGTGACCGGTTTATTTCTCAAGGATATATTCTCAAAATATATATTCCACACAATATAAAAAACTTATTATAGAATATTACTCGATTCCACTAGTTTTTCACTGTTATGTGATCAGTGAATCAGCGAATCCATATAAAAAAGGTGTTTACTAAATCATAAATTATTAAATATCTTGTTTTTCCTTATTTTGTGAATCTTAATGATCAAAATAGTTTCATATATTATTCCTAAGGAGATATAATAGATTCACTATCATAATGAATTTTTCAAATCTATATTCCATATTATTTGATTGACCATTGTTTCATTATCCATTACATTAGTTATTTATACTAGTCCGTCTATTTAATATCATTTTCTAGAAGAAGAAAAATGAATTGGGTTTTTTAACTATTGTAAATTATATAATAATAATTATATAGGAATGTGTAATCCTAAAAGTTTTTATTAACCAACATCTAGGATTTTATAATTTAAATATTATAATTGTTATATATATTTTTTATAATTATTTGTAAAAAATATTTTATTAACTAGTTAATACACCCTAGGAGGTTAAAACTAGTTGTTTAGTGTATCCTTTTTTTCTTGCACCAGATACAAGTCAGGTGGATTTCTAACCAACCCTTCTAGGATTATTCCCAATATAAAGATCTATGTTTGATCAACATCCACTTCTCTTATCTTGTCATGGATTGAAATTCTTGTAAAACACTCGATATATGATTTACTAAAATTGTAGTCGGTTTTAATATATTTATACATATCCCAAGGGTCCTTATTATTTATTTATATTATATATTTACACAAATAATTTAACATTTACTTTGATACATACTATAGAGACCTTCCTTTATAATACATGATTTTTAAAAAATTTCCTTTAAAATTTAGAATAAATAATAAGAGGTATGTTAGTGGGAATACAATATAATGAAACACACACCCACTCACAAAATGAAAGGATATATTATATCCTCACTCTATATAACCCATTAAACTATCCATTTTTTATTAACAATATTGACCCAAATGCCCCATGGGACTCAAATCCCATTACACAACCCAGAGGCCGAGTCTAGAATTATTGATGACCTAGGGCGGGACCCATGACTAAATAAACCTTCCACAATCAATATTCCTAAATCAGCATGCATCACCATCATCCAACATCACTTCATACCTACATCATGGATTGTAGCATAGCCTTTATACCATAAATGGGGTTCCCTATAATTGAACACTAGTCTCCTAGATGTGGAGGTTGGTAGTGGGTACCAATCAACCATGGTTCTGCTTAATAAAGAGGTAAAAAGTAAATAGAAAATGAGTGATCATAACAAACAATACACAAGTAATAACATTTGGGAATAATAATATGTATATGATGAAAATGAAATATTTACTATGAAATTAATAAGTGAAATTATTTTTTTTACCAAGAATCAATACGATGGTTTCATTAAAAAAATTACATAGTAATTCACTAGTATATCATAAAACATTTCATCCTTGTAGATTAATTATATAGACACTTAATCATAGTTATATCATATAACACCCTTCATATGTCTTAATTCATGTCTTCCATATAAATCATATATCATAATTAATAATTTCATCAATAACATGTGAATTATTAAAAATGGGTTCGTTTTAAAATCATTTAGTACATAAGTATTTAAGGTCATAACTATTCATTATTTTTAACCCATTGGAAAGGAAAGTGTGTTCTATAAATGTCAATACACAATCAATTATATATAATTATATCTATAGAGATACACTTGAAAAAAATAGAGTTAGTTATTCAAAACAAAATCGGGAGGTATAGAAATTCTATCGATGATTTTGTTAGCATAATGACTATACAAAATGTTTAATGGTACAAGATTAATGAGAATGGATGGAAGTCCATAATTTATAAAAAATATATTTTAGAAGTAATGGAATGATCATATGTACATAAAAAACAATAGCATTGAAATTAAATGAATAACTATGAAGGAAGTACTTTGACATAAAGAGACATGAAGAGAATCCCTTTCCAAGATAGATAAATTCTTAAGGATTTAGAGTGTTCCATGGCACTTTATAAACTACTTGTAAAGGATTTTTAGAGGTAAAATAATAATAATTTCATTTATAATGTATTGGGACTGAATTAAATTGGTTGGAGACGTAGGTATTTATATATAAATGATAATAGGTTATTAATTTAAAAATATAGGCCATTGAATTCTTGGTTTTTTAAAATTAAAGACCATTGGAATTCCCATTGTTACAGATCCTTGTTTTATATATTCAATGAACGGGTTTTTACATTTATACATGATAGAACCAAAACCCAAATTTTAATATTACTTTGGACATGAGAGAGTATTTTTTCTAAAAATAATATTTTTAATTTCTATATTTTCATTTTAGACTTTAGGATGTTATTTCTATGTTTTGAAATAAATTTTAAAACATTTAAATATATTATGTTAATAAAATAACTTTTATTAGTCTTTTATTCATTTAGTTTATCTATTACATCATTATTAAAAATTTATAAAGTCATAAACTAGTTCAAAAAAACAGAAATGAATTTTTTAAATCCAAAATATTGTATATATTTTTTAAAAATATAAATATTTAAACCTAGATATCTTTGATGATGTGATATTAAAAATATTGTTTTTATAAAAATAATTATATATAAAGTAATACTATAATTTAAATGAAAACTGTTAATTATTTTAAATTAATTGTTTTTAAGAAAAAAAAATTAAAATTTAACCCTTAAAAAAATTAAATTCGACATTTAAAAATTATGTTATCCACTATATTAAAATATTTTTTATTTTATTAGTCTATCTCTTTAAGATTAAATTTATTTTAAATATAGATTTAAATTATATGTTTTACAAAAATATAATTATATTTTCATTATATCCAAAATATATATTTACCATATTCAGCTAATATTAATGTGTTTTTATAAATAATAATGAAAATTTTAATGAACAAACCTATATATAATATATATGAAAAAAAATCAATTTTATTATTGTAATGTCTTTACACACAACCAATTATTATACTTTCATACGCCCAATGGATTAGGTTTCTGATCGTGTATTTTGATCATAACCTTTCATATATAAATAAAAAATAATATTAGTTGAATCCTCGATACATATAAATATAATCCACACCATAATTATAATTTTTTCACATTTTTTAAAACATGGATAAATAAAAAACAGGAACCTAATAGATCTAAATCATTTCCAATTAAATTATTTACAGGACAAAACATTCTTAGAAAGACTATATTTAAATCCATTATTTATACCCAATGTGAATGAATAACAAGAATGGGTGATATTAGATACATAGTAATGTTATACATAATATTAATCAATCAATGATCATAATTGATCATAATATTAGAATAATGGTATAATAATATGATCATAACATACCATAATTATACCCAACTAGTCAAATAACATTACTCATGAATCATGGAATAAGGTTTTATCAATCAAATGACTTAATAAATAAGGGTACATAATTATTAATAATCAATCCCGATCCACTATTACATAACAAATGAATAAGTCATATGTTTTTGGCAATCACATATTCATATAAATTCACTTCATTAGACGATGTTTACTCCAAAAACAATTATTATGGATAAATACCATAATTGAAATGCTTATAAGGAAACATAACAAATTTTACATGGATTTACATATATCTAGTTAAATAATTCACCTATTTAGTTTTTTTAATAAACAATATATTAAGGGTTTCTATACATTTTAATCATTACCTATTACATTATTAGGATAAAACAGGTCCACCCTTCTATTGTTTATAATGCAACCACCTTCCAATTATTTATAAAAAAACCACCCAAAACATAATCATAATTCGTTCATATGTATTCCAAAATATAATGAAAACATATATCATTACATCAAGTATTATGATATGTAAAAAAATGGGATTCATAATAAAAATGAATGTATTTTTTATAGATTAGGGATACCTTTTAAATATCTCTAAAACATGTATTGGGGGAAATCACATTATTTTAAAATCAATTATAATGGGAAATGTTTTCTTTGATTTGAAAAAATGAAAATAATAACTCAACCTTCAAGTAAAATTATATTATTTATAGGATTAACAATTTCCTAATAGTATACACTTTGATAAAAATTCCCTCTAGGATTTATATAAAAATTCAAATGTACAGAGTTCATAAAATTACGTGACGAAAAAATTTAACTTAATTTTATAAAAAGTAAACCATGGTTAAAATTAATTTAATAAACCATCAGTGAATAGTTATAAAATTTTTTAAACACATTTATTGAAAATATGTAAATGGAAGGAATTATTCCATGCTGAAAAGATAAATTGAATCCTTTTCCCTTAAAATAACCTTATAGTCACTTGAGTAATTATAGAGATAAAAATGAATGGAAAAAATATTTTCTTAAATATACAATATTAATATAGAATTAAAAAAAATTTGGATAAATGGATCCTCTAAATTTGTTATTATAAATTTATTCCAAAATAACATTGAAAAAATGATATTGTAACAGAAAACCATTACCTCTATTTTTTCCTGCTTTATATGCACTACAAAATAATATATCAAAATGTAAATTTTTTAATTCAATTACAGAAACATATTATTATTTTTTTAGAAAAATGTGAAAATAAGCTCTCATAATAAAAAAAATACAACAATCTAAAACCATTTATTTTACATTTTTTTGATTAAGAGGAATTAAATCTCTAGGGGTAGACTTAGAATATATTATCTTCATCAATAAATCTTTTGTTTGAAAGGCCATCATCAAGAGTGTTGGCTTAACAAAAAAAATGAGTGATAATATAATTAATTGAGGGTAAATTTTAAAATTTTGTGATCCATATATCCATTATCTTCCATAATAGATGCATGTTTCCATGTCTATCGACTTACACAATATTAGTGGAGTAACTTTATAACCCAATATTATTACATGTCCTTTAGAATTCCATGTGAATAGAATTGATAATCAAATGAATGTACATTTATAAATCATTAAAAAAACCACTAAGAATATTTAGGCTCTTAATGACATCACCTTAATGAAATCCTATCACCTATTCATTAATAATATTTCATTTTCATCATCATTACAGGTGAAAACTACTATGTTATTCATGTATGTTTTTGTTCAAATGTTTTTTTACATAGATTTTAATCATATTTTCCTCAACTCTATAAGGTTAATAATAATATATATATCATATGTTTTCATTATATAAAAATTTATCAGAATTATATTAATGTTTTGATGAAAAATAAAATAAATCACTATTTAAATATTGTAATTTATTCACACACCCGTTTGTCACATCCATTTACCGATGGATGGAAGAAAATAGATATAAATATTAATTAACATTTTTATCATACATTTTATTAAATAACCTTAATATAAAAAAATTAAATACATCATAATATCCAAATCTTAATGATGGTGACGTAAAATTAATCGTATCACTATATAAAGGTAGTAGAGCACATGTACGTATGTGTGATACTTTAATATCCCATTTGATTGGGGATCAGTGTTAAATTTTTGTACTATAATATATATATATATATATATCGATGATACTGAATTCATCATATTTTTATTGAAAAAACACATTATTTGAGATTATATGAACAAAGAAAATTGAAAGATCTTGGTTAAGATCTATACTTGTTCCATTAAAAACCTCTTCTAATTTAAACCTTAATCCTTGAAGGATTTATTATAATAGAATACCGAAATATATTTTTTGTAGTTCAGTATTATAATTATGTATTTGGGCATAGCTCTTTTGATCTAAAAGGATAAAATTTTCTGAATAAGAAAAAAGAAGTGGTTTCCTATTATATCTGAGGGTTGGGACACACATAGAATTTTTCAAAAGACATCAATGATCTAAGGTAATAATCACGGTAAAGTGGCATAAAATAAACATAGATTATAAGTTATTTAAATATATAGAAAAATTATATTTGAAAAATAATATATATATATATGTGGCACTCATACCCTTATATCTTGGATTAGCCCCTATAAATCTGTTTTAGGTATAAATCTGGTTACAATGTTTACTATTTTTACAATTAACAATGAAAAAACAATACGTTGAACATATTAAATTATCATAATTATTATAATTAAAAATATAGAAATTATTTTATCAGATTGAATTAATATAATAGGTATATTTTAATTTAAATAAGCCCTAGAACAGCAACAAAAAACCATTTTAGAAATATGTACTTTTAATCAAAAATCATAACTTCATTTTATTAAATTCATTATAAAAACCATAAAATTTTTTGAAAATTTTATTAAGGAATATATAATATATAAATTCTTTTAGAATCATTAATAAATAGAGATTAATTTATTTTACTAACACAAAAACACATTTCACGTATAATAATAGCTTTTGGAAAAACGTGTTTTCGATCCTAAAAATGAGGTTATATCAAAGTAATGTATAATGATGATCATTATGTAATTATTAATATTTCATCTAAATAATGTATAATTATGTTAAATAATGATCAAATTCATAACATTAGTGTACTTTTATTAGAAATGGATTGAAATTTGTACAAATATATGGATTTTTAACTATACACTAAAAAATAAATATTTAAAAAAACACTTAAAATTAATCCTAAGAGAAAATCGAGAGAATGAATTAAAAAATTATTTTCATTTCATGAAATAAATTGTTAAAAAAAATTAGATATTATTTTAAAAAAAATCATGAAAATTTTTATAACAACCATTTTTGAAGATAACATATTTTTTATGAAAAAAATGACATAATAAACATCTATTTACTAATTCATTAAGAATAAATCAATACATTTAAACAATATAAAACCATTATTAATAATTTTCATAATGTTGTTATTAATTATCATGAGTAATAATTTAATGACATGTTTCTAACGATTCACTATATCATGTTTCATATAGAATCATGTTTTTATAAGGAAATGTAATTAATATCACATGTTTATTTCAATGGAAATAAACCAATTAAAATGAATTTAACCATAAAAATTACATCACTCTTACATTAAAAATTGTTTATATCTTTTCTTGATCACATTCCCAAGTTCCCATGTTGTTTTATCCTATTTATGATTCCTCCAATGAACATTAACTATGTGAGTAGTGTTGTTCCATTAAACATTATCTATATAATATGTGATATATAATTATTTCTCTTCATATGAAATATAATTTTCCAATAGTGAAACCTATGATTTTGGTATAAGTGAAAGGTTGGGTATGCTCTTCCTCAGTAGATATACATAAACCACATCATGAACATTAGAGAGATTAAATGAGAGGAAAAGGGATACGAAACTCCCAAAATCCAATCAAGAATATTGAAATGAACAATATACCACTTGCATATATTCACCTTCCTTCAAAATCTCATATCCTTATTTCATGGAGAAGTTCATAAGAATAATATCTAAACAACATATAATTATAACCTCATTGATGGCTATAAACATAACTATAATTTCATCTATGAGATTCCTTTATGTACTACTAAATGGGTACAACCTTCTCTTCGCTTTCCTCAGCTAGCTTAGGTCCAAATATAGTTCTTTCTCTATTTAGATCCCAATATAGTATAATTATACACTTCATTCTCTAGAGTGTTTCATAAGGATCAGCGTAAATGATTGAGAAAAATATGTTGTTGATTAAATCATTTACTAAAATACGTTGTTGGTCCCAACAAACATTGAAATATATAGAATAATATCTCAATATGTCCTACGATGTTCAATTTGTCCTATAAGAATTACCCTATAATTGAATGATTATCGATTCTAAAAAATAATCTTTATATATATTGTAACGCCCCGACCCCAGTTACCCAAAGTCGGTGCATTATTGCGTAACATTGGCATGATTACAAAAGATCAAGTCTCGAAAGACCGATTAGTTTAGTAGCCTTGGAAACATTAGATACATTCATAAATGTTACATTACATCATAAAGTGAAAAATCACAATTACATATTCTCCATATTCCACACTTCTATCCCCTTCATACTATCACTATCGGCCAGTCATAAAATATTTTTTCACATCCTGGGAAAAATAAAACCTTGAACGGGGTGAGCTCATATGCTCAGTAAGGATAACAATATAGTGGATGCTTTCATAAATAAACATAAACAAATAAGGCAAATGTATAACTAAAACAAAAGCCTTTTAAACTTGAACTTCAACATAATATGGAAAAATTAAAATGAGAAAATTCCATTTACATATTCACATGGATATTATAATGGTTGAATAATCACATGCAATATCAATAACCACTTTCATAATGATGTAATGCATAATTCCAGACTATCATAACCACGTAGCCAAGGCCTCGTGCCAAAAATAAAAATAAGATTTTGTCGAGGCCTCATGCCAAGACACTATTTTGTCTCATGAGACCTACCGATGCATCAAGGGGCGATAACAGGCTCCACCCGTCACTTATTAAATCCAATGCATTCCTCATATGAACAGGTTTAAATATATCATAAACCATAACATAATTGTATCACATAAAACATGCATATAGGAAACATAAAATTTCCACATTTAAATCACAATATATCAATACAACACATTGATATAATAAAAACACTATCAAGACCATTTTCAATACAAAGATAAAATAAAATTAAAACTTGGTATTTATTTTTCATTTAAAAAAAGTTATGGCTTGTAGAGCAAGCCAAAACTCAAATAATGGTCACGGTGGTGGAGAAGTCGTTGTCGCTGCATATGTACGACAAGAAAAACATTCCTTCTTTTCATTTATTAAAACACTTCATATAAAATCATTCCTTTTGAATAAACGTAAAAGTCAAAGGGGTTTATACACCGTATAAATGAAATTTGTGTATAAAACAAAATATGCCTCAATGAAAGAAGATTGAGACGAAGTACTTACAAAGATAATTTTTTAAATAAAATAGATCTATTATGGGTATTCAAAATAAGTACACATAAAGAAAGTACAATTACAAGATAGGACATAATAATATCATGACATAATTTTAAAGTAGGATATTAACCCGAAGAACGGAAATTGAGTTAAGAAGTTCCCTTACCTCGTGTCCGACTTGACTCGATCGTTCTTTAAAATCCTGAATAATAAACTAGAGTTAAGGAATACTTTCTTAAGAACCTTTTTCAAGTTCATTATTCCTTTTATATCACTTATTACTATGTTATGAACATTATGTAATTATTTATATTAATAACGGTTGTTTTTTCGATCATTGGTACTTGAGTCAAAAATAAACTTCTTATAATTACAACTTGTTCATGTGGTAAAATGTCCATTATATCCAGAATTATATTCATGATGTAGATATAATATATATCATATATATCTAGTATATACATTCATTTATAATATTAAATAACATTTATAGGTAATAAATGAAATACATCATTCATGGAGACGGTAAGCCGTACGTACGCATGAACGCTACATTCATTTCTACTTCGTATTTAATGGAATGGAATCATAACGATATAAAATAATATTATAATTGAACTATAATATAATATATAATATCATTTAATCCATCCTTTATACATCCCACACATGGCATTAATCATTCAAATCGCATTGAGGGGGCGGTAGTCCGCACATCCTAAAATGAAATTATCACGTTTACCCATAATGGAATTCATAAAGGTATGACATAAATGAAAAATACATAATCATAAGGAAAACTTAAATATAATATATATCATATATAAATATTGTGACATCTTAATGGCCCCTATAAGAGGTGTTAAAATAATATTGAACAATCATCATTTCGTGAGGCAGTAATTCACCAACCACAGAAATAGTATGTTCTTTAACCATTAGAAGGAGGTGTGTGTAAGTGTAAGTCAAAAATTTCTCATAAAAACATCTTAGTATATTTAATATACTGGTTTTGTTACAAAATAAATGAATAAAAGTAGTTTAAGTGGTTGGAGAAGCAAAATAAAACAAAAGAATGTAAGAGAAGACATTACCTTAAAATCAGGTAACTCTTTTTGATTTGAGCAAAGGATTCCTTGGGAAGACTTCTTCCCAAAGTGAGGCTTCTAGGAGTAAGAGACGGAAGTTGACAGAGTATTTGGGTAGAGTTTGGCCAAGCCAAATGACTTTAATGGTGTGAATAAGGCGGTAGAGGTAGGGGCCTTTTATAAGAGGAGAGGAGGGGCACTCTTGGAAATTCAGGAAATGTTACATTATTATGAAATGATTTTCGGATTTAAAAAGTCCCACAATGAAATATTTCGAATATAAGGTGATAAGGGTTCGTAATATACTCATATAATATTTTTTGGACAAGTGTACCTCTCATATTTTACATTATCTTTCCATTTTATTTAAATCGTTAATTAATGAGGTAATCGCTGCATCATCATTGTGTCATAAATGATATAATTTATTTAATGTCTAAAAATTATAAAAAAATTCTCATGATGTAGGAAATCATTTTATATTTCCAATTTATATTTATAGTCGAAAATTTAACTTATATAAGACCATGTAATAATTGTTTTAGTAAAACAACACATGTTTGTGACAATTTCATTTTTACTTTAAATAAAACGTTATTAATGTCATTTTCATACCCAAGTGGCTCCATGGGGTCCCCAAGTTGACCCATGGATTGTCTTGGTCATACATGACTCAACCAATAAGGTTAGGACAATTGTAAATGAAATTTCATATTTTTATAATATCATTTTTACCATAAATTACACTAATTACCTTTAATCGTGATTAATTAAACTTAAAAGTTACTATTCACCAAAAATTATTTTAATCCAATTGAACCACACTTTACTTACTAATTACAACCATGTATGTAATATTTTTGAAAATCAAATCATAGAAGTGGTAATGTTTCATTTAAATGAAAAATCAGTTTTTCACTATCACTTAGTGGTTTCACTATTCATCAAAATTGATGTTTTTCAGAACAATGCCAAAATTTCACCCTAAGCTATAATTGATATTCTGAATTCAAAAATGATATATATTTTACAAAATTCCAAAAATATATGTTGTATTAATTAATTTTATAATTAATTTCCGATGTCACAACAAATATCATGTTTTTAAGAAACAATATATATATCAAAAGATTGACAATTGTTTATGTCCAATTTCAAAGTGAAATTAATTCTAATGACCACCATTGAATATAATTGTAAAAAAATATTCTAATTATACTTTAAAACCACAAAATATTATAATTTATCACTATAAATTATTTTTGATTAAAAAATTTGTTTTTATGTATTTTTCACTATTCATAAAAAATTGGACATTCTTAGAAAAATACCAAAAATTCAACATAGGCTAATTTAGATATTCCAAATCCAAAAATGAAGTTCATTTTGAAATATAAAATATATATAATTTCAAAATGTGGGTATTACTATTCATAATGGCTATTTTGATTGGTCACGGTGTGTTTAGAATCTCTAACTTGCGTACAATGCAAGTTATTGCATTATTGAAAGGGAAGCGTATCATGGAAGCTCGAGGTGTTACATTCTACCCTCCTTCAATAAATTGTGTCCTCGCAATTTGAAATTTTTCTTTGAAAATAAAAGGTTGAAAATAGAAAATACCTTTTTGGAAAACCCACATCAGAAATAAGGTTAATACAATTTATCCTTAATAAGAGGGAAAGGGAAATGAAAAAGTCACCCCTAAATTATAATATCGATAAGGAGAACATTGGTGGAAATTAGAGACTTATAATTGGAAGGAAAACGTAAATATTTGTTGGGAGTGATAGAGTTCATCAATCACAAACAAGTGTAAAATTGAGGGCCTCAAAGCCTTCAATCTATGTTGATTTAAAATATTATTAGTTCAACAAGACATAAGGTATTAGGATAACACATTTTTTCTGTTTTAATATCCCTTTAATAATGTTTAAGAATTAATTTATTCATAGAATAAGAGATAGGTATATATATATATTTATGCTTGACAAGTAGAGTTTCAACCTTCAACTAATTTCTACCACAAACTCATATTTCACTCAAAAAGATAATAGAACTCAAAAATATTATATTTATCCTAATATTATAAGGTTCCAAATATTAACACAAACCATTTAGATTAGGGACACTATTTTGTAATAACCAAGGAATTTCTGTTGGCTAGTGGTAGGTAATAAAGTCCTGTCACACTATGGTTGTGGGTTCAATTCCTACATCTTTGTCCGACGCGACAGGTTATCCCCCAACATGCAGGTTGTCCTTTTCCTAAAACTATAGTATTATAATATTCCAAAAATAATCTTCATAAACTTTTTATCCCTAAAAAATACTATCCAAATTTCAAATTAATCTATTCCATCCTTTATGGTTATCCAAAATACCTCTGTCAAGACTTTTTCTAAAAGGTCTCTAAATTAAAAAATCAATTGTATCATCATATTCATCAAACAAAGTAAAGTTTCTCTTATTGTCATATAAAAAAATATGATTACCTTCATCATATTAAAACCTTAATGAAAACAAAAAGTACTGCAGTACAATCCTTATATATATCACATTATTATTATAACAAGAATATAATCCTGAAGTCCAAAAGCACCAATACATTAATTATTCCACTTCAACTATAGTAACAACATAAGATTGTCCTTGATCCCTTCGCCTTTTCTGAGGTATGTTTCCTTGACGCTTAGGACATTCATTTGCATAATTCTCCATTTCCATACAATTGTAGCATTCAACATTGATAGCGTCTTTCTTTCCCTTATAATCACAAGACTGGTGACCTTTTTCTCCACAATTATAACAAACTCTCATTCCTTTTAGGAATGTACCGAGGTGATTCTTCCCACAATTATCGCATAATGGAAAATCCTTCTTTCCCTTTTTTCCTTTATCTATCTCTTGTTCCACTATTCTCTTCTTCTCTTGATTTACTTTATTGTCATTAGATTTAGAGAATTTTTTTCTGTCTTGATAGCACTTGAGACAATATATTTGTATGATGAGAAAGATTGTGAGACTAAGGATCGACAGAGAAATGGTTTTAACCCATCAAAGAAACAATAAATCTTACTTCATGGGTTACGTATATAATCTGCTGCATGCCTTGATAACATTGTAAAGTTAGCCTCATACATTGCGACATTCTCATCCTCTTTTTGTCTCAGACTCAGAAATTGCATTTCCATATCTTCTCGATGTTCACGAGGGAAGTATTTTTCTAAGAAAATCTCTTTGAACTCCCTCTTTTACATATTTGATACTTCATCATCTTCCTTTGTGTTTTGAATCAGCGACCACCACTGATCGGCATCTTTAGTGAGGCGGTAAACATCCATGACAACTTTCTCCATTTCATTACTCCCCATGGCATGGAATATTTTCTCTAAGGAGTTTATCCATTACTCAACTATTAATGGGTTTGTACCCCCATTAAATGTTGGCGGTTGTTTCCTAATGAAGCAGTCTAACATTGATCCTCCACGTTGTGGATCAAGGTGCTCCATACGAGTAAGGTTATTATTCATAACATGAGTGAGTTGTCCCAGTATGGTGATAAGCTGATCAGCACCAGTTATATCACTAGCTCCTTTATAATTATCATAAATATGAGGGAAATCCCTACATGGAGTGCATGTATTGATACGATTTCCATTCCTTCCACTAGGCTCCATTTCTAAACAATGTCATAAACTAGATTAGTTTATTAATCGATATACACAATATCAAACTTGCAAAACACTTAACATAAATTAAACTACTTATGGATATAATCCATAATCCTAAAAATGTTTCCTTTAAGGAAGTATACACTCATAAACCCTTCATAATGGTTTGTAAATAAATTGAGAATAATCCTAAGCATATCCCCCGGGAATGTCGTAACCAAGAGTGCAGCAAGGCCCGTTGTCGTGCACCAGTTCTCATTCCAGTCCAGCTCACAACGGTGTTTTTGGGGTTTACCCCTAGGTACATTTTTTCCAGAGCCACCTCTACCTGCTCATATCCAGATAGGGATGTATTGCTCGGAAAACTCAAAAAATCCCTATAATACCAAAATTCTAGGAAGTTCCTATATACTAATCCTCAAAGTCTATCTTTGGGCTATGTGCTCTAATCATAGTTTATCTAAATCTAGCTTCCAAGGTTAGTACTAAACTGCCTCTAATACCAACTGTAATGCCCTGACCCCAGTTACCCAGATTCTGTGCATTATTGCGTAACATTGTCATGATCACAAAAGATCATGTCTAGAAAGACCGATTAGTTTAGTAGACTTGGAAACACTAGATACATTCATAAATGTTACATTACATGATAAAGTGAAAAATCAAAATAACATAGTCTCCATAGTCCACACTTTTATCCCCTTCAGACTATCCCTGCAGGTCAGTCATAAAATATTTTTCACATCCTAGGAAAAATAAAACATTTAAAGGGGTGAGCTCAGATGATCAGTAAGGATAACAATATAGAGAATGCTTTCATAAATAAATATAAACATATAAGGAAATGTATAACTAAAACAAAAGCCTTTTAAACTTGAACTTCAACATAATATGGCAAAAGTAAAATGAGATAATTTCATTTACTTATTCACATGGATATTCTAATGGTCGAATAATCACATGAAATATAAATAACCACTTTCATAATGATGGAATGCATAATGCCAGACTATCTTAACCACGTAGCCCTGGCCTCGTGCCAAAAATAAAAATAATATTTTGTCAATGCCTCATGCCAAGACACTAGTTTGTCTCACGATACCTATCAATTCATCGAGGATCTATAGCGGGCTCCACCCGTCACTTATTAAGTCCAATGCATTCCTCATATGAACAGGTTTAAACATATCATAAACCATAAAATAATCGTATCACATAATACATACATAAAGGAAACATAACATTTCCAAATTTGAATCATAAGATATCAATACAACACATTGATATAATAAAAACACTATCAAAACCATTTTCAATACCAAGATTAAATAAAATTAAAACTTGGTATTTATTTTTCATTAAAAAAAGTTATGGCTTGTAGAGGAAGCCGAAACTCAAATAATGGTCACTGCAGGGGAGAAGTCATTGTCGCCGCATACGTATGACAAGAAAAACATTCCTTTTTGTCGTTTAGTAAAACACTTCATATAAAAATATTCCTATTAAATAAACGTAAAAGTCAAAGGGGTTTATACACCGTATAAAAGAAATTTGTGTATAAAACAAAATATGCCTCAATGAAATAAGATTAAGACGAAGTCATTAAAAAGATAATTTTTTAAATAAAATAGAACTATTATATGTATTCACTATAAGTACACATAAATAAAGTACAAATACAATATATAACATAATAATATCATGAAATAATTTGAAATTAGGAGATTAACCCGAAGAATGGAAATTGGGTTAAGAATTTCCCTTACCTCGTGTCCGACTTGACTCGATCATTCTTTAACCTCCTGAATAATAAACTACAGTTAATGTCTACTTTATTAAGAACCTTTTTCAAGTTAATTATTCCTTTTATATAACTTATTACCATGTTATGAACATTATGTAATTATTTATGTTAATAACGGTCGTTTTGTCGATATTTGGTACTTGAGTCAAAAATAAACTTCTTATAATTACAAGTTGTCCATGTGGTAAAATATCCATTATATCCAGAATTATATTAATGATGTAGATATCATATATATAATATATATTCAGTATATACAAGAATTTATAATATTACATAATACTTAGAGGTAAGAAATAAAATGCACCGTTCATGGACACGGTAAGCCGTACGTACGCATGAATGCTACTTTCATTTATATTTCATATTTAATGGAATTTAATCATAATGATATAAAGGTATATTATAATTCCAGTATAATATAATAAATAATATCATTTAATCCATCCTTTATACATCCCACACACGGCATTAACGATTCAAATCACTTTGAGGGGGCGGTAGTCCGCACTTCCTAAAATGAAATTATCGCGTTTACCTATAATGGAAATCATAAAGGTATGACATTAATGAAAAATACAGAACCATAAATAAAACATAAATATAATATAAATCATATATAAATATCGTGACATCTTAATTTCCACCATGAGAGGTGTTAAAAGAAGATTGAACAATCATCATTTCGTGAGGCAGTAATTCGCCAACCACAGAAACAGTATGTTCTTTAAGAACTAGAAGGATGTGTGTGTAAGTGTAAATCAAATACTTCTCATAAAAAAATACTAGTATATTCAATATACTAGTGTTTTTACAAAAGAAAAGAATAAATATAGTTTAAGGGGTTGGAGAAGCAAAATAAAACAAAACAATGTAAGAGAAGACATTACCTTAAAATCGGGTAACTCTTTTTGATTTGAGCCAAAGGCTTCCTTGGGAAGACTTCTCCCCAAACTGAGGCTTCTAAAAGTACGATAGGGAATTTGAGAGAGTATTTGGGTAGATTTTGGCCGAGCAAAATGATAATGATGGTGTGAATAAGGTGGTAGAGGTAGGGGCCTTTTATAAGAGGAGAGGAGGGGCACTCTTGGAAAGTCATGAAATGATACATTATTATGAAATGCTTTTTGGATTTTAAAGGTCCAAAAATGATATATTTCAAGGATAAGGTGATAAGGTTTCTAAATATACTCATCCAATTTGGTTTTGACAAGTGTATGTCTTTGATTTTACATTATCTTTTCATTTTATTTAAATCATTAATTAATGAGGTAATCGATGCATCATCAATGTGTCATAAAAAAATTGATTTATTTAATATCTAAAAATTATAAAAAAAATTACCATGACGTAGGGAATCTTTTTTGATTTCAAATGAATATTTATAGTAGAAAATTTAACTTATATAACCCCATGTAATAATTGTTTTAGTAAAACAACACATGTTTCTGACAATTTTATTTTTACTTTAAATAAAAAGTTATTAATGTCATTTTCTTACCCAAGTGGCTCCATGGGGTCCCCAAGTTGAACCATGGATTTAATTGGTCAGATATGACTCACCCAATAAGGATAAGTTAATTTTAAATGTAATTTCAAATTTTTATAATATCATTTTTACCGTAAATTTCACTAATTACCTTTAATCGTGATTATTTTAACTTAAAAGTTTCTATTCACCAAAAAATTATCTTAATCTCATTGAACCACATTTTACATCCTAATAAAAAAAATGTATGTCGGATTTTTGAAAATCAAATCACAGATGTGGTAATGTTTCATTTAAACGAAAAATCAGTTTTTAACTATCACTTAGTGGTTTCACTATTCATCAAAAATTCAAGCTTTTCAGAAGAATGCCAAAATTTTACCATAAGCTATAATTGATACTCCGAATTCAAAAATTATTTATATTTTAAAAAATTCCAAACATATAAGTTTTATTAATTAATTTTATAATTAATTCCCGCTGTCACAACAAATAGCGTGTTTTTAAGAAACAATATATATCAAAAGATTGACAATTATTTATGTGCAATTTCAAAGTGAAATTAATTCTAATGACCAAAAATGGATAAAATGGTAAAAATATATTATAATTATACTTTAAAACCACTAAATAGTATAATTTATCACTATAAATTATTTTTATTAAAAAAGTTGTTTTTAGTATTTTTCACTATTCATAAAAAATTGGATGTTCTCAGAAAAATACCAAAAATTCAACATAGGATAATTTTGATATTCCAAATCAAAAAATGAATTCCATTTTGGAATATAAAATATATATAATTTCAAAAAGGTGGGTATTACTATTCATAATGGCTATTTTGATTGGTCGCGGTGTGTTTAGAATCTCGAACATGCGTACAATGCAAGTTATTGCATTATTGAAAGAGAAGTGTATCGTGGAAGTTCGGGGTGTTACATATATCATGATAAATAATCCTCCAAAAAATAAAGTAAAACTACATAACCTGATTCAATACAGTATAATGTGGTAATACACCCATAATTAACACTTCCTTGATGAATATCATAGAAATTTGATCAGCGTATAAATCATATATGATAAAAATAAAATCTTTTAACTTTATAATGAGAAAAAAATTAATCTAAATTTCATTATACTGGTTAGATTATTTAGGGTGTTCAGGGATTAAATATTGGGTGATTGTTTCCTAAATCCATTATAGTATTCATAATAGTTGTAAAATCCACATAGTATTATGTTATTTATCCATAATATTATGACATAACAATTATTGAGTTACATAATTTTCAATATCTATCATTAGGTTTTCAAACCAAAAATTTAATTTTAGATCTATGAACCTATTCACACTTATATGATGAATAAATAATGATGATCTATGAACTTATTCCGATAGTTAATTATTCATGTCTTTTATTTAAGAGAAACATACATGGTTACAAAAACATATTATCCAACCATAATCAAGGTTGAATTGAAGAAAATATATCACCATATTTTATTTCTCCACAACCACTTTCTATGCCTTTTTTTTGTATAGGGAATAATTATTGAACAATAATTTGAGAGAAATATTATTTCTCCTATTAAGGTAATACTTATAGTTCTATCCATTTAAAATCAATAAAAATTATATTTTTATGATCCTCATCAATGATAAGATAGAATTAGATTTTCAACACATAATATCAGCCTCCTTGTTCACTTTTCAAGGGTAGTATTGTACTATTAAATCATAATTGTTAATTATTCCTAACCATGTTCCCTTAAAAATGTTAAACTCTTTTCTAATGGATAGTAAACTAAAAAATTTATGGTTACTATATATGTAAAACCATTCTCTATAAAGATAATGGATCCATGTCTTTAATGAAATGTTTACCAATACTAACTCTTAATCCTATGTTTGGAAATTTGTATCCTAAATATTCAACTAGAGTGTGTCCTAAGCTATCACCATTTGATTATTCATAATAATCCATCCAACCAATTTATATTTTTCATTATTATAAATCACAATCTCTTATCAAATTCATTGTAGTGTATGAATATATTCACTAAAAACCTTCTATTAAGTTACTTGAATTTTTCTTCACATTCATCTTACTAATGGAATTAAAATCCATTTAGAGTTAACTTAGTGATTATATTAGATATCATTTATAAATACTTCATAATGTGTCGATAATATCTATCCAATTTAATAAAAATAGGTATCTCAATCCAAGTTGATGATCTAGGAAAACTTCTAATAACTTCTATTTTTGGTGGACCCACTAATATACCCTCACATGAGATTAAATGAAACAAAAATGAATCATTTTATTTAAAAAACATATTTGGTAAATTTTTCATACAGATTCTTCTTCCTTATGGTTCTCGGTAAAATCCTGAATAGATATTAATGTTCGTAATTTCTCCTAGATGATATTATAATATCATTTATAATGAAAACCTAAAATAGATCAAGGTAACATATAAATAATTGATTCATTAAATTTATGAAGATATTCAGGAAATTATTAATTCAAAAAGAAGTATCCTTAAATTCATAGAGTCCAAAACATGATAAGAAGGATTTCCTTCGTATTTATTCACTTTTTTCAAATCTATCAATAGTATCCAGTTCAATGATAAATCATCAAAAAATATTTATATCCTTGTAATTAATAAGAAAATTATCAGTATGGGGAAGATTATATTTAATCATAATCCCCATATCTGTATGTTATAAATAATCTATGTATCGACACATTTATCCATATTTAATAATAATATATTGAAAATGTTCACCCTAAGGTGATTGACTTGGATGAATGAAACCATTATCAATATTCTTTAAGATTTTTTTATTTAATTCCCACAATTCAATTGTGGACATATTATAGGTAATCATTGGAATAGGTGTCATACAAGGTATGAATTCTATATAAAACAATAATAAATAATGTTGATTAATACTATGATACTATAAAAAAATCATATCAAAAAACCCCAATCTAATTGGGATATATTTTATATTGTGTTTCAAAAAAACTATTGGAGATAAATATCACTTTATATTTGAAATTAAGACCCATCAAACTATTGTGGATTCCATTGGAATATCATATCTTACTCTTCACTGATATATGATCATAGGTTGGTTCAGAATATCAAATGTTACAACCCTTCATTAGAAATTAACCAAGTAATTATAAAAATAAATCCAAACCATTCCCAAAATAACATAAAATCAATCTAAGTGAGGAATAATAATATTTTTATGAAGAAATATTCAAAAATAATCAAGGCAGAATCATAGTAGACTAGAGATGTGACCATCATACCATTATGATTTTTTAATTCTATTTAATCATCAAATCATTTATGTGGTAATTCCATACCTTTATAAAATTATTCATATTTAAATTTTATGTTATAATAATAATCAAATAATACATTAGATGTTCTAGGTTGGATGGTAAGTGTACCTCTAACATAATCTATAACAACCCTCGCATCAAAAACATTGACGGAAGAATATTTCAATTTGTCTTTTGGATTAAGAGGTTTCTGAAATCAATCATCATCATTATCCCATGAATTTCAGCACTGGTTATCATAATTCCAATACTATATGAAATTGAAAAAAATAGACTATGGTTGGTTTATTCTATTGAGATTTTTCAACATTCCATTCCACTATTGGCTTTATAAAATCACATTGACAATCATATTCTTGATTTCCATCCTTTACACATAAATACATTTCTAGTTCTCTTAATAAAATTTTTATTTGTTTATTTCCACAACTATCAATTTACTTCATCCATGAATGGATTTTCAAGTTATAATTTCTGTTGAATTCCATAATTCATTTCTCATCCAAACCATGATAACGATTAGTTGATAAAATATCTATATCTACCATTATCGCACATTAAAAATTATCTTCATAGCTATCATTGTCACTTATGTTAAACACCTAATGAAGAATTATTTTTCAAACATTAAAGAACTGAATAGTCGTATATTGTGGTTAAGTGATAGTACCATAATCATACCTCATATGTCTTGTAAACTTTACCTCATAGGTACAAACAGAATCAATATCATTCGTCTTTAGATAAAGAAATTCCTTCTCTATTTTCATAATAAAAGTATGGGGGAAGTAATTATTGAAAAATATCATTTTAAAATAATGCCACTCTATATAGTTATTCTATATCATTTTCTATTATTCTTATTAACACTCTACTATTGATCTAGTTACTTCCTAATGATCAACACATAAGATAAAATTTTCTTGATTGGAGGACTGTAGAATAGAAAATTTCTTATCAGTTTTCCAAATACACTACTTGACAATTATTTTATTATCATACAAACTAAAACTTGGTTGATGATCCCATGTGAAGGTCTTAATATCATAATAATCTGCCCTTCAAACATTTTTATTTTTATCATTTTTATGGACTCTGAATGTTTAACAAGAATTAAAAAAATATTTTTATATTCCAAGTCACTTAATAGTTAGTTTACTATTCGTAAAACATTAAATACCACAAAATAATAATTTAAAAAAATATAAATGGGAATATTTAGAGATCAGGCTATAAGATGTCACATAAGTCTAAGGACTGTAGTGGCCAAAACGTATTTGTGATATTTTTTTAGGTTTATTAAATAACCATGTGAGTGGGTTTTTCTAACTTTTAAACCTATGCTTGAATCAATAACCTGAGGGCACCATTGAGCTCAGAGTGTTGGGATTCTCGTAGAAAGGTTCCTATGGTGGACGATGTGGGCTAAAAGTGGAATTTTTTTTCTATAAATAAAAAAATAAAGTAATAGTTAGTTTATTTTAAAATCATTATATCTCTTAAATGGTAAGTCGGATTAGAAAACTGAGAGTACCATTGAGATCATGAGGTCATGTTTCCCTTAGGTAGTTCTTAACCTCAACTGGTGCAGGTCGAGGGTGAAAGAGAGTATTTGAAATTTTTTTCAAGGAATAAAAATGGACCACATGGGCGGTTTTAGAAACATCTAAATGGGTTCCCATATTCAAAATACCAGGGAGTAATTGCATCTAAGATGGTGAAATTACCTATTAATAGAGGAATAATTAACCAGCAAAGGTCAAGGGAAAATGATAATTTTATGTTGTTTTAAGAAAAATAAAATAAACTTAAAAACTTTATTTTATTGAAAGATTGTTTCACTACAACGTAGCAATGAGTTGACTTTTTCATACCATAAATGAAATAGAATAATGACTCTTTAACTAAATAGTAATAAAAATATTGTTTCATATGTGAAATAACATAACGATGTGAGGACTAAGCCAAATAGAAACACTGGCACTCGTTTCTCATTTAATGAGATTACAGGGTTGGGGAAAAAGATTTAGATTTGTAATTATTCTGATGAACAACAAGAGAATCCATTCCAAGGATGAATGATGGTGAATTGGAAATCGGTGATGACACTCTTGAAGAATGGATCTTGGACCATAGATCGATGAATTCCAATATCATTAAACGGATTGTGAATCCCCATCGACGGATCCCCACTAGAAATGATCCTTACCTATGATCGAAGCTTCTCCAAGTAGGGGTTTTTATTTGAATTATATCTTCCACCATTCTTGGTTTTCAAATGAAAACCACAGATCATCCCCAGAACAGGTTGACCCATAGTTTTATGGTTTATATGGGATGATTTGGTTTTTATTCTTGATCCTTATAACGGGAGTGGATTAACACCATGAGGAATGATGGTATGGGTTTGTTCCTCAATGTGTTGTTTTATTTTCCTCATCCAATTGATGAATGTTATTCATGTTCTTCATGGGTCAATGAATAGATGGTCATCGCAGAAACTCTCTTGCCGCAAAAATGACATAGGCGTAATGAAGACGATGGTAAAGATCAGATCAAAGCGGCATGAGAAATACCACTAATTGAATGATTTCTGGTGGGAGGGATTTCAAAAGGATATTTGAACCCCATAGGAGGAAGAATATGGCCCGGGGGATCTAGAAAACCCAAAAAATCGAAGAAAAGACCACCAGAGCATGTTTAGTGGTCTGTAGAAGTTTTGTTGGCATGCTGGTACTGAAGGTCGTGTGTCAGATGCTAGGGTCGAACACCCTGGTGGAGGTGGCGGAATAAGATGTGTAATGTAGCTACCTTCATGGAGGAGCTGTAGGCTCCAACCAAGGAATGAATTGGACCTACAAGAATCTGCAGGTCATGCCTGAAAACCTAATTTGATTGAGTGGACTGATTGACCGTGGAGGCGGTGCTAGTTGACACTATGTTGGGGCTGGAGAAACTGTTCCACCATAGTGGGCTACGCTGGTAGTGGGCTAGATCCGTAGCCCAGTAGCTCGAGCCCTATAGTCTAACCCCACAGACCTGTAGTCTGAGCCCCACGGAATAGACCTATGGCCCATCGGTCCATACTCAGACCCTACCGATCCTGTTTTCCTAAAACAACCGTAACATTCAAATGAAGCGATCGTTTGACAATCCACCTGAATCATTGGGACCCTTTTGATGAGATAGTAATTTTGACATAGTCTATTTAATTTTTTTTAGTAAATTGGTGGATGGTCTATTGATTTTAAGGGTAGTCTCTATCGATACAAGTAGAGTTAGGGTATTTCCATTAAAGAGATTCATGGATAGTTACTCCCTTGATGACTTAGGGAGTGGTTACTTTTATCTCTCTGCTTAGGTAAATATGGGACTCCCCACATTAGAGGACTGGTTTCATTTCCATTAGGTAGTTTCCTCCGGGGGTGTTAGCCCCCTTAAGGATTAAGGTATGGGTTCTCAAAGATTTCTTTGAAGGAAGAGTAGATACTCCCATGTGGGACTAGGGAGAGGGTTCTCTAACTTTAGATTCATTACTCCCATGTGATTCTAGGGTTAGGGTCCTCTATATGCATTGTTACATAAGAGTCGGTACTCACCCTTCCTGCTAAGTAGTAGGTCTTATAGCCTTGGGTCAGTACTCACCAAATGTATGGGGGTGTGGGCCACCCCTAGAGAATATAATAACAAGTTAATTACTCCCTTAGTACCTGTGTGTGGGTTCTCTAGTCACTAATCAATACTCTCCTATAGGGTTGGGTGAAGGTCCTCGATATACAATGTTGTACTCCCCTATCACAATAGGTTTCAGTTCCATTAGGACTAGTACTCCCCTATTGGAACTAGGGAACATGTACTAACTTATGGAGTACTACTCCCCCTTCTTTGAGTAGCAACATGGAGAGGGTCCTCTATAGGTTTTGGATCTCCCTTGACTACAGGAAAAAATGACAAGCTGTAGGGCACTCCACTTGAAGATGTCGATACCTAAGTTGGATCAAGTGCTCCCTCGATGAGACTAAGGAGTGGGACACTCCCTACAAGAGGGACTGAGGTATCACAGTTTAGTCTGGTGCAGTACTCCCTCAGCTGAGTATAGTGGCGAGGAGTGGGCCTCTTCAGTTTTGTTTTATAAGTCCTGAATTGGGCACGAGATGGTAATGACAGGAACTCTAGTGCCAGACAGTAGAGATAAACCTATTTGAATTTTCTTGATAGATCACCTTCTCTCAGATGTACCATTTGGAATGGTAGTGTTTTACCTGATAGAGTGTGTCTCTCAGATGGTACCATTAGGGATGGCTAAGCCCGTGGAGATTCGGTAAGAATCGTGATGATGGTTATAAGGCTCCGAACTTATGTTTCTTAGTGGCTTAGATAAGTATATCTGGATTACCTTGGCATATGTATGGTTATATTACTCGGTAGAGCTGATTTTTTATTTCCTGGTGGTTTTCCTCTTGTGTTTTTCTTTTTTGTTTTTGAGGTCCCCAACTTAGTATTGTTTTACTCACCCGTGCATGGGTTCCGCCCACACATTTTCTGTTTGGTACAGACAACATGACATTCGACATAGACCTTGGTGTCCTAGGACCCATTGGTTCCTAGTGAGATACGATATGTAGGATGTACTTCTATATATTTTAACATCCAATTCATGCCTACCATTTAGGTGGGGTCGTCTGTAGATGTCCTATAGAGATCGTTTTTACATTTATGTTTTCAGTTTGTCTTTGGTTAGGTTTGTATTCTGGCCCATTTGTCTTACATCTTGGACCTTTACTCAGTGGTAGTTTAGTGGCATGCATGTTTTCCTTTCCAGCTATTTGGTTCATGGTTGAGTGTGTCTGTGTGTGTGTGTACAGGTACTTCGTAAAATAACTCCCACTCATGAGATAATGCCTTTGGTCCAAGTCGTCGGCCCCTGGCCTTTAGGAGGTGGGTTTGGGGTAGTCACGACATGGGCCCTGAGGGACAGATCATCACAAAATCATTACATTATCTATCAAATTATGTGTTATATAGTCCCTTCTAGTTCTAGCCACTGATTGAAACGGGAAATTATTTTTTGATAAACGATAAACATAATGGGAAATTTTAAAATCAAAAAAAATAATTCATAGGATTTCTAAATCATAACACATACTTTTTAATATATGGCTCTTTATGTTTAAGATTGGTAATCAATGGTGATTTTCTATCCAAATCAAACACAGATATGTATTGAGGATTTTTATGTTAGCCTAAGAATGTCCCAAGTATTGACAAACCAGTTACCTAGAAATGTCCCATTGACTGTGCATGTGAATGATGTACTGTATATATTTGAAAAACTATTTTAGGGTTTATTATCCCTATATTAAGTTATATCAAATAGAAATGCACTTTTAGTATCCATAAATGGGGGAATTTCTAGAAACACAATATATATTTCTTTACCATAAAATTGGATTTCCTCTTATACTTGGGGTTATCTTAATGGTTATGAATAATGTTTTCACATTATAGATTCATAAAATAAAAAAACATGGATATGATACATACTATAGAAACCATATCATTTCATTCATAAATATTATATCTTATTAGTTAAATAATCATTAAAAATCAATTCAATCGTTGAAAGAATAATTAAGGTTTAGTTTCATTCCAAAGATGGACAAATTAAAAAAAGTAAATAAATGATCAACCTTATTTCCCATCGTGTTCTTGAAAATAAGAATTATTATTGTACATATAATTCTTAAAATCATTCAACATAACATGGGAAAAGGAATCATAAGAAATTGTGTGCAAATATACTTATTAATAGAAAACAAAATAAATATGTATAAATGACAACAAAATAGAAAA
This sequence comes from Viscum album, assembly GCA_963277665.1. Taxonomy (NCBI): domain Eukaryota; kingdom Viridiplantae; phylum Streptophyta; class Magnoliopsida; order Santalales; family Viscaceae; genus Viscum; species Viscum album. The sequence goes on along the minus strand of OY728139.1, from coordinate 457,567,202 downwards.
ATAAAACCATACTATTTTGAGAAAATGATCAAAACACGAAATAAGAATACAAAATTATGCAATGATCATTACACATTCAAAATGGTATAGGGTTTTGTTAATCAAAATACAGAATAAAGAACCATGCATAATCATCAATAATAAATCATTTTGAAGAGAACATAACATAAAAATAAGGAATATGTTTTTTGGAATGCATATAATAATATAATATTAATTCCATAATCTAGGTTCACTCTCATGAATATCATTGTGGTAAATGTTTAATAACAGGAAAACCTACATATTAATATTTAAAAACCACTTAGTACTTACTCTCATCTAGTCAACTATATCATCTCTTAGGTGTTCACTAACTCTATAGTATCTTGAAGGTTTCTCATCTACCCCATTATTACATAATGAATTGGAAGGATTTAATAGAACAACCCACCCTTGGTTTATATATTAAGCACTAATACATAGATTAAATAAGAACCACCCATCAAATAATCACAACTGATTCATATATATTCCACAATATCAAGAAAACATTTATCATTACATCGAGTCTTAACCCATATAATGAAAATGGGTTGCACAAAAATTTCATCGTCATAAACTCCAAATCACCGCGCGTGCGTACGTACAGAATACCGTCTCCACGCCGTGGTGTAATCTATTTTCCACCACCACCTTACTTGGATGGGTATAATGGTTTAAATAATGACTATATATGATTACTATAAAGTGATATTGATTCTGAAATAGTATACATACACTCCAATACAATTCCACGATCATGGGAATGATATCATCGCTCGTGCGTACGTACGGACTACCGTCTCCACGAACACGATGAGATTCGTTTTCCATGATTATCCTTTCAAGAATGATTATAAAGTATATATAATGAATAATAATGAAATATATGACAAAATAATTCTATTGAATTTATGTATATATATCTATGTATGTCATCTATTTAATTTCATTCAATTCAATAAGGAATCAAAAACAGCGTTCATGCGTACGTACGGCCTACCGTCTCCATGAACGGTGTATTTCATTACTTTTATCGATCTATAATATATATGTATATGATGAATATATATTATATATAAATAATTTTTTATATTCTAGAATTTTGTAAATCAGGATATAAGTAATAATATCAAGAACGACAATTCGAAACACATATGATAAAGGAAATGATTTTACCCAAAATGCTGCTTTTACATGGATTTTACAAAAGAAAGGGTAATATAAAGTCATAAGTGAAACGTATATGATATCATAAAAATGAATATTATTATTTAATAAGTCAATGACATTATTGAAATCATTATACAATAGGTTCATATCCATACGAAGCATATCAGACCTAAGGTAAGGGATAATTATTCCAATCTCATTCTTATCCGAGATTGGTTATTTGTAAGTATTTACAGGGGTTATGATTATTATCCATGTCCATATGTTCTCAAAATGATTTCATAAAATTTTTACGTTTATTCCATGTATTTTTAAAGTCATTTTTACCCTTTTATAATTTTACCACATCGTATGGAAGGAATCTTTCTTGTGTTTACCATACGAGGTACTTTTTCACTTTTCCGACAAAAGTACAAGAAAAATGTTATTTTTAACTTATAAGGTGTGAACGTATTTTTACAGTTCTATAAAGACTTATTTTCATGAATCTTCTTACAAATTATTTCATGAATATTTTCATCAAAATACTTTTCATTTAAAATTTCATGGAATTTTTTGAAATGAAAATGATTTTGAAGAATAAACGATATTTTCCTCAAGAATTCATTTCAAGTGTTTTATCAAAACCATTTTCCATGTAAGATGACATTTTTTCATATGTGTATGTTTCATGTATAATGTCTCTATGATTTACATGGTTTCACTTTTCTTATGATGAAATATCCATTTGTTTTATATGGATTATGTGATGATGAGGTGATTTTTATGAAACCCATTTTATTCTTTGGGTTATGATGAATGTTTTATGTTTATTTTGTGGCACAAGTAAGAATGATTTCATTATGAGATGGGTGGGACCTATATCTACCTCCAATGCATTGGGTATAGATTTATATCTCCTGAGATAGACATGGATGGAATGGTAAGTTAATCTGGTTCAGTGTTACGGGATTGAAACGAGGAGTGAACTCGATTCAGAAAGGGACTTTATCCACTAAGATGGTCTTGGTAGGAATGCCTTGGATACTATAGAAATCATAACATTTGATGAATGGTTTCCACAATTAAATATTTTATTCCCATTATATTTTATCAAGATTGATGTTCCTTTATGATATATGCCTTACGTACTTCCACGGTTTATGTCTTTGCTCAATATTGTTGATGTTTAAACATTATGTTCATGTTTTTAAGTTCAAATGTATATGGTTTGTTTTATTTTCTCCATGATTACCCTTACTGAGCATTTGAGCTCACCCTTTATATGTTTTCTCTTTCCTAGGATTTAAAGAAATGTTTTAGGTAAGAAAACAAAGGGAAAGATCATTAATGGAGATGTTGAAGATCTTTCACCATGATTAGAGGATAATATTCTGAGTTTCCAAAGACACTAAACTATTACGATCCTTGTGTGTCTATTTTTGTTATTTATTAAGCATTCCGCAAAAGTAATGTAATTTCCATGTACATCAAGATTTGGGTCTCTACATTTGGTATCAGGGGAAAGGTTTAGTTAACCTTTGGAAACTAGGATGCGAAAACTTTAGTGAAATCTCTAGAGATATTTCTAAGGTACGTCTAGGGATGTCCCTAAGGTTAAGTATACGTATAAGTTATAGTCCTATAATTTCCCTAACGATCTTATAATTAATCCTAAGATGTTAGATATTAAAGGTACTCCCCCTTTATTGTGTTGTTTTCCCTAACATGGTATTTTCCTCTTACACTATTATTTTTGGGTTTTAGACGATGGCTGGAACCTGAAGGAACCGTGTTGATGAATGTAATGGACAATGCAATGATTTTCCTCCTGACCAGACCAATGTCATGGGAGATGGAGTGCACAATCTCATTTCTATACTTACACAAGCTATGAATCATTCTAGACTTCAAAATGAGAAGAGAAAGGAGCAACATTCTGTTGAATCCTTCATGAGGCAGCGTCCACCCTCATTCAGCGGGTCTTCTAATTCCTTAGTGGCTGAAAAATGGATCAGTACTACTGAAAAGATATTTTCAGTTCTATAATTTTCTGAGCATGATAAATTAATCTTAGCAGTATATAATTTGGAAGGTGATGCTGATCAATGGTGGAATCTTGTCAAGAATACGAGGCAAAGAGATGAAATCGAGTATATGGAATGGGACGAGTTCAAGAACTTGTTTTTCAGTAAGTACTTCCCTCGTATTCTTCAAACAGAGCTGGAAAAGGTACTTCTTGAGCTTAAGTAGAAGGATGATGAATCTGTTGGTATATACGAAGCGAATTTTACAAGACTTGCAAGGTATGCATCTGGCTTCATCATCCAACCTGAAAGTAAAATTGATCGATTTTTCAGTGGCTTAAAACCATGTCTTCGAAGGGCATTAGCAATAAGAGACTTTAGTAGATATGAAGAAATTGTGCATTGTGCTATCAAGGTAGAACTGGAAGTTGGTGTAACATATCCATATCATGGTTTTGACAAGAAACAAAAGATGCTATAAGGACTTGGCCTTAAACCTTACTTAATATTGAATTAAATGAATAATTCACATTGAGGATCTTTTCAGGTTTAGAGTTTTAGAGAATTAGTACATAACTATTAAATCTCAAAAAATTACAATATATACACTTCTACTATTTTTACATAAAATAAAAACTCTTAAAAAGAAACATGTCAAGTTCCATGTTTTAGATACCCTGAGTTTCCCTTGATCCCATCCTTGACCCTAATACACATTAAGTCCTGTGAAAAACATTTCAAAAAAACTTGGGGTGAGCATAAAAAGCTCTGTAAGGGATACACAAAGAATGAAAACTGTTATTTTTTCAAACATCATGTAAACCATGTATAATTTATCAAAGTAATACCTTCACCTTCATGAAGTAGTAAAAACTCTTCACGGAATAAAATATCATTACTTACCCTTTTGTAACCAAAGATTACCATAAAACCCATATAAAGAACACATAACATATAAAGGTAACTTGGGACATAAACATACTTAAGTGGAATAACCATACGGTTGACTTCCATACATATCACTTAATGGAATAGCCATACGGCCGACTTCCAGACATACTTAAAGGAATAGCCATACGGCCGACTTCCATACCCAATGCATTGGAGGTTATAACATAACCACTCGTCCTGTTATTCACGGAACCACCTGTCATATGTTTTATCACGTAACCACCAGTCAAATGTCCAAGTACCATTATAAAATCATAAGACATAAAATAAACACAATGGAAAGAAAACATTTCCACATTCTGATCACAATATATCACATAAATATATTGACATAACAAATCCATTATAAAAACCATTTTCAATATCAAAAAAACATAAAAGAGTATATGGTATTTATTTTATTTAAAAAAACATTACGGCTTGTTGAGGAAGCCAAAGACCAAAATATACTCACGACGGCGGAAAAGGTCGTTGTCACCGCGTACGTTAAAAAAACATTCCTTTTTTTCATTTAGTAAAACGCTTTATAGAAAAAGATTCCTTTTTTATAAAAGTAAAAGTAAAATGGGTTTATACACCTTATAAAAGAAAGTTTCGTATAAAATGAAATATGCCTCAATGAAAGGAGATTGAGACGAAGTCCGTTACCTCGGGTCCGACTTGACTCGATCGTTCTTTAACCACTTGAATAATAAACATGAGTAAATTTATACTTTCTTAAGAACCTTTTTTAAGTTCATTATTCCTTTTATATCACTTATTACCAGTTTATGAACACTATGTAATTATTTAAGTTAAAAATGGTCGTTTTGTCGATCCTTGGAACTTGGGTCAAAAATAAACTCTTTATAATTACAAGTTGATCATGTGGTAAAACATCCATTATATCAAGAATTATATTCATGATGTAGATACCATATATATCATATATATCCAGTATATACATGAATTTATAATATTACAAAATCATTTAGAGGTAAGAAATGAAATGCATCTTTCATGGAGACAGTAAGCCGTGCGTACACATGAACGCTACTTTCATTTCTATTTAATATTTTTATGGAATGGAATCATAATGATATAAAGTTATATTATAATTCCAGAATAATATCATATATAATACCATTAATTAAATCCTTTATACATCCCACATATGGCATTAACGAAATCAAATCACTTTGAGGGGGCGGTAGTCCGCACATCCTTAAATGAAGATATCACGTTTACCCATAATGGAAACCATAAAGGTATTCCCAAAATGAAAAATACAGAAGCTTAAGGAAAACATAAACATATTATATATCATATGTAAGTATATTGTCATCTTAATGGCCACCTTTGAAGGTTTTAAAAGAATGTTGAATAATCATCGTTTCGGGAGGCAGAAATTCGCCATCCACGGAAACAGTATCTTCTTTAACCATTAGACGTAGGTGTGTGTAAGTGTAGCTCAAATACTTATTATAAAAACATCCTAGAATATTTAATATATTGTATTTGTTACAAAATAAATTAATAAAATGAGTTTAGGGGGTTGGAGAACAAATTAAAACAAAATGACTCAAGTGAAGACATTACCTAAAAATCGGGTAACTCCCTTTGGTTTGAGCTCAAAGGCTTCCTTGGAAAGCCTTATTCCCAAAGTGAGGCTTCAAGGAGTAAGAGAGGGATGTGGAGAGACGAAATGGGCAGGGTTTGGACGAGCCAAAGGCTTTGGAAGTGTGGGTAAGGAGGTAGTGGTGGGGGCCTTTTATAAGAGGAGAGGAGGGGCACTCTTGGAAAGTAAAGAAATGTTACATTATTTTAGAATGATTTTCGGATTTTAATGGTCCCACATTGATGTCTTTATAGGATAAGGTGATAAGGGTTCGAAATCCACTCATCCAATAGGTTTTGGACATGTGTAGGTCTTAGAGTTTACATTATCTTTCCATTTTATTTAAATCGTTAAATAATGAGGTCATCGCTGCATCATCATGATGTCATAATAATTTAATTTATTTAATGTATAAAAATTATGAAAAAACTTCTATGATATAGGAAATAGTTTTATATTTCCAATGAATATTTAGAGTCAAAAATATTACTTGTATAACCCCATGTAAAATTTGTTTTAGTAAAACAACTCATGTTTGTGACATTTTTACTTTAACATTAAATAAAAAGTTATTTATGTCATTTCCCAAAAAAAAGTGGCTTCATGGGGTCCCCAAGTTGACCCATGGATTTTCTTTGTTGTCCATTACACATCCAATGAGGTTAGTACATGTGTCAAGGTCATTTCATATTATTACAACATTATTTTTACCTTCAATTACACTAATTGCCTCTAATCGCGATTAAAAACTTAATAAGTTACTATTCACCAAAAAATTATTTTGATCCCATTGAACCACATTTTACTTCTTAATTACAACCATGTATGTCGGGTTTTTGAAATACAAAACACAGAGGTGGTAAAATTTCATTTAAACGAAAAATCAGTTTTTTAAGTACCACTTAGTGGTTTCACTATTCATCCAAAATTGAAGTTTTTCAGAAAAATACCAAAACATCACCCTAAGCTATATTTGATATTCCAAATTCAGAAATGAAGTCCATTTTACAAAATTCAAAACATATAAGTTGCATTAATTAATTTAATAATTAATTCCTGCTGTCAGAGCAAATATCGTGTTTTTATAAAACAATAAGTATCAAAAGATTGACACTAGTTTAAGTCCGATTTCAACGTGAAATTAATTCAACGACCACTATTGGATTTAATGGTAAAAATATATTCTAATTTCAATTTAAAACCAATTAAAAAGATAATATATTCATATAAATAAATTATATTAAAAAGAGGTTTTGAATTAAAATACAACATTTACAATATTCATTAAAAAATGAACTTTATCGGAAAAATACCAAAAATTTACCCAAAAGTAAATTTTGATGTCCCGATTCTAAAGAAGATTTTTATTTGGTCTAATAGAATGTATAAGAGTGAACAAAACTATATTTAATGATGGTTTTCCATCAAAAGGTGATAAGTGAACCTTTAGTGAAAACTAGGGCATATACGCATAAAATTGAATTCTTTCCATATTTTAAGCCTTTATCTTTTATTAGATAAAAGTAAAAACACTTAAAATATATATATAATCATATTTTAGTTATTTCTATCCATTCCCTCCAATACAACGGCTATGTGTTAACTATCATTAAAATAATATTATTTTATTACAAGTGTGCAACATAAGATTTCAAAGAAACTCTTTGTTGCGTATCGGGTACGCTATCGAACATAGCAACCCCTTTAAAGTAAAATTAATATTTAATTCCTAAATATTAATAATTATGAAAATGTTTTATTCATTATTTACCAGGGATGTTACATCCTTCCCCCCTTTTGGGAATTGCGTCCTCGCAATTTTATTCACTTATCAAAATAAGTGGGGGTATTTATCCCTCATATCATTTTCAGATTCCCACGTTGCCTCTTCAACAATATGGTTTTTCCACAAAACCATTACCTGGTGAATTACCTTATTTCGCAACACTTTCTCTCTTCGGTCAAGAATCTGGACGGGTTGTTCTTCATAATATTGGTTCTCCTCCAGCTGAACTACCTCTGGACTCAAAACATGAGATGGATCTGGCATATACTTCCTCAACATCGAAACATGAAAAACATTGTGTACCTGAGATAAACTCGGAGGTAAAGCCACTTGGTAAGAAACTGATCCAACTTTCTCCAGAATTTCATATGGTCCAATGAACCTTGGACTCAGCTTTCCTTTCTTACCAAATCGCATCACACTTTTCCATGGTGAGACTTTGAGAAAAACTTGATCACCTACCTCGAAATATAGATCCTTCCTCCGGTTATCCGCATAACTCTTCTGTCTGCTCTGAGCTGTTTTCATGTGTTTTTGAATCAACTGAACTTTTTCTACCATCTCTTCTACCAATTCCGGTCTCATCAGCTTCCTTTCACCCACTTCATCCCAAAAATCTAGAGTTCGACACTGTTTACCATATAATTCCTCAAATGGTGCTCTATGTATACTGGAATGAAAACTGTTATTATATGAAAACTCAACCAAAGAAAGATATTGGTCCCAACTTCCCTGATAATCCATAGAGCAGGCACGTAGCATATCCTCCAAGGTTTGAATTGTTCGTTCTGACTGCCCATCTGACTAAGGATGAAAAGCTGTACTAAAATTTAATTCAGTACCCAATGACTTTTGAAGGCCTTTCCAAAAGTTAGAAGTAAACTTGGGATCACGATCAGATACAACTGAGAGAGGAACTCCATGTAACCTGAATATCTCTTTAAGATACAAAAAAGAAAGTTGATCTAGAGAGAAAGTATCTCGAATAGGAAGTAAATGAGCATATTTAGTCAAGCGATCAACAAAAACCCAGATTGCATTATTACCTTGAGGTGTCTTCGGCAATCCCACAACAAATTCCATGGATATATTTCCCCATTTCCACTCTGGCACTGGTAAAGCCTGAAGAATTCCCTTCGGTAACTGCCGTTCTTCTTTAACCTACTGACAAGTCAAACACTTCACAGTAAAATCAGCAATATCTCTTTTCATTCCATCCCACCAGTAATACTCCCGCAGATCCCTGTACATCTTAGTACTGCCAGGATGAACTGAAAATGGGGAACTATGAGCCTCACATACCAACTCATTCTTCAACTGTGAATCACCAGGGACACATAATGTCTTCCCAAACCTCAAAACACAATCATTATCAATGTTGAATTCCGGAAACTTACCCTTCTGAACCAGCTCTACCTTTTTCTGCAACTCACTGTCTTCCCTCTGTGCTTGCTTAATTCTGTTGGATAGGGATGGTCCCACTAATACCTGAAACAAAATAAAAGAACTTCCTGCACCAACAACTTCTATTCCAAAGTTCATAAAATTAAAAACCAAAGGATCTCGTTCCAAATTTTGCATGGTTAGTGAAGCATTACTTTTTCGACTCAAAGCATCGACCACTTTATTTGTTTTTTCCAGGATGGTAATGAATTGTACAATCATAATCCTTGATTAATTCTAGCCATCTCCTCTGTCTCATGTTCAATTCTTTTTGAGTGAATATATACTTTAAACTTTTGTGATCAGTATATATTTCACACTTTACTCCATAAAAATGATACCTCCAAATTTTTAAAGCAAAAACAACAGTAGCTAATTCTAAATCATGTGTAGGGTAATTTACCTCATGATTTTTCAACTGACGTGCAGCATAAGAAATTACCTGATCATTCTGCATAAGGACGCAGCCCAATCCCTTCAATGAAGCATCACTGTATATAACAAACTCACCATTCCTGGAAGGAAGTGCCAAAACTAGAGCATTCACCAATCTTCATTTCAACTCCTGAAAACAATCATCAAATTCTATTTTCTAGATGATCTTAACACCCTTACGAGTTAGCTTAGTCATCAGACTAGATAACAGTGAAAATTTTTCAACAAACCTTCAGTAGTAACCTGCAAAACCAAGAAAACTATGGATATCAGTTACATTTGTGGGTCTTTTCCATTTTTCAACAAATTTTTTTTAGCAGGATCAATAGTTATGCCATCTTTTGAAACAATGTGACCCAGGAAAGAAATTTGATGTAACCAAAACTTACAATTGATAAATTTTCCATATAGTTTCTTTTCTTTTAAGGTTTGCAAGATAACCCTTAAATGACTTTCATGCTCCTCTTTACTTTTAGAAAACACCAAAATATCATCGATGAAAACAACCACAAACTTATACAAGAAGTCATGGAAAATTTTATTCATAAGGTCCATGAATACAGCAGGTGCATTGGTTAACCCAAAAGGCATAACTACAAATTCATAATGGCCATATCTAGTACGGAACGCAGTCTTCGGAATGTCTTCTTCTTTTACTTTCAACTGATGGTACCCCGACCTCAAGTCAATCTTCGAAAAATACCGAGCTCCCTGGAGCTGATCAAACAAATCATCGATATGAGGAAAAGGATACTTGTTCTTAATAGTAATATTATTTAAGGCTCTATAATCAATGCAAAGTCTCATTAAGCCATCTTTATTTTTAACAAACAAGACAGTAGAACCCCATGGTGATGTGCTAGGTCGAATGAAACCTTTATCTAATAACTCCTGCAATTGCTTCTTTAACTCTAAAAGTTCAACTTGAGCCATTCGATAAGGGGGTTTTGAAATTGGCTGAGAATCAGGAACTAAGTCAACAGTAAATTCAACTTCCTGATCATGAATAATACCAGGCAACTCATCAGGAAAAACATCAAGATACTCATTTACCACTGGCACATCATTAATCTGAACAATTCCTTTATTTTCAACAATATGTGCAAGGTAACATTCATTTCCAAATTTTACTAGTTTCTCAACTTCCTGATATATTATCAAAATCAAGGGTTCATTCTTGTACACAAATTGAAAATATTTCTGAAAAGAAAATATTTTAGCTCTGTAGTCAATCTTAGCATGATAAACAGAAAGCCAATCCATGCCCAAAATAACATCAAACTCTACTAGAGGCATAAAAATAAGGTTTTCTGGTAGATTCTTTCCACACACAAGGATAGGAAGGTTCTTATAATTCCTTTTTGTCTCAACGTTTCACCCGGGTGTTTTTACCATAAGTTCAGGATTCATATCTTGTGATGGAATTCCCCATTTACTAGAAAACTTCTCAGAAATGAAAGAATGTGTAGACCCTGAATCAAAAAACACATTGGCATAATCTGAACAAACAAACAGTGTACCTGATACTACTTCATTCGATGGTCCAACATATGCTGAAGTTGTTGCAAAGGATTTAACCACCCATTCCTGCTTGTAGTCTGGCTGCTTTCCCCTAGTTGAGTTCTTCGTTAGACACTCATTTTCATAATGACCCATTTCATTACACTTAAAACATCTTACCGCTGGATTTTCATTGCCTTCTTGATCATCTTCCTTACAGTTACGAGCAATATGGCCAGACTTGCCACACCGAAAGCACTTACCATACTTGGATAAACATTCTCTAGGATGCATTTTACCACACTTCTCATAGGACGGATATTTGGTTTTCTAACCTCCTTGCTTCTTTGATTAATTCTTCCCCTTTGCCTGCCAACTGGACCTCTTATTATGTTGTTTTTCATAGAACACCTGATCATCGGCAAACTCCATTTCCACCTTCTCCACACATCTAACAAGTTTTTCATAACATTGGAACTCACGAGAAGCTAAAGCCCTTCGATACTTCAACTTTAATCCTGAGTAAAAACGGTTGATTTTACTATCAAGATCTCATATGAAGTTTGGAGCAAACCTATCCAGTCGAGTGAACTTTGCTTCATAAGCAGCCACTGAGTCATCCTCCTACCTCAATTCTAGAAATTGTTTTTCCATCATAAGACGAAGCACCTTAGGAAAATATTTCTCAAGAAACATACCTTTTAATTCGTCCCGGTGAAGATCATCAATATCCTAACTATCCCTGATATTTTTCACCATCGACCACCACTGATCAGCTTCTCCTTCAAAACGGTGAACAACAAGACAAACCTTTTGATGTTCCGAACACCCCATGACATCAAAAATCTTCTCCAGTGCTTTAATCCACCCTTCAGCTAGCACAGGGTCAGATGATCCTCTGAATGATGGGGGATGATGCCTCATGAAATGTTCCACCACTGACATGTTCCTCTGCGTTTGATCTGGATGATCTCGTGCGTGGATACCACCACCATTTATAGCCTGATTCAACTATTCCATCACTGCAACAAACTGTTCAGTTCCAATTCCGACCATCTCAGGTTGCTGATTTGGAAGGTTGTCTTCCTCCTCATGTCATCCCAACATAGCTGCCTTGTTTCCTCTGTGGAAAACCATTCTGAACATAGAAATATATTATACAAAGCAACATGGTAATCCTTAAATGATATATCATTTCAATCGTATTATAATTTAACACTTTTCTAACTCCTAAAGTTGTCTAAACTGACGTTTGATACCAACAATAAGGCCCCATCCTTAAACCTTACTTAATATTGAATTAAATGAATAATTCACATTGAGGATCTTTTCAGGTTTATAGTTTTAGAGAATTATGACATAACTATTACATCTCAAAATATTACAATATAGACACTTCTACTATGTTTCCATAAAATAAAAACTCTTAAAAAGAAACATGTCTAGTTCCATGTTTTAGATAGCCTAAATTTACCTTGATCCCATCCTTGACCCTAATCCACATTAAGTCCTGTGAAAAAAAAATTCAAAAAAACCTGGGGTGAGAATAAAAAGATCAATAAGGGATACACAAATAATGAAAACTATGAGTTTTTCAAACATCATGTAAACCATGTATACTTTATCAAAGTAATACATTCACCTTCATGAAGTAGTAAAAACTCTTCACTGAATAAAATATCATTACATACCCTTTTGTAACCAAAGATTACCATAAAACCCATATAAAGAACACATAACATATAAAGGTAACTTGGGACATAAACATACATAAGTGGAATAACCATACGGTCGACTTCCACACATATCACTTAATAGAATAGCCATACGACCGACTTCCAGACATACTTAATGGAATAGCCATATGGCCGACTTCCATACCCAATGCATTGGAGGTTATAACGTAACCACCCGTCCTAGTATTCATGAAACCATCCGTCAAATGTCCAAGTACCATTATAAAATCATAAGACATAAAATAAACAAAATGGAAAGAAAACATTTCCACATTCCGATCACAATATATCAAATAAATATATTGACATAACAAATCCATTATAAAAACCATTTTCAATACAAAAAATACATAAAAGAGTATATGGTATTTATTTCATTTAAAAAAACATTACGGCTTGTTGAGGAAGCCAAAGACCAAATAGTACTCGCGGCGGCGGAAAAGGTAGTTGTCACCGCGTACATTAAAAAAACATTCCTTTTTGTCGTTTCGTAAAACGCTTCGTAGAAAAATATTCCTTTTGTATAAAAGTAAAATTCAAATGGGTTTATACACCGTATAAAAGAAAGTTGTGTATAAAACAAAATATTCCTCAATGAAAGGAGATTGAGATGATGTCCCTTACCTCGGGTCCGACATGACTCGATCGTTATTTAACCTCCTGAGTAATAAAATTGAGTTAATTTCTACTTTATTAAGAACCATTTTCAAGTTCATTATTCCTTTTATATCACTTATTACCAGGTTATGAACACTATGTAATTTTTTAAGTTAAAAATGGTCGTTTTTTATCCTTGGTACTTGAGTCAAAAATAAACTCTTTATAATTACAAGTTTTTCATTTGGTAAAACATCCATTATATCAAGAATTATATTCATGATGTAGATATCATATATATAATACATATCCATTATATACATGAATTTATAATATTACATAATCATTTAGAGGTAAGAAATGAAATGCACCGTTCATGGAGACGGTAAGCCATATGTACGCATGAACGCTACTTTCATTTCTATTTCATATTTTTATGGAATGGAATCATAATGATATAAAGGTATATTATAATTCCATTATAATATCATATATAATACCATTAATTAAATCCTTTATACATCCCACATATGGCATTAATGAAATCAAATCACTTTGAGGGGCGGTAGTACGCACTTCCTTAAATGAAGATATCGCGTTTACCCATAATGGAAACCATTAAGGTATTCCCAAAATGAAAAATAATGAGGCTTAAGGATAACATAAACATATTATATATCATATATAAGTATAGTTGCATCTTAATGTCCACCTTTTAAGGTGTTAAAAGAATGTTGAACAATCATCGTTTTGAGAGGCATAAATTCGCTATCCACGGAAACAGTATGTTCTTTAACCATTAGATGTAGGTGTGTGTAAGTGTAGCTTGAATAATTCTTATAACAAAATCCTAGTATATTGAAGATACTGTATTTGTTACAAAATAAATGAATAAAAAGAGTTTAGGGGGTTGTAGAAGCAAAATAAAACAAAAGGACTCAAGTGAAGACATTGCCTTAAAATCGGGTAACTCCATTTGGTTTGAGCTCAAATGCTTCCTTGGGAAGCCTTCTGCCAAAAGTGAGGCTTCAAGGAGTAATAGAGGGATGTGGAGAGACAAAATGGGTAGGTTTTGGCCAAGCCAAAGGCTTTGGAAGTGTGATTAAGGAGGTAGATGTGGGGGCCTTTTATAAGAGGAGAGGAGGGGCACTCTTGGAAAGTAAGGAAATGTTACTTTATTTTATAATGAGTTTCGGATTTAAATGGTCCCGCATTGATTTATTTCTAGAATAAGGTGATAAGGGTTCGAAATCAACCCATCCAATAGGTTTTTTACATGTTTAGGGCTTAGATTTTACATTATCATTCCATTTTATTTAAATCGTTAAAAAATGAGGTCATCGCTGCATCATCATGATGTCATAAATAATTTAATTTATTTAATGTATAAAAATTATGAAAAAATACTATAATATAGGAAATCATATTATATTTCCAATAAATATTTATAGTCAAAAATCTGACTTGTATAACCCCATGTAAAATTTGTTTTAGTAAAACAACTCATGTTTGTGACATTTTTACTTTAACATTAAATAAAAAGTTATTTATGTCATTTCCCAACAAAAGTGGATTCATGGGGTCCCCAAGTTGACCCATGGATTTTTTTGGTCGGCCATGACACATACAATTATGTTAGGACATGTGTCAAGGTCATTTTATATTATTACAACATTATTTTTACCTTAAATTACACTAATTACCTCTTATTGCGATTAAAAACTTAATAAGTTACTATTCACCAAAAAAAATTAATCACATTGAACCAAATTTTACTTCTTAATGACGACCATGTATGTTGGATTTTTGAAATTCAAAACACAGAGGTGGTAAAATTTCATTTAAACGAAAAATCAGTTTTTTAAGTACCACTTAGTGGTTTCACTATTCATCAAAAATTGAAGTTTTTCAGAAAAATACCAAAACTTCAACCTAAGATATATTTGATATTCCAAATTCAAAAATGAAGTCCATTTTAAAAAATTCAAAACATATAAGTTTCATTAATTAATTTAATAATTAATTCCCGTTGTTAGAGCAAATAACATGTTTTTATGAAACAATAAGTATCAAAAGATTGACACAAGTTTAAGTCTGATTTCAACGTGAAATTAATTCAATGACCACTATTAGAATTAATGGTAAAAATATATTCTAATTTAACTTTAATACCAATTCAAAAGATAATCTAATCATATAAATAAATTAGATTAAAAATAGGTTTTGAATTAAAATACAACATTTACACTATTCATTAAAAAATGAACTTTATCGGAAAAATACCAAAAATTTACACAAAGTAAATTTTGATGTCCCGATTCTAAAGAAGAGTTTTATTTGGTCCAATAGAATAGATAATAGTGAAAAAAACTATATTTAATGACGGTTCTCCATCAAAAGGCGATAAGTGAACCTTTAGTGAAAACTAGGGCATATACGCCTAAAATTGAATTCTTTCCGTATTTTAAGCCTTTATATTTTATTAGATAAAAGTAAAAACATTTAAAAAAACATATATAATCATATTTTAGTTATTTATATCAATTCCCTCCAATACAACGGCTATGTGTTAACTACCATTTAAAATAATATTATTTTATTACTAGTGTGCAACGTAAGATTTCAAAGAAACTCTTTGTTGCGTATCGGGTACGCTATCGAACATAGCAACCCCTTTAAAGTAAAATTAATATTTAATTCGTAAATATTAATAAATATGAAAATGTTTTATTCATTATTTACCTGGGATGTTACAGATGGAGTTCAAGGAAAAATCTCAAAAAAATGGTGAAAAGAAGATGAATGATTCTTTATGCTCAAAGTGTGGAAAGAAGCATGGTGGAGATTGCGTTAAAGGTACTAGAAAATGCTTTAAGTGTGGAAAATAAGGTCATCGAGTAGTATATTGTCGAATTAATGGGAAAAAGGTTGCTAATGATGTGAATAGTGAAAAGACTACAGAGAACTCTCCACCAACACTTCAATGCTTCAAGTGCAAGGAAATATGGCACTATGCTAATAAATTCCCTAATCCACAGGTTAATGATGATCAACATGAGCAACCTCTTAAAGAAAAGGATAAAGGTAAGTCTCATGCGGTCACTATTTGTGATTTTTAGTTTACAAATGATGTTGTGTAATGATTAAGTTTTTATGTAATGGGATTTCAAAATAGTATCATGGAATATCATTTATGGTATTATGGAATTTTGGAATTTCTATGTATTGGTTTTCAATTATTATATGGTACTGGTAACCATGAAAAAGTTATTGAAATATTTTTGGAAAGAAGATGAAATGCGCATATGGAAGGGATAAGGGGAAAATAATATGATAGTAATCATGAGCTCATGACTAAAATAAGGACAAAGTGATATCATGGTTTGATTATATAGAAATTTTGGGATTTTGGTATGTGGAAAGAGTTAACTTTTGACAGCATTCATGTTTTCACTAAGGATAAATGAGTATTCATTTTTCAAGAGAATACATGATTAAGGCATTCACATGATTGGAATGTGATAAACAAGATATATCGGGGATAAAGGATGGTATTCACATGCTCGGAAGATGACATTTCTAGTAATTGTTTTCTTTATACTATAATCTTGGACAAGAAGTATTTTGAATAAGCCTAAAGATTTAAAATGGATTATGTTGAACATAAGTTAGTTTAAGGCTTGAATTGTTTTTGATATTATCGATGGAATGTCATAATGATGTAATTTTAGAAAAAGGAAAACCTGCAGGATGGGCGACAACCCATCGCGTTGAACAAGGTTGTGGGAATCGAACCCACAACCGAAGTGCGACTGGCCTTTATCACATACCACTGGCCTACAAGAAGTCCCTAGTTAGTAGAAACTAGTTTTATTTATTAAGTGGTATGATATATGAAGTATAAGTTCATTTTCAGAATCGTATATGATTAACCTCACCATAGATGGACTTATGTATATTTGATATCTTTGGATAACCTTTTGTTTGAAACAGATGGAATGACCCATCATTCTATCACATGATCTGTTAACACTTCACGAATAACAAATTCAACTTCATTTCTTTAAGAGATGAAGTGGAAATTTTTCAAAGCACGAACAACAGTGAGATTGTACCAAAATCAAGAAAGTATCTCTTCTAATTCAAAATTTTCAACTTTAGGGAAATGATATTGAAAACCATAAATGTTTTCCTAGTGCCCTTATATCCTATGAATCAGATGGTACCCTAGATCATCATAAATTTATGGCTTTGTGATTGTTTTCTTTTTTATAGCCATGTTCTCTACCTCTCTCCATCAGAACATGACGCTTAGATTTCTCTTCCATATCCATATTTTCACATATGTTCTCCTATGTGGAAACCTAGTGATTAGTTAATTTGGGTAATCATTACATTTCATACATTAGTTTTTAAATTCATGTTTTGGTATTCCATTTTTATGATGTGGGTTTCCATTAAAAAAACTTTCAAGTAGAAAACAATTTATAATCCCGACGAATTTCGAGGGTGAAATTCATTTTAAGGGGGGTAGAATGTAACACCCCAAGATTTTATGAAAAATATTCTTTTTAATTTCATTGATGTCTTCTGTTATATGCTACACCAAGATTATCTTGCACTATAAGCAACACCGTATTATCTTTCTGTATACGCAACCATGACTTGGCTTACATTACACGCAATCCTGAACTTCCTCGATAGCCTGTGTTGTACGCAATACCGGGTATCACTAAACAACGATATATGGTTATAATATTATTATGAACTAGCCATTATGAATAGTATTATTTAAATTTTTAATTTTATAACATTATTATTCATCTTACACATTTTATAGAACATGTTATAAGAACAAAATAAATTTTTCGTGTAAAATAGGTAATTTTCAAAAAAATACAGTTTCGCCGCCTTTTGATGGCGCACCCACATTAAATCTAGTTTTTGACTTGTTTATAAGTTAAATTTTACAAAATAAACTTCTTCTTTTGAAACAAGATATAAAAATTTACATTGGATAAAGTTTTGATATTTTTATGATAACTTTAATATTTTAATGAATAATAAAAACACTCTATATTTTAATTAAAAACATCTTTTTTCATCGCAATAATTTATATAGTTAAATTATAATACTGAATTGTTTAAAAGTATAAATAGAATAGAATTTTACCATTTAATATAATTTATGTCATTAACATTAATTTTACATTGAATTCATAGGTAAAAACATTTCAATCATTTGCAATGTTTTAACTTTTAAAACACATTTTCTTAACAACGGGATTAATATAATTATTATTAAGACTAAAGAAAGTGACAACATGCCACTCTCTTAAATATTATAAGTATATTAATTTAAATTTAGTGATAAAATCCATAAAACTTCTAATATAAATAGTCTCCAAAAATATAATAAAATTATCTACATCATATGAATTCATTTAGAATTTTAGGGATTAAATAATTATCATTAAAGGTGACATAATAGTGATGTTGAAATTGTTTTATTAAGAGAAATATCAAATAAATGGTTTTAAAAATATTAAAATAAATATTATATGAACTATTTAATGTTCTCCACTAATTTTATATATAAATATGACATGTTATGAATATATTAAATCTTTTTTTTGAACATATATTCTGTATTTGATTATTTAAATTAAAATAAATTAATAGTGTCAAAATTGACACTATTGTTATTTTATAAAAATAACATATTATACAATTGTTTAAAAAGCACAAAAATATTTAAAAATTATAAATTTAAATTTATATGGTCTAAAATTACATAAAGTGTCAAATTGTGGAAAATTCACAACACATATGTAATTATTTATAATATTTTAAAATTTAGAATATTATTACCACAAATAAAATTAAAATGATAAATAAGGATAAATCATGTTGATAATGTTTAAAATAAATTCCTAATATGTCCAAATTTTATTGGGTGATGAGATTACAACTCTATCGCATCTAATATTCGGATATGAGTCATTTTGGAAGTTTTTATGTGGGGTTGGGATTTAATATAAACTAATATTTCTTCAAAGACCAATTTTAGTGCCCTAAGAGGAGGTCTCAAAAAGACGCTTCAAAGAAGAGGTAATGTCTGTTACCGATTCTTTCAACTTCATTTCTTCTTCTACTTCTTTTTATTTAGTTGTTTCATTATAAATTAATATCATCATTATCAATAATATACTGATATGTTATTATAAGTATGAAACATCCCTATTTCACCATCTATCCATCTTACGGAAAATGAAATCACCGGACGTGCGTACGTACAGAATACCGTCTCCACGCCCTGGTGTAATCTATTTTCCACCACCACCTTACTTGGATGGGTTTAATGGTTTAAATAATGACTATATATGATTATTGTAAAGTGATATTGATTCTGAAATAGTATACATACACTCCAATACAATTCCACGATCATGGGAATGATATCATCGCTCGTGCGTACGTACGGACTACCGTCTCCATGAACACGATGAGATTCATTTTCCATGATTAACCATTCAAGAATGATTATAAAGTATATATAATGAATAATAATGAAATATATGACATAATAATTCTATTGGATTTATGTATATATATATTTATGTCATCTATTTAATTTCATTCAATTCAATAAGGGAACGAAAACAGCGTTCATGTATACGTACGGCCTACCGTCTCCATGAACGGTGTATTTCATTCCTTTTATAGATCTATAATATATATGTATATGATGAATATATATTATATATAAATCATTTTTTCATTATTTAATTGTTTAAATAAGGATATAAGTAATAATGTCAAGAATGAAAAGTTGAAACACGTACTATAAATGAAATGATTTTACCCAAAACGCTGCTTTTACATGGAATTTACAAAAGAATGGGTAATATAAAGTCATAAGTGAAACATATATGATATCATAACAATGAATATGATTATGTAATAATTAAATGACATTATTTGAATCATTATACATGAGGTTCAGATCCATACGAAGCATATCGGACCTAATGTAAGGGATAATTATTCCAATCTCATTCTTATCCGAGATTGTTTATTTGTAAGTATTTACTTGGGTTATGATTATTATCCATGTCCATATGTTCTCAAACTGTTTTTATAAAATGTTTAATTTTATTCCATGTATGTTTAAAGTCATTTTTACTTTTTTATACTCTTACCACATCGTATAGAAGGAATCTTTCTTGTGTTTACCATATGCGGTACTTTTTGAGTTTTCCGACAAAAGTACGAGAAAAATGTTATTTTTAACTTATAAGGCATGAATGTATTTTTACGGTTTTATAAACCCTTGTTTTAATGAAGCTTCCTATAAATGATTTCAGGACTATTTTCATCAAAATAATTTTCATTTAAAATTTCATGGAATTTTGTGAAAGGAAAATGATTTTTAAGAATAAAGGATATTTTCCTCAAAAATTCATTTCAAATGTTTTATCAAAACCATTTTCCATGTAAGATGACATTATTTCATATGTTTATGTTTCATGTATGATGTATCTATGATTTACATGGTTTCACTTTTCTTATGAGGAAATATCCATTTGTTTTATATGGATTATGTAATGATGAGGTGATGTTTATGAAACCCATTTTATTCTTTGGGATATGATGAATGTTTTAAGTTTATTTTGTGGCACAAGTAAGAATGATTTCATTATGAGATGGGTGGGACCTATATATCCCTCCAATGAATTGGGTAAAGATTTATATCTCATGACATATACATGGCTCGAACGGTATGTTAAGCCGGTTCAGTGTTACAGGACTGAAACGAGGAGTGAACTCGATTCAGAAAGGGACTTTACCCACTAAGATGGTCTTGGCAGGAATGACTTGGCTAATATGGAAATCATAACGTGTGATGAATGGTTTCCAAAATTACATGTTTTATTCCCTTTATATTTTATCAATATTGATATTCTTTTATGATATATGTCTTACGTACTTCCATGATTTATGTCTTTGCTCAAGATTGTTGATGTTTAAACATTATGTTCATGTTTTTATGTTCAAATGTATATAGTTTGTTTTATTTTCTCTATGCTTACCCTTTCTGAGTATTTGAGCTCACCCTTTATATTTTTTCTCTTCCCCAGGATTTAAAGAATGTTTTTAGGTAAGAAAACAAAGAGGAAGATCATTAATGGAGATGTTGAAATCTTTCACCATGATTAGAAGATAATATTCCGAGTTTCCAAAGACACTAAAATATTATGATCCTTGTGTGTATAATTTTATTATATATTAATTATTCCACAAAAGTAATGTAATTTCCATGTACGTCAAGATGTGGGTCTCTACAGGGACACCCAAGGGATTTCCAAATATGTATAAATGCAATAATGGAAATTCATGGGAATTTTAAACCAAAAAATAGGTATTTGATGGTAGTACAAGGTATGTTTATAATATATTCATCCCATTAAAATTAGAAATTTCATGTGGGAAAGTTACCCTTATCTTTTGGTTTAACCACTTTGAATACAGATTTTAATAGTAACTACTCTGGGAATATTTTATTTCTATACTACTAACATTGAAAAAAATTATTTTGAACCTATTAAATTATAGTAATTTTCCTTATTATAAACATGTAATCCATTATAATATATTAAAATTTTATAAGTGGTAGTATTTAATTTTAAATTAGAATGAAAACTGCATTGAAAACCTATTTTAGAGATATGAATTATTTAGCACAAAAAAATCATACTTCAAGTCATTTTTTGAAAAACAATAATAATAATAATGTTAAAATATATTACTGAATTTATAATTAAAACTTTTAAGTAAAATAATTTTTAAACACATATTAATTTTAAATATTAAATTAAAAAATATTATTCAAATGAAAATTGTTATTCGAAAAATGTGGTTATACGAAAAAAAAACTTTTTCATTTATCAAAATAATTTATAATGATGTTTATTATGTAATTAATTATATTATCTAATATCAAATGAGAGTAATGTTACATTAATATAATAATTCAAAAAATACTGGGACTTTTACTTCAAGAGAGAATATTTTTTTAAAAAAATTATGTCTTTTCACTATTCCCAAAAAAATAAATATTTTCTGAAAAAATATACTAAATTTAACTAAATATAATATTTAAATGATGATTTCAAAAAATATATTTATTTCCAAAAATAAAAGTTTTAAAAATTGTAGAAATTTAACCACTCATAAAAATAAATAATTATCATGAATCATAACATAAATGGTGTATATAGAGTTTATGTTTCACCATAATAATCTTAGAAAAATCCATTATTCAATTCATAACTTTTTAAACCCATTGAATAAAAATGAGTTCTATGAGAATATATTTAAAACAATATTAATCCATCCAAATAAATAATGATAATTGTATTATTTCAAGATTTACACCTTACAGTTTAAACAACATCAATGTTTTATGAAATTTATGAATATAAATATCATTAATATATCATTAATTTCATTTTTGTAGAAAATAAAATTTTTAATTTGAAATTTACATTTAAAAACTGAAAATTTGAAAAAACAACATAAAAATAATTTTATTTGAAGATAAGATTTGAGACATATAATTGAATCTTGAAATAAAATAATGGCCATGATAGTAGAAAATATGTTCATGTTTTTATTGTTAAAAATATACATTCATTCCAATCATTTTGTAATGTTAGTCTAAAGTGAACCGTTTTCAAAACATTATGAAATTTTATTTTTATGACCTTTTAAAAGAACATAATAGATAAATTAGAATAATATTATTAAATAATTTATGTTTATAATTTACATTTCTAAAAATATTTTAGATTACATGGATATGGATGGGAAATATTCCTGATCTAAAAGAATATATAACATGGTTTTTACTTACAAACTACATTATTGGTTTTTATTAAAATAATAAATATAGGAAAGTAAATAAAATATTTGGAACACATTCATAACTAGAGGTTAAGGAATGATATTTGTTTCATTATAATAATATCATATAATTTCATCTAAAATGAACCTTGAACATAAACAGTCCTAAAAATAGAAGAGATTATAACATGAAGTCTCTATCATTTTGTAACATTCCAATCATATGCCTTGTGAAACAATAACTTAAAATATATCCTAATATATCAGGAAAATAATGATATTCATGATAAAAAAATTAAATAAGAATTATATACACTATATAATGGAATATATGTGCATCACATTAAAAATTTCCTTGGTAAATGGAAATGGAGTTAGAATCCCTTACCACAATTCCAGAATTTCCATATACGACCCTTAATATTTATATAATAAAATAATATGAATAATTTTATTTCATATGAAAATTTTCCAAATTAAATCCATTATCCTTTAAACATTTATTTCATTTATCTTAATGAAATATCTAATTACATAACCTGTTAATTACACATCATGTGTTTTGAGGACGTTTGGTTTATATGTTCAAAATGACAACTATAGGTTAACTGTTGTCAATGAGGTTAATACTTCATCATATTAAAAATAAAAATCATCACATAATTATATTTTTTTATTAAAATATTATATGTTATATATAAATCATGATGAATGGTTATGAAAAATGAACTATGTTGTAATAATGGATTATGTAGGCTATACATACACATGATTAATGATTGAATTTTTCATAACTCATTATGGAAAAAATTAGTATTATTTCATCATTATATAATTTTCATTATAACTTCATTTATATATTATTTATTATATATATTTATATCATCCATTTAATGTGGTGATGGAAAATCAATCGTATCGCTTCACGGGGGTGGTAGTTCAAACATATGCACAAACAATGACATCATTCTACCTTGAAATGATTGGTATGAAAATAATTGATTTATTTAATTTTAAAATATATTATTATTGAAATAATTTTATACATAATAATTAATTAAATAATCATAACTACCCATGAAAGAGGGTGATGAAATATTAATTTCATCAGTCCACAAGGCGGTAGTCGACTTTACACATGAACTACAAACTCAATTCCCATTTGATAGAGAATAAAGATGGATATAGGATGTTTAATTAAAATAATAATATATTAGTACATGGATGATACCAATTTTTTAATATAATAATGGTTAAATAATATGTGAAGGTGTTGGATGAGGAAATAAACTATAAATGCTCGGTTGAGAACAATAACTCTTCTTTAGACAACCAATATTTCTTAACTTTTTAAGACAACATAGGTTTTTATTATTTTATAATATATGCCTATTTAAAGTGAGGAATTTTTTTCAAGATAATATGAAATATATTGGCCAAAAATATTTGGTTTTTAGGTATTATGTAAAGATAATAACATATACCTTTTATAAGATAATATAGAGGAACTCTTGGATGTTATTAAAATATTAATTGAATATAAATTAATTATGATGTCTAAGTTGATCCAAATTTATAAAATTTTAAGATGATATAATTATGTGTCTAAATTACCTTAACCAATGTTTTTTTTGAAAAAGTCTATATCACATATCTTCCCATATATTTTTTAACCCTTTATTAACCATTTTCACAATTATGATGATATCAATGTTTTTTACTATTAAGTGTATAATATAGATAATATAAATAAAACATTTCCCACATATAGACCATGGAGAATATAATAAACCAAAAAATAATCATTTTTCTTAATTAAATATTTGTAGGAATTTTATATCATTTAATAAACTATTATTTATTAGAAAATATTATTGATGTCCATTTTTAGATCTTTTCATTAATTTGATTAAAATAACATCAAGAAAACCAATAGAATTTGAGAAAAAATTTATTACATCCCTAAATATTTATATTCATGTATAAAATTAATTGATTACATTAAGTGTCACAAATTATATTTATTTTAATATTTTTATTTTAATTTATTTCATTTTTTCACTACTTGAATAATTAGTGGCTCACCATTATGTTAGAATTCATGTTAAATATTTATTCACTAAAAATAAAAAACAAATTAAAATGGTGAAGTAAAAATATTTATATTTTAAATAAATGGTTATAAATGAACATATTCCACTTTTATCCACCTATTAATGATTTTATAAGTATTAAAAACAAGAGTGATCCATTTTTTAACTTTATTTAAATTTAATATTTTAAAGGTTATAATCCATTCCATAATTAAGAAAAATGTTATATAACAAAATATTTTATTAATATGGACGATTTTAGTCATCCAGTAATATTAAAAAAACTATATGGTTCATTTTATAGTCCTTATTAATATAATTTTAACTCGTAATTGTCTAACTTACTCTTTAATATGACGAAAAATATTACTAAGGTTTCCATTAATATTGAAAAAAATAAAAGAGAATTATTTACTAAATTTGGACCCCTTGAGTAAACATATTTAATACATTTTCTAAAATTCATAATAAAGAAGCGGTAGATTTTAATTAAAAATCAAAGTTGAAAAACGTGATAAAAACATGATTTTTAGAGAAAAAAAACTATGTTTATATATAAAATGTATTTATACTAAATTCAAGTAATAAAATTTATTTAAATTATAATTATTGGTTTATTTTAAATGAGAATTTGAAAATTAAATGCTAAAACTAATAATAAATTTAATTTTCCTATGTAAATACTTTAACCGAATATTCATTTTGGGATAAATATTACGATTTTTTGACCACTGATTGAAAAATAAATATGTTAATAAAAATCCCAATATTCTATCCAATGAAAATTTTTATACTCTGATTAAATAATTGGAATATATTTCAAAAAAAAAATTAAAATTTCCAAATTTTAATTATTTTTTTCACTTAAAAAAATCACTAAAACCCATTTTTGAAGAAAGCATATTTTTTACAAGTAAAACAAATTTACTAAAAATTGAAAAATTTTTATAAAGAATTGATAAGCACATTTTTATGTATTATAAGCTTTATATATTTTTTAAAATTTAGTAAATAATATTCATAACCATCAATTTAGTGGTTATGATATAATTGTTATGGTAAAATAACAATATTTCATGGGTTGTTTCCACGCTGTGTTATATATTTTGTATATTATAGAAAATTGTATTCTTTTTAAAAAATATGGATATTATATTCTCACCCATTATAAAATGTCATCATATTTATTTTTTAATTGATCTCCATAATCAAAGGATGGATTTTTAAAATATATTTTTGGAAATACCACATCATAAAAATGGTTAATAAATCTTCTTGAAAATAGAGAAAGGGGATTATAAAATTATTCTAAAATAACCCAAATTGGCTTTTTGAATTAAAAATCATTATTAGGAAGGAAAAATATAGAAATGGAAGATAAAAAAATCATAAATTCTAAATTTTAATGGGAGTGAACACTGAAAAGAAAAATTTAACCATCACAAAACCATAATGATAATAATGAATTTACCTTGTATTTATACAGAAAAAACCCAAATTGGTTAGCACAAGGTATGATAACACCTAAAAATAATGAAACCTTATTAAGAATAAATAATATATTATGCAACATAATTAATTTGAAATTCCCAAAGTTCAATCTAAATCATTCCATAGACAACATGATTGAAACACCAAATTTGAATTACTTGATGACACATTATTTGATAATAAAATTAAAATTTATATAAAAATAAAATTAGTTAGTAATAATTTCATATACCCGATAAAATATATTACCTAATTATATAATATCCCAAAATCACCACAATGTAATGTTAGTATCATATATGCTTCCAATTTATAATTTATCCCTAACCCTAATATTAAAATCACATAAGAATCGGTTTAAATTAATCACAAAATGTTCCAAAAAATAATAAATTCATAACTAGTCAGATAGTCCCCATATTAGTTTCAATTAAATGAAATGAAAAACCCAAAATCTCCCCAATAGCATTAATAATATTTCCACAGAGAAAATTCAATTCTTCTTTAAATAATACGTTAAAATAAACATAAGGTTTACATATACTTCAATCTAGAAATATTTATCCCAAGTAATTATTAATCATGTCAAATTCTCATCATTTAATACCTCAATAGTGGTGTTTAGGATTTTTAACTTATGATCAACCATAAACTAAGAAAAAAAGATTAGTGTAAATAAATCTTAATATAACCACACATTAATACATAAAAACATATAAATATATATAAACTCTACATTGATAATAAATATAACATCCTTAATGCCACTCTACTAGATCCTTTTCTAAAAACATAAACATTAAATTTCTAGAGTTTATACCATTAATTATAAACGTTTTTTTTTTCAAAAACATACAACTTCATAAGGAAATATATAATAAATTACCGATCCAATGTCCTTTTTGGTTTCGAGTTTTACATAATTAGGAAAACTCATAATAACTAGGGTTTATAAACCACTAGTCCATAAAAATTCACATCATTTTCCACAATACATAGTTTTTATATTCCCTGTTAGGTGTTCAATATCTCATATTGAATTGTCCATATTTTAAACCATTCTATAAAAAAATAAATTTTCATTATTTTTTATAACATAAGGAAAGGGATATATAAAAATGTTGAGATTTGATGCTTAGTATGGGATAAAATAAGCATTAATAGTTGAATTTAATCAGTGGTAGTAAAATTATAATGATTGTATGATGAAATAATAAAAATGTAAAATCATAACAAAAGAGATTTAAAACATATCAGTACAAGGATAATCAGTATTTAAACATAGATTAAATATTTTCAAAAGAAATAGTCCCTTGAATCAATAATAATGAAATATTTAATGTTAATATTGATCAAATCAATCATAGACACCCTATGACAAACATAAATAAAATGTGTTTTTATCTTGTAATAGTTTTATATAACTCTCAAAAATGTATTAACCATTGAAGCTATACAAATAATAACCACCACAATTACAATCGGAATATCAATTATAGTATATACTAGTAATATATTAGGAGAAATGTAATCTATTATCTATATCCTATAAATATAATAACAATCATAGTATATTCATTTAATATCTTAGGAGAAAAAACATTCAGTATCTTTTTCCTTTTATGTAAATCATTTGAGTGCTATAATGGGGACACCTAACCAAGGTTTATAATGTAACCATCCACCATAATAAATAATACCCATGTTAAATAACATAAATAAAGTATAAATAGATGTAATTTCATCACTAAACTCTTAGAAAATTCTATTTTTACTTTCATAACATTATTAAAGCATGTAAAAGAATTTGGTACCATGACAATATCATTGTAAAAATCACAATATATCCAAAGAAATCATAAGGATGGTATAAAAAAATATATCCCTAATTGAGCATAAGTAACATGATGGGTTATTTAAATTGATAAATGGAAATCCTATTAAAATATCACTAGAATCATTTATGAGTAAAATAATATTTTTGTTTTCAAAATAATATATTGAAATTAAAAAATCACAAAATTGTATGAAAATAATTATTAAGGAAAAGGAAATTAGAAAATTATAAAGGAATATTCAAATAAAATTATTTTTATGATGATTAGATAATCCATTCAGGTTGTTAATGGAAAAACAAACATTATTTGTAGTAATTTTATAAGGAGAGTATAATGTTACCCAATTGGAAATTTTTTTCAAATTTCTATTTTAAAACCATAAAAATAATTTCAACATTCATGTAAAATTTCTTTATGAAATAATTTATGTTTCCAAAAAGAACATTTCTCAAAGCATTTTATAATTCATTTATATAGAAGAGAAAGACAATTAATCTAAATGAAGAAAAATGATCGTTGTCACTCACAAATAAATTTATTGTTGTTTATTTAATCAATAATGTAGGAAAAGAAAAATAGAAATGTAAACCCAAATAATTACCATAAGAGTAGAAAATATATTTGTTTTAGGAAAATATGATCATATAATTTACTCTAAAATTAACCTTGATCATAAATAATCCCAAAATAATCTAGATTATAACATAAATACTTTATTACTTGGTAAATTTCAATTTTATTCATAAATAGATAATAACATGAAATGAATCTTAAAATATATTGAACAAAGGTATATTTATTATTTAACTTATAAAATGGTTAGTATATATTAAAATTAAAATAAAATACGTGTATAATATTAAAATTTTACTAAATGAAATGATATTAAGATGATATCCCTTACCACAAGTCCAAAAATTCCAGGTATCCACATTAAGTTCAATATAAAAATATCACATATTATATCTAATTTATTAATAAAACAATCAAAATTTAATCCCTTATAATTAAAAAATCTAGTTCATTTATCAAAATGAAATAGATATTTATGTAATCAGATAATTCCCCATCATTTGTGTTGAGGACATTTGGTTCATTAGTTTAAAATGAATACTATAGTTTGACTAAGTTTAAAGGGGAAAATATTATATGATATCCAAAATAAAAATAATTATATAATTATCATTTTAAAATAAATAATATCATTTTAATATAAATTAGGAAATATGGTTTGGAAAAATGAACTACATTATAATCATTCAGATGGTATGCCCCCACGTACATGTGAATAACATTTTTCCTTTACAACAATCATTATAAAATGAATGTAATTTTAATTTTATCCTTATAGATTTAAAATTATATAATAAATTACATATTATTTCATTAATATACTTATATATATCTCATCCATGTGATGTGGTGATGAAAAATAAATACCATCACTTCATGGAAGTGGTAGTCCAC
The DNA here is from genome assembly GCA_963277665.1 of Viscum album. NCBI lineage: Eukaryota > Viridiplantae > Streptophyta > Magnoliopsida > Santalales > Viscaceae > Viscum > Viscum album. The sequence goes on along the minus strand of OY728139.1, from coordinate 457,537,162 downwards.
TTATGTGGACAAATGACATTATTATTCATCAGTAAATTGAACGGTGTAAAATTTGAAGATATATTTTTTATGAGTGAATGATGTTATTAATATTTTCATGACTTATTATATTCCCCCTTTACTTATTTTATATGAAATGTGCATAATTTGTGTGAAATATTAATGTTTTAATATTAAGTATAATATTTGAGCATTTTTAGAAGTAGTCAAATTGAGTCAGTTTAATGTTTTAATTATAACTATCACTATACTGATCACAATTGTGTGGTTCGTGTTTTTTAGGATTCTCCTTTCAATATACAACATTTCATTAGAAGGAACCATAATCCAATTCTGCCATTTGAAGGGTCATATGGTCCTCACAAACAAGACCAAAGAATCTGTGAAGAAACTGGACTATTCATGAAGATTGATTTACTGGGCTCAATCCAGAAGTTAAAAAACCTTAACTCTCCTCCATAATTCGGGGGACACTACATGTCATCTTGGATAAAACTTTCATGGCCTAAATCCAAGTACAAGGGGCCCAAATGAATCTTTGAAGTCCAGCCCACCATTCTGGCCGAGAATGAAAATCAGTTTAGTATGCATGACATATATCCTGATGTAAGCATCAAATCGATCTGAGCTTTTGCAGTGTGAAATAGGGGATGTAGGCGGCCGACTTTGTTGAAGAAACCATTCGGATTTGAAGGCATATTAATAGTCAAAAACCCTTTCACATTATGGACTTCAAAAATACTGGATTGAAATGGACAGTTTAAGTTTGTTTATTAAACCGGCCATAACGTTTTATCCTTACGTCAAAATGACTCCATATTTTGAGAGTAGTCGGCCAACATTATTATCTACAACTTTGAAGAAGGAGATATTTGAAGATTCGGCTGTCTGAATTGCCAAATTGGCGATTCCATTGGAGGGACAGATTGGGAATGCAAACAGTCCACTCCTTGGGCTATAAATACTCTCTCCTTCTCTACTTGAGAGGGGTTGGAATTTCAGAAGAGAGGATATCATATTGGCACGACCAAAGCCTTTCCAAAGGCTTGGGAGGACCTGCCATACTCAAGTTTTCACTTGAGAGACCTTTCCTCCTCTCTTTCTTTTCACTTACTTTTGTGTTCTTCATTTTTGTAATCTTGTAATTCTCTTTCTTTGTAATTCTGTTTTAATGCAAGTTACTTATTCAATATCTCTTATTCTCATCCACCTTCTGTAGTTTAATATTTATGTTCCCAAAATAGTTTAAATTCAGTTGAATCCCCTTCTCTTATTTAGCTTCCTCATTCAATCGAAAGTTTGTTTTTAATTATCATCATTGTTCGTGTGTGTGTGTCGACGTACCACTCTTTTCTTATCCCTTTCTTTTTCTTCTCTTATTAATTTATAATCATAATCATTGTAACCAGATTATTAATCACCCAAATGGATGAGTAAATCTCTAATTGGGGTGAGTTATAATTTAGGTATGTTAAGTGATTGAGAGCTTCTGCTCGATGAATATTCTTTGAATTAACATTGTGTATGTTGGACTTAACATGTCATGGATTAATGACTTGTTTTGTTTAACATGTGGTTTCCATGGATTATTGGAACCATAAATACAAAACCATAAATAAGATCTGATTGAGATTATAACCTTAAGTTAAGTTAAGTCTTGGTTTAAAGCCTTAACACTTAAAAATTCTAATCAAAATCATCTTGTGACATGGGTGTTAATTTAAATGCAATATAAAGCAAAGCTCGAGGATATCACAAGCTTAACTAACCTAATGATGAACTCACCCAAATCTTTATCAATTTGGTAAATCAAACATCATCCATAAATCATTTCAATTAAGCTTTGCAAACAAACCCCCCTAATCAAAATACAATCAACTAAAAACAAATGACTACTACAAAGTATCATCGCCGAGGATTCGACCCGAGTGCTGCTATACACATTAGCAGAGCACCAGAACCTTGAACGGTCGATAGGAGACAATCGGCCGCACTTTCAAATGGCGTCGTTGTCGGGGATGGTGCTTTATGTAGTCATTAGTTTCTGGTTATTGTAAAAAAAACCCAAAAAAATACAAAAGTTTAAAAAAATTGAAAAAAAAACACAAAGAAAAACCTGTCTTCCTCTTAAAAATCATAAACTGAAAAGAACACAAAGAAAAACCCGTCTTCCTCTTTCTTCCAAAATCTCTCTGAATGCCCCGTAGCCTTCCAAACAATCCCTCGGATTTGTTTGACCATGAAATTGATAGAACTCTTCATCGAATTAGGAGGACCATTAGGGATAACCAAATCACCCAAGAACCAATCATTGCCCTACCAATTGAATTAGATATGGCCAATCCTAGGGAACAAACATTGAAAGAACTTGCTGCCCCTGATATGAATTACCAACCTCTTGGTATTCAATATCCAAACATAGAGGCTGACTTTGAACTCAAGTTGGGTTTGATTCATCTTCTCCCTCATTTTCACGGGCTAGCCGGTGAGGATCCACATCTTCACCTTAAAGAGTTCCAAGTATTATGCTCTACCATGAAGCCTCAAGGGGTTTCTGAAGAACAAATAAAGCTTAGAGCTTTCCCCTTTTCCCTAGCAGATTCTGCCAAGTCTTGGCTCTACTACCTCCCACCTGGTTCCATAAACTCATGGGTTGACATGAAGAGACTTTTCCTTGAGAAGTTCTTTCCCGCTTCCCGAACAGCTTCTATCCGAAAGGAAATAAGCGGCATCCGTCAATTCCCTAATGAATCACTCCATGAGTATTGGGAGAGGTTAAAAAAGCTTATGGAAACTTGTCCACACCATCAAATCCCTGACCAAATCCTGATCCAATACTTCTATGAGGGGTTATTGGCTATGCAGAGAACTCTCATTGATGCCGCAAGTGGCGGTGCTCTTGTTGACAAAACTCCTGCAGCTGCACGAGAACTCATAAGCAACATGGCTGCAAACACGTAGCAATTCCATACTCGAGCACATGCTCAAGTGAAACAAGCCCAAGAGAATCAATCCATAGAGCCCAACAAGATGAATGAGTGGATGAGTGAACTTACAGGTCTTGTGCGTCAACTAGCGGTGGCTACCAAAGCCCCAACCTCATCTTCTCCACAGTCACTATTCCCTGGACCTATCAAGAATTGTGGAATCTGAAACTCTCCATCTCATCCGACTGACACATGTCCACAACTTCAAGATGATCCATCTGATTCATCTAGTCCAATGGAGCTCAATGCGGCATATGCTCAGCGAAACTTCAAACCTCAACAATCAGGTCAGTTTGTTAGAAACTTCAACCAACCCCACTCTGAGCCCTTCTCTTCTACCTTTAACCCACCTCTGAGGTATGGTAATCCCATTTCTCATCCTCCTCAATTCCCTCCTCAAAACCCAAACCAATTCCAATATGGTCAAGGTGGTGGTAACTTCCATCAACCTTATCCTTTTGTTCCTCAACCTCAAAGGAACAATCCTCCTCCTGGATTCCACTATCCTAACGAGCCTTCCCAATTCCCCACCCAATACAATCGCTTTCCCAAGAACCAAAATCAAGGCCAACCCAATTTGGGACAAGCCTCTTCTTCTAAACAACCATGGGAAAGTGCTGTAGAGGATCTGGCTTCCTTCACCCATTCTAGCCTAAAGAACATTGAAACCCAAATAGGTCAACTTGCATCCCACCTTAGCCAGCAACAACCATCCAATTCATCCCAACTCCCAGCTCAACCATTACCCAACCTCAAGGGTAATGTAAGTGCAATTGCACTTAGATCAGGAAAGCAACTTGCTATGCCTCAAGATAAATCCTCAAACCCCCCTTTCGATGTTGATCTAGAAAATGAAAAGAACAAAAAGCTGGAAAAGGAACTTGAATCCACTCCTTCACCTTCTTCCATTCCACTTAGGAACCCAATTCCTTTTCCTCAAGCCATCTCCAAGCCTAAGAAGTCCTTTGAACCTGATCCTGAAATGCTTGACATGTTTAGACGTGTTGAAGTGAACATCCCCCTCTTAGATGCCATCAAACAAATCCCTAAGTATGCCAAGTTTCTTAAGGAATTGTGCACCCATAAGAGGCAACTTAGGAACATTGAAAATGTTTCAACTCAACAGTCCATTCCCATGAAGTGCAAAGATCCAGGGACCTTCACGGTTCCATGTCAAATAGGGAGTTCCAACTTTGATGATGCACTCATAGACCTAGGAGCCTCAATTAATGTCATGCCCAAATCCATTTTCTCCAACCTTGGTCTAGGTCCCTTGCACCCAACGGGTATTGTCATTCAATTAGCCAATCGAAGCACTGCCAGTCCTGAGGGGATAATTGAGGATGTTCTTGTTCGGGTCAATGATCTTATCTTCCCAGCTGATTTCTATGTCCTTGACATGGAAGGTGAGACGACCTCTTCTCGATCTCCCCTAATTCTAGGAAGACCATTCCTCATGACTGCGAGAACCAAGATTGATGTCCACTCAGGCATCTTATCCATGGAATTCGGTGACCAACTGGTCAAGTTCAACATTTTCCAAGCCATGCGATACCCATCTGAGGATCACTCTGCATTCTCAATCCATGCTTTTGAGGACACTTCTAAGATTCAATCGAACCCCAATCCACCATGTTCTTCATGTTCTAATGATAAAGGATCTTGTGAAATCTGCACCATGATTAACAAAGTCATAAATGGTGAAGTTGATGTGGACCTCTCATTCATAGACTCCATCAATCTAGAGGAACTTGAAAACTCTCTTGAATCCCACATCAACTCTGATCTCTACTGCTCCACCTTGGACAGTGTTGAGGAAAATGATCCAAACCCATCTAGAATCCCTTCTCCTACTCCTAACTTGTCTAGCTCTCCAATCAAGGCTGAAACTGATCTAAATCCACTTCCTTCACACCTCAAGTATGCATTCCTTTTCCATGATCCCTCCTACCCTGTCATTATCTCTGCTTCACTTTCTGAAACTGAGGAGTCCCAACTTGTTCAAGTGTTAGAGGAAAACAAAAATGCCTTAGGTTGGACCCTAGAGGATATTCCAGGAATCAACCCTGTCCTTTGCATGCATCACATCCATCTAGAGGAATCATCCAAACCAATTAGGCAACCTCAAAGAAGACTCAATCCACTCATACTTGAGGTAGTTAGGGAAGAGATTACCAAGATTCTTCAAGCTGGTATTATCTACCCAATTTCTGATAGTGAATGGGTTAGTCCAATTCAAGTCGTTCCTAAGAAGGGCGGGATAACAGTTGTCACAAATGAACATGGAGAAGTGGTCACAACTCGAGTGAAAAACAAATGGCGTGTGTGCATCGATTATCGTAAATTGAATGCTGAAACACGAAAAGATCACTACCCACTTCCTTTCCTTAACCAAATGCTTGAGAGATTGGCCAGAAAGTCACACTATTTCTTTCTTGATGGTTACACCGGCTACTTCCAAATTCCAATCGCACCTCAAGACCAAGAAAAGACCACATTCACTTTCCCCTTTGGAACCTATGCCTATAGGCGAATGCCTTTTGGCCTTTGTAATGCTCCTTCAACATTCCAGCGGTGTATGATGAGTATCTTTTCTGAATTCATTGAGAATTGCATGGAGGTCTTCATGGATGACTTTACCATTTATGGCGAGTCATTTGAATCTTGCTTACATTCACTCTCTTTGGTCCTTCAAAAGTGTGTCAAGTGCAACCTTGTGCTGAATTTTGAAAAATGTCACTTCATGGTTTCAAATGGGATTGTTCTAGGGCACATAATTTCTCAAGAGGGTATCCAAGTTGATCCAGCCAAAATTGAGGTGATCCAATCACTTCCTGAACCCAAATCAGTTCGAGACATTCGGTCCTTCCTTGGTCATGCCGGTTTCTATCGGCGATTCATTCAGAACTTCAGCAAGATTTCCCTCCCACTCACTCGTTTACTTCAAAATGATGTCACATTCAATTTTGATGAGGCTTGCAAGAGAGCCTTCATTGAACTCAAATCTGCTCTCACATCTGCTCCAATAATCCAACCCCCAGATTGGTCCTTACCATTTGAATTGATGTGTGATGCTTCTGATAGGGCCATTGGGGCTGTTCTTGGTCAAAGAAGAGAAAACATTCCTCATGTCATCTTTTATGCCTCAAAAACATTGGATGAAACTCAATCACACTACACTGTGACTGAAAAAGAACTTTTAGCTGTGGTTTTTGCCTTGGATAAATTCCGGCCCTATCTCTTAGGTGCCAAAATCATCATCTTCATGGACCACTCAGCATTAAAGTTCTTACTTAAGAAAAGTGATTCCAAAACAAGGCTAATAAGATGGATTTTAATGCTCCAAGAGTTTGACCTTGTGATAAAAGATAAACCTAGAAAAGAAAACCTTGTGGCTGACCACCTGAGTAGAATTTCTAATTCTTCTCATTCTGAAATAATTGATCCTAAATTTCCAACTGAACACCTCTCATCTCTCACTCCAAAGTTACCATGGTATGCCCCAATTGTCAATTACTTGGTTTCTGGTGTTTTCCCTGAATATTTTTCAAAAGAACAAAAAGAAAAGATAAGAAGTGATTCAAAGCATTATTTTTGGGAAGATAATAAACTTTGGAAAACTGGGGCTGACATGGTAATTAGGAGATGTGTTGATGGAACTGAACAATCCTCCATCTTGGAATTCTGCCACTCAATGCCTGGAGGTGGACACTTTGGACCACAAAGGACTTCTCTAAAGGTCCTAGATTCTGGATTATTTTGGCCTTCACTCTTCAAGGACTCACACGAGTTCTGTCAATCATGTCCCACTTGCCAAAAGTTTGGCACAATTTCCAAAAGAAACGAAATGCCTCAAAACCCATTAATCTTCTGTGAGCTTTTCGATGTTTGGGGCATCGATTTCATGGGACCTTTTCCCCCTTCCAATGGATTATCCTACATTCTTCTTACGGTCGATTATGTTTCTAGGTGGGTTGAGGCCAAACCCACTAGGAAAGATGATGCTCAAACTGTGAGTGAGTTCCTCAAAACCCATATCTTCTATCGATTCGGAACACCACGTGCTTTGATAAGTGACTTAGGAACTCATTTCTGTAATAGAACCATGGAGTCACTTTTGAAAAAGAATGGGGTTGTACATAAAACATCCACTGCATATCACCCTCAAACAAATGGAATGGCTGAACTTTCTAACAGAGAAGTGAAAAGAGTGCTTGAAAGAATTGTTAAGTCCACAAGAAAAGACTGGCCCGATAGACTTGGTGAAGCACTTTGGGCCTATTGAACAGCCTATAAGACACCCATTGGGATGTCTCCATTTAGGCTAGTTTTTGGTAAAGCCTATCATTTACCAGTTGAAATCCAACATAAGTCATTTTGGGCTGTCAAAACTTTTAATTTTGATTGTGAAAAATCTGGTGAAGAAAGATTGTTGCAGTTGACTGAATTGGAGGAGCTTCGACTCGATTCGTATGAGAACTCCATTCTCTACAAAGAAAAGGCAAAGTCACTCCATGACAAGAACATTCTTCGAAAGGTATTTCATGAAGGTGAAAAGGTAATGCTCTTCAATTCTCGATTTCGACTTCACCCAGGTAAGCTTAATTCTCATTGGGAAGGTCCTTTTGTTATTACTAACGTTTACCCATTTGGTGCAGTGCAAGTCCAAGACCCTTCTTCAAAATGAACATTCACGGTAAATGGACACCGGTTAAAGCATCACCATGAGAGGTCTCACAATCCAGGAACCACGTCGACTTCCATCGAAACCCCATCCACTTCAATAGAACCACCACTGGATGGAGACCCGCCAAATCCAAACCAGGGGGCACCTCTTTCCCTTTAACTCTATCTCTCCTCAATCTCTCTTCCCTCTCTTCTTCTCTCTATTTCTTCTTCTTCCTCTCTCCCTCTCATTTTTTTACAACATTATTCCACAACCTTTTTTCTATTTTCTCTTTTGTGTGGATCTGTCATTAAAAATAAAAAAAATTAAAAAAAATAATTAAAAACAAATGAAAATTGAAAAAACGGGGTGTCATAATTACTCATCATCCAATATTGAAATTTTGTCCAACCATTTTGGGGAGTCAAAAGGCTTGTTTTAAACTCAAATATATTGAATTTTTATCTCAAACTTGGGTAAACAATATTGTTTCAATAACAAACATTTTGAATGAACAATTTTTGGTGGAAAATGATTCTCCCCTACCGTGAGGAATAACATTAGCCTTCATGCCAAGGTCATCTATGGGCATCTTTTTCATTGTGTGTCTTCACCACTGATTGTGAGTCTTGAGTTTGTGGACCTTCGAGCTGAATTTCCATCTTTTGTGTGCATTAATATGATAGAGGCATTTTCTAAGCCACATGAGAATCAGAATAGCCAAATAGCCTCCCATTACCCTTACATTGATCCTACTTTTGAAAGCCCCTTTGAGCCTATGAAAACCTTTCTTTTGATAGCCACATTACAAGCCTAATACCTTGTCCCACCCAACATCTTCATGGATTTTCATTGTACAATTTATTGAAATTTAAGTGTGGGGGGAATAGACTTCATTTTTGGGCGTACTTTCATTGATTTCCAATGTGTCATCATATGCTTGAGGGCAAGAATCCATTCAAGTGTGGGGGAGAGGTTGTAATTCTGTGAGCTTTGGGGTGTATATGTGTAATTTTCATTTGTACAAAAGTCATTGAAAAGTGTTCAAAAAGAATGAAAAAAATTTATATTAAAAAAAATGAAAAAAAAGGAATGGGTTGTGTCTTGGGTGGGTCAAAAATCATTCATCATCAACCTTTGATCGTGTTATAACTACTAAAATTAGTTCCATGAGGAGATCAAGCATGGGTTGGGAGATGATTGTGAGACTTGTTTCAAGCACAACTTTCGAAAAAAAAAGTGCAAAAAAAGAAAAAAAAGAACACTTGAATCATCTTGTATTGTGTCATTATTGGAAGTCTTCCATGTTGTACATATTCCATCATCTCACCCTATTCCATTTTCTATCTCCCTCACTTTTCATTCATCACACATTCATGCCCTTGTAAATATGTGTTTCTATTTCCTTTCAAATCAAATTTCAAAAAAAATGTGCATTGATTTTTCCATGTTGGTGTTTTTAACCCCTCTTTTCCTTTGGACATTATATACCTACCGTCCCATAGCCACTGAAAAACCCCTTAAAAGACCTCTTTATTCTTGTACACATTTGATTTGGGAATGGAAGCTGAGAGCTCTTACAAACTCTTGATTTTCACTTGTTGTTGGTGAATGAGTGAACCTCCTAAAATACATTTTTATCATCTTGAGAGGAGTAAGTTTTGAGTGCCAACATTTTCTAATTCGAACCTTGAACATGAAAAAATGAATTGTTTATGATGCATTATTGTGAACCAAACTTGTGATGGAATTCAATATGGATGAGTGAAATAGTCTAAACCTCCCCTAATTGCAGAAAACAAAATTTTAATATTTGTTGGTGAGTGAAAATGATTTTGTCATGTTTTTATATTTGTTGCACATGAGGACACGCGCAAATCTAAGTGTGGGAGAGTTGATGTTATTAATATTTTCATGACTTATTATATTCCCCATTTACTTATTTTATATGAAATGTGCATAATTTGTGTGAAATATTAATGTTTTAATATTAAGTATAATATTAGAGCATTTTTAGAAGTAGTCAAATTGAGTCAGTTTAATGTTTTAATTATAACTATCACTATACTGATCCAAATTGTGTGGTTCTTGTTTTTTAGGATTCTCCTTTCCATATAAAACATTTCATTAGAAGGAACCATAATCCAATTCTGCCATTTGAAGGGTCATATGGTCCTCACAAACAAGACCAAAGAATCTGTGAAGAAACTGGACTATTCATGAATATTGATTTACTGGGCTCAATCCAGAAGTTCAAAAACCTTAACTCTCCTCCATAATTCGGGGGACACTACGTTTCATCTTGGAAAAAAATTTCATGGCCCAAATCTAAGTACAAGGGGCCCAAATGAATCTTTGAAGTCCAGCCCACCATTCTGGCAGAGAATGAAAATCAGTTTAGTATGCATGCCATATATCCTGATGTAAGCATCAAATCGATCTGAGATTTTGCAGTGTGAAAGAGGGGATGTCGGCGGCCGACTTTGTTGAAGAAACTATTCGGAGTTGAAGGCATATTAATATTCAAAAACCCTTTCACATTATGGACTTCAAAAAGACTGGATTGAAATGGACAGTTTAAGTTTGTTTATTCAACCGGCCATAACTTTTTATACTTACGTCCAAATGACTCCCAATTTTGAGAGTAGTCGGAAAACATTATTATCTACAACTTTGAAGAAGGAGATATTTGAAGATTCGGCTGTCTGAAGTTCCAAATTGGCGATTCAATTGGAGGGACAGATTGGGAATGCAAACAGTCCACTCCTTGGGCTATAAATACTCTCTCCTTCTCTCCTTGAGAGGGGTTGGAATTTCAGAAGAGAGGATATCATATTGGAACGACAAAAGCCTTGGCAAAGGCTTGGGAGGACCTGCCATACTCATGTTTTCACTTGAGAGACCTTTCCTCCTCTCTTTCTTTTCACTTACTTTTGTGTTCTTCATTTTTGTAATCTTGTAATTCTCTTTCTTTGTAATTCTGTTTTAATGCAAGTTACTTATTCAATATCTCTTATTCTCATCCACCTTCTGTAGTTTAATATTTATGTTCCCAAAATAGTTTAAATTAAGTTTAATCCCCTTCTCTTATTTAGCTTCCTCATTCAATCGAAAGTTTGTTTTTAATTATCATCATTGTTCGTGTGTGTGTGTCGACGTACCACTCTTTTCTTATCCCTTTCTTTTTCTTCTCTTATTAATTTATAATCATAATCATTGTAACCAGATTATTAATCACCCAAATGGATGAGTAAATCTCTCATTGGGGTGAGTTATAATTTAGGTATGTTAAGTGATTGAGAGCTTCTGCTCGATGAATATTCTTTGAATTAACATTGTGTATGTTGGACTTAACATGTCATGGATTAATGACTTGTTTTGTTTAACATGTGGTTTCCATGGATTATTGGAACCATAAATACACAACCATAAATAAGATCTGATTGAGATTATAACCTTAAGTTAAGTTAAGTCTTGGTTTAAAGCCTTAACACTTAAGAATTCTAATCAACATCGTCTTGTGACATGGGTGTTAATTTAAATGCAATATAAAGCAAAGCTCGAGGATATCACAAGCTTAACTAACCTAATGATGAACTCACCCCAATCTTTATCAATTTGGTAAATCAAACATCATCCATAAATCATTTCAATTAAACTCTGCAAACAAACCCCCCTAATCAAAATACAATCACCTAAAAACAAACGACTACTAAAAAGTATCATCGCCGAGGATTCGACCCGAGTGCTGCTATACACATTAGCAGAGCACCGGAACCTTGAACGGTCGATAGGCGACAATCGGCCGCACTTTCAGTGATAAATATTTTCGAAATATCATACATAAATATGAATTCCATAACTATAAAAATTCTTGAGAGAAGGATATAAAAAATAATTACATCGGTCTGTGAGGTGGTAGTTCAACACACACACAAATGATTAATTCCATTACCATTTGATGGAGGTCATAAATTGATATAGGATATGGACTTAACATAATAAAATATCAGTACATTTTAGATACTAATGTTATTATATTATAATGGGAAATTATATTTTTAATAAGGTGGAAGATGAAATAAAATCAAAAATCTCGCTCAAGAATGATACAACTTTTCAGACAACCTCCATTTATTGACTACTTAGGACAAATAAGGTTTTTATTATTCCAAATATAATGCCTCTAGAATATGGGGAGGGATGTTAAGAAATTTTTTTGATATATATTTCACAATACAAATGGGTTTTGAAGTGTGAGTTTAAGGGAATAATTGGTTCCATTTTATGAGAGAGGGGAGCATAATTCATGTAATTTAATAAAATATTATTTCAATAAAAATTTATTTTGGTGTCTACATGGATCCAAGTGGATAATATTAGAATGTAATATTAGGGTGAGTTGAAATACCCCCATTTAATTTTTGTTTTGGAAAATTTTATATCACATTTTAACCCATATATTTTGGTTTTAACCCTTTATTAACCCTATTGACAGTTACAATGATATAGATGTTTTTTACTCTAAAGGGGATAATATAGTTATAATAAAAAGAAAAAGTCTCATAGATGGATCATTTTTTATATTATTAACCATATAAAATTACCTGGATAAGTATAATATTTTCAAGAATGTTATCTAAATTAATAAAATATTATTTATATAAAAATATTATTTATGTCACTTTTTAGATCTATTTATTAAACTAATTTTTTTTGAGAAAAATAAAACAAATTAAATTTGAATAAAATATTTTATTACATTCATAATATGTTTTTTTCATTTAAAAAATTAGTTTATCAAATTAATTAATTAAAATTATATTTATTCTACTAAATTTCATGTCATTAATTTGATTTTACAATTTTTGGAATAATTAGTGTGTCGTCATTGTGTAATAATTTAAATATATTATTTATTAAATACAAAATCAATATAAATATTAATGATGAATTTAAATCAATTATATTTAAATTTAATATTTATATCTGGAATTAGTTCTTGTTTATCTCCATTTCGAAAATATTATAGTTATAAAAAGATGTGTGTGAAATGTTTTACATTTCATTAAATAAAATAATATAAAAGTCATAGTCCAATACAAAAGAAAAAGGGAATATAAATTAATTTTAGAAGATTATTGATGAATTTATTCATTCCATAATATTATGGAAAGTATTTGGGTCATTTTAGAGTTCGTATCATAATATTTTCACTCTTAATTACACGATTTACCCTTTACCATAATAATACAAATTATTAAATATACTATTGATATTGACAAAATATAAATGGAAATAATTTAATAAATTTGAAAATAATGGGTCTAAATATGGAATCCATTTTTCTAAATTCAAAACATAAAATTTTTATAATTTAATATAAAATGAAACTGAAAAAACAAGGTAAAAATGGTTTTCATGATAAATGATTTTTCTAAAATAAAATATTTTTATTCTTAATTAAATCATAAAATACTTTTAAAAAACATAATTCAAAAATATTAAAAAAATTTAACTAGTTAAATTTTAATACTAATTCAAAATATTATTTTACATTTTAAATAATTTTAATGAATTTACAGTGGTCTATTAAAATCAATATTTTCCACTACTCACTTAAAAATCGATATTTTATGAAAAATAATAAAACATATTCAATACTAATTTTGAAAAAATAATTTAAAATATTATATTAATTTCATTAAATATAATATACATGTTTTCCAAAAATTATTTATACTTTTCACTCATAATAAAGATCAAATAATAGATTTTAAGAAAACTTATTTTTAATGAGTATAATGACTTTACTAAAAATAGAGTTTGTATTTCTAATTAAATAATAGATAAAAATCCATATATAATAATAATTTTATATAAATATATTTATATATTTAGGGTATTCTATTCATACCCTCTAATTTAATAAGAAGATTATAACTATCATATATAAATAAAAATAATTCGATGTTCGTGTATGCTTAGTGTTGTGTAATTTAGATTCTATCTAACGTAGTAATTAATTTTAAAAAAATATGGATATTATAGTTTATTTCAAAGGAAATAAATATAAAATATTGGGGTTTTATATTGTGGTACACGAATTGGGTGGCTCAACAAAAATTAAATTTTTAGGGATCTCCATTAGCTTGTATATTTTGACATAGACTATTTTTCTCAAGAAATTATTTTTTTAGAATTAATTAAGAATTGTTAAGGGTGAAAATCAATAAGACTGCATCCATCCCATTTTTTGATAAATTTATTCAAATGTAATGATTATATTGGTTTAGTCCATCATTTCTCTTTTTTTTATCAAATTTTTCTTATCATTTCTATTTATGTACACTAATTCTAACAATAACACTATAATTGATGGTCATAATACCCAATTGTCACATTGGTCAATAGTTATATTGACTAATGGTCATGTATTATTAAGATCATAAGGGTCCCTTTTATAATTATACCTGATATATACTCCCCTACTCCCATTCCTCATCATTCACAAAATAAATTTTACAGATTCTACACTTCCCTTGATAATTCTAATCATCTTCCTAACTCTTAAAATTTTTATTAAAATCTTGATAGCATCATTTGAGAAGTCATGCCTATTGAGTTTAAATTATTTTGTACATTTTTCTTTTTTATTTATCTCCCTACATTATTTTTTTCTCTTATAGTTAATTTTAATTCATGATATATAATGAAATATAAAATTAAATCTATGTTCTTGAATTTAAATACATAATAAAATAGTCATTGGGATACATGACTTATTTTATTTATAAAATATGGATTCTTGGCCTATTATAATGAATGAATTTATTCCCTATTTCAATAATGAAGTCCCTTGATAATGGGGATCTAAATTATTATCCTCTATAAACTTTTGGGTCCTAATAATATATTCAGTTACTTGTTATTTGTTATTGTGGATACATCCATTTGAAATACCAATTAGTTTTTACCTAGATAAAGACCCTCATATTAATATCATAGAATCATCTTATATACAAATAATTCCTCCAATCGAGCTATGCATTCCAACAAATAAGTCCACGATACAATTTGGATAATATGTTGGTGAGATAACCACCATACATCAACTTTATTTCATTTAACATGCATCTAATCATAATTTTCCCTCAAACATTGTTACCAATAAATATGATTTGGATATAAATGACCATCCAATATGTTGTATGATACAATATTTAGGAGAAAATAATTCATATTTAAAAAAATAAATCATTTCGAGGTACTTTTCAAATGTTTTTATATTTTATATCAGATTAAATAGTTTGTAATGAGTTTTAGTAATTTTACCTTAAAAAATAAGACATTAATATCCAGTTCACATGACATTAATCTTCTTGGAATATGTAATGGATACATATAAAAAAATGAAAAAAAAATCAAACCTACCTGAAATTAATGTTAACCACCATTTACCTTGTAAAATTAACTTAAAATGAATGACATTCCACATTTTATGGAATATATCTATATTATTTTTAATTACCATTACATGGATACATGTAGATACCCTATCCTGGTCCTAATCGAAACTACACTACAAATTCAACCACCATTGATGTAAATAAAGTCTAGTTTTCTTAAAAATATATATTTAAACTATAACATATTCAATTGGTGAGTGAAAATATGAAGAACCCCTTATTAATCTTCTCTTGGATTAATATTTTCATCAAAACACTATCACACCAAGGGTAAGCATATTTTTACAAATAATGAATTCATAAAAAAAATTAAATAATAAATAGTGCATTACAATATGAAATATTCACCCTAAAGAGATTCAGTTACCTAACATCCTCTCACCTAACAAAAGGATCCATTAGTACCCCAACTAAGGATCAAGGGGATACTCGACTTTTTAATATGAAAGTGGGACCATAATAAATGAAACCCCCATATACTATGGATAAAAAACATCTAAAACAATCATAAAGATTAGTTGGGTTTATTATAGGAGGGTTCATCATTGATTTATAGTCTTTAGATATCATGTAGAGCGATCATGCTGTTTTGGGTTGGTGTGATGAGTTACTACTCATGGTTGACACATGTTCTTAGCCAACCATGAATTCTCACAATGTAGTAGACTAAAAACTACAGGATTTTATTTTTGAAAAACGAATTATAGTTATCTAATGTTTCTTGAATACCCTACCATTTTTGCAAATTTATTTAGCATCATATGAGAGAAAATTAGGGGTTCTCTAACATCAAATGACTTTTTTTTCCTTCTGGGATTGATCTTATCAACAATATATTTCATGTTTGATCATGATAACATCATTTTTTGGTCATTATATATATTCCTATCCATTTAGTTTCTTCTATTATAGATATTTATATCCCTATAGTATATATATAGGGTTTTGGATCATTGATTTGAAATGATGAATGGATGAATCCAGATAATATATTATTGTTCCTAAGTGTTGGAGGACTGAAACAATATAAATGAAAAATAATCTTGGGTTTCAGGATTTTAATATTATCATCCTCTATGTTAGTTAGATCATATTCATTATTTATTACATTTATATCACTTATTATATTATTTAGTTACTTCTAGAAAATTTTCCAGTGTTAATTGCTTATCAATTAATTATTTTGAATCAATATGATAAAAAAAATTCATGAATTTTTATTCATTATGATAATAGGTCTTCTATAAAAGCACTAATATTTGAGTTTAAATATAATTATTAAATAAATTTTTTGGTACCATAATTTATTATAATTAATGATTGGGATTTTGTAGAATACTTGGGTATATTTTTTAATTTAAGTAAAATAGTATTATAAAATTAAAAATTTTCATCTTGGGTGAAGAATGATATTTTTATGAAATGGATAATAGGGTTTGGTTGTTTAGTTAAATTGGGAGTTTCATAATATGAATGACACATATATGAAAACTCCAGATATCTAAAAACAACTTAGGTGGGTATTGATCTATAGTGGTTGGATACTATGAATATAAATAGAAATTTATTTTATATTTATACTTATATTCTCTTATTTAATAAAATTATAATTGTCATTTATTTTCCACATATGTGGGTGGAACTAGGAAGGGTGCCCTTCTTTGATAAAATATTCAGTTATGATATCTTTATATATAACATCGATTAAACAGAATAATGATAAACTATTTTTTTCTATATTTGGGGTAATGTTTTCAATAGAATCGGTTACGTGGTTGGGAATAAGTTTTTATGGGACATAATTTGAATATTGAGGAATCATTCTAGGTATTTGTACACACCAATACCTATATATCATGTTGTTTTTATAAATATCATGTCTTATGTTGTAGTTATCAGAATGGATCTATTTTTTGGATAATAGATCATAGGAGTTGAGTTCATGGTAGATCTGTATGTGTTAAGATGTGAATTGTTGGAGGAGGTGGACTATTCAAATTGAATAGAAACTATGTAATATGTTATAATGTTGTGTTATTCTTATAACAACATTATTTTCTACTAATATAAATTTATATTATTTTTTATATTTAATTTTAATTTTAATTTTGGTGTCTAATTTAAAGTGAAAATGAATTCTTGAATTTGTTTGTTTGATATTTATTTAGTGGAAGAAAATTTATTAGGGATTATTATTATAACATGGAAGTTGTTTCCATTATCTAAATCTATGGGATCATGCTAGAGGAATTGTAGCGAACCTAAAGTGGTTCTTCATATTCAAGATCCTATGGTAGGGTATTCAAAAAATTGTTGAAATGATTATTTTTAAGGGTTTATAATTGGGAAATTTTACATATGGAGTAAAGAATGGTTTAAATACAAGAGGTACCCATAAAAAGTATAACTTACCTCTCTAAATATTTCATTTATTTACAAGGGATCTTTATTGAGAAAAGTGTTCAAAAGGATCCCTTTTAGGATACTAGTATGATGGTACCCAATATGTTTCATGACCGTGGTTAAATTGTATGAGAGAGAGATTAATGTATGATTATGTAGATTTGTAGTGTGAATATACATGTACATTGAGTTAATTGGATAGTATTATATTGCCAAAAAGTGATTTGATAGAATTTTTTTTCTCAATGTCTCTGATTTAAAAAAACTTTTCAATAATCATTAATGATCTATTCATAATTCCATTTAATGTTTGTATAGTAAAACACAATAGATTTATAAATGAGATTATATGTTATAAGATTCAATGGGTCTAGTATAAATAATTTTTACAAGGTGACTTATATGATTTTCATTTGTTCAAATTAGTGTTATAGTAATTCCATAGTGTAATGAAATTCAAAGATAGTAAGTGGCTTTGTAGATGGGATGTGAGTTTTTGCATGAATAAAGTGATACTAAAGTAGATAATGTACCTAAACTATTGAACAATATATTTTCAAAGATAGAGTATCATGAAATAATCCTGGATTAGGAATGATCTAAGAATGTAGATTTCTCTTAAGAGTTTCAATAGTATAATCAGGTTGTCTTTAAGGATGATAGTAGAGTAATTAATGATAATGATTTATTGAAGTGGAAAAATTGAATTTGTATTCTTTATAAATACCCATGAGATATCGAAGGTATATTTATCTTCTTACATTTTCAAGGGATAATCCCATATATAATTGGAAATAATAATGTAAGTGAAACATTATGGGTTCTAAACATAGATTTGTTATAAAAGATATCAAAATAGTAGTAATGTCCAAACAAGTTGATGATTAATAAATATAAAGAGTTTCTAAAGGTCAGGAAAGAATACATAATGATACTGGAGTATAATACATAATTTTTAGTAATTATATGTCTTTCACTCGATATGACCACCAATAGATATCACAATTCATGAAGTATAGATAATAATGTTTGTATTATGATTTTTTTTGAGGGTGACCCTTAATGGATTAACAAAATAAATAAGGTTTTTAAAAATATTTGTCATGGTAGAGGTGGAAATGATAAGTTTTGTGGTTATGAAATTGTTTTTCCCTTATGCTGAGGGAGGTCAGCGTTTCACTAGAAATTACGAATGGAAGTGGAAAATTTCACAATATATAAGAATAGAAAATATATTAGTGAGCATAGGATATTCCAAAAGGAGTATCCATCTTGGGTGATTTTACTGTAGAATGACAGAACCCAAAAAAAGGATTGTGCTAATAATCACATGGCCATTCATCCATGAAAAAATGTCGACATCTGGAGAAATAATAAAATTATCTATCTCACAATGCTAGTATTGGAGGTTTAAACAAAATGTAGTGATCAATGTTGTATATAAAGAAGATATAATAATATATATATGATCTATAAGAATGAACCAATTGAAATATTCATGATGTTCATGATTATAAGGTATATTAACAATTTCATGTTGCGATGTTTGTCCTAATGTATTTTGAGGTAGGACCTATGAAAAAATAGTTATTTTAATTATATTTCTTATAATGGTACTCAATATGTTTTTTATATATACATTTTATTCATTCATTTATGTATGAGTTGTATGATATATTAATGTTCATATAGTGTAAATTTATTACACGTTGAATATTTAGTAACCTCTTAAAGAGATGATAAAGTAACGATATAGGTGTTTATATTATTATATTATGATAAACATTGTGGAAATATTATGGTGATTCTATGTTTTGAATATGGAATTTTTCAAATTCATAAATTGTAATGATTATTTGGTGATGTTAATGTACTATAATTTCTATTAGGGGTTGCACATTTCTTTTACTGCACTTCCATAGAATGTCCAAATTTTCAAGGTTACTAAGAAATGCATACTTGCTGTGTGCATCTAATCATTAATTGATTTATTAACATATCATGTCATATCACTGGATTAGTTCAGATATCTATACAATCCAATATTTTTAAATATTTTTCTATTATGGTAATATATTTAATTAATATATTTTTAGATGAATTCTACGGAAATACATTGGATATAGATATAGAGATAAATATTGATATGATGATTAGGTTGAGTGCAATAAAATTTAATTTATTTTGAATTTTTCTTACAGATTTGTGATTTTTAAATATTTAATTTTAGTATTTATAGAGAAAGTGGTTTATTATACTAGAAACATACCATGGAGAGAAACAAACAAAATTTCTTTGAACTATAAAAATGGAGTATAGTTGTGTATGAAATACAAGATATTTAATTTGGTAATAGCGATTAATAAACTCCCTCCACCATAAAATAATGAACATCTTGACTAGTTTAGAATAGCTAATTATGGTTTTAAAATCCATTTATGTTATATAAATAACCAAATGATGGGGAAGGATGTATGTGTTCTGAATATGAAATTTAGTAGTGGGTATATAAATTTTGGTTTTTTAATATCAATTTGGGGATATGATCACTAATGTTATTTTTATGTCCTTGAAGAATCTTGGTTTCCATAAACACATTAAACTACTTAATATGGTGTTTATTGATTACATTATATAGTTTTAAAAATTTGAAAATTCATATGTAAAGAATTTAATAAAACTGTTGGACATATAGAAAGATCATAAGATGTGTGTGAAGTTATCAAAATTTGAATTATTTATACTGAAAATGAATTTATTATTTCATGTCCCTTATTGGAAATATATATTCATAGGCCAAAATATACACACTGTAGTTATATCTGGATAATTACCTAAGATGGAATTTGAGATTGAGATATTACTTAGATTGGTGGGATACTATGGATAAATTATTTTAGACTTTTTGAAGTTATATTATTCAAAGATGATGTTGACTCAAACAAGCATGAATTTCATGTGGGATAAGAAGTGGACAGTTTAATTCAACATGATAATTATGTTTTGGAAATATAATTTTGTTTTTATATTTCTTATGTTTGGTTAAGTGCTTTTGATGCATTAGGATTAATACAGAGCTAAATTAGAGTGGTTTATGAAATATGTAAAGGTATTTTCATATAAATAAATGAATTTATAACTATATGTGAATAATTATTATATTCATGATCCTGATTTATCATTTTTAGGTATTAAGAATCTTATTAGATTAATATTTCAGTGAAATTTTATAGTGTATTCAGAGAATACATTTTTATGTATATATTCTATATATAATATTTTAACTAAAGATATTTGGTATTTTTTAATTGTATTAATAATAGTTATATCAATTTATCTTCCACAAAATATATGATTAGTGTTTTTGGGATTCCATGAATAATAATGAACAAGTGATGGTTCCTTTTAGTGCAAGGACATATTTTACTTGTGTATTGTATAACATCATCTAGTTAGTTAATCATGGAGTGGGGAATATGTATCATGATATCATATGATGGTTCTAATGGGAATAGATGAACGGAGGAATAATCAATTTCATCTCCCAGTCCTTGAATTTTAAAAATTAATGGAAGAGAATCAATGACGTACATGGATTTTGTATCCACTACCCATGATTACTAAAAGTTAGAGGAAAAATAAATCGATTCCATGAGATAATTCCTAAAATTAACATTGAATCGTGATTTGATTTGTGTGATTGTGGATCAACTCTAAAATCTGAACAAATGTTTTCCATTTAGGGGAATACTATTATTGGGTGGGCATTGTTTGGTATACATGGATGGGTTAGTTAGGATTCATTGAGTTCCCTCATCTATCATGTCACATTAGTATCCTCGATATACATTATGATCTTGGAGAGGGTTATAATTTCCTATTGGTACTTCGATAATGATGTGTACTATAATATCCCTAAATATGCACTCCAAGATGCAGAGTAAAATACATAATATTAATTTTTTTGGATTCAATAGTGATAAATATAACATGAATTTTTTCCATAAAAAATATACAGTACCAAATAAAAATACATGATCAATTACATACCCATATACTTTTTAGGATTATAGTTTTATAGAATTATGAATAATACATACATAATGTTACTTATGACTATAATTCAATAGTTTTGCAAATATATATTGATGTTATTATCCAATTTTATAACTTTATAATCACCAATAGGAAACCATTATAGTAAATATCATACATAACATATTTATTTACAACCTAGGGAAAATGAAATATAAAAAAGAAGTGAGATAAAATTTTAAATAATGTAAAACATATTCATTATCAACTAGTTGTCTTCAGAAAGAAGATAATTGAGTATAAGGGTACGGGAACATATTAAAGGGTTATGGGAATAACATAATTGAAGTCGTATCAGTAAAAATATTGATCTTTTATAATTTGTGATGTATAGAATCCCATACATTTAAAGCATAAATATTACATCTTAATAAATGAGTATTCATTATAAAAAATTACAATCGCCTTTATGATCGTATAGTTTTTGTGTCCTTGGAAACATGAATGCATAAAATATATGTTTTCAAGATAGATACATCATCTCCCACTATGTTCTTCATAACTAACACCCTTTTCAAAAATATAACACATTAAAATTTTATTTATCACATATTAGATGGAATCTTATGAAAGGGTGGTATTATATGCTCAATGAGGGTAAAAATAGTAGGTATCATTGGTAACTTAAACATAACATTTTTATAAGGGTATAATAACAAGATGTTATCAATTCAAAACCATAGTATTCATATCGTAGATTAGAATTCTGATTCAAGGAATAAATCATTGTTGTTAATAAGACCTGAATCATAATGGAATAAAATAACATTATCCATTACATCATAATAATTTCATAATACATATTTTTTTAGTATAAACATAATCGTGGAAAATCTTTTCCATAAACAATTAGCACTACCAAAATTATCATATTGGATGGGGTTCACTCTCCATTAAATTTTATCATTAGTCAAGGTTCACTACCAATACCATCATAATGGACAAAGTCCATTACTAAACAAGTTTCAATCCCTATTCTAATCCTTATTATCTAATCGGATATCCACATTTTCTTAACACATTGGAGGGATATATAATTTCAGGCCCAGACACCATAAAATTTAAATCATACAAATGTATGCCACATGTTTATAAATCATTCTTCATTACATAATCCAAGAATGAAGAACATGTTTCAAAAATATTTCATCATAACAACATAGTGTAACCCATGAAATTGAAATTGGTTTTATAAATAATTTATTATAACATAATTATCCAATGAGAATGAAAATTGTCTCACTGAATAAAACAAAAATCATCAACAGTATAATATATCAAAATAATGAAATATTACTATATCAATAGAACAAAACCAAATATGTATCATCAAAGGATGATATCATAGATGAAACATTACTTTAAATGATTACTATAACATTTCATGAGTAAAAAACCTTTCTCAATTTTGAATAAGTTATATATATTCCAAAAATTTCATAAAATATATTAATAAAAGTTTCTTTAAAATTTACCATTGATACATTAAAAATAATCTAAAATTAATAGAGAGGTCATGATGATGGGAAATTCCATTTGTATTGTGAATATTAAAACAAAGATTGCTTTTAGTAATAATTGATAAGTACACAATTCAGAAAATTTAAAGAAGAATAAAATTAGACCATTTAGTGAAAATAAGAAAACTGTGAAAATGAAACTTAAAAATAATTTTATTATATTAAAAAAAATTATGAAAATATTTTTTGAAAACTAGGAGATTAATGAACAAATATTTCTAAATGAAGGGTGAAATGAAGTAAAATCTTCTTAAAATTATTCATTCTGTATTCGTAATACATAAAGAGACTAAAATGAATGAAAATAATTTATACAATATAAATAAAAATTTCAGAATAAAATTCATTATAATATTTATATTTATATTACAATCTTTCATCAACGGAAAATTAATCATAATAAAATTCATTAAACATTAATATTGTTAATAAATCTGTAACACATGTTATGTATTCTTTGAAAGCTATTTAAGTACATATATAACAAAATAAAATATATTATACACATATAAAATAGTAATTAATATAATTATAATATCATATATTTTTCACTTATGACATTTCAATTCCCATTTATTAAAAATTCATTATAAAAAGAGTCATTTTCAAGTGTTAACTATTTGGTTTACTATGGGAAAATTTTTTCTCTAGATCCTTTTATTGTACATTTATCATGATTATATCATCAAACAAAATTTAATAATGATATAATGATAATATATATTCATCATATATATATTAAGAGTCATGCATAAATTATATATATAGAAAATTGAGTTATACCATTCACGTGGATGGTTAGCTGCATGTACACATTAATAATACTATAAATTTTAGATGGATGGGATGAATAATTAGAAAATAATAATTAAAATTTAATATATATCTATTATACCACATATATATTATTAATGTATAAAATCTATTCATTTTATAATCCAAGTATTGAGAAAATTCAAAATAAATCACATCACTTCATGGAGGTGGTAGTCGACAGGAGTAATGTTTTCATTTTCCAAAGGATGGGGAGATAATATGTTATATATAATATGATAATAATAGAAGCATAATTATATCATAAATATCCTATATAATCCTTAAAATCACCTAAATAACAATCCAATTATTATAGTGATGGAAATTGAATTGTATCGTTATGTGGTGGCGGTATTCCACATATATTAATGAGCACCACTTTCACTTCCCATTTAATTAAAAAGAGTGTTAATAATGGTTGTTACATGATCATAATAAAATTTTAGTGTATTTATGATATTGAATTTTTTTATTAATACCACTTATTTATATGGGGAATAATAATAAATTAATTAAAATTGGTCAGGTAAGAAGATTACCTCTTCTTCGATAAGACTATATTAGATCCCTTTGTTAAGGATCTTTAAAATAGTCATTTAATACAATAGAATCACGATTTCATGAAAAGTGATGTGTTTAAGAGAAGTAAATTGGTTTTTCCAAGATATATGGTTCCTAGAGGTGTGTAGAAATGAATTTAAGTCATTTTATAAAAAAACACATAGAAATATAATTAATATATTTGTCATATATAATAAATAAAAAATAATTGAATTTAAATAATAATAGGATATTTTACAAATAACATAATCCTATGATCTTTTGAGGGGTTTTGGTTTAATTTTAAATCATATCATTAGGTTTAACTGCATCATTAATCAATTTTAACAATGAATGCCGTAATGAATTTGTCTGAAATAAAGGGTTATAATTTATTATATAAGGTAAACATTGGTTTTTAAATTAGCAAGGGTTGTTATCTTATTAAATTTATAATAATATATTTCATCAGTTTTTTATTATAATTCTTAAATAATTTAAGGACATTTCATTTATTATAAGATATCATTATTGTCATTTTTGAAACTTTTAACTTAATATGACTTTAAATACACCAATATTTTAATTTAATTCACTTATTAACCTTTAAAATATTATTAATTTGTTTTATTAAACTATTAAATTATTTTTTAACTCACCCAAAATATATTACTTTTAATGGTTTTTATATCATTTAAACATTTTTTGTACTATTTTCAGTTCCATTTTGTCAGTGTTATGTAATAACTTAATGTAATTATTTATTATGTAAAAACATAAAATATAATGAATTTATATAAAAATTAATTTATATTTAAAATTAAAAATTTATAGCCAAAATTATCTTCTTCTAATCCTTATGAAAGTATTTTAGAGACTAAAATATAGAAAGAGATATTTTGAAATTTTCATTACATAAAACATTAAAAATGATACTCACAAGGGAAAATGGAAAAAAGTTGCATATATTAAAAATATATATAAAATGGTAAAAAAAACTAATACAAAATAAAAAAAGGCTATTTATAAGAAATATTAAAGTATTATCTTGGATTTTTTAAAATGTTTTACCTGTTTAACCCTTACCATGATGCTAATATTTTCCAACTTTACTATTAGGAATGTTAAAAATAAAAGATACATATCAGTGAAAATTTATTCTTGTAATTAAAAATATGAAATTATTATTTTCAAGATTAAATTTATATAACTAGAATAAATTCATTATAAAATAAGTGTGTAAAACACAACAAATACAGTTTTCATAAAACAAAATTTTTTGCATAATACTTAATTTATTCTTACATAATTTATTGAAAACAAATTAAAATATTGATAAAAATATTTATTGAATATGAAATATATATTTCATTAAAATTATTCATTAATAGTTATTCATATAATTTTTTAAGAAAAAAATACAATGTGTATATGAAAATATTTATACATAAAAACGTCTCTTTTACTTTCAAATGACTTTCAATTTCTTTTATAATCATTTGATAACCAATGAACCCATTTTATACATTTGTAAACCATATATTTTTCATAATATGGTATTATTTATTAATAACCACCATTATAATGTCTTAGACACTTATATCATATTAAATGATAATATTTCAGTATTATATCACATAATGTTTATGCTTGATATTGTATGTAATGTAAGGAATAAAATAAATGAAATTTAGTTATAAAAAATATATCATAAAATATTGTTGTTTTACATTATAGCCCTATATAACTAATTTAACACTAAAAATTCCATCACTCTGGTAAAACAAAATGTGGAAATATCTATTTCATCACATCCACATATTCCCATGTACATTTTAAAATTTTTGATTCATACAAAGAAATTTTACAAAGTGAGTAGTCCAATTCAATATCGCTGTCTCTCTATGATCTATGATTTACATTGGTTATTATTAACAATAATTATAATTATACAGTTGTATAACCACTGTATTCAGTACATGTTATGGTTCATGTATTTACTTTTTCAAGAGAGATACATGTCAAGAATTAAGATCTTAGAGGGAGGTCTATTGGAAGCTCTAAGCGATAAGCAACCATCCCTACTCGATCAAGAATCTCAAAGGGGAAAATATACCTAGGGAATAAATATTCCTTATTTTTTAAATAACCTTCTAAAATGGAGATATTCATATGAATTTTTTCCCCTAAAATTAATATTCAATATTTCACTAATGATTGGAAGCATAACATTTCAATCAACTAAGAGTAAACTTTTTGTGATGTGGATTGGTTATATCATTCAAATCCATTTCCTCATATTTCTTTAGTGAAAATCGATTTAATTCTCTAACTTTATCCTAGAGAGTTGAATTTTTATACATATTTTCATAGAGGGATTAATAAATATCCATTTGAATGCTCGAGCTAAAACAATTGGTGTATGAAAACACAACTAGAGTAAACATAGGATCCCAACCAACATTGAATTACCTAGAACATGACCTCATTATATCCTCAAGCATAAGAATGGTTTTCATATATTGACCATTCGTATGAAAATAATAAGATGTATATAGATAATAATCTACATCTATATCCTTCTAAACACTTCTCTAGGACATCGAGGTAAAACATAGATCTATATAAGATACCACAGAATGTGGTACTCCATGAAACCTTATCGCATATAAAATTAATGTTTTATCATATTGATAATGAAAGAAATATTCTATATTTGAAATTATGTGTTAGGAATTCATAAGAATTTCAACTAAAACCCCAATACTATTATATAATTTATAATTTTTAGGGAGTCCGAAGATAAAATAAATTGTTATTATTATTTTCATTTCATTTCTATAATGGGTAATGGTTCTAAAAAACATTATACTTCTGCATACCAACCTAAATATGATTAAATTATATTTACCAAGATATATACACTGTAATATCTATTTTCATGTTGTCAAAAAATAAATACACATTCATATGTCTATAACAATTCATACTTATATGATAAATAAAAAATGATGAACAATGATATTAATCCAATAGCTCATTCATGTTTGGTATTGACAGGACACATAATTGGTTCATGAATCTTATCATTCCATCATAATCATGGTTGAACTCAAGAAATGTTTCATGTTCTTTCTCAGCTCTACATATTTTTTTCTTCACTTCTTTAATCATTAACTAGAAATATTTTTGAACACTCATCTATCCAACATTTGATTTCTATCAATCCATCAAGATTTGAAAAACCATTTATTGGAAATATATAAATAGTGGAACTTTTTTATCCTCATCATAGATAATATAAAAGGATCATTTGAAATGATATCTTCACGCTCCTTTCACTTTTTTTGAGGTGGTTATTTATTATATTTTAATTGTCATTAATTAATTCCATATATTTTATCAAGATCATAAAAAAATATGTATGAGAGAATGTATAAATTAAATTATTATTATTAGTATATATATTTCCTATTTTTCAATAAATATATGTCCTCTACACCTTTAATGAAAAAATTAACACATCCTACTACAAATCAAGATTTGGGTAATTTTTCTCAGGAACCTTGATTTAACATCAGGAATAAGCTATAACTATATAATTGTGCACATGAATGTATCCTAGTCCCTAATTTAATTAATCAATATAGATAGAAGACCCCTATCAATTCTAGGGTAATATAGGAACTGGTGCACTAAATAACATTATCTTTAGTTCTTTGAAATTTTATAAACATTCATTTATGCAAAGAAATGTAAATCCTTTTCAAATTAACATGTTTAGTGGATTAGATTATCATGAGAAATTATTATTAATTTTTCATTAGTATATAACCAAATCATGAAAATTATGGATCTCATTCATAGGGGTTCTCTAGTCCAACATTTAATAACTTCCATATTTTATAGATTGGATGATATACCCTAACATTGGATTATTTGAAACAAATATAAAACTTTTTTTCGTAAAATGACACTTAGTAAAATTTTCATGCATCTTTTCCTTAGTGTATTCAGTAAAATAATTATAGAATCCTCATATGTATCCATTTTATTATAATATATATAAATATAATTTATAATGACTACCACAAATTGATCACGGTAGTATCTATTTTCATGATTTATTAAATACATGAAGTAAATAGGTCTATTATTAAGGCCAAATTGAATCACTATAAATTAATTATGTCCATACTTTGTGAATAATTATATATTTCATATATCCTCCTTCTTGACACTCAACTGATGATATCCAGAAAAAGGTGATTGTTGTAAATAAACTGATCTCCGTACTTTTTTTCAAACAATTCATAAATATAGGTGAGAGGTTTCGTGTTCTTTATAGTGATATTATTCAATTATTAATAATCAATACATTGTCACAATAATCCACATTTCATTGAAAAAAATATGTTCACCAACATTAATACACTTTTTCCAAATTAATTTCTCATTAATATTCTCTTGGAGTTTTTTATATAGTTCTACAATCCAAATGGTTTCCATTCTATAGGAGTCATTAAAATAGTGGTATAAATAGGTAAGACCTATATTAAAAACTCAACTTTTTGATTTTTTGTTCTTCTAGGAAACCCATACCAAAAATATCAAAAAACTAATACACAATAGAAATATCATTGATGTTGTGTTTACCCCAAGTATTTGAGATAAACCAATATTTTTAATAGGAATAATGTTCCATACAATGTATTTAATTTCCATAAAATTTTTATAATTATTTTTACCATGATAGACATTAATATTTGGGTTAAAACTATTAAAATTGACACCCCTTACATGGAAATAGATGCGAGAATTATATAAATTAATGAAATACAAGAATAAAATAATTTCAAAATCTACTGATGGGGTAATAATAATATTTTTAGGAATCATATTCCGAAAGACATAAATACGATAATAATTATCAAATTTAAATGTAATCATCAAAAAATTATGAGTTTTCGCATCTAATTCCACATCAAATCATTTTGGTGGAATTTTAACACCGTTAAAAAATTCGTAAGATATAAATTATTTTGAAGATCTGTAATAAAAAAATATTTTAAAAGTTATATATTAGATATAATGTCTAAATTTACTCATTTATTTATCATACCACACATTAGAAATAGTGATGATATTAGATTTATCATTTCTCTTGAATTAGATGGCTTCTCATACTGATCATTTTTTCATTAAACTTTATATTTTATCATAGGTTAAAATAATTTCCATAATACTTCAATTTGAGACACTAGAGTGTGGTTAGTTCATTTATAGTATTTATTCTCCATCAATAGCTAAAATATTTTTCTAATTATGTCTACATTTGATTTTCCAATGGACTTCCTTTCCACACCAAAAACATTATCTTGTCTTGTTTTTAAAATTCTCAACATGTTTCCCTCCAAACATCATTCATAATGAAAGTAAACTCTTCTTCTATCAGTGGTTTTAATAATTTTATTTTAATTCCATCTATCTTTTCTTATTATAACATTGAGATTTATGGGTAACCATAATCGACATTTCTTTCTTTATAGAAAATAAAATTATTTCTTCATAGTTATTTAATTCACTTAAGGTATCTTCATTTAGATTGTTGGATTTATGAAATTGAGGATAGATTAATATTACTTTCACGAATGATGACAATATCACAATAAAACCATTAAAACCATGTAAAAATTTCTTTTAAGGTAATAATTGTTTAATCATCCATATGCATTACCTAAAATAAAACCTTCTCATTTTTCATATGAGGAATATGAGGAAGGTTATTATTGGAAAATAAATACTTTGACACATACTTTACATAGATTAAAATTCATACTTCTTCCACATGTTCTTGATAAGTTTATACCAATGATATATTTATCCATCAAAATCATAAATATATTAAATAAAATTTTCTTATTCTACAGACTAAAGGATGATAAAAATACATTTAGTTATTATAATACAATTATTAGAAACTAGATAACTTAAATAAATAAAAAAAGAAGTTATATATGTTTTCATGAATGACTCAATATAATATTGTTCTTTTATTTTTTAATTTTTATTCTCAATATGATTCATATATTGAGAATATATCACAAGCATAAAAAAATATTTTTTCTTCCATCTCCTATAACAATTGGTTTCTCAAGAGGTAAATCATTAAATTTTCCATAAAATATATCAATAACATGGTACATCAGGTTATTTAAAGTTATTAAATCCTAAAATAATAGCATGATACATAATAATCATTTTAGTAAAACCCAAAATTTACTACATTACCAAAACATGATAATGATATATTATAAATAAAAATATCCTTAGGGTTCTCAAAAAAACTTTTTATCCTTGTATCCAAAGGTAACTATAAACCTTTCAACAATACCTACTATATAAACCCATAATTTATTTTATAGATATTAAATATAAAGAAATTAAAATTAGTTAAATAACATTACAATTCACGCCATGATTAAAAAAGTCATGTTTTTTGGAAACATGGATACAAGAAAAATATTTTTAAGAGATCTAAATCACATCCCACTTTGTTCCTCATAACTAACACCCTTCTTGTACATATCATACATAAAAATGTTTCCCATTAATTAGGTAAATAAAATGTAATAAAGGGTGATCATAAATGATAAATAAGAGTAAAATAAGTGATATATCAATTAACACTTAAACATAAAATTACATGAAGGGTTTGATAACATGAGATTTATATTTGAAAACTACATCATGTATATTATAGATTATAATATTGATCCTTATTATAAATCCTGAATGATTATAATACATGAATCCAAAAGGAATCAAATAACATCTTACAGGAGAGAATTTCATGTGAATAATACATAAGTTATTAACATACACATAAACATTGAAAATAATATCTATAAATAAGGATCACTAACAAGGAAATAATACTAGATTCTGTTCACTCCCAATTCTATCAAATCCTTAGTTATTATTCACTTCCAAGACTATCATAGATGATAGAGACGCTTACTACTCTATGTTCACTCCATTTTATAGCCCTTATTATATAATCATATATACATATTTACCCATTCTATTGAAGGTTTATATAATTTTTTAACAACCTATAAAATAATATATAATAAAAATTTTGGTTTTAAAAGATAATAAAAAATTTATATTTTTATATCATGTGAAATGAAAAAGGTTTCTATAAATAATTCCAAATAGAATTATATAATAAACTATAGAAAATAAATTCATTTCATAGAGTTTTGTTCATAACTTAATTAACCAATGTAAAAATTGTATTTATAGAATAAAATTTATATATAATCACCATAATCCATCTAAATAATTAAATTGGATTTTATTATTGGATAATAACCGTAGTAAATTGTGTAACATAAAAGTATACTATAATAGTCGAAAAATGAATTTGATAGAGAACTCGGAAATTTTAAGAGGAAAATATCTTTTTCAATTTAAAATTATATATTTAAATTATAAAAATTTCTCAAATTGTAATGAGAATTTATTTTCATAATGAAAATTTTGAACATGTACCATAATCATCAATTCATTGAGCAGTCATGATGGTGGGAAATTTAGTTCATGACGTGTATGTTAAAAAAATTATTTAGAGTAAAGATTCAGATGAATCATTTTAAAAAATTAATTGGTAGATTCATTTCACACCGTTTTTGTGAAAAGTAAAATATGTGATAAAATGAATTCAAATATTTTTTTAATATTAATAAATTATGGAATTCATTTTTAGAGACTATGTACAATACTGAAAGTTTATTTTTATAGAAGAAAGAAGTATTATTGTTTATCATTGAAAATATTCTTTCAGTCTACTGAGTTCATAAAAAGTGGAAAATACAATGAAAACATGTCATATCAGGAAATAATAATAGTATAATAAAATTCATGATATTATTCTGATGTATATCAAAATATTTCATTATTAGAAACCTTATCATAGGCAATATAGGTAAATAATGGTATTGTAGGATAAATCCCAAACAATAATTTTGATTTTCATAGAATATGAATTAACCATGTGTATATTGAAATAAAATTTATTATAAATTCATATGTTAGTATTTAAAATAATTATAATATCATATATGATCAACTTATAACATTTCAATGTCTTTTTATAAAATAATTTTATTTATGGTTATAGTTTCTAGGTGTTAACTATTTCATTTCCAATAGAATTTTGGTTCAAAAGTTCTAGTCATTTTAATTTTGTATAGGTTATATAATATCTATAATTATAATAATGATATAAATATTATATATATTCATTATATGTTTATATATATTTTGATTTATCATTAAAATATTTAGATAGGAAAATTAATTACACTATTTATTGAGATGGTATGCCATACGTAGACGTGGAAATTATCTTCTCTTTTCGATAAATGGATTGAAATAATGTTATATAATTATTCAAGATTAATTAATTATTATAATATAATATATATTCCTTAGAAATATAAATTTTTACCATTTATGTAAAGAGAAAATGAAATATTAATTAAATCTCCTCGTGGTGGTGGTAGTCTATACATATGCGGGGGTGACATTGTTGTTTTCCAAAAGATGATAATGAATGAATATAGTTATTATATCATAATTATAGAAGAATTATTTTATCATAAATTTATTATATAATCATTGAACAAATCATAATTACAAACATTAAATAGGTCATTGGAAAGTGAATTTTATCTCTATATGAAGGTGGTTATCCACGTGTATGCACGAATGACACATTCCCATACAATTTGATGGAAAAGAAATTCAATAATGGAATATACATAATAATAACAACATTTTAGTCTATTTATGATAATTAATTTATTATTTAATAATGAATGAAAATTATTTATATGACTTATAGGTATAAATAAACCGAATGACACAATGCATAATGATTACCACTTCTGTAGTAGGAATCCTTTAGATCTTATATCTATAGAACATTGGAAGAGTATTTTTAGAAGGAAAAACATATAACTCATGTATAAATTTTTTAAAAGATAATTATTAAGGTTTTTGTTGAGATATGTGGCTCAAGTTGGAGTAATGAATAGAGATAAGGGGAGTCTATTAATATGGGAGGAAAATCACACACATGGATTAAAATATATATTTTACATAAAATTAACTCCATTTTCATGTATAATGACTCTAATTAGACCAAAATTTCAATAAAAATCGTATATACTCATAATATCATCATACAACAATAGTTATAAAGGTTTATGTTTCTTATAAAACATTGTATTTTATTTTAACCCCATTGACAACTGATTAAAACCTTACATGAGGTTATTCCTTTTTCAATCTTAATGTGTTATAATATTACTCATAAGTTATCAATTGGAGAAACAAATTTATATAGGATGGAATTTTAGTAAATTTATTATCATATATACCAAAATTTATGATTTTTATGTTATTAAATTATTTAATTAAAATCTATATTTATCAATATCAGAAATTTATTTTTGATAGAATTGACTTAATATGGCTTCAAGGAAATAAAGATAACTATTTAATTTTAAAATGAAACTTCCACACTATTTTACTTTGTTATGTTAATATATAAAATTCTTTTGGAATTATAACTCACCCATAAAATATTACATTTAAATCTTTTAAAATCCTTTTCATGAATTTTCTAAGGCTTGGACAAGTATTGTTTGAGTGTTTTTTAAGCCTTTAAGAAAATTAATTAATCATAAAAAGTAAAAATAAATTAACATTATTAAAAAAATAATTAAGAGTTTAAATAAAGATGTATATGTTAACTTTCCTATTTGTATCCTAATGTAAAAATTTAGGAGATATTAAATTAAATGGGAATGATATTTTGGAATTTCCTTTATATAAAATATAATAAATTTCATATTCAATGGGAAATGAAACCAAAATTACATGTAATTGAATCATAGAATGAAATTTAAAAACAAAAAGCCTCTAATATTTAAAGTAAACATTTTAGTGAAATTTTAAATCCATATCCAAAAGTGTTTACACTTTTTTAGCCATTTTAACCTTACCAAGGTGACACATATTTACCATGGTTACTATTCATAGTGAAAAAAAATAATACAGACATATTTAAGAAATTTTAAATTTCATGTTCCAAATATGGAATCCATTTTTAATATAAAATATCTATTATTGGAAAAATTATAATCTAAAATAATTTTTTAAATGGCCGAAAAAATAGTTTTTTATAAAAATACATTTTATGCATATAACTAGATTTCCACTTATCAGATTATAAGAAAAAACTTAATGAAAGATATTTTATTGAATATATTTCATAGAAATAAAATTAATGTAATGAAACAATAGTTAATAATTAATTTTATTTATATTAAAACACATTTGTCAAATAAATATATATTTTTAGAAAAATGTCATTTTAACGTTCACATGAGTTTTAATTAGATAAAGAATTAATAAAAAACGAATTAATTTTATATATGTGAAACCCATAAATCATTTATTATATATTTATTAGAATTAAATCCTATCAATCCAATTTCTTGGTAATATCAATCACTTTTAAATATAAAATTTACATAGTGTATAGAAGTTAATTTAAACTCAGTTTTTCATGTAGAAAATCCCATTAAGGGAAATATTTTATTTATATAAAACTATATAATAAAATATTGGTGTGTTATAATAATATATTATTCATTAAAAATTTTAATATTCATATGAATCCATAATCATGATCTATATTCTTTCAAACCTAATCAATTTCAACATTACAAATCATTTTATTCATAGAGAAAAAATGTTGGAGTCATGGAACATTATCTTCATAACCCATGATAACTATTGTCAAATATTACCATATCCATGTAAAATAAATAGGATATTCCTCCCCCATTAAATACATATTTATTTCTCCTAAATACAGGGATCTTTACCCAATTCATTAGATATATATATTTGGCTCACCCATCAAATATGTTATTTTAGGCCCACCCATCACAAATCGCTATATCAGGAACACCCATATTCAAAAATAATATCAGTGTTATGTACACTATTATAGAACATTGAGGTATTAATTTTTTTTATAAATATTTTAATAATGTTTTTTATTCCATTATAAATTATTTGAACTATAAAGATTAAACATGTTTCCAAAAATATATCTGTAAAAATTCATCAAATGTAATCTATAAAATTAATTTTGAATGTATTGTATTATCATAATCATTGTGATTTAGAGTTATTATCAATGTGTGATTAAATATATTAAAATATATTAAAAAATAAATTTTTTAATATTTCATTTAAAATAATGGAAATTACTATTTTCATTTTGTAATTATTTATAAAACATTTCAAGAATAATTGGGAAAATATTTTCTTTAAAAATAAAAAAGATAAAAATTAGTGAATGAATCTAGTGAATTTCTAGTCAATATGTTTGTAAATTAAAACATGTCATACACACTAAAATTTTCAATGGTATGAACTACACTTGCACACACCACCATCAAATGGGAAATGCAATCACGGATTGTATGTATAATAGACTACTGCCACCCAAACTAATGCAGTTTTTTTCCATTACCACCTTTACTGTTGGGAATATTGATGGAAATATAGTTTATATATTATATATATGTTATTTATAATTTATTTAGGCTTATATAATTATTATGTAATATAAACTTTTATGCTTACCATTTTGTGGGAATATGGTAACATATTTTGTAGACGTGTGGACTACCTCTGCCTCAAGATAATGAGATTAATTCACACTCTACATGGAATGTGTTAAGGATGGTTTTAATAAATATATATGAAATATATGACATTAATATGAATCTGGAAATAATATATATATATATATATCACTTACTTTTAATTATTCAATATGATAAGAAAATGGTAACAACGTTCATGCATATGTATGACCTTTCATCTCCAAGAATGGTGGATTACATTTCCCATATCAGAATTTTATGAAATACTATAAATACATATATATAAAATATATATGATATTTAAATAATTTTTAAATTACTTAGATGATGAAATCAGGATCTATGTAATAGGAACCAAAAATAACATGTCAAAACATACTCGAAAAATAATGCAATTAACACATAAAATCATGAAAATAATGAAATATTATAAATGAATGGGTTATAATTTGTTATAATATGACTATATATGATATAATAAAAAATTAATATGTTTATTTTATAAGTTAATAACATTTTTAAACCATTATACATGATGTAAAATCATGTTCAACTAAAGGGAGTGTAAGGTAAGATATTTGCATCTCATATTTTTACATCTGTGAGATAAATGTCATAGTCACCATCTACTTATTTTATGAGATTTATCTTCTTCCAATATTGATATATTATATCATGAATTATTTTTTCTTCCTATAATTTAAATGTTTCATTTTATGATTATTAATTTGGGGATTTATGTTTCAAATGATTACAAAGTTGTAAGGGGATTTCATATCTCACTTTAGTTCTTCTAGACTTATGCCATATTCACCACTTATTGTTATTTCATGGTGTATATACTACCCATGAATATATTTTATGTTTATAATTATTTAATTTTTGGTTAATTAAATATCCAATTTATTCTCTACCTTTCATTTTGTTAACAGTTTCAAAGATACCAAACAAGTAGTCGATTTATATCACAATTTTCTTTTTTCAAGAAATCTGTTATATTATGAACCTAAAATTATTTATAAGGTGTTTATAATTCTAAACTGGAATGAAATATATTGAATCTATTTATACTCATGATATTACATGTTTCATTTAATTTTATTCCTTCACGGGGTTTATCTATTAATTTATTCAAATTTTTATGGGACAATTTGGAATGTTTAATGATTTTCCTAAAATAATTACTAATATTTTAATGGAATTTCCATTCATCAAATTCAAAAACCATTTATTTTACATATCCTCAAATTTTGAGATTTTTTATTGATTCCATCTTTATTATTCCTTTGTATGGTTGATAATTTATTTGTCCAAGGATAGTATAGGAATTCACTTACTTATTTCATTTTTATAGTCCCCTTGAAATATTCAGATTCTAATGATCCCTAGACATTAAATTTCCCCAAAATATCAATATCATTTTTCATTTATAAGATTTTTCTCTAATCCAAATATCATTTTAACTTGTGGTTTTTACTTTGATAGGTTTTTAATATCTAGGTAAATATTGTTAAATCTATATCTTTTACAAAATACAGATATTTCATAAGGCCTATTGTTCTTGAAATAAAAATATTATTTTATATATGAGGAAGGATTTTGAAATGTATAAATAGGTGGGTCACAATTTTATATAACCCATCGATGCATCATTTTATTTATGGGATGATTCATTTGGATAAACTTTGTGGGTTTTTCAATTGGTATGTTTTAAACATCCTTATAAAAGGTCCAAATGGTAAAGGTATCACCTACCAAAAAATATGGTTCCAA
Source organism: Viscum album (assembly GCA_963277665.1). Classification (NCBI taxonomy): domain Eukaryota; kingdom Viridiplantae; phylum Streptophyta; class Magnoliopsida; order Santalales; family Viscaceae; genus Viscum; species Viscum album. The sequence goes on along the minus strand of OY728139.1, from coordinate 457,499,137 downwards.
ATAATTAATAATTTCAATCATTCATATTAAATTTTTATTATACATGGGATTTTAACATTGAAAAAAAATATTGATACATTTAATTCTTAATTTATTGATTAAATGGTAGACGTTTTCAATTATTTACCTTGCACTATTGATTATGCCTTATCTGGTTATTTGAATGGCATGTGTTTTCCATTATTTAACATTAAATACTTATTATTCCTTATCTAGTTATTTGAATGGAATGTGTTTCTAGTTTTTTACATTTCCATATTATTTATCCACTTCTATATCAGTTTATTGATTATTTGGTATTTTTGACTGGTTATTTACCATGTCATACTGATTATGATTTATCTAGTTTTTTAAATTGAATGTGTGCCCATTTATTTAACTTCCTATATTTATTATAAACTTCCTCCACATTTTATTGATTATATATAATTTTTTTTAATTTTTACCATTACATATTGATTATACTCATGGATACATTATTTCTTCCACCACACTAAACCCATACTAATCATTTGAGATCACCCTTAATTTGTTACTTTCCACATGAGTGTAATAAGTGTAATAAGAAATATATGTAATGATATTATAATATAAAATATAGTTATTAGTGAAAAAATATGTTCTAATTAGTGTATTCATTTATAATAACAAACTCATTTAGTTTTCAAGTTTACTAAAACTATTAAACTCTTGGGTCCATATTCATTAGATTCCTTGTAATTATTATAATTTAATTGATGTACAAACTGGATCAATGATTACTGGGGTCCAGTCTCTACTTGATCTATGATAGGAAATAGGTATATCCTTATCCACATTAGGAAATGGGTGCATCTAGATCCATAATGGGAACCAAATTAATCTTCATCCACTATGGGAAATTGGTTTGTATTAATCCCCAATATTGATGGAAATGGTATTTAACCTTGAAACATGAAATTTTTTTCTATATTTATGATGTTACCTAAATTATATTACTTGATATTATTATTCATGGTTGATTTATGATGATTTATCACCATTACGATTCATTTCATATGAACATGAAATATTTATTCCATGACTCATGTATATGATATTTTATATGATGTGTGTGATCTTAAAATGTTAGTCTCATGATTCTATACTCGTATGATCAAGTTATTTTTATGTATCTACTTTATTTACACTTATTTAGAACATATGTCTAACCCTTTCTTAGTTTCCTTTCCTTGGGTTATGAAGAACGTTTTCAAGTGGTATTACTAAAAGATAATATATTTTGGTGAAATAGTATACTTTAACAATTTAGAATATTGTATTCCACAACTCCAAATAAAATAACCTATTAGAATCCTTGGGCATGTACATTTAATACATTCTAAATATTAATGTAAAATAATTTAATATCATTTATTTAAATCCAAGGTCTCTATAGTTGGTATCAAAGGAAAGGTATATTCAATATTTTGAAACTAGGCTGAAAAAACATTTGTGAGATGCCTAGGAAAATTTATAATGATATGTCATGGGATGTCACTAATGATAAGTCAAATGATGAGTCAAGGTTTACAAAAATGCCTTTGAATATTTGTTATGTATTGAGAGAGTGGTTCCGATAAATTAAATCCATGTATAGATAATAAATTTATATGTTGAAATGGCATAGATGTACATAGTGGTATCAACCCAAAAAACACCATATTCTGTGAGTCTCGATCAGGAACTAGTTTACAATAATGGGAATTACTACACACCTAGTTTGAATCCCCTGGGGGATATTACTTCGGAATTAATTTTTTTTTACAGACCATCATTAATGATTTAAATATATGTTCACCATAAAAGTCATTTGATAAACCTATGGAGTAAAATATTACTAGATTTGTCATAAATTAGAAATAATAAAATAGATTTCTCAATATTATGAGGTCTTACACTAGGAAAAGTATTTCTCATAGTAGGATTTCATGTTTTAATAAATTATAAAACCCAATAGAACTGGTTTAACATTGAATGTGATGAACAATTTCTTAATGAGTAGTCAAATGGGATGATGATTGGAGTGAATGACAGTATGATTATTCCTAATCAGTTTTCATAGAACATTATTAACAATGTGTACCATAACCAAATCTCAAAATCACCAAATAAGTTAAAGAAGTATTTCTCTAAGAGTTTGGAAAATGGGGACCCAGGAAGAATGAAGATGTAGTTTTATATACCTTCATAATTCTGTAAGAATAACCAAAGAGGATGTCTTAGAGGAACAATAATATGTTTTCACTATTGAATATAATTTCACCAAGTAAGTAACTGAAAATGGAAAATGAAATGTTTATTTAATGTAGTGGATGGTAATATTCCACTCCCTATGGAATTTTAAATGGATGAATTCTTTAAACATGGATATTATAGGGATTATGAAGTTTTATTTCCTAAGTGGAAATATAGTAAAGAGAATTAGCAAGGTGGTATTAGTAATAGTTATATTGGTTATGATGAATAGACTATGAAAATTATCAAAGGAATGTGTTATTATAATAGTATTTCTTATAAGAATGTTTAAATTGTGTTTGATGAATGTTAAGACATGATTTTTATTTCATATTTTAGGAAAGTGGTATTTAGGATGGACATGATGAATCCATGCTAATTGTTTTGATGAATAAGTGGGATGATTAATGTATATATGTGTTTGAAATAAAAATTATTTTATATGAATCGTTAATATTATATTTTTAATTAAGGATATTAAAAAATATTTTTAATGGTGTGGATGACCTAGAAAAGTAATTTAATGGAATGGTGATATTTTAACCATAGGAATGTGACTTTAATGAGTTATAGATCTTGAAAATATTGTGTTTATCTTGGAAGAAGATATAATTAATAGGGATAATCTGAATTAGATAGTATTTATGACAACATAGTGTATAAATGAATTTTTTAAAAAGCATTAATGTAATCATTGATAAAGGTTATAACATTTTTGGATTTAAGTAAGATATCTAATAATATGTTTTCTGTGTATGGAATCAAGAAGTGTATATGCTTTAAATATATTTTTATGTCAATTTAGGTTATTATTATGTTTTAATAGAATACATGAATATGGTATTCACATGTTTGGTATCAGACAACCAAGATTTATATTATTAGATATGGGGGATAAATTTGAATATAATTTATGTAAATTTAGTGATCTTCCTTATATTGTTTTGTATTTTCATCTTTCGGAAGGGTTACAAGGTTAACCATTTATAAAATGGTTTATATTATACTAAGGATGATATTTTATAAATTAAGGTATAATCTCACCCCATGAGGATTTTCACTTTTTGGATAAACTGTTTTAAACATTTTACTGTGTCATCAACTAAATAAATATGGAATGACATACCATTCTATTTATAGATCTCATGATATGTTAGTTCATCATGAATAATATATTCACCTTCACATCATGGATTAATAAATTAAGTGAAAATTAATCAATTCAAAACCAAAGGGTGATAAAACGTTGAAATAAAATAAGTATATCTTATTGTGAATGTTATTTAACATTAGAAAAGGGATCCTTAATAAATTTGGTATCCCAATATGTTTATTTGTAATCATCTGATTGTAATTTTTATCATCGCATATTTATGATTTATAACCCCTCAAATTTCAATTTATCACCCATGTTATTTTGATTAATGATATTTATTACTGTCTATAATTATTTTTGATTTCCTTTTGTGTCAAATCTTCACTTCCCACCTATGTTATACAATATGGAAACATTTTTATGATATTCATTGGGTAACGACTATACTTACACCATTCCTTTTTTAAAATAATTTTTTGTATTAATTTTGTTGATATGGGTTCCTATGAATGTAACATTCAATTATGTATTCATTGATGAACTAGATGAATTTCAAAGGAGAAATTCAATTTAAGGGGCGTATAATTTAACACCTCGAGTTTTAATGATTTATTTTTTAAAAAAAATAATTTTTTTGATGGCTTCTATTTCACACTATTCTAAGTTAATATTAATTTAAATGGTCAAAAAGTTATGAATGTGCTACACATAACACTAGGAATATATTTCATTACACACAAAACTAATATTAGATTTCATTAAACACAACACTATGATTGTATTGTGTTATAAATGTTTTTTAGGGAAATGGGTTTTCCTTGAGGAATTGAATGGTATGATAGAGAAAAATAATTACTTCCCTTTTGTTGAATGATATTCCATATGTTATTCATTCACATCGGGTTAACCATTTTTTTGATTCCCCCATAATTGGAACTTCGTTATGATTTTATATTTCTTACAGTTTCCAACGCATTTATTCATGGAACCAAAAACAACAAATGGTTATGTTTCTGAAGGGGCCTTATTTACAAAGGTAGACACTTGTTAGGTGTTTTGACCAATGATGTTGAATAATTCACATTGGTCAAGAGGATGGGAGGTTAGGCCCATCACAACATTATTTTGGGGGAATTATTGTCTACTTTGGGTCTCTCTTATAGATTTATGTTATGTTTATGAATAATTCATTAATTTAAAAGTATTATACAGGTAAACCCAAGATTATAAATCAATTATTTACATAAAAAGATGTTAAAATCATCTATATTTATCCAAGTATCATCTTCAATAGATATATCTATATATATCAAAGGTTCTCCACCAATGATATCTTCTTATGTACTACATAGAGATTAATTGGTCATGATTAGGAAGATGGTGGTTTTATAGCCACATTGTGGTTTAATCTAGAGTTTATTCTCATTTGGGGAGACTATGGTCAGTGTGGAGTTTATCATTATCTAGGGAGACAAGATTTGTTTTGATTTTGGGATCGAACCCATCGATGGGATTATTATGTATCCTGGTAAAATGAATCAGAACCAACATAGTTTAGTGTTGCTAAATGAGACACAACATACCTTTTATGTTAATGTGAATAGGACTAACTATACAGTTTAACATCATGTGGCATGGAATTTTAATTATAAGGATTCAAGTCAAATATTAGTGTGGGAAAAATGTCAGAGCATCCCAGGGAATCTAAGAGGGATGTGGATTCTCCTGTTGAATTAAACCATGCTAGGAATGTCGCCCCAGAAGAAATAGGGTTGATTTCAATTTTTGGGTTCGAACATATGATATGCATCCTATGTATTCTAATATGATAGGAATCAAATACCACATAGATGATAAATTTATCATAGGGTACTATAAACCTTGAAGTCAATCTTGTTGGGGGTTATTCCTAAAAAGGATTACGTTATATAATAGGCCATGAGTTTTGTCTTAAATCATGGTGGCTTGGGTATTAACTCCGGACTTACTCATAATGAGGATTCCTAGATTAAGGGAATTATAGTTGGGGTTTACTTTTGAGGAGGATTCCTAGTGATCTTGGGCCGAATGAGGGCTTCCAATTTATCCTGATTTTATTTTAACTTTGAATCCAAGTTCTTATAGTTCAATGAGTCTCCTAAGTGAGTATTTCTATATGAGTGGATTAAGTTAGGGGTTATTTTTAAATATTATTCCCTGGTAAATAGGTTATTTTTATTATGACTAACATCTAAGGAGTATGTCCCTTGAGTTCAAACCTTAGGTAGGGGTCCTACATATCTTGGTTATGGAAGGAATCAGGCTTCTCATAGTTCAATCCTTCATGTGGTCCATTAGGGTGTTAGGATCATCATTAACCTCCAGCCAATGCGTTATTATTATTGTGAGAAATAGGAGGAATCAGAATATTTGAAAAACCATACACTTTTCCTACTTCTATATTGGAAGAGGTCTTCACAATAGTTGATGAGGATATGGTTAAAACACTTCCCTCTCTTCAGTTTACATTGAATGTGATTCAATGGTAAGGAAGAAATGAAGGTAAAGGACACCGTGGTAGAGATAATAAGGACTAATATCTCTTACACGAAGGGAAATGGGCTTACTCTAGGTGGGATTCCATAAAATTAGTTTAGTAGTGGGAGGGGGATCCAATACCATATTGAATGGAAAAGAAAGTGTGATCCTTACACTCGCTGATGGGAACCAGAGGCTCCAGCTCTAAAAGATGATATGGGGAAGACATGTTACAAACCCGAATCTTATAGAATGGGAAATCCTCAAAAGTATCCCTAGGGAAAGGGTCTTCGTGACTATAGATATTAAAATCTTCAGAAGCCCAAAGGTCCTTAGACCTATGTTAATACAAGTGTGATAAACCCCTGACTGCAAAAATACACGTCCAAATGGGGGATATGCTACTATGCCCTTCCCCAAGGTTTTTTTGATCATGAGGTCTATATAGAGGTTTATACATCTTTCATTTCAGAAAAAGGGGGCCAAATAATTAAAGGACCTTCTATGAGTTTCTTTGAGGTAGGCCCCATGAATGTCTCTCACGGGCTGGAGATTATGGTGAACCAAGGAGGCTCACTCAGGGGGTGCTCCATGCAGGTTGGCTTTGTCTAATTAGAAGAAGCATGCGTGATGGACCACCTCTGCAACTACACTTGAGATATTCATTTCTCAATCTTTCAAGGGTCTCCACAGTTGTTCCCAGATGTAATTCACATAAGTCCTCGGTAAAAGAAGGGAACATCATTCTAGTCTTCATTTATTTGGAGTTGAAGGAATGCATCATGCAGTTTTTGTTTAATTTTAACCCTGAGAGGAATTAAGATCGACTATCCCCCTTTAAGTACATCTTCTTTATGTGATAGAAAAATACCTAGAAGGTTTCATAGGGATTTAGTGAAGTACTATAGATATCATAATGACAATCAATGACAAGGAAAATTTTTCATACAAATAAAGACTCAAATGGCCTATTATATGAAAATATGGGGCATTGGGTGTGGATGTCATTTCAAAAAGGTGTCTCATGTAGGTAAGTCATGTAGGGACCTTTCATGCCAAAGATGTTTGGGGGTACCATGGGAGAACATAACATTTGGGAACCTTGTGATTCTTTGAATTCTTCATTTTCATTCTCCTCATTTTTATAAGGTATTACCCTTTATTTCCTTTTCATCCATTTGATAAAATAGGGTTTCAACACCCCCCCCCCACATGAGTGGATCCAATAAAAAAAGAGGTTATATTTGTGAGGAAGAAAGAAGAAAAGGATACTTCAATCATGAAAGATTCAAAGAAAGGATGTCCACTGAAATAATACACACATGCTAGTCAAGCAGGTAGGATTCCTTGCCTATAATTAGGGTCTTCATTTTGGTGAAAGACTCCCATGACTCAGAATTATTATCTCTACCTATGCAAGTGTTCCATGAATAATTTTTTATCTCATTCCTTACTAAAGGATTAATTTTTGTAGATACATAATGTATTTTCATGTGTGATTCATAGGCTTAAGAGAGTGACTTGAGAAGAATAATGTTCTTCTGTAAGGAACTTTGTGTGATGCACTTGAGTGAGATGCTTGAGTGAAATAATTTATTTTCCAAATTTTATTATTTATGTGGTTTTTTTCAAAATGATCCTTCTCTGAAATAAACTTGATATTTTTTTCATGTTCATTTGATGTCATTAAGACTTTAGTTTCTGATGAACTTGTTAATAAAAAGATTGATGAGATGATTAAAACCATAGTTTATAATTATTATGACATTTGGGTATCCACGCATCCTGATCTTGTAGAATTTCTACAGAAGTATCACAATGATTTTACAAAGAGTGCTTATATATCACTTTATGGTCATGGACATATGTTGGAGTTCCTTACACTAGTTCCAAATAACTACCTATTGGCCACTTTGTTTCAAGATTATAAGAACTTCATAACAAATAAAATTTTTAGTGTGGGTACATATATTAATGCTTTGAAATCCTCCAAACCATGTTTTATGCCTCACATCTGATGTGCTCAAGATCTAAATCCACAAATAGTTGTACTAAATACACATTTTTATTCATCCATTTTTTTATATTTATAGACTGATCAATTGAGGGGATGGAAAAAAGGATAGTAATTTTTCCCAAGAGGGGTGTTAAGCCTGCATGGATGTGAGCATATTGGGTGAACCAACCATATACATAGTTCAAAAATGATTTGGAATACATTGGAATTTTTTATGTCATGTGGGTAGGCCAAACATGTGTGTATATGAATGATGAGTCTGTTTCAGATCTGTTGAGCTAGTGGAGTCCACAGACAAATTTTTTTCATCAGATATCTATAGAATTTTGAATCAGTTAGTGGGATATAGACAATATCTTTAGGTCTTTGATCCTAAGAGATATTTATGATGAATTCATCCTCATGAATGAAATGTGGAATGATACTGATACGATACCAAATTAAGCATGTGAGCTATTGAAAATAGCTTATAGTATTAAAAAGGAATACCCCACTTAAAAAGGGATATAAATTTGGACGCATGGATGGAATGTTTCTTGAGGAAGAATAAGGAAATACCCACTTTCAAGAATCCAAAAATATGTCCCATGGTGGATAAGAGATGTGTACCTAGTACCTTTGGAATAATGTTGGAAAATAGAGAATTTGACAACTGTTTAATGATTCCCGACCCAACAATCAATCTTTGACATGTATTTTAGGCTACCTAGACATGTGTAGTAGGATCTATTTGTAGTCTTTCCATGATTTGAATAGTGACATAAGGCCATGAACATTCTTCATAGTGGCCAAGATGGTGGAGAAAGTTAAATTTGGGTTTGGCAATCCCTATTTTGGAATATATCCACAGGATCTAATGGCACATGTATTGAAAAAAGGATACTTTTAGAATCAAAATAAAATTATAATTTTGTTGGAAATGAATTGTGGATTGTTTTTAGACTTATGATATGCATAGTGGGATCAAGGTCATCGGGAGAACGTTTTGACCATACTCTTAGGATCTATATGGTGTTTCACCACTATCCTTTAAACCTCCTAAAATTAAGACAATTCTGTATTTATTTAAGGATTTAAACATCTTTACCTATGGGAATCCACCAATGGTATGACTTATTGATTATAAAAAGGACATAATTGAGATCAGTTCATAAATGATTGCCTTCATGGATGCTAAGTTAGCAACCAGGATAAATGGTAAGAAAATATGTGAGGCCTGTACTCTATACAGGTTTTCACACTAGTTCAAGTGTATGTAGCAATAAAATATATCCCCTCTAGTGCACATAAAATTATAAATGCATCTGATGGTGGATCCATGACTATGGATTCTCTCAATATTGGAGTTGATAGAGGTAGTGATCACCCTTCCTCTAGTTAATGAAACCAAAAGGTTAACCTCTTGGTATTTTTAGGCATGGATTTCATCATACACTAAAGTGGTGATGGCCAAATTTGTTCCTGGGGTTAGGATGAAGAGGAAGATAGAGAATAGTTCCCCTCATTTTGAAGGTTCTTTATCTCCTTCAAAGGATGGATCATTTAAAATAGAGAGTGAGGATGAAAAGATGTGTATCTTGTCCAAATGAACCCGTGAAATGTATATCCCTCCAGATATAATAATAATTTCCACACCAAATGAGGTTGTACCAAAGGGATCAAGTCAGAGAAACCTAGAGGAGTCTCATGTTCCATTTTCTTATCCACCATCCGTGACCAAAAGGGTTGGGAAGCCCATGAACTCTAGCGATATTGGATCTTCCTTACAATAGAATTTAATATATTCTAAATATGTGAATCCAGACATACTCTAAAAATGGAAGTACTTGTCTTATGATGGTAAAATTATGTGGTAGCTTCTATGTGTTCGGTTGCATATTTCGGGGATTGGCGATATCCAAAGTCCACCTTGTATTTTCTTTCAGTATAATCACATAGAATTGTATATTAATATCCTACAGATATAGATTATCATCTATGAAACCGAAAATCTATTATGGCCATAAGGAATGTGAAGGATATGATAAAATGTGGTGATACTGAAGGGATTGATAATTATTCTTTTGAGGAATGGTGTGCCTTTTTCAATCCTAATGATGTATGCTCTCATATTATCATAATATTTTTTTTCATTGCCTTTATATTTCATCCAAAGTGACATTTCTAATGGGGAATACTTTATATCTTTACTGCGGGCCATGGGAAAATCAACCAAGGTTCCACACCCATGGTATAGCCCCGGTGGTACTCTGATTGGGGTTACTGGGTCACCCCTTGAATCTAAATATGTATCTCTAGGCCGACATTCCATATAGGATGATATTGAAGAGGAATACAAAACTATAATAAATGTTTTTGAGTAGGTTTATGTAATCCTTCCATTGGAGAAGACAAATAAGAAGGGACGCCAATGGGTGAAATCCTTGGCTATGTGCTTTGTCGGTTGGGGTATGTCTTCATAACATCATTAATTTTGACTGCTTCTGGAGAAAGTGTTTAAAATTATTTAGATTATAGAAAATACTTTTGATTCATCCCTCACATAATTTAATAATGATCCTCTGAGGACCGAGGAGGGAACTTTGGACCAATCATAGATGCTCGTGAATGAAATGGATCCCTCAATGGAATAGATAATGGGGGTTGAGGGTTCATCATATACTCCTTTCATTATGCATGCCACTATAGATATGGATGAAGAATCTAGTATGTAAGGGGTATTTCATAGGATTTTATATGATACTGATTTATTTCCATTTTTTAACATTTTAGGTACATATCATACACTAGAGAGTCCTATGATGACTAATGATGACCATGAAAGTGTCACCAAGGAGGCTACTTGGGGTCTAAATTCTTTATAGGAGGGTCATGAACCAAATTCTCTATGTGTTCCCATGGGTTATTTTAATATGGATCTTGGGATTTCAATAGTATCCATGATAAATCATGATATTCCTTTTGAAAAAATACTAGAATATTTTAATACTCCTATAAATTTAGATGAATTTGGGGCACTGTATAAAGAATCAAAATGGATGTGTGTCTTATTCTTAATCCAATAAACAATTTCAATGCCTAATTATCAAATCATGATTTCTTGTAACATGCAAATCCATTCATAGAAAATGTTGTGGTAAATGTTTATAGACAAGACATTGAAATCAATCATAGTCTCAATATTTATGAGGGGAATGATAATGTGGTCTTTGAAAGGGGAATTATTTGTTGATCCACACTTAGTGAATACCAAGAAGGTATTAGAGAGTTCCATTTATAAAGTGGTTCTAGTTCAAACTACTGAATCTAGGAATGATGGGGAGGAATATTCCCAGGCTGCTATACAACAGTTGGGAAAATGTCACCAATTATTGTAATTGTGCCCCATTTATTTTTTTATTTTAATGATAACAATTATTCTAATTCATCATTTAATAGTATCATCTTTGTAATTAACTTATCCTAGTTACCTAGAGTCGGTGCATTATTACATAACATTGGCATGATTACAAGGGATCAAATCATGAAAGACCAATCATTTTAGTTGTCTTGGTAGTACTAGATACATTCATAAGTTTTAATTTACATCATGAAATTAATACATCAACAAAAAAAATTCCCCATTGAACACACTTATATACTTAGCCTATCCCAATAGGTATAGCATAAAATACTTCTTCACATCCTCGGAAAAATAAAACACAGAAAGGGGTGAGCATAGATGCCCAGTAAGGATAACAATATAGTGGAAACTTTCATAAATAGGCATAAACATTTAATGCAACATATAAGACTAAAACAAAATCCTTTTGAAAATAATCCTCAGAATAATATTGGAAATATAAATCAAATAATTCTATTTACTTATTCCCATGGATATTCTACTAGTCAAATAATCACATGAAGTATCAATAACCAATTTCATAATGTTAGAATACACAATGCCAGATTTCATAACCACATAGTCGAGGCCTCGTGCCAAGACTAAAAATAATATTTTGTCAAGGCCTTGTGCCAAGAGACTAGTTTGTATAATGAGACCTATCGATACATCAAGGAGCTATAGTGAGCTACACTCGTCACTTACTAAGTCTAATGAATTCCTCATATGAAAACGTTTAAACATAACATAAACATTCGTATTAAAACTAGCATACAAATTGTAAATAATTTATCCATAAACCATGAATGGTGTAAAAATAACTCATCAAAAATGAAACATATCACAAAACCTTCAATACAAAATAGAATATTGGTATCATAATAAATTAACTTCAAACAAGCTTAAAATATATTAAAGGATTTTGATATAGATGAAATCAAAACTTTTTGTAGAGAAATATCTCTTTCTATTTTGAAATAATTTAAAAGTCATATTATTATAAAATAAAACATTTATTTTAAAAATATTCTTACAAGATTTTATGGGGAGCCTCGATGATGTTATAATAGTGTAAAATATCCGCACCCACCGTATATGTAAAAAAAGAAATTCTTACCTTAATTTTTTCAAGAAGGTCATAAAGTACCTTGTTTGGAAAATGACAGATAGATTCATTTAAAAACATATGTGGTAAAAAAAGGATATAAAATAATTTAACCCATAGTCTACTAAATATTTAAATTGTTTTGAATTACATTTTTAATAAAACACATATGTGGATGATAAAGAGGTCACATTAGATACTTACGTATTAAAAACCTCGGATAAGTAAAGAGATTGTAGAATTAAAACTCACATTGTACTTTTCCTTAGTCGATGGTTTTTTTACCACCTGTATAATAGTTAAAATATTGTTATTAAATTATAAAATAATCATATATATAAATATGATATCATATATGATCTTCTAATATTACTTTGTTAATAATATTTTAGTAGCATTTCAGGTGTTAACTGATTCGTTTTCCTTTATATGATTTTTTATGTAAACCATGTTTGTTATGGATATGATGTATTGTATTCATATACAAAATGATATTATGTTCATAAAATTTATTTTTAATCTTAAAATGAAAATTATTCTTGAATTATTACGATGGGGAATGAATCTAATCAAGTTCATGGAGACGGTAATTCGTACGTACGTACGAGCGACAATATCATTATATTGATGATGCAATCGTATGTAATTGTATGGTATATAATATTTAATGAATAATTAACATATTATATTTATTATTTACATTAGTTATATTTGTTATTATACCCATCCAAATAATGAAGTGTTTGAATAACAAACTACACCGCAACGTGGGGAAGGTAAGTCGTACAAACAAACATATAGTGACTTTGTCATTTATAGGATAGATAGAATAACGAATATGGTTGTATCATATTTATAATAACATAAAAGTGTTTAAAAGGTACTAGAATTATTATTATGGTATGGAAAGAACAAAAAAAGAGGACGTGTAATATGAAAAGGACTTGAAAGAGGGTGGTGAAATTATTACCTTTTCTTCAGGTGTTTCCTTTGGAGTTGATTAAAAGGGATCCATAGATTGGATTACGGAACAAAGTAAGGACACTAGGTTTAAGAGAGTATAGTTTAGAGGATATTTGGGTAGGTGTTGGCCATGTAAAATGAGTTTGGAGGTGTGAAGTTAAGATAAGGTGAAGTACCATTTTATAAGATAGGTGAGGGTCACTTTTGGTAAATCGTGAAATATAATTTTATAATAAAAATAATTTTCGGTTTATAATTGATCCAAAATTATTTATTTTGATTCTAAGGTGGTGAGGGGTCAAAAAACCTTCCACCAATAAGTTTTAAACAGTTTTAGGTCGCCATATTAACATTGTATTTTCGATTTAAATCTTAATTAAATAATTTTACATTTACCAAGTCTATTTGTATTATTATATTATATGGTTAATAAAATTACTATATACTGCCAAGAGAACCCCAAGTGGTTCATTATTAATATATATAACTTTTTATAAGTCCTTTGGCCAAACCTTATATTTTTCGGAATATTATATCAATCAATAATATAGTATTTGTTTTAAAAACTCAGTTATGTTAATTTTGAGACAATTTTGTATCTAATTTTTTTGAATGCCATAAAAACTTTATCACTTCGAAAAAAATTTACTTAATAAATAATAACATGATATATTTACCTAGTAAATTAGTGGAATTCATTATAAGTCTCAATTAAAATTTATTTGGATATTTGTAATATCAATTATTTTAATATTTCATAAATAAGGTAATTATTGCATCATCATTGTGTCATAAATAAATTAAATTATTTAATGTTTAAAAATTATTAATAAGATTCCATTATATAGGAAATCATTTTATATTTCTAATTAATAATTATAGTGGAATTTATCTTATGTATAACCCTATATTAAAAATGGTTTAGTTATTAAACTTTGAATTTAACTCTTTTAAATATTCTTTAAAAAAATTAATAATAAATGTCCTAATCTAATCCAAGTGGACCAAAGAGGATCATATTTTATTCCTATTAATTTTTTTGGTTGAATTACACTTATCCAATATAATTAATACAAGTGTTAGGGTAAATAAAATTCAAAAGTTACAATACACCAAAAAATATTTTCATCTTATTGAACCACATTTTACTTACCTATGTCAACTATTTCTATTGAATTTTTTAAATTCAACTCACAGAAGTGGTAAAATTACATTTTATGAAAAAATTTAAATGCTCCAAGAAGATGGGTATAAGACGGTAAAAAGCCCAATAAAATTTTATACATCTAATTTTATTATAAAATGACTCCAATGAATTACAATGAACTTATATAGGTATTATACATCTATTTTGACTTAAAAAATAAAAAAAATAATTATTTAAATAAAAAGTCGGTTTAAAATAATAACATAGTGTTTTCACTATTCATCAAAAATTGAATGTTTTCAGAAAAATACCAAAAATTTTCCCAAAGTTAATTTTGATATTAAAAATTCAAAAATGAATTCTATATTAACAAATTCGAAACATATAAGTTTAATTAATTAATTTAAAAATAATTCTCGTTGTCAAAATTGAAAAGAGGGTTTTTAAAAAGAAAAAACTATAAAAATATTAACATGTGTTTATGTCAAATTTAAATGTGAAATTACATATAATGACCTAAATTGTATTAAAAGATAAAAATATAATCTAATTATACTTAAAAACTATTCAAATTCATAATCAAACACTATAAATTATTTCTATTAAAAAACCTTTTTTAAATTTAAATTTTTATTTTTCAGTTTTCATCAAAATATGAAAGTTATCAGAAAATACCAAAAAAATTTCCAAACTAAATTTTTTATGTCCCTATTATAATGAACAATTTAGATTCATTAATTATAATATATACAAGTTTCAAATATTGTTTTTAAAAAGGGTTTTCCATTAAAAGGTGTTGAAATTGCATTTTTTGATAAATACTTCTTTTATATGAAAAAATGAATTTGTTCTTATATTATGTCTAAAAAACACATAATATGGATTCTAAAATAATATGGAGTATATAAAATTCAAAATTTATTTATACTGTTCATAACCACTTCTTGAACGGCTTGTTTGGTAAGTCGTGGTGAGATCAAACTTGGTGTTGCATGTAGCGCTAGCTATTAAATTATTCAAAGGGAAACGTACCATGGAAGCTTGGGGGGTTACATTCTCCACTACATAAAATAAATTAATCCTCGAAATTTCTAGAATATTACTACATAAAAATATTCGAGTGGTTCTTCATCATATGTTTCTCAGGTTCCCATGTTTCCTCTTCCATCTTATGGTTTGTCCATATAACTTTTACTAGGCTAGTCATCCGGTTACTCAACACTTGTTCTCTAGTATCATGAATTTTGAAATGTTCTTCATAATAAGACAGATCTGGTTCCAGTTCAATTTCCTCATAGGTGAGTACATGCGTTGGTTCATACATATATTTCCTCAATAGTGATATGTGGAACACATCATGAACTATGGAGAGATTTGGAGGCATTTCCAAATGATTAGCAACAAATCCATTGTGTTCAATAATTTCAAAAGTTCTGATGTACCGGGGACTCAATTTACCCTTCTTACAGAATTGTATAGCACCCTTCCTTGGAGATAACTTAAATAAAACATAATCTCGTACTTGAAATTCCAAATCCTTCCTCCGATTATCGGCCTATCTCATTTGCCTACTTTGAGCTACTTTGAAGTGGGTTTGGATAATATTTACCTTTTTCATTGTTTCCTCAACATGTTCTGGGCCTAAAAGTTTTCTATCACCAATAACATCCCATCAAGTTCTTGTGTGACATCTGTTTTCATATAATTCTTCATATGGTGCCTTCTAAATACATTAATGGAAGCTATTGTTATAGTTAAATTATACCAGAGGTAAATATTGATCCCAATTACCATAAAAGTCAAGTGAGCAAGGTCTCAATATATTCTCTAGGGTTTGAATAGTTTGTTCTGATTGTCCATCAGTTTGAGGGTGGTAGGCAGTGCTCAAACGAAGTTAAATATCCAAGGCATAGTGAAGACTTTTCAAAAATATTGATCTAAAACAGTGATCACGATCAGAAACAATCGATAGGGGTACACCATGGAGTCTTACAACTTCATTAATATATAGTCTTTCTAGATGTTCTAGTGGTAAATCTTATCTTATAGAAATAAAATGTGTTTACTTGGTAAGATTATCAATAATGACTCATATTTCATCATTCCTTCTTGGAGTCTTTTATGGCCCCATGACAATATCCATTGAAATATTATCCCATTTCCATTTAGGTATGGGAAGAGGTTTCATGATTCCTCTAGACTGTTGCCTTCCAGCTTTCATTTGTTGACAAACCATACATCTTGACACAAAATCAGCAATCTCCCTCTTCATGTTGTCCCACAAAAAATGTTCCTTTAAATATCTATATATCTTGGTTCTCCCAGAGTGTATATATAAATTAAAGCTATGAGAATCATCCAACAATTCCCTTTTTAGATCAGGAATATCTGGAACACAATGTTTCTTCCCAAATTTCAAAATTCCATTTTTATATACGAAGTCACACAATCTCCCATCATTTACATATTTAGTCTACTTTTGAAACTCCACATCATTAGTCTGAGAACTTTTTATCCTTTCTAGTAGTGATAGTTTGGTAACCATTTGAAAAATATTGATGTCTCACCGTCCAGGGTGATTCCCATATCCATCTTTAGTAGATCCATGAAAATAGGATCCCTTTCAACTCTCATATTGTTCAAAAATCCATGATCCTTTCTACTCAAAGTATCTTCCAACTTATTCTCTTTCCTTGGGTGGTAGTGTATAGTGAAATTATAATCCTTCAGTAGTTCAAGCCATCATCCATTCCTCATGTTGACTTATTTTTGTGGGAAAATAAAATTCAAACTTTTGTGATCAGCATATATCTCACATTTTTTACCATAGATATTTTGTCTCTATATCTTCAAAGGAAATATTACACCTATTAACTCAAGATCCTGAGTGGGATAGTTTTGTTCATGAATTTTTAGATGTTGTGATGCATAGGAAATAAATCTATCATTTTTCATAAGGACACAACCTAGACCTTTCTTTGAAGCATCACTATAAATTACAAACCCATCGTTCCCTGATGTTAGATTAAATATATGAGAATTGACAAATCTTCTCTTCAGTTCTAAAAAACATTCATCATACTCTTTTGTCCAATAAAATTTTACCCTATTACGTGTGATCTCGAATAATGGGTTAGCCAACCAGGAAAAATTCAGGATGAAGTGTCAATAATAACAAACTAAACCTATAAAATGGTATACCTCAGTTATAATTATCGGTGCTGGCCATTAATGGATTTCCTTGGTCTTTGAATGATCAAAAGATATTCCATACTTAGAGACAATATCTCCAAGAAAAGAAATATTTTGAATCCAGAATTCTCACTTTCTAAACTTCCCATAAAATTCATTTCTTTTGAGGTATTTCAAAATAGTGTGCCAGTGATTTTCAAGATCTTTGTAACTTTTGGTGTATACCATGATATAATCAATAAATACCACTAAAAATTCATTGATATATTCCTTGAAAACTATATTAATTAAATCCATGAAGACAGAGGGTGAATTAGTCAATCCATAAGGCATTACTATAAACTCTTATTGCCCATACCTGGTTCGAAATGCTGTTTTCAGAATGTCTTCCTTCTTCACACACAACTGATGATATCCATTTCGTTGGTTAATCTATAAAAAATGTTGATATCCATGAAGTTGGTCGAATAAATCCTTAATGCGGGGTAGGGGATACTTATTCTTTTTTGTTATAGCATTGATCTCCCTAGAGTCAGTACAAATCCTCGTAGATCTGTCTTTCTTCTTAACAAAACAGATAGGGTATTCCCATAGAGAAACACTAGGGCGAATAAATCCCTTATTACTCAATTCCTCTCATTGTTTATTTACATCAAATAATTCCAAGTTGTACATTCTATAATGGTTCTTCGATACAGGCCTTGAGCTATGAAATAAATCAATAAAAAACACAATTTCTCGTTTTGGAGGATGTCCAGGTAAATCTTCTAGAAACACATCAAAATATTATTAAACAATAGGTTTTTCCTATATTCGAACATTATTTTGTTCACCCATAATTATTTAGTTCTCTTCATCCCCGATAATTGAATTTAGAAGAGCTAATGGGGTGGATCTAGATAAGAATTGGGTGGTGACATTTTCTTTCTAAAGATAAGGTACTCCTTATAATCATCAAAAATTGTAACCTCCTTATTATTACAATAAATGTTTTGTATCATGGTCCAAAAGACAATAAATTATGAGGATTATAACTAATTCAATCATGGGTATGACTATGAGATCCGAAAATAAAGAACATTTATATTCCGTGATTGAAACTGATTCAATGAACGTTGTTGTGATGATACATCCCTTATGACTTCTTGACAGACAACTCCCTTGTCAAGTAAAATTGAAAATATGTAATTTTTTTAGAAAAATGGGATGATATGAAACAATGCGATGATCCAGTATCAAATAAAACATTGTCTAAACATGAGGAAACCATTAAATTACCTGCCACCATGCCTTTTAGAGCTTCAACCTCAACATTAGTGATCACATAAGCTTGGCCTTGCACCCTTGGCCTTTTCTGAGGTATGTTCCCTTAGATCATAGGACATTCATTTTCACAATGTTCCTTTTTTCTAAAATTATAGAATTCGACATTGACATCCTCTTTCTTTCCCTTCCAATCACGAGCTTGGTGGCCTTTTTTCACCACACTTGTAATAGACTTCTATTCCCTTCAGGAAATCACCGAGGTGTTTTTTCTCACATTTACTGCAGGATGGATATTAAACTTTTCCCTTCTTCCCCTTATTTTCATTTCCAGAGTGATTAGTAGATCACATCTTCTCTTTCTTTTCTTTGATGTCATAAGACTTACAGAATTCCTTTTCTATCTTGATAGTTCATGAGACAATATATTCGTATAATGAGAAGGATTGTGAGACTAATTCTCAGTGGTGAAATAGTTTTATCCCATAATAGAATCGATAAATCTTACTCCATGGGTAACATATATAATCTATTGTATTCCTTGCTAACCTTTTAAAGTTAGCCTCATACATTGCGACATTCTCATCCTCCTTTTTGCCTCAGACTCATAAATTGTCTTTCCAAATCAGATTGATGGTCAAGAGGAAAGTATTTTTCTAAGAAAATCTCTTTAAACTCCCTCCATTTCATGTTCTATACTTATTCATCTTCCTTTGTGTTTTGTATTAATGACCACCATTGATCTACATCTCCCGTGAGGTGATAAACTACCATGAAAACTTTTTCCTTTTGCTACTCCCCAAAGTGTGAAATAATTTCTCTAAGGAACTTATCCATTGCTCATATACTAATGGATTTGTACTCCCATTGAATTTGGGTGGTTTTTTACACATGAAGCCATATAATGTTGATCCACCACATTTTGGATCACGGTGCTCCATACGGGTAAGGTTATTATTCATAACCTGAGTGAGATCTCACAGTATGGTGATAAGCTGATCATAACTAGTTTCATCACCTGCACCACAATAATTATCTTGAGTAGGATGGAAATCCATACAGAGAATAAGTGTGTTGATATGGTTTCTATTCCTTCCACTAGTAACCATTTCTAAACAATGGCGTATACTAGATTAGAATATGAATCACAATAAATAATTCCAAACATGAAAAATACTTAACATAAATTGAAAAATTTATCGATATAATCCATAATCATAAAAAAATGTTTTCTTTGAGGAGGTATATACCCATAAATCCATCATAATTATTTTTAAAGAAAATGTGAATTATCCTAAGCATATCCTCTGGGAGTGTTGTAACCAAGAGTGAAGCAAGGCACATTTTCATGTACCAGGATACCTCAGGTCTAGCCCGAAACTCCTTTTCAGATTATTCTCTCCTAGATACATCTGTTCCAGAGCCCCTTCTACCTGCCCATATCCCTATAGGTATGTATTTCTTGGAAAATACACAAAATCTCTACATTTCCAAAATTCTATGAATTTATTCTATACCAATCCTCAACGTCAATCTTATGGTAATGTGCTCTAATCAGAGTTTATCTAAATCTAGTTTCCAAGGTTTGTACCAAACTTCATATGATGTAAACTGTAATTCCCTGACCCCAGTTACCCAGAGTCGGTGAATTATTACATAACATTATCATGATAACAAGGGATAAAATCCCAAAAGACTGATCTATTTATTAGCCTTGTAAGTACTAGATACATTCATATGTTTTACATTATATCTCGAAATAAATACATCAAAAACATTTTCCCCATTTTAAAACACTTATATCCTTAGACTATCACGATAGGTCAACCATAAAATACTTATTCACATATTAGGACAAATAAAACATAGAAATTGGTGATCTCAGATTCTCAGTAAGGATAACAATATAGTAGAAACTTTCATAAATAAGAATAAACATTTAAGGCAATGTATAAGACTAAAACAAAAGCCTTTTAAACTTAAACATCAACATAATATGCAAAACATAAATCAAATAGTCTCATTTACTTATTCACATGTACATTATACTAGTCTAATAATCACATGTAATATAAATAACCAATTTCATAATGTTGGAATGCATAATGCCAGACTTCATAACCACATAGTCAAGGCCTTATGCAAAGACTACAAACAATATTTTTCAAGGCCTTGTGAAAAAATAGTAGTTTTTCTCATGAGACCTACCGATTCATTGAAGAGTTATAGTGAGCTCCACCCATCACTTACTATTTCCAATTCATTCCTCATATGAAATGGTCTAAACATAACATAAACATTCATATTAAAACTAGCATACGAAATGTCAATAAGTTTTCCATAAACAATGAATGGTGTAAAAATAACACATGCACAGTCAAAATTATCACAGAACCTTTAATAAAACATGGAATATTGGTATCATAATAAATCAACCTCAAAGAAGCCTAAAATCCATCAATGGATGTTGATATAGATGAAATCAAAATTTTTTGTATAGAAATATCACTTCCTATTTGGAAATCATTTAAAATTGATATAATTATAAAAGAAAATATTTATTTTGAAAATATTTTTATAATATTTTATGTGAATCCACAATGTTGTTATAAAGGAAGAAAGTAGTGGCACCATCTGTATAAGTTAAAAAAGACATTCTTACCTTAATTTTGTCAAGTAGGTCATAAAATACACTGTTTGGAAAATGATGGAAAGATTCCTTTCAAAATATATGGGGTCAAATAATGGTATAAATGACTTTAATTCATAGTCTAGTAAATATTAAAAATGTTTTGAATTACATTTTTAAGAAAACATGGATGAGGATGATAAAAAAGTCCCACTAGATACTTGCGTATTAACAACCTCAGAAAAGTAAAGAGATAGTTGAATTAACACTTAACTTTTACTTTTCCTTAGTTGACGGTATGTTAACCTCTTGTATAATAGTTAAAACATTGTTATTAAATTATAAAAGAATTGCTTACATAAATATGATATCGTATATGATCTTCTAATATTGCGTTGTTAATAATATTTATGTAATATCATTATTTCAGGTGTTGACTGGTTTATTTTCCTTTATTTTCTTGGTCACATAAGACATGTTTGTTATGGATATGATGTATTTGATTCATATACAGAATGATATTTTGTTCATAAACATTATTTTTAATCATAAAATGAAAATTATTCTTGAATGATTATGATGGGGAATGAATCACATCGTGTTCGTGGAGACGACAATATGTACGCATGCATGAGTGACAATATCATTATATTGATGGTGAAATAATATATAATTTGATGTTATATCATATATATAGAATCATTAACATGATAAATTTATTATTTACATTGGTTATAATCATTATTATACCCATCCAAATAATGAAGTGTTTTAATAATAACTACACCACGATGTGGAGACGGTAGGCCGTACATATGCATGCTTGATGAATTTGTCAATTATAGGATGGACAGAATAACAAATATGGTTTTATCATATTTATAATAACATAACATTATTTATAAGGTATTGGAGTAATTATTTTGGAATGGAAACAAAAAATAAATAGGAAGTGGAAGAAAAAAAAGAATTTGAAAGACAGTGGTTAAATTATCACCTCTTCTTCGGGTGTTTCGTTTTGAGTTCATGAAAAAGGCTCCTTAGGTTGGATTTCTGATCAAAGTAAGGCCACTAAGTTGAAGGTAGTATAGTTGAGAGGATATTTTGGTAGGTTTTATACAAGAAAAATTTCTTTTGAGGTTTGAAATTAAGATAATGGGTAGTACCCTTTTATAAGAGAGGTGAGGGTCACTTTCAGAAAAGCTTGAAATATTATTTTATAATAAAATAATTTTTGGTTTATAATGGTTCCGAAATGATATATGTAGTGTATAAGGTGATTATGGGTGGAAAAAATCTCAAACAATAGGTTTTAGATTGGTTTATGTCACCATATTAACCTTATATTTTAGATTTACCTCTTAGTTAAATAGTTTGACATTTACCATGTCTGATTTTATTTTAATATTATATTGTAAATAAAAATATTATCAACTACCAAAATAACACCAAGTGGTTCATTATTAATATATATAAGCTTATCTATTTCCTTTTTTATAACCACATATCTTTAGTAATATTATATCAATCAATAATAAAGTATTTGTTTTAAAAACTCAATTATGTCAATTTTGATACTATTTAGTATTTGATTTTTTTTGAAAGACACAAAAAAAATTATCACTTAAAATAAAAATTATTTAATAAATAAAATAATGTCATATTAACCAATAAAATTAGTGTAATTCATTATAAGTCTCAATTTACATTTATTTGGATATTTATAATATCAATTATTTTAATATTTCATTAATAAGGTAATTATTGAATCATTATTGTGTCTAAAATAAATTAACTTTTTTATGATCTAAAAATTATAAATAAAATAAAATTATGTAGGAATTATTTTTATCTTTCTAATAAATATTTATAGTTGAATTTATCTTCTATTCTGGTTTTCTGTTTATAGTTTTCTCCTTTGTTCCTTCCAACTTCTGGTTTCTATTTTGGTGTTTTTGTGGTGCCATTTTGTCTATGGATCTGGCAGTTTCGAACTGTCATTGATGCTCCAGTGGAGGAAGGATGAGATCTCTTGTTTTCCATTTCAAGATACTTTTTTGTGTAGGTTTTCTTGTTGTTTTTGGAGATCTGGTGTTAGGATGCAGGTCTGGTCTCTTGCCTGAAGATGAGCGGTTTAAATTTTTGTTATACGGTGATGAAGGAAATGTTTTTTTGGATCCTTTTCCTAGTAGATTTGGCGTTTCTGGCAAGGTTGATGGTTTTTGTTTCCATGTTATGCCCCTGTTCAATGAACTGGAAGTGCTGATGGCGGGGGGTTCGGTCTGCTGTGGGTGTTCCATCGACTGTTTATGTTCTCCGGTGACCTGCAAGGATGGGGATATACCTGCAAGGATGGTGATGTGTGATTATGGGCTCACAGATCGAGGTCCAGCGCATAGTGTATGGTGGATCGTGGTTGTATCGGATTTTGAATTTGAATTTGTCTAATTTCTGTATTACGGTTTTTGGTTTCCCTTAAACAGGCTTGGATTAACGGATCCCACAAACCGTCTATAGAAAATTAAAAAAAAGATTTCATGTCAATATAATTAAGACACATGTTAGGGTAATTATAAAATCATTTTTACCCTCAGTTACCCTATTTACTATTAACCGTGGTAAATAAGTCAAAAGTTAAAATTCACCAAAAATTATTTTCATCTTATTGAACATCATTTTAAATACTGATGTCAACCGTATCTCTCAGATTTTTGAAATTCAACTCAGAGAAGCAGTAAAATTATGTTTTATGTAAATTTTCAAATGCTCATAGAATATGGGTAAAAGGTGGTAAAAAGTTCAATAAAATTTTATACAACTAATTTTATTATAAAATGGCTCCAATGAATTACAATGATCTTATATAATTATTATATATCTCTTTTGACATAAAATAAATAAAATAAATTATTATTTAATTAAAAAGTCGATTTTAAACAATAACGTAGTGTTTTTCACTATTGATAAAAAATTGAATGTTTTTTAAAAATTATCAAAACATTACCCTAAGATAATTTTTATATTCTGAATTCAAAAATGAATTCTATTTTTCCAAATTAAAAACATTTAAGTTTCATTAATTAATTTAAAATTAATTCATGTTGTGAAAACTAAGAAGCGGGTTTTAAAAATGTAAAAACTATCAAAAGATTGACATGTGTTTATGTAGAATTTAAATTTGAAATTACATATAATGACCTAAATTGTATTAAATGATAGAAATATAATCAAATTATAGTCCCAAACTATTTATATGCATAATTTAACAATATTAATTATGTTGATTTAAAAAAAGTAGTTTTAAATTAAAATTTAGTATTTTTCAGTATTCCTCAAAATATGAATGTTATTAGAATAGTACCCAAAATTTATCCAAAATAAATTTTTATGTCCCTATTATAAAAACTAATTTAATTTCACTAAATTGAATATATAAAAGTTTCAAATATTGGTTTTAAAAATGGGTTTCCATTAAAATGTTGTAAAATTGTGTTTTTAAAAAAAAAATTTATCAAAAAAATGAATTTTTTATTATGTTATGTCTAAGAAAGACATAATATAGATTTTAAAATTATATGGAGTATATAAAATGATAAATTATGTTAATACTATTCATAACCTCTTTTTGAACAACTAGTTTGGTAAGTCATGGTGTGCTCAAACTCGATGTTGTGTGTAGCACAAGCTATTGAATTATTTAAAGGGAATAATATCATGGAAGCTTGGGGTGTTAAAATATTATTTGGTTGTGTCTGAGTAAAATGATTCTACGTCAGCTTGACTAGCAGTGGAAGGAGAGGTAACCACTATTTGGGGGTTATTAGAGTAAGGAGCATCATTGAGTTCACTAATCTGAGAGTATATCTCTTCTTCTGATGGTGATTTGGAATCAGATCTTCAGTTGCAGAATTCTCCCCGCATCTTATATCACACGGACTAGTTGGATATATGGAAGAAAATCTCTGAAATTTCCC
Organism: Viscum album; assembly: GCA_963277665.1. Classification (NCBI taxonomy): domain Eukaryota; kingdom Viridiplantae; phylum Streptophyta; class Magnoliopsida; order Santalales; family Viscaceae; genus Viscum; species Viscum album. The sequence continues at coordinate 457,473,596 of OY728139.1, read as the reverse complement.
TTGAGGACCTGCCTTCATTAATCCAAAGATTTTAAGTTCTATTGGGATTGTTGGGATTTAGTGGGTTCGATTACTGCCTGATCCACACTAATGTGAAGGAGACTATTTGTTGGTAGGAGTGGCATAATAATCTTCAACAATACCTTATAAAGTACAAATTTCTCACCTATATTAATGCAATTAGAGCATCATTATCCCAAAAGGAGGACAATCATAACACAATACTGGCGTAATTTAATAAAAATATCAATGATAATACTATTCAGGTGATGTACCTTTATCAAGAGTTAAATGATGCTCACGGATAACTCAAAAAAAAATCCACCTTTCGTTTGGTGAACCCCAAATAGAAGGGTCAAATACCATTGTGACTTTGATAGAAGTGCTTAAGAAAGCTGAGGAGACAGATGTTGGATGACTGAATGAGCTTAAACGAGAAGATCATGGGGCTTGGGTGGTTGTTCAACAGATTAAGAGTAATGTTGAACGCCTCTTTTTATATATGAAATATATACTCTCTTTTTTATATTTTCCTGTGGGATTTTTTCACTTATAAATGAATATAATTTCACTTCCAATCTTATTTGTCTTCATCCTTTCCATTTTATTGCAAACATATTGTCAAAGTTGATTTTAGTATCATGAAATATTCATACGAGCTAATCATAATTACAATGATAGGGATGGGTGTTCTCTATATTTTTTTAAAATACCAGGGGCTTAGTGAGTGTAGTTTGACGTTTTTAGGGTTAAAGGGACAACACTACATACCTTATGTAGTTTTAATTCATCAACCTAACTTTTTACTATTCTTGGTATGGGGGAGACATATTCAGTGAGTCGTTCATTTATCTTAGGCCCATATTTTTCGGTTTTCAACCTAATTTTTTTTCTTTTATCTTTTTAGCACTTGATATTTCTGAAACCATACAGAGTGTTGGTCTAGTGATCTGAGACTCGTCTTTTATTTAGAGTGACCTTTGTAGGTTTTCAACCTAGTTATAACATCCCATACATTACATTAATTGATATTACTTCAATATTGAGGAGTCATTTGGTCTAAAAATAGGCTTTCAAGCCTTGTATTCAGGCCACATGGCTTTGGGCCTTCGGGATATGTAATGGGTCTCCCTCTACCCACACTAAAGAGGTATTTTCTTTAAATAATAAATTGAGTCTTCGGACCCAACCTTTTAAAAATATGATGAAGTATATTATTTATAAAGTATAAAAAATCCACAACATGACTATATATGTACAGTGTCTTTAAAAACTGGGAAACATGAAATACTCATTCATAAGACATATTCATTGTCTCCCACTTATTTTGTCAAAACAAGACCACTTTTTGACATATCATACTTAATACCATTCTTCATGTAATAGGGAAAAGAAGCATATTAATGGGTGATGTCAGATTCTCATTAAGGGTTAGAATGGCAGATATCAATAATATCATAATCATAAGAAAAACAAATATTACATTTGAAAACATTATCCTCTATATGAAAGATCATGATATCATGCACTTGGATAAATCATGAAAGGTCATAAGATCAATCAATATAATCCAAAAATCCACTCATAATACATGATATTTTTTGGAATATACATAAGCATTTAAATCATTTCAAATTAGTTAAGGCTCATTTCCAAGACCATCATAGAGAAAAATATATATTACTGAATCAGTTTTACATATCATTCCAGCCCTAAATTACTGAACCATATTTACATGTCATTAATGTCATATATATGTGATTTGATATAAATTTTTAACCAAGGAATTGGATGGATATATAGGTCCCTCCCATATCATAATTTATACATTTTTATGAGTTCCACAAAAATATAAATCATACATCATAGTATCACTCAAGGAATAAAATGGGTTACATAAATATCATTCCTTCATTACATAATACATGTTAAAAAAGGATTTCATAAAAATAATTAAATCATTAAAATATAAAATAATATTAATAATAGGTATATACACATAAAAATATTTTAATAATTGCAACAAAGATGGAAAATAGTTATCATATAACACATGAAAGTAATTGTTGTGGAAAATAACCTTTCTTTTTCAAAAAAAAATTATTTTTTCAAAATGCTGAGAAATTTTAAAATAAAAAAACTTATTTGAAAATAACCTTGAAAACATGTAATGGAATTTTCAAATAAATATGTTTTAATGAAAGTGTAAAAACCCAAAAATTCTATTTAAGTAAAAAATGATTTTTCTCCTACTTTTTTCTGGTAAAGTCAAAAAGTACCTCATACAGAAAACAACAAAATATTTCATTCATATCGTTTAATAAAAATTAAATAATGGGTTAAAGTAAAATTAAAAATTTAGTAATAATATAAATAATATTATATAATTAGGGAAAATGGATGTGGATGATATATATACCCTAGTAAATTTGTACGAATAAACAATCTCGAATAATAATGGGATTGAAAAATTATCCTTTACCTTAGGTCTGATATCCTTCATATATATCCAAACATGCTATATAATGATTTAAATAATTTAATTGAGTTATTCCGGAATTATATTAATTTTCATGATATCATATATTATAATAATATAAATTATTTGATAGTAACATTTTATTATCACTCCTTATTCGGGTACTAACTGCTTTATGATCTTAAGCATGTCTTGTGAGATAATTCCTTGTTCCACATATTAGGTTATAGTTATCTAATTTATATAAGGATATTAGTATAATAAATATCATATTTATTTATTCCATTAATTTATATAATCTTATTTTAATAAATATCATATAGAATTAATCACATCGCATCGTGGAAAAGATATATTGTACATACACATGAGAGATAATATCAATCCCATTATTTTTTGAATATAATTGAAGTGAATGGTGTATAATATTTTAGAATTAGTATAAAATTATAATAATTACATATATTTATTATTTCCATAATTATACTCATCAATGTAAGGTGGTGGTGGAAAACATATTACTCCACGGTGTGGAGACAGTAATTCGTACGTTCGCACACATGGTGATTTCATTTTTCATAGAATGAATAGAAGGTGGAATAAAATTGTTTCATAATTATAATAATATATCATTATATGAGTTATACTAATTCTATTACTTTATAAGAAAAAATTAATGATAAGGAAGTAGAAGAATAAAGAATTTTGGAGGAATCAGAAGAAGAGATTACCTCTTCCTCGAGGCGCCTCCTATAAATCTATACATTGACCACTATATTTGGTCTTTGAAGATTTCCAGAACCTATAGAATGTAATTAGGGAAGTTGATAAGGGAAAATATCAGGGGATGGATGATCTTGATGGCTCAAATTAAAGTGAAGAGGTGAGGGTGGAGGTGCCCTTTTATAATTGAGGTGATGGGAACCCTTAGAAATTCGTAAAATATAAAATTAATATAAATTAATTTTTTAATCCAAATGATTAAAATGTGAAACATGTTGAATTTAAGATAATTATAGTTTTAAATACTCTCATGAAGTAATTTTTAGACATTTATGGATTTTATGTGAAATCTTGTTTTTCAATTTACCCTTAATTATTCTTTTTTTAATTTTAATTGTTATAACATCATTTTAAATATTAATTGGATATAAATTTTACTTATATGGGTCCAATTTTATTTAATTGGACACATATTTACTGTTTCAACCTTATAATATTCACTTTTTAATTTTAAAATATTTTTTATATTTTTAAATAAATTAATAAATTAATATTATTATAAAAAATCTTTTATGTCAATTATTACACTATTAATTTTTTTAATTTAAATGAAATATAAAAATATAAGTAAATTTAAAAATAAAAAATGAATAATAGTAAAAAATTTCATATTCAACTATAAAATCGTTGATGACTTAAATTATGTCAAATAATATTTATTTTAATATTTATAATATTAATTATTTTATTACATCACTAATAATGAAATCACTTCATCATCATCGTGTCATAATTAAAGTTAATTATTTAATTTCTAAAAATTTTAAATAAAATACCATGATTTAGTAAATAATTTTATCCTTCAAATTAATAATTATTGTTAAATATATAACTTACATAACCCCATATGAAAATTGATTTATTAAGAAGATATATGTTTATAAATTATTTTACTATACATTATATTAAAAGTTATTAGTGTCATAATCACTCCCATTTGGCTGAAAAAGGCCAAATTGTGGTCCCAAATTTTGTATTGGTTATCCAAATATCATCCAATGAGATTAGGAAAATTGTTATGGTAGTTTTATAATAGTTTTCTTAAACTTAATTACATGTTTACCCTTTTACTGTATTAATAAAAATTACCGAAGTTATTATTAATAATACCCAAAAGTAAAATAAATATATTTACATAATTTGATCCTATGAATTCTAAATATGTAGTCCATTTTTAAAAATTTAAAACACAGAAGTGGAATTAATTAATTTGAAATTAATCTAATTTTTAGAAAAAGGGAATGATTTTTAAAATCTAAAACATTGCCAAAGATTGAAATGTTTTTAAATATAAATTAAATGTAATATAAATGATAATGATATACATTATATTTAATGATAAAAATATATTATATTTGTAATTTAAAATTATTAAACATTATAATTTAACCGTATAAATTATTTTGATGAAAAATATTTTTTTCAATTAAATTTTAGGGGATTTTTATTATTTATCAAAATTTTATTGTTATCATAAAATTTTAAAAATTTATTTCAAAGTAAATATCTATATTAAAATTCCAATGATAATTTTTATGTTGTCATATAAAAATTATTAATGTGTAAAATGCTTAATTTTAAATGGGTTCTCCATTCAAAGGCTTAAAATTATCCTTATGAAAATATAGGTTATATATGTCAAAAATGGTTTATTCAAAACCTATGAACAAAATATCCATCAGATTAATATAGAAAATACTTTATTAAGAATATAACATATATACATATATATATGTATCTCTAATTTCATTAATAATAGTAAATCAATAAATTTATTAATAAAAAATAAAAATATCAAATTGATTTATATTTTTCATAAATAATTACCAGCCAATGAATTCACAATACATTTTTATAAGTTATTTATAATTATTACTACTAACTTAATGGATAAGATATAATGGTCATTTTATAATAAGAGTTCCTCATGGTTCATTTGAATTCATGATTAAATGCAAGGAAATCTACTGAAGAATTAAAATTTTTTATAGAATATATTTCATAAAAACATATGGGTGTTACAATCTATCCCTCTTAAACTCAATTTCACCCTTAAAATTTGTCACTTGGAAACAAAAAGATAAGGATTACTCTCCCTCATTATATCCTCAATTTCCCACGTAGCTTAATCAAATTATTGGTTATTCTATAAAACTTCAACTATGTGAGTGGTCTTGTTTCATGGAACTTTTTCGCTACGATCCAGAATCGCTATTAGTTGTTATTGATAAGAAATATTTTACTCTAGCGACATGAATTATTTGTTTAATACATTTGAATGATTAGGTATATACTTTTTTAGAAGAGATATGTGGAACAAATCATGAACATGATAGATATTTGGTGGAATCTCAAATTGGAAAGCTACCTTCCCATCATGATCCATAATTTCAAAAGGATTGATATACATAAGGCTCAACAGGCCCTTATTTCCAAATATCATTAATCTCTTCAAGGTAGGTATTCGTTGAAACAACTTTTAATCGACTTCAAACTCTATGTATTATCATCACTTTTTAGCATAATTTTCTTTGGCTCAGAGCTTCTCTTATGTGTTGTTGAATAGATCTGAACTTCTCTACTATTTCATCAACAATGTCAGGTGATAATATCTTTCATTCCCCAACATCATCCTAGTAAGTTGGTATTCTACACTTCTTTCAATAGAGGGAATAGTAAGGATCCATCTAAATAATGTAGTGAAATATATTTTTTAATATAATTCCACCATAGGTAGGTACTGATCCCAACAAACTTTGAAATCTATAAGGAAAGATCTAAACTTGTCTTCAAGAGTATGAATTGTCTTCTTAGACTGACCATCTATCTGAGAATGATATGTACTACTAGAATATAAATTTTTATATAGAACCTACTAGAGACTTCACCAGAACATCGAGGAAAACCTTAGATCCCAATTAGATAAAATGGAAAGTGGAAAACCATGCAGTCGTACCACTTACTTTACATATATTCCTCGAAGCTAATCAATAGACAAATCCTATCAAATAGAAATTAAGTGTACTGACTTCGTAATGAGATCAACTATAACCCAAATAGAATTTTTTTTCCTTTGGTTTTATTGGAATTTCCTACAACAATTTCCATAAATATATTTTTCCCATTTACATTTTGGTATGGGTAATGGTTGTAACATCCCATAAGAATTATATCTCTCATATTTAACTTGCTGACAAACCAACCATTAAGAGACATATTCATCAACATATCCATTTATTCCATCCCACTAGAAGTACTCTTTTAGGTCCCTATACATCTTTATGCTTCCAATGTGAATAATGAATGATGAACTATGAACCTCATCCAATAGATCATTCTTTAATTATAGTATAGGAGGAATACATTCCCAATTCATGAACATTATTATTCTATTACAATAAATGTTGAATTAAGGAAAATTTATCGCATTATTTTATAGCTATACATGTTCCTTCCATTCCTCCTTAATATTCACATGTATAGATGGTTGAACATTCATTTGAGAAAGAAAATATTTGTCCTCTTATATTAAAATTGCAAAATCCATCCATTGAAAATCCATAAATATTGGATTGTTTATGATCCTCATCGTAGATCGTCTAGCATAGTATTATGGACTTAATGTATGTTCCACCTTGTTTTCTTTAATTGGGTGGTAATTTATTGATCAATCATAATTATTAATCAACTCCCACCATCTTCTTTTTTTATATTCATATCTTTTTGTGTGAAATTATACTTTAAACTTTTATGATCACTATAAATATCACACGTTTCACCGTAAAGATAATGCCTCCATATATTTTATTCAAATATTACCACATCTAAATCAAAATCATGAATTTGGTAATTTTTCTCATGGATTTTCAATAGAAATGAGTCATAAGCTATCACCCTATAATTATTCATGAGAAGACATCACATGCCATTTTTGGATGCATCATTGTAGATCACAAACCATTCTCTATTACAAGATAGTGTGAGTACAAGTTCACTAGATAACCTTCTTTTGAGATTTTTGAAATCATGTTCACATCCCCCTATATAAATAAACTTATCTTCTTTCCAACTCAACATGGTGAGTTTATTAGATAATCTCATAAAATCATTAAAAAAGTTGATAATATCATACTAAACCAACAAACCTTCAAAACTTAGTAACTGCTTTTTTTTCTCATCAAACATTCAATGACATATATTTTTGTTGGATCCACTGATATACCCCCTCTTGAGATTATTTGACCAAATAATGAAACTTTATGATTTCAAAATTCACACATAGAAATTTTTTCATAAATATTCTCTTTTAATAGGGTCAATAGTATAATTCTCAAGTGGTCTTCATGTTTTTTCTTACTCTTATAAAAGAAAAGATTATCATCTATGAAGACTTTTAAAAACTGACCAAGATATCCTATAAAGACTCTATTCATTAGATCCATGGAGATAAAAAATTCATTAGTTACATCGATAGGAATAAAAATAAATTCATAGTGTCCACACCATGTACAGAATGACGTCCTTGGTATATCCACTTTATTGACCCTTAATTAATGATATCCTGAATGAATATCATACTGAGAAAATTATATAGTTCCATGTAGTTGGTCGAATAAGACATCAATCTGGGAATGCAGATGTTTATTCTTGGTAGTGATCTTGTTAAGTTCTCAATAATGAATGCAGAGTATCAATGATCAATCATTCTTCTTAACAAATAAAACAGGTACTCTCCAAGGTGATAAAGTACAGTGTATGAGTTCCTTATCAAGATTATCTTGGAGTTGATTTTTCAATTTCTGCAACTCAATTGGGGTCATTATATAAGGTGTCTTTGAAATATGCATAGGACAAGGTATGAGTTCTACTGAAAATTAAATATCCTGATTTGTTGGAAGACTAGGAAATTATTTCGAAATTGAATCATCAAAATCCCATTCGATGGATGTATTCTTAAAAATTCGTTTCTCCCCAACCATTTGAGAAAAATAACAATCATTTATAGTATTCAAGACCCATAATATGGAAGAAATTTCTACTAGAAGGTAATCGTCATCTTTACATTGATAGAGGATCATAGATTGATCTGGAATATGAAATATTACATCACATCATTCCCAATTGATTTGATCTTCATTCAATGAAATCCAATCCATTCCATTAATCACAAAAAATTGCACTTTATTAAGGATCAAACAATTTTCATGAAGCACTTTCCCACAAACACCAACCAAAGAAGAATTATATACTATTTATGTAACTGTTGTTCAATTAGAAGTTTTCACAGCTAATTCAACATCTAATTGTTAATGTAATTGGGGATACCCTTAGAAAATTATTCAAAAATAGTAGAGTGGGTGGATCTAGAATCAAATAAAACATTTTCTACTATATATTGGATGGTATGTGTACCTTTAACCACTTCATTATCATAATACATATTGTCATTACTGATTTAATATGACTTTCTTTTTCCTTTATCCATATGATTTTACTAATGTTAATCATCATCAATAACCCTTGGATTAGGGAATTGATTGGAATAATTGTCCATTTCCTTGCACTTGTAACATAGAAGTGTAGGAGGTTCATTCTTTGTATCAATTTCTTTATTCGTAGCATTGTACATCTTTTTCCCATAACATTGGAATTCAACTACCCATTGACTTTTTTTCCTTGATTAAAACATTTAATAGTACCATTAAGAAAATTTCTTCCATGTTTCTTTCCAGTTGTTGAGCATAATAAAAAACTCATCTTCTTTTTAGTGTGGTCTTTTGATTGTCCCTTGAATTCCATTTTTCTATTCCTATGAAACCCATAAGACTGATGGATTACTCAAATCTCCATCATAACAATGAGATCACATCAAATAATTTTTTCATAACTATTAATGTCCCTTATGGATAATTCCCTTCAAAGACATGGTTTCAAGACAGTACATAATGGATCAATTTTACTCTCAGGTTGGATCATAATTCATGAACAGTACCTTGAAAGGTGTAAAATTTTATTCGTAGGTACCAATAGATTCATCAAACTTTTTATTAAGTTCAAGGAACTCCTTCTCTACCATTCTTAAAAGAATTAATGGAATGTACTGGTTGAAATATTTGTTCTTGAACTCGTCTCATTCCATAGATTCAATTTCATCTCTTTTCCTTGTATTCTTGATAAGGTTCCACCATTGATCAGCTTCACCTTACAAATGATAGACTAATAATTTAAATTTTTCATGTTCTAAACAATGGAGAACTGAAAATATATTTTCATTGTTACTAATCCATTGTTTATCCACTAATAGATCAGAACACCCGCTGAATAAAGGTGGATTCTTCCTCATGAAGGATTCAACAATATTTTGTTCCTTTATTTCTCATTTGGATGTCATCCATGACTCATGTATTCAAAATTTTATGTGAGAATAGATATAAGATATTTCATTCCATATCCCATAATATTTAGTTTCTCAGGAGTACAATTATTTCAATGACTATTTCATTCATCATTAACATGGTTCCTTTGGGTTCTAGACACTAACATAAACCAAGGAGTATATTGTGAGAAACCCTAATCGTAATGGGTAAACCAAATCATTAAGAATAAAAGTTAAATTTATGACACTTTATGTTTTATCCTAGCTTATTCAGGGTCATTTAAAAATCCCTAGGATTGTATCGTATACATAGACATATCCTTAGAATTCTTACTAAGGCCTTTTCATCCTAGTTTCCAATGGTTAACTATCCCTTTCCTATGATACCAATTATAATGACCCATAAATTAAATACAGTGATATTACTTCATAGATGAAGTATATTATTTAAAAATTATAAAAAATGCATGACATGACTATATAGGTATTGTGTCTTTAGAAACTATGATACATAAACAACTAGTTCATAAGGCATCTTCATTGTCTCCCACTTATTTCATCATTACTAGACCCCTTTTTGACATATCATACTTAATCCCCTTCATCATGACCAGGAGAAAAGAAACTTACGAAATGGTGATATCATATTCTTAGTAAGGATAAAATGTATATATCAATCATATCATAATCATAATACAGAATAACATAACATTTGAAAATTTTATTCTCTATACGAATGATCGTGATATCATGTCATGGGATAAATCATGAATTTGATAGTAATAAATGAATTTAATAAAAAAATTCATGACATGGGACATGATATTTTGTGGCATGAAAATAATAATATAAAATAATTCCATATTATTAAAGGCACATTCCCAAGACCATCTTAGTGGAAAAAATCAATTACTGAACAGGGTTTACATATCGTTCTACCCCTATATTAATAAACCAGATTTACTTTTCATTCACGATATGTCTATATAATGAAATATTAATCTTTCGAGAATTGATTTGAGGGATATATAGGTCCCATCCAACTCATAATGAAATTATTCTTACATTTTCCACAGAAACATAAATCATTCATTGTAGCATAACCCAAGGAATAAAATGGGTTTCTCAAATATCATTCCATCATTACATAATCCATGTGAAAAAAATTGACTTAACAAATATCATTTTATAATAAAAACAATAAAATAATATTAAAAATAGGGATTGAAACATAACCCCATTTAAATAATATCATCTTAGATGGAAAATAGTTTTCATTTAACACATGAAAGTTTTTCTAGGAAAATATATTTTCTTCTTAAAAAAAAAATTTCTTCCTCAAAACTCCTCATATTTTAAAAGAAAATAGTTTCTTTGAAAATAACCTTGAAAACGTGTAATGTATTATTCATGTAATTAAGACATCATGAATGCGTAAAAATCCATTCTTTTTATATAATTAAACAAATATATTTCACTTACTTTTGGCGGTAAAGTCAAGAAAGTACCTCATACTGAAAACGACAAAACATTTATTTCACACAATTTATAAAAAAATTCACTAATGGGTAAAATTGAATTAAAATAATATTATGAAAATAAGAATAATATTAAATATGTGGGAAAAAATTATGTGGATGATATATATACATCAATAAATACATATGAATAAACAATATCAGATAATAATGAGATTGCAAAATTATCCCATACCTTAGATATTATATGCTTTATATATATCTCAACCTCTAGTATAATGATTCAAATAATGTTATTGAATTATTCTAGAATTATATTCATTTTTATGATATAATATATGATCATATTATAATACATTTTTTAGTAACATTTCATTATTACTCGTTATTCGGGTATTAACTACTTTATGATATTATGTATGTTTTTTCAGGTAAGTTCATGTAACACTTCTTAGTTTGTAGTTATATAATTTTAATAATGATATTAGTATAATATATATGATATTTATTCATTCCATACATTTATTTTGTCATGTATTAATTAATATCAGGTAAAATGAATCGCATCGTAATGTAGAGATGGCCAATTGTACGTAAGCATAAGTGATGATATCATTCCCATAATTGTTGAATGATATTGAATTGGATAGTGTATAATATTTCAGAATTAGTTTCATGTTATAATAATAATAAATATTTTTTATTTACATCATTATACCCATCCAATTAAGGTTGTGGTGAAAAATTGATTACACCACAACGTGGAGATGGTATGTCATACGTACGCATTCATGTTGATTTTGTTTTTCGTAGGATGAATAGAAGGTGGAATATGCTACTTAATAACTTTAATAACATATCATTATATTATTTATAATTATGTTATTAAATTTTAATAACACAAACAAATTAAGAGGATGTTGAAGTAGAACGAATTTTTAATGAATCAGTATAAGTGATTACCTCTTATGTGATGTGCTTCGTCTAAATCACTTCATAGAGCACTAGATATAGTATTTGAAGAACCCAATAACCTATATAATTTAAATAGTAATTTTTATAATAGAAAATGGTATGGTATGGAGGTTCTTTAAGGTTCAAATTGACGTTAATTGGTGAGGGGGGAGGTGCCCTTTTATAATTGAGGTGAGGGGCACCCTGGGAAATTCATAAAATATTAAATTAATATAAATTAATTTTTCAATACAAATGCTTTAAAATTGAAATATGTATAATATAAGATGAGTATTGTTCTAAATCCTCTCATACAATGTTTTTTAGACATGTCTTGATTTTATTGTAAACCTTATCTTTTCATTTTAACTTTAATTATTCTCTTTTAATTTTTATTGTGGTTAAAACATTTTAAGTATTAAGAGCCTATAAATTTTATTTATATTGGGTAAATTTAAAATAATTGGAGAATTAATGAACTTTTAGAACTTATAATTATTAATTTATGATTTTAAAATATTTTTAATATTTTTAAATAATTTAATAATTTATTATTTTTATAAAAAAAGAAATTATGACAAGTAGCTCTCTATTCATTTTATTGAATTTAAATGACATATAAAAAGAGAGATAAATTAAAAAAATTAATAATATTATAAAATATCATATTCACCTAAAAAAAATTTATCACATAAATAATATCATATAATATTTATTTTAATATTTATAATGAAATTTATATGATTACATCATTAATAAATCAATCACTACATCATCAACTTAACATAATTAAATTAAATTATTTATTGTCTAAATATTCTAAATAAAATATCATGGTGTAGTAAATATTTTTAGATTTCTAATTACTATTTATAGTCTAATATATCACTTGTAAAATCTCATATTTAAATAGTTTTAGTAAGAAGATATATGTTAATAACATAGTTTCTTATATATTAAATTAAAAGTTTTAAGTGTCATAATCACACCCAAGTGGATTCCAAAGGAAAACTTGTCTTCCAAAAGGTTATCTTGGTCATCCATATCTCATCCTATATTATTTGGGAAAGTTTTAGGGAAGTTTTAAAATAGTATTCTTACCATTAATTACATGTTTTACCCTTTTATCATATTAATAAAATTTATCGAAGTTACTATTCATAATATCCAAAAATAAAATAAATCTATTTACATAATATGGACCTCCTATTTCAAAATATGTAGTCCATTTTTCCAAATTAAAAATATTATAGCTTGAGTAATTAATTTAAAATTAATCATGTCTCCCAAAAGTGAGAATGAATTTTAAAAGCCAAAACATTATAAAAGATTGAAATGTTTTACATCTGAATTCAATGAATCATTAATGATAATTACATAAATTATATTGAATTATAAAAATTTATTCTATTTATACATTAAAACCATTCAATAATATAATTTAACAATATAAATTCTTTCAATAAAAAAAGTTTATTAAATTTACTGTATTTTTAATATTCATAAAAATTTTAAAATTATCAGAAAAATATAAAAATTTCATCCAAAGTAAATTTTTATAATCTTATTCCCAAAAAAGTGTTTATTTAGTCATATAAAAAATTTTAATGTGTCAAAATATTAATTTAAAACTGGTTTACCATTCAAAGGCATTAAATAACCCTTTAGAAAATATATGGTTTTATGTAAAAAATATGGTTTTTTCATACCTTGTGACTGAAATATAAATTGAATAAATATAAAAAATATTTTATTAAGTATATAACATATATATCTCATTAATTCCATTACTAATAGTAATTCACTCAATTTTTAAATAAAAAAATATAAATATCTAATTGATTTATATTTTTAATATATAATTTACAGCAAATGAATTCACAATACATTTTTATAAGTTAGTTATACACAATATCTCTTACCTAATAGCTAGGATATAATAGTAATTTTTTATTATGGTAACTTCATAGTTTGTTTAATCTCATGATTGTGTTCAATGAAAGCTACTAAATAATTAAAATTTTCTAAAGAAAATATTTCATAAAAATTTCCTAGGGTTACATTCTACCCCCTTTAAACTAATTTTTCCCTCAAAATTCATCACTTAGAAACATATTGATGAGAATAAATATCCCTCATCATATCCTCAATTTCACATGTATCCTCCTCTAATTGAAGGTTACACCATAAATCATTAACCAAGTGATTGGTCTTGATTCGTAGAACGTTTTCACTACAATAAAAAATATCTATTGGTTTTTTTCATAAGAAAGTTCTTACTCTAGTTGTATGACTTCTAATTTTAGAACATGTGAAGGATAATGTATGTAATTTCTTAGGATAGATACATGGAATTCATCGTGAACTTTAGAGAGATTTTTTGAAACCATCAAACAGTAAGATACCTTCCAAACATGATCCAAAATTTCAAAAGAACTGACATACCTAGGGATCCAGCTTTGTAGAGACCCGTATCTTGACGTACGTGGACATTACATTACTTTTGCGGAATACTTAGTACATAACAAAAACACACACACAAGGATCGTAATAGTTTAGTGTCTTTGGAAACTCGGAACGTAATCTTCTAATCGTGCGGAAAGATCTTCAATATCTCCCATAAAGATCTTCTCTTTTTTTTACCTAAAAACCTTTCTTTATATCCTGGGGAAAAGAAAACATAAAAGGGTGAGCTCAAATGCTCAGTAAGGGTAAACAAAAGAAATATCAATCACATCAAATACATAAGAACATAGCTTTTGAAAATCTTAACCTGCAAAAGAGCTCAATTATCATAACATGGGATAAATCATAGAAGTGAAAATGAAACCATAACTTAAAACATTACTCATTGTGGCATACACACATAATCATAGATAATCATTTCTTGTTAGTCAATACTCATTGCCAAGACTATCTTAGTGGACAAAGTCCCTTTCTGAATCGAGTAATCCTCGTTTCAGTCCTGTTTCACTGAACCGGTATAACCTACCATTCCAGCCATGTCTATCTCATGAGATATGAAATCTTTACCCAATGCATTGGAGGGAGATATAGGTCCCACCCATCTCTTAATGAATCCTTTCTTATGTGTGCCACAAAATCATAAATCATACATCATTGCATAACCCATGTAATAAAAATGGGATTCTTAAACAACATGACATCATAAAACCATTCATATAAGATAAAGGAATTCATAAACATAATTCCATCACAACATAGTCAAATCAATGTAAAAATATGGATAGAAACAGAACCCTTTATTATCTTATATGGAAAATAATTTTGATAAAATACTTGAATTGAATTCTTGAGGAAAATATCCTTTCTTCTTCAAAATCAATTTCTTTTCACAAAACATCATGCAATTTTAAAAGAAAGAGATTTTATTGAAAATAGTCATGAAATATTTTAGAGGAATCTTCATGAAAATAAGGCTTTATAAAACAGTATAAATCTGTTCGTGCCGTATAAGTTAAAAAAACATTCTTCGTACTTTTGTCGGAAAAGTCAAAAAGTACCTCGTACGAAAAACGAAAAAAGATTCCTTTCATATCCTTTACTAAAAACTCATAGAAGGGTAAAATTGGATTTAAACAATTGTAGGTGGATGGAAATAATATTACATATTGAGGGAACATGGATGTGGATGATAAAATACACCCCATTAAATACTTACGAATAAACAATCTCGGATAAAAATGAGATTGTGATATTTCCCTTACCTTAGGTCCGACTTGCTTTGTAAGTGTCCAAACCTCCTGTATAATGATTTAAATCATGTTATTGAATTATTCCAGAATCATATTCATTGTTATGATATCATATATGGTTCACTTATAACATTATATTACCCGTTCTTTTGTAAATTCCATGTTAAAGAAGCGTTTTGGGTAAAATCGTTTCATTTATCGTAGGTGTTTTGACTTGTTGTTCTTGACATCATTATTACTTATATCATGATTTACTTACTTCCAGAATATAAAATATGATTTATATATCATATATATTCAGTATATATATATATATAATAGATAGATAAATAAAATGAAAAACACCGTTCATGGAGACGGTAGTCCGTACGTACGCATGAACGCTATTTTTCTTTCCTTATTGTCTTGAAATGGAAGTAAGTAGATGAAATACATATGTATATATATACATAAATCCAGTAGCTTTATAATGTCATATATTTCATTATTATTTCTTATATATACATTATAATCATTCTTAAATGGTTAACATGGAGAATGAATCTCATCGCGTCGTGGAGACGGTAGTCCGTACGTACGCACGAGCGATGATATCATTTCTATAAATATTGAATTGAATTGGAGTGGATTATAAAATATATCAGAATCAATATGATGTTGTAATAACTATGTATAGTTATTCTTTACACCATTATACCCATCCATGTAAGGTGGTGGTGGAAAATAGATTACACCACGGCGTAGAGACGGTATTCCGTACGTACGCACGCGCGGTGATTTCTTTTTCCGTAGGATGGATAGATGGTGAAATAAGGATGTTTCATAATTATAATAACATATCAGTATATGAGTGATACTTATGTTATTACTTCATAATGAAACAACCTAATACGAAGAAGTGGAAGAAGAAATAAAGATGAAAGAATTGGTAACGGTAATTACCTCTTCTTTGAAGCGCCTCTTTGAGACCTCCTCTTAGGGTACTAAAATTGGTCTTTGAGGAATACCAGAACCTCTAGGATGTTGCTAGGGAAGTGGAGAAGAGATTTTGTCAGGGGTTGGCCGAGCTTGAGAGCTCAAATTGGTGTGAGGAGGAGGGGGAGGAGGTGTCCTTTTATAGGGGAGGAGAGGGGCACCTTAGGAATTCTTAAAAATATTAATTTATAATAAATCTAACCCCACTTAAAAACCTCCAAAAATGACTCATATTCGAAGCTTAGATGAGATAGGGTTGTAATCTCATCAACCAATAAAATTTAGACATGTTTGGATCTTATTTTAAACCTTATCAATTAGATTTAACTCTAAGTTAAATAATTTAACTTTTACCGTGTCTTTTTGTTTTCTTTCACTATATTGTAAATACACTTACTATAACATGCCAAACGAACCCCAAATTGTATATTATTAATACATATATCCTTATCTAAGTCATTTGGTCGAACCTTAGATTTTTAGGAATAAAATAACAATTAATAATATAATATTTGATTTAAAAACTATTTTGTGTCAATTTTGACACTATTTGATACATGATTTTTGTGAAAGTCATAAAAAAATTATATGTTCGAACCAAGTTGGTTAAATCAACACTAATATATCATAGTAACCTATAAAATTAGTTTAATTCATAAAAAGTCTCAAATTACATTTATTTTGGTGTTTATAACATCAATTATGTCAATATTGCATTAACAAGATAATTACTGCATCATCTTTGTGTCATAAATAAATTAATTTATATGATGTCTAAAAATTACAAATAAAATACCATCATGTAGTAAATCGTTTTAGCTTTCTAATGAATATTTACAATCGAATTTATCTTATGTATAACCCCATATTAAAAATGATTTACTTATTAAACTTTAAATTTAACTATTTTAACCCTTCTTTAAATAAATTAATAATAAATGTCCTAATCTAATCCAAGTGGGCCTAAATGGTCATATTTTATTCCTAAGTTTGTTTTTGGTCGAATTACACTTGTCCAATAGAATTAGGACATGTGTTAGGGTAATAGTAATATCATATTTACCCTTAGTTACCCTATTTACTATTAACCGCGGTAAAAAAAGTAAAAAGTTACTATTCACCAAAAAATTACTTTCATCTCATTGAACCACGTTTTAGTCCTTGATATTAACCGTGTCTCTCAGATTTTAGAAATTCCATTCACAGAAGCGGCAAAATTAAGTTTTATGAAAAATTCAGTTTTTTTAACTACCACTTAGTAGTTTCACTATTCATCAAAAATTGATGTTTTTCAGAACAATGCCAAAATTTCATCCTAAGCTATATTTCATATTCCGAATTCAAAAATGAAATCTATTTTACCAAATTCATAACATAGAAGTTTCATTAATTAATTTTATAATTAAATCCCGCTGTTAAAACAAATAGCGTGTTTTTAAGAAACAATATCTATCAAAAGATTGACACTTGTTTATGTCTAGTTTAAATGTGAAATTACATCCAATGACCAACATTGTATTAAATTGTAAAAATATATTCTAAATATACTTTAAAACCACTAAAATTAATGATTTATCACTATTAATTATTTCGATTAAAAAAGTTGTTTTTAATTATAATTTAGTAATTTTCACTATTCATCAGAATATGAAAGTTATCCGAAAAGTACCAAAATTTCACCTTAGGCTAAATTCGATACTCCGAATCCAAAAATAAAGTTCATTTTGAAAAATAAGATTTACTGGATTTCAAAAAGTGGTTATTACTATTCATAACGGCTAGTTTTAATAATATTTTTATAGCATATCGTTGTTTAGTGAAACGCGGTATTGCGTACTACACACGCTATCGAGGAAGGTTGTGATTGCGTGTAATGCAAGGCAAGTCAAGGATGCGTGTTGTGCAAGCTCCTTTTGGTGTAGCGTACAACACAAGACATAAAAAAAAATATTTTTCATAAAATCTTGGGCTGTTACATTCTACCCCCCTTAAAATGAATTTCGCCCTCGAAATTCGTCGGGGTTATAAATGGTTTACTATTCGAAAGTTTCTTTAATAGAAACCCACATCGTAAAAGGGAATACCAAAACTTGGATTTAAAAACTAAAGTATGAAATGTAACGATTACCCAAATAAACTAATCACTGGGTTTCCACATAGGTGAAAATATGGATATGGAAGAGAAATCTAACCATCATGTTCTGATGGAGAGTGGTAGAGAACATGGCTATGGAAAAGCCAGTAATCACAAATCCATAGATTTGTGATGATATAAGGTACCATCTGATTCATCAGGTATAAGATCACTAGGACAACATTTTTGGTTTTCAAGATCATTTCCCTAAAGTTGAAAATTTGAATTAGAATAAATACTTACTTTATTTTGGTACAATCTCACTGTTGTTCGTGCCTTTAACAATTTCCACTTCATCTCTTAGATAAATGAAGTTGAATTTGTTATTCGTGAAGTGTTAGCAGATCATGTGATAGAATGACGGGTCATTCCATCTGTCTCAAACAAAAGGTTAGCAAAAATTATATACATAAGTCGATCTATAGTGAGATTAATCACATATGGTTCCTAAAATGGACTTATACTTCATATATCATACTACTTAATATAATAAAACTAGTTTCTACTAAACAGGGACTTCCTGTAGGCCAGTGGTAGGCGATAAAGGCTAGTCGCACTTCGGTTGTGGGTTCGATTCCCACAGCCTTGTCCGAAGCGATGGGCTGTCTCCCGTCCTGCAGGTTGTCCTTTTTATAAAACTATATTACTATAACATCCCATCGATAATATCGAAAAAACTTCTATCCTTAAACAATACTAACTTATGTCCAACATAATCCATTCCAATATTTAGGCTTATCCATAATACTGCAGTCCATTCTCATAACATAGTGAAAATGATTACCAGAGATTTAATACCATCGTTGATCCCCATATATCATAAGATATATCTTGTTGGTCACATTCCAAACATTCAAAGGCCTTAATCTTGTACTCTCTTGAATACCCATTGAACCTTAGTGAAAACTTGAATGCAGTTAAAAGTTAACACTTTTCACATACCGAAATCCTCAAAATTCTATATACTCAAACCATGATATCACTTAGTCCTTATATCAATCATGAGCTCATGAATACTATCAAACATTTAATTTTCTTCTTATCCCTTCATTATGCGCATATCATCTACATTCCAAAAATATCTGAATAACCTTTCATGGATACTAGTAACATTAATCATACACTTTCAAAACACAAGGAAAGACAACAGTGTAACGATCCATAGATGTCTCTTTATTCCAAAATTACACATGATAAACATGTAATCATTCCACTACATTCTCAAACCATTTACCGAGCTTCAAAAATTCTTTCATCTCACATATCATTTGTAGTCTCTTCATCATCATCCACATAAATACTACCCATATGACCATACTGATTCTCTTCATGAGTCTTTCCCTTAGGGCATTTGTTTGCATAATGCCCATACATTCCACATTTAAAACACTTAACCATTTTTGATGTCGTAGCAATACCATTATCCTCATCCATGGTGTTAACCGACCCTTTTCCTTTGCACTTACTTGCTTTGTGTCCTTCTTTTCCACACCCAAAGCATCTTCCAGTTCCCTTGAAACATTCTCCTTGATGCCTCTTTCCACATGATTTACATAGGGGAAATTGAACTTTCTTTCCTCTATGATCATCATGGAACTCCATCTTTCTCTTATTAGTCGAGTCAGGAAACTTACCAAATTTTACTTTATTGATCATGTTGTGAGATTGCTGATTCGGCATAATAATGATGTTTGGACATCCAAATCCCATTTCATTTGGTTGCTCATGAAGAATATCATTCCATTGTCCATCATATCCTCCATTATTGTGAATCATCTTGTTTCCAGCCATTTTCTAAAACCCAAACAGAATAGTGTTAGATGCAAAAATCGTAATAAAGGGGGAGTAACTTAAATATCTATCATCTTTGGTTTAATCTAATATCGTTACCATAGTTCTAGAACTATATCCTATACGTATACTTATCCTTAGGGGCATCCCTAGACATACCTTAGAAATATCTCTAGAGATCTTACTAACGTTTTAGCGTCCTAGTTTCCAAAGGTTGACTAAACCTTTCCTCTGATACCAACTGTAGAGACCCGTATCTTGACGTACGTGGACATTACATTACTTTTGTGGAATACTTAGTACATAACAAAAACACACACACAAGGATCGTAATAGTTTAGTGTCTTTGGAAACTCGGAACGTAATCTTCTAATCGTGGGGAAAGATCTTCAATATCTCCCATAAAGATCTTCTCTTTTTTTTACCTAAAAACCTTTCTTTATATCCTGGGGAAAAGAAAACATAAAAGGGTGAGCTCAAATGCTCAGTAAGGGTAAACAAAAGAAATATCAATCACATCAAATACATAAGAACATAGCTTTTGAAAATCTTAACCTGCAAAAGAGCTCAATTATCATAACATGGGATAAATCATAGAAGTGAAAATGAAACCATAACTTAAAACATTACTCATTGTGGCATACACACATAATCATAGATAATCATTTCTTGTTAGTCAAGACTCATTGCCAAGACTATCTTAGTGGACAAAGTCCCTTTCTGAATCGAGTAATCCTCGTTTCAGTCCTGTTTCACTGAACCGGTATAACCTACCATTCCAGCCATGTCTATCTCATGAGATATGAAATCTTTACCCAATGCATTGGAGGGAGATATAGGTCCCACCCATCTCTTAATGAATCCTTTCTTATGTGTGCCACAAAATCATAAATCATACATCATTGCATAACCCATGTAATAAAAATGGGATTCTTAAACAACATGACATCATAAAACCATTCATATAAGATAAAGGAATTCATAAACATAATTTCATCACAACATAGTCAAATCAATGTAAAAATATGGATAGAAACAGAACCCTTTATTATCTTATATGGAAAATAATTTTGATAAAATACTTGAATTGAATTCTTGAGGAAAATATCCTTTCTTCTTCAAAATCAATTTCTTTTCACAAAACATCATGCAATTTTAAAAGAAAGAGATTTTATTGAAAATAGTCATGAAATATTTTAGAGGAATCTTCATGAAAATAAGGCTTTATAAAACAGTATAAATCTGTTCGTGCCGTATAAGTTAAAAAAAACATTCTTCGTACTTTTGTCGGAAAAGTCAAAAAGTACCTCGTACGAAAAACGAAAAAAGATTCCTTTCATATCCTTTACTAAAAACTCATAGAAGGGTAAAATTGGATTTAAAAAATTGTAGGTGGATGGAAATAATATTACATATTGAGGGAACATGGATGTGGATGATAAAATACACCCCATTAAATACTTATGAATAAACAATCTCGGATAAAAATGAGATTGTGATATTTCCCTTACCTTAGGTCCGACTTTCTTTGTAAGTGTCCAAACCTCCTGTATAATGATTTAAATCATGTTATTGAATTATTCCAGAATCATATTCATTGTTATGATATCATATATGGTTCACTTATAACATTATATTACCCGTTCTTTTGTAAATTCCATGTTAAAGAAGCGTTTTGGGTAAAATAGTTTCATTTATCGTAGGTGTTTTGACTTGTTGTTCTTGACATCATTATTACTTATATCATGATTTAATTACTTCCAGAATATAAAATATGATTTATATATCATATATATTCAGTATATATATATATATAATAGATAGATAAATAAAATGAAAAACACCGTTCATGGAGACGGTAGTCCGTACGTACGCATGAACGCTGTTTTTCTTTCCTTATTGTCTTGAAATGGAAGTAAGTAGATGACATACATATGTATATATATACATAAATCCAGTAGCTTTATAATGTAATATATTTCATTATTATTTCTTATATATACATTATAATCATTCTTAAATGGTTAACATGGAGAATGAATCTCATCGCGTCGTGGAGACGGTAGTCCGTACGTACGCACGAGCGATGATATCATTTCTATAAATATTGAATTGAATTGGAGTGGATTATAAAATATATCAGAATCAATATGATGTTGTAATAACTATGTTTAGTTATTCTTTACACCATTATACCCATCCATGTAAGGTGGTGGTGGAAAATAGATTACACCACGGCGTGGAGACGGTATTCCGTACGTACGCACGCGCGGTGATTTCTTTTTCCGTAGGATGGATAGATGGTGAAATAAGGATGTTTCATACTTATAATAACATATCAGTATATGAGTGATACTGATGTTTTTACTTAATAATGAAACAACCTAATAAGAAGAAGTGGAAGAAGAAATAAAGATGAAAGAATTGGTAACGGTAATTACCTCTTCTTTGAAGCGCCTCTTTGAGACCTCCTCTTAGGGTACTAAAATTGGTCTTTGAGGAAGACCAGAACCTCTAGTATGTTTCTAGGGAAGTGGAGAAGAGATTTTGGCAGGGGTTGGCCGAGCTTGAGAGCTCAAATTTGTGTGAGGAGGAGGGGGAGGAGGTGTCCTTTTATAGGGGAGGAGAGGGGCACCTTAGGAATTCTTAAAAATATTAATTTATAATAAATCTAACCCCACTTAAAAACCTCCAAAAATGACTCATATTCGAAGCTTAGATGAGATAGGGTTGTAAGCTCATCAACCAATAAAATTTAGACATGTTTGGATCTTATTTTAAACCTTATCAATTAGATTTAACTCTAAGTTAAATAATTTAACTTTTACCGTGTCTTTTTGTTTTCTTTCACTATATGGTAAATACACTTACTATAACATGCCAAACGAACCCCAAATTGTATATTATTAATACATATATCCTTATCTAAGTCATTTTGCCGAACCTTAGATTTTTAGGAATAAAATAACAATTAATAATATAATATTTGATTTAAAAACTATTTTGTGTCAATTTTGACACTATTTGATACATGATTTTTTTGAAAGTCATAACAAAATTATATGTTCGAACCAAGTTGGTTAAATCAACACTAATATATCATAGTAACCTATAAAATTAGTTTAATTCATAAAAAGTCTCAAATTACATTTATTTTGGTGTTTATAACATCAATTATGTCAATATTTCATTAACAAGATAATTACTGCATCATCTTTGTGTCATAAATAAATTAATTTATTTGATGTCTAAAAATTACAACTAAAATACCATCATGTAGTAAATCGTTTTAGCTTTCTAATGAATATTTACAATCGAATTTATCTTATGTATAACCCCATATTAAAAATGATTTACTTATTAAACTTTAAATTTAACTATTTTAACCCTTCTTTAAATAAATTAATAATAAATGTCCTAATCTAATCCAAGTGGGCCCAAATGGTCATATTTTATTCCTAAGTTTGTTTTTGGTCGAATTAAACTTGTCCAATAGAATTAGGACATGTGTTAGGGTAATAGTAATATCATATTTACCCTTAGTTACCCTATTTACTATTAACCGCGGTAAAAAAAGTAAAAAGTTACTATTCACCAAAAAATTACTTTCATCTCATTGAACCACATTTTAGTCCTTGATATTAACCGTGTCTCTCGGATTTTAGAAATTCCATTCACATAAGCGGCAAAATTAAGTTTTATGAAAAATTCAGTTTTTTTAACTACCACTTAGTAGTTTCACTATTCATCAAAAATTGATGTTTTTCAGAACAATGCCAAAATTTCATCCTAAGCTATATTTCATATTCCGAATTCAAAAATGAAATCTATTTTACCAAATTCATAACATAGAAGTTGCATTAATTAATTTTATAATTAAATCCCGCTGTTAAAACAAATAGCGTGTTTTTAAGAAACAATATCTATCAAAAGATTGACACTTGTTTATGTCTATTTTAAATGTGAAATTACATCCAATGACCAACATTGTATTAAATTGTAAAAATATATTCTAAATATACTTTAAAACCACTCAAATTAATGATTTATCACTATTAATTATTTCGATTAAAAAAGTTGTTTTTAATTATAATTTAGTAATTTTCACTATTCATCAGAATATGAAAGTTATCCGAAAAGTACCAAAATTTCACCTTAGGCTAAATTCGATACTCCGAATCCAAAAATAAAGTTCATTTTGAAAAATAAGATTTACTGGATTTCAAAAAGTGGTTATTACTATTCATAACGGCTAGTTTTAATAATATTTTTATAGCATATCGTTGTTTAGTGAAACTCGGTATTGCGTACTACACACGCTATCGAGGAAGGTTGTGATTGCGTGTAATGCAAGGCAAGTCAAGGATGCGTGTTGTGCAAGCTCCTTTTGGTGTAGCGTACAACACAAGACATAAAAAAAAAATTTCATAAAATCTCGGGCTGTTACAAGCTTACCATCTTTCCAAATCTCAATACTCTCTTCCAAAAATATATTAATAGAAACACCTTATCACCCACTTCAAAATCTAGGTATTTTCATTGGTTATCAGCATAATTTTTTTGTCGACTCAAAGCTTCTCTTATGTGTTGTTGAATAGATCTGACCTTCTCTTCCATTAAATCAACAAGGTCAGACCCTAATAGATTTCTTTCCCCAAATTCATCATAATATGTTGGAGTTCTAAATTTCTTCCCAAAGGGAGCTTCATATGGATTCATATGAATACTTGAGTGAAGTCCATTGTTTTAGAAAAATTCCACCAAAGGTAGGTGTTAATACCAACCCCCTTTTAAATCCCTAGAGGATAATCTCAACATGTCTTCTAGAGTTTGAATTGTCCTCTTAGACTGACTATCTATATGAAGAAGATAATCATGGATGAAACATATCTATGTATCCAAATTCTACTATGTAATTTTCCAAAACATTGATGTAAACCTTGGATCCCTATCAAATATAATGGTAAGTGGTGCTCCATGAAATCTTACAACATCCATTACATATATCATGTCATGATGATCAAGGGATAAAACCACTCAAATATAAATGATGTGTTCCAACTTCATAAGGTTGTAAACTATAACACAAATAGCATTATTGCATTTGGATGTCTTGGGAATTCTGACGATAATTTCCATTGTGATGTTTTCCCAATTCCATTTTAGTATTGGTTATGGTAGAAAAATCCCCTTAGACTTCTATCTCTACGAATTAACTTGATGAAAAACCAAGCATCCATAGACATAATCGACAACATGTCTTTTCATGCCATCCCACCATAAATACTCTTTCAGGTCCTTGTACATCTTTGTGCATCCTGGGTGAATAAATAATGAATAACTAAAAGCATCATCCAATATCTCCATCTTAAATTATGGTATTAGAGGAATACACACTAGATTCATGAACCTTGTTATTCTATCACAATCAAGGTTGAATTCAGGAACATTTCTCATCTTCTATTGTAGCTCCACATCTATGTTTTCTGCCGCCTTAATCTTTAATTTTATGTATGGTTGAAAATTATTTTTAGAAAGATAATATTTATCCCCATCTATTAAAATTTCAAGATCCAACCTTTAAAAATTCATTATTATTGGATCTTTTGTGATCCTCATCATGGATAGTATTGCATGGTCATGTCGACTCAAAGCATCTATCACCATGTTTTCATTCCTAAGTTGATAATGTATTGAGCAGTCATAATATTTAATCAACTCCAACCAACTTAATTAGTGCATATTAATCATATTTTTTTGTGAAAATATACATTAAAATTTTATGATCAATATATATATCACACCTTTCACCATAAATATATCTCCTCTATATATTTATTGCAATGATTACAAAACTAACTTCAAATAAAGAGTTTGTTAATTTTGATCATGTATTTTCAACTATCGTGATTCATAAGCTATCTCTGTATCAATTTTCATGATAACAAATCCCACCACCCTTTTGGATTCATCACTGTAGATCACAAACCTTGGTCAAATACAAGGCATTGTGGGCATAGGTTCACTGGCTAACCTTCTTTTCATCTCTTTGAAATTCTCTTCACATTCCTCTATCCATAAAAAACATAACTCTATTTAGACTGAACATGGTGTGTGTATATGATTATCATGAAATATATTTCACAAAACATCGATAATATCCATCCACACAAACAAAACATTGGATCTCAATTACCATTTTTGGCCTTAGTCAAATTTCAACAACTTTTGTTTTTGTTGGATCCATGGATATCCCCTCCCATGAGATTATGTGAAAAAATGAAACTTTCTATAGCTAAAATTCACACATGGAAAACTTTTCATTAGTATTCTCCTTTATTAGGGACTTTAGTGAAATTATCATGTGTTCTTCACATTCTTCCTTACTATTTAAATATAATGGAATATCATCTATAAAGACACCAAAAACTGATCAATACAGTCTATAATGACTTTATTCATTATATCCCTGAATATAGTAGGTGAATTAGTAATACCAAAGGGAATAACAATACATTCATAGTGTCCATACCATTTCTAGAATGTCTTCTTTGTTATATCATCCTCTTCGATCCTCAATTGATGATATCCTTAATGAATATCAATCTTAGAAAAGTAATGAGCTCCTTGTAGTTTGTTGAATAAGTCATCAATGCGGGGAAGAGGTTATTTTTTTCTTTGATAGTGATCATGTTTGTTTCTCTATAATCAATTGATAGTATCATAGATCTATCATTATTCATAATATACAGAACATGTGCTCCCTAAGGTGATGAACTGGGGAATATTAAACCCTTATCAAGATTCCCTTGGAGTTACCTCTTCAATTTATATGACTCAATTGGAGACCTTTTAAGAGGTGTCTTTGAAATAGGCATAACATCGGGTATGAGTTATATTGAAAACTCAACTTCATGATTTGGTGTAAGACCAAGAAATTTATCCTGAAAGGATCCATAAAACACACGTACAATGGGTGTATTCTTAATTGTGAGTTTCTCCCCAACCATTTGAGATAAATAACTTGCATTTATAGATATCAAGACCCAAAAGATGGAATAAATTTATACTATGTGGTTATATTCATCCTTTATTATATTGAGGATCAAAGATTGATCTAGAATATGAAATGTGACATCCCTTCCTTTATAATATATTTGATATCCATATAGAAAAAAACAATCCATGAAATTAATCACTTAAAATTATACTATAGAAAAGATCACATGACTTTGAGGAAGAACTTTCCCAAAAAATTCAAACGTAGAAGAATTATAAACATTTTATATGACTGGTGTGCCATTATGAGTAGTCAAAGATAACTCAACGTCTAATTATTGAGTAAATATGGTGAATCCCATTGAAAATTCATCAGAAATAAAAGAGTGGGTGGGTCTAGAATCAAATAAAAAAAATTATACATTAGAGTGGATGTTAAGTGTATGTTTCACCACTTCATTATCATACTCCACATCATCAATAGTGATCTCATATGACATAACTTTGTCTTTATCCTTAAGAGTTTGTTGGAATTGATCCAAATCAATAACGATTTGATTAGGTCATTGATTGGCAAGATTCCACGTTTCCTTTCACTTGTATCATTGATGTGTAAGAGGTTCATTTTATGTGTCCATTTCTTTATTTACATCATTAGACATATTTTTTCTATAACATCAGCATTAAACTTCCTGGTGGCCTTCTTTTCCATACTCAAAATGCTTACTAGTCCATTTAAGACAATTTCATCAATGTTTCTTTCCACAATTTTAGAAAAAGGTAAAACACATATTCTTTTTATTTTGGTCCTTAGATTTTACCTTGAACTTCATTGTTCTTTTCTAATGAAACCCCTAAGACTAATGAGTTACTCCAATCTCCATCTCAAACATGAGAACACATCTAACAATTTCATCGTAGTTATTGAAGTCCCTTAAAGATAATTCCCTTCAGAGACATGGTTTTAATCCACGAAAGAATCAACTAATTTTACTCTTAGGTTGGATAATAATTCCAGAAGCGTACATTGCAAGTATTGTAAAAAAAATTCATAGGTACTAATAGATTCATCATCCTATTATAATGTTATATTAACTTCTTCTCCATCATTATTCGATGATTTCGGGGAATAAAATTATTTAAAAATAATTTATTGAACTCTTACCATTCCATGGATTCAATTTTATCTCTTTGTGTCATATTATTTATAAGGTTCCCCCATTGATCAGCTTCACCATCCAAGAGATTGACTACTAAGATAAAATTATCGTGTTATAAACATTGGAGAATTGAAAATATTTTTTTTGTGGTACTAATCCATTATTCAGTGACTAATGGATTAGAAGAATGGTTGAAAGAAGGTTGATGTTGACTCATAAAGGACCCAACAGAATTTTTTTCCCTCTTTATCTCATTTAGAAATACTGAATGATTCATAATTTGATAAATTTGGTAGAGCATAGCTACATGATTTTTCATCAAGCTCCCATAACATGTGGTTACTTAGGAGGAAAATCCTTTCATTTCCCATCACATTCATCACTAGTAAAGTTCTTTTGGGTTCTAGCCATTGACTAAAACCAAGAAGAAGAATGAGAGAAAAAATAATAATAATTGTAAAATCACATCATGAAGAATAAAACTAGATGTTAGGAAATTTAGATATCATATGAGGTTATTCAAGGTAATTTCTGAAACACTAAGATTATAACCTATACATAGACATATCCTTAGGGTTCTTACAATGTGTTTATCATCCTAGTTTCGAATGGTTAACTATACATTTCATATAATACCAATTCTAATGACTGATACTTTACATGAATTGATATTACTTTAAGGTTGAATTATATTATTTAGAAATTATAACAATTCCAGGGTAGTGGCACATAGGTATGGTGTATTTAGAAACAAAGAAACATAATCAACCGGTTCATAAGACATTTTCATTGTCTCCCACTTATTTTTACATAACATGAACCCTTTTTGAAATATCTTACTTAATACCCTTCTTCATCTCCTGGGGAAAAGAAATATATGATAGGGTAAACTTAGATGACCAGTAAGGGTAAAAAATGGAGATATCAATCATATCACAATCCTAAGACAAAATAATATTCTTTGTAAAGCTTTCATCGGGGTGCGCGCATATGTCTATTGAGGAGGACGTGAAACTATTTGTTTCCCAACATTATTCACTCTTTAAATGTGGGATACATTCATCACTTCTTCAAGAATGTATTCTCTTTGATTGAAATGGGATGATGGGTTTTTTTTCTCTCCTTCCATGGATTCCTCCTCAGAATTCATCGCATAGTTTTGGCCTCCCATATAGATTAAGACTGTGTTCGTGAAAATATTCCCAATCCCATATCTCTATGGGTGGTTATTAATTTCACTACTTCTATTAGGACATTTTGAGGGATCATGTATGTGTATCATCCTTTAGTCATGGGAGTATTCACATTGTGAATCACTAGCATTTATGGATACTAAAACACTGTTACACCAAGATGTCTACCTCTTTTAATAGGGCTTCTCGAGGGCGCAGAAGCCCGAGGCATCCCACTTTGAATGTGGGGGATTAAATACCAGAGGAATTCCTCCAAGGTTTTCCTAGGCTTCCCATGTTTAAAATGGGGTATTCCATGTATTTGACATCTATCTGAAATATATTAGATAGATTAGAACACTGATGGGAGTGGATCAGATGGGTATATAACTAGGAAGAAAAAATTAGGGTGGTTTTCTAGATGGGTAGATGAAGATTGCCAATGAGGATGGACATGAGGTGGTGTGTCCCATATAGGGAAGATATCTCACCATGAAGGATGCTCTGTACACCTCAAATGATATATTAGAAGATTATTAGGTCTAGGAAAAGGGGACACCAAGGTTTACTCTAAGACGTGACTGAACCTCATAGAGGGTTCCTACGTACCCTGTATATAAGATTAAGATTAAAACCCATGTAGTTTGAGATGCTAAATCATGATATCAGGTCGTACCAAATGGAAAACAACCCTAAGACATGTTGGGGATTACACATGGTTAGTGGCCCAGGTGCTACAAAGGATCAATAAGATTAATGGAGCTTAAACATGATTATCTACCCAAATTAATGGAATGATTTCACCGAGATGTGGTGTCCTCGGTGGAATCAAGATGGATATGGATAGAGTGTCGGAGGATGGAATGATTGGGGATGGAAACAATGACCGGTTTTAAGGTGAGGGTGTTGGAATTGAACCTTGAAGAGTTTACCTACATATCACCATAACAGGGAATCAAATTCAATGTAGTTCAAGATATGGGGTGATGAGTCACCTGAGGAGGTGGATCATGAGAATGGATGCATGGATGGGGCCTGAAGGGATAGTAACGAATGGGTTATGACATGATCTTCTCGAACATAAGTCATGGAGGGAGAGTCAAGTATGGGACACAAGTGGTGGTCTTGAACCATAGGGTGGCTTCCTATGTATCCACATTGTAGGGAATCAATGTCCACATAGTTCAGGATGGGGAATGGAATATGAGCATACACAAAGGACAAAAAACTGATGACATGGTGGATTTTATGTGTGTATAGTATCACATAACTAGAAGGACACTCATATATAGATGTTTATGAATTGTGTATGGTTCTTACAGAAGGTAAGATTCCCAAGAACTGATCTGAAACCACTATATGGTAGACCAAGGATGTGGGTCCCAACGAATAGGACAACGAAGTTTACCAGTTTTTGGGGTTGATCCTCGGGGAGGTTTACTTTATAACCTCTCTTTTGCGGAATGGATCAAAACCCATATAGTTTGTAGATACCATTTAATTTCATGCATGATGAGAGGTGAATACAGTTTTTCACCATACATGATGAGTAGAGAACCAATGTGAAATGGATGATATATAGGGATAATGGGATTGAACCTCATAGAGGCTTTGATGTACCTTTCCAAGAAATGGAAAATATCAAAGTCCACATAGTTTGGTTAGGAGGAGAATAGAGATTACACATAAAGGTAGCCCAATTAGAATGTTATGGTTGATGGTTACTCTAAGCCCACATGAGTCATTCTCGATTTAAGAAACAAGAGGAAACAAATACCTAATAACCGCATCACAAAAGTAAATTCTATGAGGAATGGAGTGGGTCTTATGCATGGTTAGTATCCCAAAGAGGATACAGGGGCTTACTCGGGGAGGTAAGCTCATGTAGGGGTCTACATGTATGAGGAGGACATGGACATCGTATCTGGATCACCCTGTCAAGTGGGGTCGGGTATTACACAAAGACTTCCCAAGGTGAACATGGTGACAAAGCTCAGAGGGATTGGGGAGTGAGAAGGTGATGGTGCACATCCCATTCATGGTCGTCTTGGGTCTTTTCACTTATGTGGTGATCACAGTTTAACATCTTGTGTCATGGATGAAGATTCTTTGTAGTTTAACATCTGGTAGATCAGATAGTAAGGATCCACTCCCAAACCATAGGACATTCATAACCTGTACTAATCCACTCTTGAGGGAGGGAAGGCAAAAGTAATTTCATGATCTAATGGGGTTGTAGAGTGATCCATCGGGGGGTCAATGTTAGTCAGGCTATGAGAAGAAGCAACAACCTTTACCGTGCCTATGAGAAGAAGCATGAGGTAAAGAAACACATCATGAAGCACCACCCAAGGGACTTTAAAATCACTTAGTACATTCCTAGAGGGCTGCAAGAGAGAAGGGTTCACAATGAAATAGGCCTCACAGAGTAATAGTTCACAAATATCAAAGGATTATAGTGAAAAGGGGCTCACATAGCACATTGTATTGTATTGGACATGTGATTGAAAAACACAAGGGATTACAGATTTCACGGGCTCAAAGAGTACATGGATTCACATAGCTCCTGGGCTCTCAGAGAAAAAGGGATCACAGGGCACAAGGAATCACTAAGCATAGGGATTTACAGAGTCCATGGGCTCACAAAGTATAGGGGATCATAGAGCACAAGGCTTCATAGAGTTCACAGGCTCATGGATCACATGGCTTCGTAGAGCTCACAAGCTTAAAGAGAATAGAGGTTCGTAGAGCATAGTGTCACCTAGAGGATATGACTTCACAAAGAGAATAACATTTCAAAGAATAGTGTCCAAAAAAAGTAATGGAGTACGCATGTTTTGGTAGGGTGCTTCATGAAGATTGGGTACATTGTGATGTCCTGGGTTCTCAAAGGGGTCTCCTTCCATTGTGATGGCCAATAGATTTCACGAAGGGAGTCCCTTCTTGAAATAGAGGTAGATCTGAGAAATTGAAAAAGCTTTTCACAATGAACAACTACATCAGATGATTGAATTTTCCATTTGGTTCATAGAGAAAAAAATAATTCACGATTTGGGAATTCAGAAGACGAATGGTCGGGGTCCGGATTCTTTGGAATGGGGGGGGGAGTAGGGTATTTATAGATTCTAGGGGGTGTGATGCTATGAGGGTTCATGGTGAAGTATCTTTAACTCTACCATTGATGGTATATTTATTCAAGTTTCTCAGAGTCACGATATCGACCATCTTCCCCTCCACAGTGCAGAGGCTTCCTTTGTTCCCTCTGCGGTAGTAACAAAGGCTTCCATTAATTTCAAAGTCTTGAAGAGGTGACCATCCTTTCCATAGCTGTGTATAGAATTTTTTCAAGTTCAACATATCCATAGATTTGACGATCAATTTTCTCTGTAATATCTGTAGAGAAGGCATCAGCTTTGATCCAGCTGTGGTGCTGATGGGATTTGTGAGGGTGCATCATGAAGCATCCCCTTTGGAACCATTCAATGTCCTTTTATTATTTTTCCCAATGAAGATATTTTGGAACCAATAAATCCCCCCCCTCAGAATAGGAGTTGAGGAGAAAACTGTGATCAGATTCTAAGGGTAGATCACTAAATTTTAGGCAGATCACGAAGTGGAAAATCATTGAGGGCGTGCAATGCATGGGTTGAGAGTGTCACATTTCTAGGAGTCCATTGCCTATAAATAGAGAATTAATACTGATATTTTTTCCTCACCTTTCTCCACAACTCCATGTTTTATTTCTTTATTTTTGAAGATTAATGTTCCCTATGACCTCTCTTTGTAAACCGATTTCTTTTTTACTCTATGTCGCATAATGAGTCCTTATACTCTATGATCGTGTGCTCCGCGTGTTGTGTCTGTGATCTATGTGAAGGAACTAAATGGAATGTATTTTTGATTGATATTTGTGATAGATCTCTTTGAACCTGAGCAAAAAAACAAATTCCTTGAGACAAAATGGCCAACCAAGAAGCTTCATGGTGGGTCCTCAAAGATTCTTCCGGAAGGGGAGATATGGAGGATAATTTGGGAATTGAGGAATATGTGTGAAGCCATTCAAACCATGAATCCTTGGGGGATCTCCTATCAGAAATTCAAAAGAAGTATCCTCCATTCAGGAGACTAATTCTATATGTATTTTTCCTGAGGGATGATGTTCTCATCCATAATACATGTAGGGATGAACCAGCTTACTAGTTCAGAAGTAAACCATGTTAGTGGTGGTGGTTCAGGGCTACCAATGGTCATATATGGGAAGACCGCACACTTTTTAATGGTGAATGAATGTACAACCATGTTAACAGTGTTGATGGTAAGGCACCAGAGCGAGAGGTGTCTCCCCTATAGTACCACACTATGACATCTCACCTTTTAACCACATAATCTATCATTACATTATACAAAACTGAGGATCATTAAGGTTTAGTGTCTTGGAAACCAAGAACATAATACATGACAACATAAAAATATCTTATTAAACACATAAAAGGATTCTTAATTTGTTCATCCTATTTTCATTACTACATCTCATAGCCTAGGAAAATACATCAAAGGAAAGGGTGAGCAGAATTCCTATTAATGGAAACAAGGGAAAAATTTTACATGTGAACTTGAGATACATAAATAAAGTCATGATAAATACTTTAAGGCATGAGAAAGAGATCATGAGGCATATCATAAAGAAAAGAACACGATTTATAACTTGAAGATGTTGCTACACCATTTAACATAGAAAATCATTTCGGTATCACTATAGTCCATCCCCAAGGTGTCATTTAAAAAAAATTATCAAGGTTATTCACCAAGGTATCTTAAAAATGACCATCTCTAGTGATTAAGTCTTTACCCAATGCATTAGAGCGCTATCAGGGTGCACCCATAATTTTTCTTTATTATCATGTGATCCACATATATCATCATCAAAATTTCATAAATAACCAATATAGCATAAAATAATATGGTTTCATTTCATAATCATAACATTTTAAAGACTTTTTTAAAGACATGATCTTTATGTCACTTTAAACCCACAGAAAAGGAATGTTGGTTTCATGTATGTAAATCCAAAAATTATAATAGAACATTTTGATATATATGTGGATTCCCCTATAGAAGAAATATCATGGAGTATTCACTTAATAAAATAAAATAATTTGAGAAAAAGATAAAGACATTGTGAGACGAAAATTCTGCAGCATAACGACTATGTTACAGGGTTTTAGAAAACATTGAAAAGAGAGGGGACATAAGTCATCCACTAATAAATGATCCATAAAAAAGTATAGGGACATAATATAATGTACATAAGAACAAGGTAATGAAATTTTAAAGATATACCATATGAAATGAAGAACTTAAAGGAAGAAAAAAATAATATTTCTCTTATGAAAATTTAATA
Organism: Viscum album; assembly: GCA_963277665.1. Classification (NCBI taxonomy): domain Eukaryota; kingdom Viridiplantae; phylum Streptophyta; class Magnoliopsida; order Santalales; family Viscaceae; genus Viscum; species Viscum album. The sequence continues at coordinate 457,438,178 of OY728139.1, read as the reverse complement.
GCCAAACGACGTTACTTCAAACTTCCAAAAATGAATTGATGATATCCAATAGAATCTTTAATCATATGAGCATAAAAAGGAAATTATTATAGATATAGAAGATCATAATGCAACATAAAAAAAGGAACTTTAAGGAAATGACATGAAAATAAAACTTGAAAAATGAGAAGGATGGAAGAATCCCTTAGAAAAATTTGGTAGCCTAACGGCACCTCTTAAACATTCATAAAACGAAATGATGAGAGTAATAGGGGATATATCATAATATGATCATAAAAAGGTATGTAATAGTAGTATACAAGAACATCCCCCAACATAAAAACATGGGGCTTAAATGAAATGACATACAAAAGAGTACTTGAAAAGGAAGGGAGAGGTAGGATCCCTTACCGTAAAACGTAACTCTTAAAACTCGAAGGTTTGGACCTTGAGGGCTTGGGGAAACTTAGGAGGACTAATTGGTAGTTAATGAGACTATATATTCATCAAGGATGATTTTGGAATGGAAATTATGAGATAATGGCTTGGTATTTATAAGGGAAGTGAGGGGAAAAGGCATTAATGGCCAAGGGACACCTCATTGGTGGTATTGGAAAAACCATGGGCTTGCCCATGGTATTTTCTCATGGTATTGTCCACGTGGGACACCTAATACCTTATAATACTATTCATAAGTCGACCAAAATTATTATATAATTATTGCATACTTAATGATGTCATTAAACACTTGAAACTCTAAACTGAAAATTCACTATTCACCGAAAATTCAACATTTTCAGAAAAATCCCAAAAATTCACCATAACATAATATCAATGCTCTAAATTCAACAATGAATTCCATTTTATAAAAATATTTTTATAAATATTTTTAATCTAATTTTTAAATAAATAAAACTATTCACTAAAAATTCAATTTTATAGAAAAATCCCCAAAAATCACCTTAACATAATATCGATGCTCTGATTTCAAAAATGAACTCCATTTCATGAAAATAATTTTATAAATAATTTGAATTTAATTTCAAAATGAAAAACACTATTCACCTGAAAAACTTATACTTAACCAATAATTTCTGAAACAATTATTTACCAATTTTATTGAATCAAATTACATAACCAAGGTGCCAAGATTATGTTAATAATTTCTTAAGTGAGGTTACTTAATCCATTTTATCACATTACTAATATTGAGCATAAAATAAATATACATAATTTACTATTAATAAATAATTAAGTTGATCTTATTAGACTCTAAATTTCATACTGAACACAACTATAGAAGAACATTTTTTGAAAATAATTACACATTTTTAATTATTTAAGGTTTACATAAATATTATAAAATATCCTTTTTCTAAAATTCATCAATAATATACATCCTATATTTATCCAGACACTTGAGGTTCACAAACATCACCATATGAAGAAATCACAATTTTTATTTAAATAAAAGGATTACATAAGGCAATTACAGTCTCATTACATAGCCCCTTATAACACCAGCATAGGACCTAAGAGTTAGGTGTTCTAGGGTTATAGAATCTTAGGGCATCTCAGCCAACATTTCCCGAGTAGTGATTTCTATCATCTTGAACTTCTCACGAAGGAAATTCCATTCTAGCTTCACACGATGATGTTTGGCTTGGGTTTGGTCCAGAGTAAAGCCCAAAGGTGCTACCTCCTTTCTGAGTTTTGTTAGATGGGCTTCGATCGGCCCGAGACTACTGGAAGGGGCCATCAAATCTTCTTTCTATATTAATTAATCAAGTTCATATGTATTTATAGACTATAATCTCAACATCTAGTTTCCAATAGTCTTATTTTAATTATACTCATTTTATTAAATGAAAAAGTTTTTTTGAGTATAAAATAAAATAACACACAATGTTAGGAAAGAAAAAATTATTCAAAATTTCAGGTTGTTACACACACCATCCTCAAGGAGGCTTTGGGGAACTGAATAAAGGGTGTACTGATTATTGGGACCTACACCAAGGCTTTGATTTTATAGTGGAGTGGGATTGGGGTTACAGGGTTTGTGCATCCTGTGAGGAATTCAAGGTATAGATGATGCAAGTAGGGCTATAGGAAGCTATGTGGGCCTCCCAATTCCACATTAATCTATAAAAACACATCATTCGAGAGTTGGTGAGTATTTGGTCATCAAGAAACAACACATTTCATCTTCACTATGGAGAGGTCAACATCATACTCTAGGACCATCACAATATCTCAGGGATTCTAATACTATGGGTGATGTTTGATGAGATCCTTCCCACAGATAACACATTTGAGTATCTTGAGTAGATGATGTAGCTAAAAAAGGAATTGATGGATATAGTGCCAGAAAAGGACAAGAAGTCAGTGAGGGACATCCATTTCATGTTTTTGATTAAGAATTTCATAAGGTTCCTACCAAAGCTGGTCGTTGAAGTGTACGAGGTTCCCATGAAGCTACCGGTAAGGCCTCCCACCTGTCCAAATGGAGCCCAGAATAGTAATTAGAATTCATATTGGCAAAACCTATAGGATAGCCAGTGGAAGATATGTGGGTGAAATGTCAACACATAGAAACAACCGGTGGTTAGGGTGGCTAGGATTATCACTACACATCTATGGCTGGATGTTCCTGGTCAGGGACATAAACATGGTTGTCTGACCGAGAACATTCATTATAGCATTAATGCTGGAGATGAGGGAGCATGCCAACTTTGGGATCCTAATGTTTTCCAAGCTGTGGAAGGTGTTGTGTCAGATCGGTGAGTGAAAGAATCCACATATGGTGTGCAGACTGCTCCATCATTTGTATGTATGGATAGCAGCGCACATGGGAATTTAATAAAATCCAAACCCTATTTCCCCTCCTTGATCAGACTTCCGACCATCCATTTTGAATATGGTGGTGATCGTTACTGCCAAGATGACTCCACCACTAGTGATGATCAATGTTTGGAAGGCAGAGGAATTAAACATCAATCCATTTAAATTTCTAATAGTTGAATTCACTGAGGATGACTAGGGAACTGAATAACATCATTCCACTCTACTGGCCTTCTAGGGTGTAGTTCTAGTGGCTCAAGTTTATCATGAGCCCATATATGAGTTTTACACCTCGCACCACTTTAGAAGGCAGTTTCACTGCATGCAGAGGTTAACCTTGCATGTCTACCTTGGAGTATGCCATGAGGACCATCAATGTGTGATGAGGTAGATGTGGATAATTTTCACATTATATTAAGTAACAATTCAGTATGAGATGCCTCAACCCATATCTATATACGGAATATTCAAGGAATATTCCAAGAGTTGGGAGGATTCCCTACCTAGGTAAAATGTAGAAGTGATGAACCGTATGTGCTAGTGATGGGGTTACTCCTCCACCACGAGGATGGGGTCAAAAAGTGGAAAGAACATGCCTTGATGGTGGGGATACAGTAGTAATGAGTAAAAAAACTCAAGGACCTACAACGAGTTGGAGGAAAGTAGAAGGAGTAGACCCGAAAATCGCAGTTGAGCAGAGTTGTCGTGAAGGGAGTCCACCCATGGTGTTCGACAGAATATCCACTTGAGCTCCTGGGAAGCGGTTTTTCCACATAGACATTCCTATGATTTTTTTTCCAAAGGCTTAGGACACCTGGGATGTAAACATACAATTCCTTAGTTCTTCCCTTGTGTGGAACCAACTTAACCATCTTGGAATGGATCTATCCAAGATCGTCCATACCATGGATAGCTTTCTAGTGTCTCAATAATATGGGAAGAAATACATCACTGAGCATGAGAAATTTATAAACTCTTGGGGTACATCGCATCCAATGATGGACCGGGGGAATATAATTCTTAGCCATGAAATACCACTATATTTTTCAACTACTGGGTTGAGGGAACACATCCCCTTACTCAAATAATCAGAAGAGTCCTCCTGGGGTGAAGAAGCTGGTTGAGGAATCCCTTTAGAGGAAGGAGAAGTATAAACCTAGGAGGTGGAAAAGTTTGTTAAGAATATTAAGGTAAACCCTAAACCATTTCATTGTGGTCCTCATTCAGGTCATCTAGGACTTCTCAACTGACATTTTTCCTATGTAAGAGAACCTCATACATAAAACCTATTACTGTATGATAGAAAAAGTAGCTTCATGGTATATGCTTGGGACAATGGTAATTGCAAAATCTAACAGGGCTGTGATTCCCAGGGTGGTTCTCTCAGAGACTTCGGAGTTCCCAAACATATATGGGGGGACCATGTCTATGGATTCCGATAGCATCAACTCAAGGTTGAGACCAATTATTTGATATTTTTAAGTCCCCTCCTTATAATCCTTTTTTGTTTTCCATTGAACTAGGAAAACATACATTTCTGTATTTCTACATGTATAGTTCTTCAAATGGAATGATCCACCATAGTGAAAATAGTTAGGGATCCTAGAGAACCTTTACCAATGGGGACACTGACCATCATGGAATCATATGTCTATGCTGACCAAATTAAAGTTATCATGACAACCTATGGGACCGCTGGTGGAATAGAACTAGAGACTATTGAGGTCGAATCTAGTGATGAGGATTAACCAGATGACATGGAACCTATCCTATCTGTCAGGACAACCACATAAGACCGTACTTATGAATTTCTAGAGGTGTTCATGGCATATGAACCGACTGACCGAGAGGACTATGAGGAGACTACTTCCGATAAAGAGGATATCATGTTCGGTCTTTTCTAGTCATGCTAAGTAATCAAGCACTTCATAAAAAAGACCCCATAAGTAGAGTGGATAAATTATATGGGCAGACCTTTTTCACTCCTACATGAACTATGTAATGGAGTAGTGGATTCCTAACATCATTATATACTCATTGGAGATTATATGGCAGTGAAAATATGGGAACCTAACTAGAGCCTTGTTTTCATTTGGCAGTAGAGTAAGTCTATCAATATCCAGACACTTAAGGAGTTTGAGACAGAGATCCAATTCTTAAGGTTACAAGTGAAAGAACACTATTCTTTCATTGATTCATAATCGGAACTCATATCGAAATTAAAGTCACGGTTGATAGAGGTCGATGAACAGATGAGGCGAGAATCCCAAGATATGGCTATTATCCGAGTGATAAGGATCGTACCCCGATCATGGTCAATAAATTGAGCCCCATTATTATCAAAGAGGATCAAGATCTTAACAGGAAACAGCAAATCCTAGATGTCACATGCTAGCGAATGGTGGAGATGGGGAGATCCATTGAAGAGATCAACCTATCGATCAGAGTGGTTAATCCATTGGGGATCTAATTTTCACAGTCACAGACATACATTAATTATTTCTTGTTTATTTTGGTTGCATGCATGAGTTTCATTATCTTCATTGATCACTATATCTTAATCATATCTATGAAATATCTAGTGATCAATCACTAACCTCATGTGGGTCATACCTTATGTGAGAAACGTGGGATGACCACATAATTATTCCCCTTCAATATGAGAGCGCCAACAAATCACCGAACATCTGAGGTCGGAATGACCACTATGAGTTTGTGGGAATAAAATGTGGGGCTATGGTTAGAGAATATAATTCAAAAAATAGAAAAATTTATCTCCCCCATCATTATCTATCACATGTTCAGGAAAATGTATACGGTGTTTGAGTAAATCCCTTTAAAGTGTAATGAAGAATGTGAATTACAATAACAAAAATTCAGATTGCAGTGAGGATGACATGATAATGGAGGATATCTATTGACCAAATTTGAAACACAATATTCACATTTCATTATCCTGATATGGGAAACAAATGAGGGACAACTGCTGATCGCATTTGAAAACATGAGACCGTACTCAAAGTGTTGTCCAATGTCCTTCATAATGTTGTCTTATGATGGTAGGAGATCCTTTAGGATGAGAATCCTAAACACTATGGGGTTCATTCAGACAATAAAGGTAATGGGGATCCTAAATAGAGGGTATAATAATCATGAAGATGGAATGATGGGATTTTTAGATAATTTCCAACACTCTTGAAATCACACCACTCTGATGAAAGTACATTGGGTGAGTGAATCATTCTAAAATCGAAATAAAGATTACTTCTAGGAGGGACCTTAATGGGGAGGGCCTAATATGTTCTATATTTTTACATTCTATAAAATCGGATGATAAGCATAAAATTTAGCATCATTCGTTGAGGATTATGCATGAATAGATTATCATGGTATGATCTGTTTGTCGCACATAGTTTACGGTCGTAATGCATGGACCTTGCTTAATAGTTTAATGTCATGTTAGATATACTAAGAACCACTTGTTTATGGTGATGTAGTTTGGACAATGATTAGGGAAAAGAATCGGGAATGTTAATAGTCCCGGGGCTAGGCTAGAGGAAAAACATTTGGGCATTTCTACCTATCCCATATGGATGAGAATCAATACAAGCATAGTTATTGAGAACAGTGTGGTCAGAGACCAACACTAGTGACAAAAATATTCCATAAAGATGAATATGATGCATCACAAAATTATCACGGGGCATCCTGAACTTGTTTAGGGTAGGGCCAAAGTTTAATTTCATATGTCTTGACCATGGGTACCCACAATGTAGAAATGTACAGTGTGTTTCATAGCTTGAAATGAATGAGGATCAGAGAGGTCCACACCACATCACACATTCTCGAAATGGAAGTCAGGGCTGATAAGGCCAAGATAGAGAGTTTACCATTTAGTGGGTGAACATGGGGATCAAATTCCTGAGTTTATATTTGTATCCTATAAGGTTATAAATCAAGCCTTACATAGTTCATTCTATTCAAATAGTTTAACATCATGTAGTGAGGCCGATAGTGTCACCGTTTAAGGTTGTATGGCAGGACCAACCGATCACACTACCTCTTAGATGGATATTACCCTACAATAACCCCTAAGCCTATGTGATCCATGATTAGTGTAGGAAATATGGAACATCGTTAGGTCTTCCCTGTCTAATGAGATAATGAAATGGTGGAAAGGAAATTTTGGGTGGGGAAAATCTGAGACAAACCAACAACCCAAATTTACGAGCTTGAATGCATGGAGTTACATCACCTGGGTGTCGAGGGTTTGTAAAATGGAAAGGGTCATTGAACATGTGATTCAAAACATCCAATATTTGGTACATAATGGGAATGGCATAAAGATGAAGGATAAATGTTGACCATGTTAGAAACACATCATCTGTTTTGTGTTAGCCTAGAATGGGAACAAACAAATGAGTGTCAACCACTAAAAAAATTCTTCATGGAACCTGTCACATAATGTCATTAAAAAATACTCTTGGATGATGGCCTAATGATGTAGGAGTGCACTAAGGCCTAGAATCCATGCCGTTAGGGTATCCCTTTGGAGGTGGGTGAAAATGAAAACCCCAAATAAAAGAATGTGCGTAGCACGAATAGAAACCATGATTTTTAAGTGTCACAATGGATGAGTGGAAGGAGTGGTGGTCTTGAATAAGTACTTGGAACTATTATTATAAAGCTGACATGAATGATAACCAAAGATGTCCACACCACATCACATACTTTTGGGAGGACCCCGGACATAAGGTTAAGGAGGAAAAGTGTTTGCGAATGGACCTAGAATGAAATTCTTTGTGTCACTACGTATCCTATAAGGATGGGGATCATGCCACACATGGTTATTGGATGTGGTTTAGTATGTGACCAATTCTAAAAGGGCCGATATCCTTATCTAAAGAGGAATATCTTATTTGTTATGTATTTTAACATTGTGTGAACATAGACTATATGAATCTCAGTTTATGGTTATAGATCTCAGACACTAAGGATATAGGTTTAATTTCATGTGCATGGGACATGTCCATGTAGTTTATTGTCATATAGTAAGGACCAAAAAAGGGAGAACTCTTGAGAGAGGAATGTGGTGTGGTTATTGAAAACATAACGTGAAGGAGGACATAAGTCCACACAACAACACATATGTCTGAGGAAACTAAGTCCTGAATTAAGAAAGTGGGTTCATGGTGATGTGAATAGACCATAAAAAAAGTCTTGGGTCACTACATATCCCATAATAATGGGTATCAAGCCACACATATTTTTTTGAAGGTGGTGTGGTAGGTGGCCAATACTGAAAAGGGGAAACGTCTTCTCGAGTGAAGACATCGTATGGCTGGGTAATTTATCATTACCCATCCTAGGTGTAGAAGACATAGTTTAGACTCATACGATAAGGATTTATGCTATCATAGTTTATTTTCATAGATTTCGGGCCAAAATGGGTACTTTTTTGAAGTGAAAATATGTGATGCGGTGCGACAAAGAAACCCAATGTGAATAAGGACAAGGTAGTCCACACTGCGTTAAAAATATCCAAGAGAATGCATATAGTGTAATGTTTTGACATCTTGACTTGGGGACTAGAGATCCTTGTTTAAGGTTAAAGAGTTTGGACCAAAAAGAAAGCATGAACCTTCCATACAGGTACAATCCTTATCCAAATCCCTAAGCCTACATGAGCTATGCTTGGTGTGGTATACAAGGGCGGAGAAGATCATTACAGTGCATGAAAGAACATAGTAGGGAACTAATGTGGAGAGACAATGGTGACTCCACGACACTGGTTTATCCTCCCAGCATGAAAAGGTGTAGAGATGGATAACACCAAGGGTTTTAGAGTTCTATCTGAGCATGATGATATGGAATGATATGTGAATCAAGAGACTAATATTTAGGGTTTAATGGGGTCTTCATAATGATAGAGTATACCTTTTGACCAGATTTGAAGAACAACATACATATTGTGTATCTAGAAATGGGAATAAACACTCGAGGGTCAGCTAGTGACCTTATTCAAAATAGGGAACCTATCTGAAAATGTTATTCCAAATCCTTCGGGAGGTTGGCCCAAGATGGTATGTGATCCTTAAGGCTGAGTATCCATACCATTTGGGGGGTCCTTTAAGAAGTGAAAGGTGATGGAAACCCAAATGAATGGACACATGAAGCATGGAAATAGATTAGAGATTGTCCATGTAGAACCCAACACTCTAAGTCCTAAACCATAGTGAATATGAGCATCTTGAGGAGGCATAATATTATTCGAGAAGTCTAGAAAATAAGGGGGGAAATGGGTTGATGAAGCTGGGTCTGGACCTGAAGATGAAATGTATATGTGATTCTACATATCCCACAAGGATGAGAATCAAGATGAACATAGTTCATGAAAATGACATCGTAAGATACCAATTCTAGAGTTAATACTTTGGTGCAGGATAGGCCCATGCACCAAAATTAGAAGCATTTGATGGAACTTGTTTTTTCTTAATTGTGGTTGTGTTTTTTGGAGCAATAAATCTAGGCTGGAGAATATGTGCATCACTGTAGGAATCAATCCATATGTAGGCCATGAAAAATACATTGTTTATGAATGATTCTAAAAATTATGAATCCTCAAGTGAGGACACCACAATTTGGTTCCATTTTTCATTGTACGACCAAGACGATATTGTTAAAGTTTAAGGTTGTATAACAGGACCAGCCCATGCACATTAAAATCATGTGGAAAAGATGCAACACTTTAAATTCATAGGGGATGTGGTATCATAGATTAGTTTCATATGTTTTGGACCCATATGAAAGAACGAGGTTCAATGGGAATTTGAATACAGTGATAAGGCATACGAGACGTGAATGTGAAAAAAACACTAGACCATGTGCAATCCTAAGGGGAACCTCAGCCCAGGGGCCCAGGAATGATCCACATACCCGGGGTTGGACCCAAAGATGAAATGTCAGGGCATTCTTATATATCCCATAAAAATGGGAATAAATCTGTACGTAGTTTTAAAAATGTCATGCAATTTAACATAATGTGGTAACGACACAAAGAAAATAGAATGGATAACTCATGAGAGATGTATGTGGCGTCATTATTTCAAACCCAATGTGAATGTTGACAAAATACCACACCACACTACAAATCCACATGCGAACAAAGGCCAATGGGTCATATGGAATATAAGGTTTCTAAAAACCATGGCTGAACCAAGGAAGAAATGTCCAGGAATTTTTACGTATCCCACATGGATGGGAATCAAGAAATATGTAGTTCTGAAATTTTTTTTGCATTTTAATATCATTTGACAAGGACACAAAGAAAAAGGGGATGATCAATAATAAGGGGAAAATGATGTGGTTGTTTCAAAACTGATGTGATTGAGGTCAATAGTCTACACCTTTCTATGTTATCCTGGGATACTTATGACGAGATTCCAGAAGGAAGGTAAAATATTTTATACATGGGGATAGATGCAATGAAAAAATATCTGGGTGATCCTACATATCCCATAAGGATGATAGTCAAGCCAAACTTAGTTCTAAAAATGTCATGTAGTTTAACGTTATGCAGTAAGGATTTAAAGAAAAAGGGGATGGAGAGCTCTTAAGAGATTTATGTGATGGGGTTATTGAAAACCAAATGTGAATGAGGAAATATGTTCACACAACACCACATACCCCTGAGAGAAGATAGTTCATGGGGCCATAAATAAGAGAAGGTTTCTAAAAACTGGGGATGTTTCCTGAGGATGAAATTTATGGGCATTCTTACAAATCCCATAAGTATTGGAATCATGCAATACATAGTTATAAAAATGACATGAACTTTAGAATCATGTGACAATGACATAAAGAAAATGGGACATTATAGAAGGAGGATCACATGATGAGACCATTGTAAAGCCAGTACAAATGAGGATATAAGTCCACACCACACCATATAAAACCCTCAAAGAGAACTAATCCCAGTGGGGGGGATATTTGATGGGATGAACCCCAAGACAAAATTTTCATGAATTCCTACATACCCCATGAGTATGGGAATCAATCCATACGTAGTTCTGAATATTCCATGTATTTTAATGTCATGTGGAAATGAAGTGGATGATATTAGTATATATTCATAGATCATAGACTTTAGATGCCTAGATTAATGTTGTGTGTGTGGGATATAAAGGTAGAAAAAATGTGGATCATTGTTCCCATCATTTGAGAGATCATGGGGATGGAAATAATGATTAAGGATAACAATTGACCATGTTCGCAACTCAGTATCCATCTTGTGTGACCAATAATGGGAAAACAATTGATCGTTGACCGCTGACCATATTTGCATTGTGGGACTTGTGTCAAATTTTTGTTCAAGATCCTCTATATCATTGGCCCCACATGGTGGGTGTTCCAATGTGTCATGGGATCAATCCTCTAGGGGGGTCCTTTTAGATGTGAAAGATGATGGAGACCCAAATAAATGGAAAAGTGAAGTGTGGTGGTACATGTGTGGTTTAACATTTTACGATAAGGATGACAAAGATATTAGTTTAAGGGTGTAGAGATCAGACCAAAATTGGGATTAGTCACCATTCACAACTTATCGTTAGGCTGGAAGAAATGAATCTTAGATTAGGGTCATAAATATTGGATCATAGACTATGCTTTCAAATTATAGTTTAACATAATGTAGGATAAGGATGAGCAATTTAACATCCTCTAGGATAGAGATTACATTAGGTGATGTACTACATGAGGAATTCGACAGTGGTGGGAAGAGTAATATGTGCACTATCCATAGTGACCAGAGAGTATGGACCATTGGGTTAAACCTTGTGAATGGCATAAGGTACCTCCAATTTTGGCAGTAGATTAAGTGGCTTTCTACTGAGCATCATATGAATTCTCAAGGAAAGTATAGTGTCATCTTGTAAGAAAGATAATAGGAAAACATTATTATTGAAATCCCATATTATCTTGTTCTGATGACTCTCAAAACTGTGCAAGGCATGAATCGTGTTATCGTCAAGCACATACAGTTCATCCAAATGGATTTCAGCTACTTTTTTTAGTTATTACTGATTGTATATGACTATTCCTTGTGAGGGTAACTGAATCATGATGGGTAGTACTACCTATGATTTATACGCCAATGAATATGGAGTCACCTGGGTGGAATTAGAAGTCATCGTCTAGTATACCCAGAGAACGGTTGGGAGTTTTTCCAGCCAAATATTCTTGTTCAGAACAACCATCTTCTATATGATTTTAGAGATGGTTTTGTTTAACACCTCGATCTGCCCATTTTATTTCACATGATAGTGAGAGGTATTATTAGAACCTATATTGTTCTTGGTGTACAGTTTCTCCAGTTGGGCTATCTGGAAAATGGGGATGTTATCAGTGAGAATGACATGAGGGACTCTGAATCAGTGGATGATTTCACAACCTTGTACATCATTTAAGGTAATGTTTTCGATTTTATTCTTGGACAAACCTTCCCACTATGTTTACCCTAGGACCCATTGAATTTGATGGATTTTGAACACTTTTTATGTGTACAAAATGGGTTGCACATTTTGCTAAACCGTTTATGAAAACCATGAGGCCTTGTCCAGCTGATTAAAATTTTTGTTAATTTACATTATTTAAAAAATAGGATTTTTCTAAACACTCCCCTTTCATCTCCCATTCAATAATTACAGCCATTTCATCCTAACTATCACCTCAAACCCTCCTTAGAACTCCATTTTGAAGGGTGATTTGGTGGAGAATCTTCAAACTTCACCAAGTAAGTTAATCTTTTCCTTATTTATCTCTCTTTATATGGGGATTATTTCCTTATTATTGAGGTTCCTAATTTCCAGAATGTTGGTTTTCTAACCTAAGGATTTATCCTTGGTTTCTTGGTTTATTCTATTGGTTTTAGGCATGATATAAGTCCCTTGTGGTGTGGTGGTGGGGTGGTTTGATGTTCGCGCAAATATTAAAGTGTTTTAACAATTATGGTACATGATTCCATGTGTATTCAATGCTAGATGAGTTAGATTTTATGAATTTAAAATTTTAGCACTCTTATAATCCATTTTCTTTTCTGGAAAATCTAGATTTGGTGACATTTGTTGAGAAAATAATTTTTAGGTACCAATTTGGTGTTAAATTAGGTGTTTTACATGCCTATTTTATGTTATTCCAAATGGAGTTGTCTTATAATCCATATAAGGGTTTGATAGAAATGTTTTGGGTTCTGAAAATCATGTTTTGGTGAATATGGGTATAAACATTCTCTTCAAAGTAGGATTTCTAAATGGATTCTGTGTGTAAAGCAATGTTAAATTTTGTGAAGTTGTTTTGTTGAGATTTGAATGGTTTTATTGAGTGGTGTAAGTGGTGAAAAACATGTGTATCTATTTTGTTTTTTTTATTATGACCATCACTGATGTTTTTATGTGATAATGGATTTTGTTATCAAGAGATAATGATTTGACAACAATGGGGGAAGCCTAGGTACCAAGAAGGGAGGATATGTACAAGAACACTAGTGATCTGGATGGGTTTTGTATCTGTTTCACTGAGAAAAATGCACAATTAAATCACTAAAAAAACTATATGGATGATTATTTGGTAACACTAGGTTATGGGTATGTTCCCTACTATTGGATCGTGCACGAGAACTGATTTCTCTATGGGTACATTACACAAAGGTATGAGGTAAATGGGGACTGATACTAACTAGATCCTTGGATTGTTCTTGAGATTGGTGATCATTGAATCTTGTGTATTTATATTTGGAATATAGTATTTTTTCCTTGAAAATACATTATCCTATATTTTTTATTTAAATGTGAACAATCAGGGAAAATTACCTTGGAAATCTATTTAAATTTAAAAGTTACTTTCTTTAGAAATTATTTCATCTACTTCTTGTTTATCATAAATGACTTTATTTTTATCATGTATTTCTTACCCTATGTAATATCTTGGTGGAATCCTATTTGTCTTAGTATCACACCCTAATTACACCCTTTGGGTGTATATTGACTTGGTCATGTTTTACAAAGGTAAAGGAAAGGCTTTGGGAGATGGCGGTTTGGGGTGTTAGTTCTTGTCCATGGTGCGGCTTTGTGAAGACCGCTTGAGGGTGATGTCCCCTTGTCGGTGTGGAGTCTTTGGGGATGTTTTTATACTGTTTTTAGGTGTCTTTGTACCTCTTATTCTATGTTTAAACTTATATATTTAGTTATGGATTGTTTATAAACATCATTTGGTGTGAATTTTTTAGATTCAGTTTATTAATTGAATTTGATGATTTATGCATCCATATTTAGGTAAATCATTCCCAAAACAAAATATATGATACCCTGGAACTTGTGACTGCCCGTAGGTATAGTGAATGTTTTTCAGGACATGGCACAGGATGGGATTGGCTCTAGTTTTGATGGTGACCAGATTTGGTTCGTGAAAAAATGGTATTAGAGGAGGAAATTCATTTTGGGTTATATCATTATTTTGGTATGAGTATATCTAGAGAGGATCTAGGACTATTTGGACTTAGAGTTTTGGTCATGAGTATGGTGATTGGCCCCCTACTCTTTGAAATCCTTGAGTCACTATGTGATGTTGGAATTGATTATCTGACTTCACATCCATGTGAGATGTGTGGGCTGCAGACTACACATGGACATCAGGCGAGGGTGAAGTAGTGTTTTATTTTATTGTTGAAATGTTTTGGGATTAAATATATTTTATGATAATGAAGTATTTTTTTAGAACTGTTGTACGGGTTTTTTATCTTGTGACTATTGCATTTTTGTAGTGACATGCCTCCTCGGAAAGCCCTCATACACCCACAGGAGGAATCTGGAGAGATTTCTCCCACACCGCTTGATCAGAGGTTAATAGAGGATGTGGTTTGGGATGTTCAAGCTCTAGTAAATAGACTGGATCATGTTCTATCTATTGTTATAGAATATTATACTAGTCCTAGGAAGCAAAAGGCCCTAGAGTTCCAAAAAAATAAACCTCCTACTTTCGGAGGTATCATAAAACCCCAGGAAGAAAAGGAATGGATTGAAAAGATCTAGTGTATGTTCGAGTTACTAGATACAGCCAAAGAGATCGGGGTGAAATGTGCCCCTTTTTTGATGGAGGGTCCCAGACATAGGTGGTGGGAATCGATACATCAAACTGGGAAGAATGTGCAGATGCGCTGGAGAGATTTCAAGGCCATATTCAATGAACTATACTGCCTAAGGTCTTGGACTATGATAGGTCTCAGGAGATCATGGATCTTGTTTATGGGATCTTTCTATGATAGATTATGCCAATTGTTTCGCTGATTTGGTTTAGTATGCTCCTGAAATTTTCTCTAATGAGAAAGTGATAGACCAGAGGTTTGAGAAAGGCATACGAACAGAGATATACTCCAAGGTTTTCTTGTTTAAGTTTAAGACGTTTGTAGAGGTGGTTCATCAGATGTGCATGGTGGAGATTGAATGGAAAGGGAGGGATGGTTTCTCTGGGATAGTATCAGTAGTGGGTAGTTTAATCTCTTCGGAGAAGAAAAGTAATCTTGAGGATCAGGAGAAGGAGGGAGGTGGTAGTTCATGCCACTCTTCTAGGTAGTTTTCATATGTGGATTTTTATGCAAGATTTGTCATGTGCCACCAGTGTGGGAGGCTGGGGTACATCCGACAAGTATTCCCACTTCATCTGAAGCCCTATTATCAAGGTGGAGGTATGGGTAACTTGTAGTGATCTTTCGGGGCGGCACTCCCACTTTAGAGTGGAGCAGGATCAGTGGCTTCAAGAGGAGATACAGCTCAGTCTGAGCCGTAAAGGACATGGGGATATAATTTTGGTGGTCATGGTGGTAGGGATGGGTAATATTATATGAAGATCTAGATTACAGCACTACCACAGACTAGCGGTCATCCTCAGGTAGAGGCCAGACATCTCTGTGGGGTGGATGAAGAACCAACAAGATCAGAGTTGGGACCATCGAAAGTTCAAGGTACCGTTTTGGTTTTATCATCTATATCTGCTTCTCTTTTTGATACTAGTACCTCTATTTCATTTATTTCTACCCAATTTGTGGATATGATGAATTTTCCAAACAATTTGTTGTCTTTTGTAAGGGATTTGGTGACACCGCTAAGAAATAAGAAGTAGAAGGGTCTTAGGTGCTCATCGAGTGTTCTTTCCATGTCAGGAGTTGAGATGGATTGGGACCTCTTGGTCATATATATGGACATGTTTGACATTATACTTTCATGTATTGGCAAGTAGAATTCTAGGAACACATTGATTTCTATAGTAGGTAGGTCAGTTTCATGGTACTTGATGGGAGTTGTCCGTTTTTTCGCAGGGAATGGGATCCTTAGTCGAGTGGTTTGAGACTTCCACTCCCATAGTTGGAGATGTTGTATTTCAGTTATCTTCACTCAAAATAGAGGAAGATGGTCATTCTCTATATGGTGGACTACCACATGTAGTTTACAATTTTCCTGTGGTGTTTTCAGATGATTTTTCAGGTTTCCCCCGAGAGTGGGATGTTGATTTCTCAATTGATCTGGAACCCAGAAGAAAATCGATATCTCTTCCCTCATATCGCATGGCCCACACTTATCTGAGGTAATTAAAAATATAGTTGGAAGACTTATAATTCAAAGGATTCATTCTCCTGAGAATCTCTCCTTCGGCCACTCCTATGTTGTTCATGAAAAAGGCTGATGGATCCCTCTGGTTTTTATTGACTACAAGAAGTTGAATAAGGTGAAAATCAAGAACCAATATCCTTTTCCCAGAATAGATTACTTGTTTTATTAGTTTAATGGGGAAAGGTGGTTTTCAAAAATCTATTTGTGTTCAGGATTGTTTCTGACGCTTTCGCCAGGGCGCGCGCATCTGTCCTTCTGCGGAGGAGGACACGTTGCGATTGTTGCCCCGCATTCCTGCTTTCCAAAGGCGGGCGGCATTCGCTCCTTATTCAGGGACGTCTGCTCCTTGATCAAAATGGGATGATGGGATGTCAGTTCTTCCTTCTGTGGATTCCACCTCAGAACTCATCACCTAGTCCGGGTCTCCCTCATAGATTTAATACGTAGTTCGTGAAACTCTTCCAAGTGCCATGTTTCCATGGACACCGGTTAATTACACTGCTTCTGTCAGGACATTCCAAAGGTTCCGGTCAGGGCAGCAACCTTCAGTCGGGGGAGTAGTCACGTTGAGGCATCAGTAGCATGTCTGGATGCTGGGGAACCTGGCATGTCTGTCTATTATAACTGGTCATAGGGCTTCTCGAGGGCGTGGTAGCCCGAGGCATCCCACATCGAGCGCGGGGAATTATATGCCATAGACACATATCTGAGGTTTTCCTCAGCTTCCCATGTTTAACACAGAGTACACCGCGGGTTTAATGTCCAGCGGAGATGGATCAGCCCGATCAGAGCATTGGCTAGAATAGATCGGATTGTGGGATTTCCCTTGAAGGGATTCTGATACTGGGGCCAGCCCATGGGAGGCTGTGAAGAGGAGCGTACCGACATGGTCTCACCGGGATATGACAGTCCGGGCGAGGATCGGGGTAGATGGTGGATGGATGAATGAAGTGGAGGGTGGAATGGCAAGGAACCATCGCAAGGGGCAATGGTGAAGTTGGACTTGAGCCTTAAAGGGGGCTTCCTACGTATCCCCGTGGCAGGGAATCAAAGTCCGCGTAGTTCGGGATGGTGCCGGTGAACCGGCGTGAGGGTGGACCTTGGTCCGGTGGGCATCGTCAGTGAACCGACGTGAAGGTGGACCATGGTCTGATGAGAGATGGGCTTGAACCTTGGGGAGGCTTCCTACGTACCATGCCTTGACATGGATCAAAGACCTCGTAGTTCAAAGGGTTTCATCAGTGAACCGACGTGAAAGTAGAATCGGGGGTCCACTAGTGGTGGGATTGAACCTCGGGAAGGTTTCCTACGTACCATGCCTTGACATGGATCAAAGTCCTCGTAGTTCAGAGGGTTGATAGAATACAGTTTAACGTCATGCGGGACGGTAGCGAACCCTGACATGAATAAACGACGGGCGGTGGGTGTCGGTGGATCGATGTAAATGAGGTACCTTGGTCTGATGGGAGTTGGGCTTGAACCTCTGGGAGGGTTCCTACGTACCATGCCTTTACATGGATCAAAGTCCTCGTAGTTCGGGTTGGTCGCAACAGCTGGCCGTCAGACTGGAATGCAGTTTAAAGTCATGTCGGACGAAGGTAAAAATCAACGTGAATTGGATGAGGAGTGGGCTTGAACATCGTGGAGGCTTCCTACGTACCATGCCTTGACATGGATCAAAGACCTGGTAGTTCAAATGGGTGTGCAGTTTAATGTCATGCGGGACAAGGGGCATACAGTTTAACGTCATGATGGACGAGGACATGCAGTTTATCGTCATGCTGGATGAAGTGTGCAGTTTAACGTCATGCTGGACGGGGGTGAAACTCGACGCGAATGAGCGACCGAGTAATATGTCTTGAACCTCATAGAGGCTTCCAACGTACCATGACTTGACATGGATCAAAGTCCTCGTAGTTCGCTGGGTAGGGGTCAGGGTCGGTGCTCACTCTAAGCCCACGTGAGTCATGCTTGGTGTGAGAAACAAGAGGTTGCAAGGCCCTGACGATCACGTCACGAAGGATGCATCCGTGAGAAGCGGAAAGGGGCTTACGCGTGGAGCGGCCCATGGTGTCTTCCTCATGTCTGGACATGAGGGAATCCCAACTCACTAGTGGGTTGAGGTAATCACCTATGCGCTAGTGCACAAGCGGGATAATGTCAAGGGCATTGGAATCTATCCCAACAAAGGGAGATGAAAAGTGTGAATCACATGCCCAATATTCAGAACGTCATGAGATTGGCGTGGTGATGGAGGATAACTGTTGACTGTGGCGGAAACGTAGCATCTATATCATGTTAGCTAGAAATGAGGACAACAAATGAGGGCTGGCCACTGACCATGTTCGCAACACGGGGCCTAACTTAAATATCGTCGATCAGTCTTCCGGAATGTTGGCCCATGATAGCAAGCATACCATAGGTCGAGCATCCATACTATTAGGGGGTCCCTCCTGATGTGATCAGTCTTCTGGGGCGTTGGCCCAAGACGGCAGGCAGACCAAAGGTCGAGCGTCCATACTGTTAGGGTGTCCCTCCAGACTTGGAAGTGAGTGACGATCCGAACGAACGACACGCAAAGCGTGAGGTGGAGTGATGGAATTTTTAAATGGATTCCAATTCTCTTGAAACTACGCCACAATAATCACGTCATTAGGCTTCTTATTCTTGGCGCACAAGGCATCTCTTATTTGGAACAAGAGGCATCCTATGTTTGGAGCACAGGGTTTACTACAGTTTATAGTCATGTAGATAGGACTACTTCCATAAGGTGCCTAGAAAGGCTGGTGTTGGGTCTTACGCAAGGGCGGCCCATGGTACTGGGACTTACTCCAGGATGGAGGCCCGAGGTGTGGCAGAGCGCAGCGAAAGAGGGATTTGGGACCAAAGATGGAAGGTGCCGCATTCCCTATCGCGCCCTCCACTGGCCTTGGCAGTGGGGAAGTACGGAGGTGCGTGGGTGCTACCTTCCGCAATAGAGGCTTGGGGGCTTACACCAAGGTGGTTTCCCTTCTTTTGTGGATATACGATACTCCGAGAAGGAGGATATAATCCCTTGTGAGGGTGATTCCATTCCCGTGGAGACGAGTGGCGTAAAGAATGTCCGGGATGGGGGGACCCTGCGTGCGAGGCACGGGGTCAGATCACAGTTTAACATCATGTGTTGAGGATGTGATGCTTGGCAGTTTAACGTCCTGTAGCTCGGACGAGGTGGGTTCACTCCGAACCCCTAAGACTTACATAACTGGTACCGTCTGGTCCTTGGGGAAGGGAAGGTACCAGTAAGGTCATGGTCAAGGCGGGTGGTGGAGCGAACCATCGAGGGGTCCACGTTAGCATGGCTATGCGAAGGAGCAATAGCCGTTAGCGTGCCTATGCGAAGAAGCATTAGGCGAAGCAACCCTACGAGTGGTATTGTCCATGGGACTTTGAAATCACATCGTGCAAACCTGGAGGGTCGCACGGGAAGAGGAATTTCCAAGAAAAGGAGTGTGCTTCACGAAGAAAAGTGCCTTGGCATTAGCATAGGTCATAGGTGTGAGTGTAGGGTTCTTCGCGAAGTGGAACAGTACTCGTCGAGCACTGCCTCGCGAAGAAGAGGTGCCTCCCGAAGCAAGGTGCTACGAATCAGTGTGCTTCGCGATGTGTGGCGATCCTGCCTTAGCATAGGGATCACTAGAACAGGTTAGGTGTTTCGCGAAGAATAAGTTCTCCGCAGCTGCCCGGGTTCCCTTGGGAATCCCCTTCCTTCGTGAATTCCCTTGAGCTTCATGAAGGGCATCCCTCTCGGAAGAGGGGGTCAAAACGAGACCAAGAAAAGTCATCTCGCGAAGTAGAAGTACCTCGCGGAGCTCATGATTCCCGGGGGCAAAGGGTGCTTCGCGATTCGGGAGAGGAGAAGCCGAAAGGTCAGATCGTCCATCCCCTGGACTCAGGGGGAGCCCGGTATTTATAGGAAAGGGGCACCGTGAAGCAGAACTCGCGCGCCACCTCAGGTTCTTCGCGGCGCGCTCGCGAACGTCAACGGCATCTCCGGAGCTTTACCACCTCTGGAGCTTCGCGGCGGGCTCATGAACGTCAAATGCGTTTGTGGAGAGTTACCACCTCTGGAGCTTCGTGGCGGGCTCGCGAACGTCAAATGCGTTCGCGGAGAGTTACCGCCTCTGGAGCTTCACGGGACCGCGTTGCTCGGGGTGCTTCGCGCCGGAGCTTCGCAGCGGCGCTTCGCGAGGCAGCGTCCCGGCCATCTGTTTCATCCCTTTCTTTCATGCAATATTTTGGAACCAACAAATGCCCCCCATCAGACTTGGATCCGCGGAGGGTGAAGGGTCAAAGTCTAAGGGAAAATCACCAAAATTTTCCACGGTCGCGATGCGGCTTCGCGATGGGGGCCCGCAGTGCTGACCGGGGCCACGGATCCGGACGCGCCGCGATGCTCCGCGTAGGTGAGGCGCGCCGCGATGCTATGGGGTCACTGCCTATAAATAGGGGGTCGACCTCTTTTGTCTTCACGCGACTTCCTTGTCTTTTTGTGCTATCGACTTCGCGAAGCTCCGCGTACTCCGCGACAGCCCTCCTCGAATCGAGCATCGCGGCGAACCGCGGGTCTCCGACTCCGTGTCCGCGCCAAGCGAACTTCTGCTCATCGGCCTGGTCCCAACTTCGCGGCTTGGTCTCGTGACCGACCTTTGCAATCCAGCTTCGTGATCCAGCTTCGCGATCCTTCTTTGCGATCCGTTGAAAAAAAAATTCTTTTCCGAGGGCCGGAATCGAAATTGCCCATCAAGAGGCTGTATTGGGGGTGCTTGCAGATGCTGCCCGTCGGGATGAGATGGCCAACTGTCCAGGCCTTGGGGAGATGATCCGAAGCCATTCGGACCACACTTCTTTGACAGATCTTCTATCGGAGGGTCAGAAGGATTATCCGTAGTGCAAGAAGCTTACATTGTACGGCTTCGGGTTGAGGGATGACGTCTTCATCCCTGAGGCGAGTAGGGACAAACCAGCTTGTTGGTTCAGGAGCACACCATGCCAGCACCAATGGTTCAGGGAGGCCGATGGTCATGTGCAGGAGGACTTCGCACTCGTCACCGCTGACTTTCTCTACAACCATGTGAACGATATTGACGGGAGGCCACTGCAACCGGAGACATCCCCTCCTCTCTACTGTACCATGCTGAAGGCGGCTTTGCAGGATTCGAAGAAGGGATGGTCCGATGAGTGGGACCTATGCCAGGGCGGCAAATTCAATGATGACTGGGCCTGGGCCTATTGGGTAGGTGCCTCATGCGAGGAGCTCAGGTCTGAGCTGAGGAGAGTGGGTTTGTATGAGGCGGCATGGGCCTCCCAATTCCACATTTACCAACCGAAACAACTGATGTCGGAATTGCTGAGCAGATGGTTGTCCAGGACCAATACCTTTCACCTGCATCACGGGGAGGTGGGCATTGGCCTGTGGGATGTCCACCATATTTCTGGGGTTCCAATCTTGGGGGCCATGTATGATGAGTTCCTCCCCGTCATCAGCGCGTGGGAGGATACAGAGCAAATACCGCGACTGGCGTCAGCGCTGATGGCACTCGTCCCTGGAGAGGACAAGGAGGCAGTGAGGGATTTCCACTTTAAGAGATGGTTCAAATGCTTCCGGAATTTTCCAGAGAATCGAGAGTTCCCTCCGAGGCCTAGAACTTGTCCGAGGGCGGCCCAATGGGGAAAGGGGCACTCGTATTGGCGGGTCTTGGAGGACAACCAATGGAAGACTTGGGGTTTCAGTGTCATCACTGAAGAACAGCCGATAGTTAGGCTGGAGGCATTCATCGCGGCTCTCATCTGCGATTGGATCCTACTGGTGAGGGATACAAGCATGGGGGTGCGGCCCAGATCGTTCATTATGGCTTCCATGTTGGCCATGGGGCAGCGGATCAATCTGGGGATTCCAATGCTCACCAAACTGTACAGAATGTTACAGCACAATAGTGAGGGAAAGAAGACATCGAGGATATGTGGGCCCTTCCACCTCCTGTATGGGTGGATCGCAGGGCACATCAGGGGGATTTACGAGTATCCAAACCCCATTTTGCCGCCGGAATCGAACTTCTGCCCCTCCATCCTGAACGCGATCGGGAGCTTCCCATTCAAACTAGTTGTGCCGATGGTGATGAATCGGGTGTGGAGGGCGGATGAGTTTAATTTCCACCCCTTCCCATTGCCGACGGGGATACTTACTGATGACGGGTGGGGAAAGGAAGAACATCGGGCTTACCTCCTGGCCATTCGAGGTGGAGTTTTGGTGGAACAGATAAATCGTGAGCTACTCTGTGAACCGTACACCCTGCATCGGTTTGCGAGGCAGTTCCGGTGCCTCCAGCGGCTGACCCCGCAGGTCTACTGGGAGGTTCGTCATGAGGAGCACCCGTGTGTGATGAGGCATTTGTGGCTCATGTTCACACGGGAAGATGGGAAGATGCGGATTGCGTTGCCTCCATCCACCGCCGCTTTCGGATTAGTGAGGGAGTATTCCATTAGTTGGGAGGCTGCTTACCCAGGGGAGATGCTGAAGCAACCCACTATTCGGGTTGGTGACGGTGGGCCTCCCTTAACCCGAGGTCGGGGTCGGAGGGCAGGTAGGGCCGCTCGTGGTGGCGGGGCTACCATGGTGGCGAGACCCGCACCGGCTGAGGGTATGGCAGCAGCGGTGGGTCCGGTGATTCCGGAAGAGAAAGACCATCCTGTGGGGTAGCCACCGAGGGGATTTTGTAGGATATCCACTCAGGCTCTGGGGAAGCGGCTTTGTCATATCGACATGGTAGAGGATGTTGTCTTCCCGGAAGCCTGGGACATTTGGTATGTCAACCAGAAATTCCTCAGCCCACCCGATATATGGGCCCACCTGAATCGCCTCGGGATGGAATAACCGGGCATAAGCCAAGTCCGGGATAGATTCATGGCGTCTCCGGTGGAGGCAGAGCAATACCTGGACGAGCTGGAAGATTACGTTCACTCCAGTGGTGTCCCTCGCCCAATGACAGACCGGTTGAGGGTACTGCTGAATCGAACGGTCCCCCCACAATTATTGGTTGCTAATTTGAGGGAGAGCTTCCCCCTGCCGGAAGAATCAGAGGACTCCTCTCGGGAGGATGAGGCCGGAGTAGGGAGCCCGTTGGAGGAAGGCGAGGTCGGAGATCAAGGCTCAGATTTCGACGATTTCGCGGAGGCTCTCGAGGTAGCATTCCGAACTTCTTTCCTTACGATCCGTTCCTGGGTCACTATGGACTTCTCACCGATGTTTGAGCCATGTAGGGGGAACTTGTTCGCAGGCCTCACTCTCGCCCCTTGGCAGGTGATGATGTGGGACCTTCAGAACCCGCGCCTATGGCTATGTCCAGTTCCGCGTTTGGTGGGACCAGAGCACCCGAGGTGGCTCCTCCGGAATCTCCAGACCTTCCAACAGTATACGGAGGGCCTCGCCTCGGGGTCCCGTCAGTACCGGCTCAAGAGCATCACCAGGAGGTCGATCTCTGTAAGTATCCTCTACCGGTTCCTCTGTCGTCATATGTAGACCATGCCTGCCAACTAACTTTTAGGTCCCTCTCTGTCGTACAGTTCTCCGACTGGTGTGGGATATTGCGGAATGACTGGTCAGGATGTCTGGTGGCGTCCCTCCTAGGGGCATGCCAGTGATGGTGGCGATAGTCCCCCCATCCCCTCAAGCTGCGATGAACATCATCACTGGCAGGACCACCAGCAGGGTCGCACCCGAAGTCATTGAGGTGGACTCTGAGGAAGAGGATCAATCGGTCTGTCCCAGTCTTGTCACACCTGATTCGGCGCCAGGTGTTGTACCGGATTCAACACCAGATGTTGATCCTGCCGAGGATTTCCTGCGGGTGTATCCCACGTACGAGCCTGCCAATCGTGCAGACTGGGACGGAACGGCCTCTGACGAAGAAGATAGTGGCATAGTCCGTCGCCGGTCATGGAAGTTGATCACGTGCTTTATCAAGGACACTCCCCAAGCGCAATGGCTGGCCGAAATGGATAGACTCTACTCGCGGTTGCGCAAACTGTGTGCTGGGGGAGTGGATGCCCAACGTCCTCACGCACTCATCCGAGATCTTATGGCTGAGAACATCCGGGAGCATGATCGTGGGCTCAGCGTGGGCTGGCAGTGGAGGAAGGAGACCAACATCAAGAAGCTCTAGGAGGCTGAAGGTGAGGTCCAACAGATGCAGACCCGGGAATATGAGCTTTCAGCCTCTCTTAATGCACAATCTGAGCTGATCTCATGGTTGAAGGCCCAGCTGGTAGAGGCAGAAGAGCATATGATGCAGGCCTCTGGAAAGATAGCTGCCGTTCAAGCTGGCGTAGAGAGGGCCAAATCCAAGGTTAATGAATTGTGTCCCGCTGCTACTGAGGAGGAACGGGAGATGAGTCAGCGGCAGCAAGCCTTGGACGCCACAAGCCGACGAGTGGCGGAGCTACAACGCTCTTTTGACAGGGTCAACCCGTCCATGGGGGGGGGGGGCAACCCCCGGGTATTGTAACAAACCAAAAACCTTTTATTGGTACTTTTTTGCTTCAATTTTTCTTTCTTTGTTTTGAATGTCGTAGTACGCATGATTTCCTCTATTTGAATTGCCATGTTACATCCCTACAATGTTTGTGGGATGTTCGGTGACAATTCCCCAAGCCCACGTGGGTCGAGCCCGATGTGAGAAACAGGAGATAGTTGCCCTCTCATCCTACCTAACATAGGAGTGGGGACCATGCTCCGGGCATCCGGGATTCGGATTACCAATTCAGATTTCTGAAAGATGGGAGAGGCTTGATTAGAGAAGGATCTTTCAGGATAGCCGAATTACCTTTTCTTCAACGTGCTCTTATGCATGAATGGGGAAACGCCAGGGGCGCTAAAATTGGCCCAAACAGATGAAAATGGGAAGTGTGAATCGTGATACCCAAGATTCGGAACACCGTGGGGATGGCGTGACAATAAGGGACAATCGTTAACCTCGGAGGAGAAGCGGTATCCTTACTGTGTTAGCCTGTAACGGGGACAACAAATGAGGGTTGACCGTTGACCATGTTCGAAACACAGGACCATGTCACAAATGTTATCGATCAATCCTTCGGGATGTTGGGCTAGGACAGTTGGCAGACCATAGGTCAAACATCCATACTGTTAGGGGGTCCTTCCAAACATGACCAGTCTTCCGAAACGTTGGCCCAAGATGGTAGGTAAGCCGATGCGGCATGAGAGCAGGCCATTAGGGGGTTCCATTAGACATGAAAGAGGAAGAGGGTCCGAATAAGGGGCACGCAATGCGTGGAATATGGAGTGATGGTTTTTCTGAACAGAATCCAACACTTATGTAATTACACCACCATGGTGGGAGTACGCCATATGGGCACATTGCTCTGATCATGGATCATTCCTTCTTCGGGACAGGGCCTCTCTGGAGAGGGGGCCTGCCGCTTCCCAATGGGACCTTGGGGCATCCTGAACTTGTTCAGGGAAAAATTGCAGCTACATAGTTCCCCCCGAGCGGTCAGGCCAGAGGGCCGGAAATGGGGAGGAACAGGATTTTGCGATTCCTGGGGCTGAACCCTAGGTGAAATTCCTGGGTGTCTCTATGTATCCCATGATGATGGGAATCAAGCCATACATAGTTCTGAAAGCGCAGTTTAACGTCATGCGGGACGAGGCGCAGCCCGACTGTGTTGGTACACATCCTACCAAAAATACTAAGCCCACGTGAGTCGTGCTCGGTGTGGGAAACAAGCAGTAGTGGTGGGAATTTCCCGACACAAAAAGGGAAGGTTAGGGCAAAGGGAAGCTCCGTAAATACCGGCCTAATAACACTAACACGATCATTTAGCGCACCTAGATGCGCGGAGAGAAAGAGCCGAGTATGATGGAATTTCACTTGAACATGAGGAAGTGGAAATGTGTGAATCATGGCGCTCGAGATTCAGATCACGATGATGGCGGCGTGATGATGGAGGATAACTGTTGACCGTGTTCACAACATAGCATCCAGTTGCATTATCCCAGAATGGGTATAGACAAATGAGGGTCGACCGTTGACCATGTTCGAAACACGGGACCATGTCACAAATGTCGTCAAATATCCGTAGGGACATTGGCCCGAAACGATTGGAGGGCCCTTAGGTCCAGCATTCATGGAGAGCCCTTAAGCCTAGTATCCATGTCGTCCGAGGGTCCTTTTGGATGTACAAGAGGATGAGGATCCAAATAGCGTGCTCACGAAGCTTGGTCCTGGGACGAGGGGAATGTCCGTATGAATATCCCACACTTCGGGCTCTTTGTCGAAACACATCTGAATACGACAATGAGACGTATTAGAGAGAGGGAGCAGATTCCTTTCCCATGGGGAGATCTCATCTTAGGGTCGTAGAATTCGGACCATAGATGGGATGAATCATAAGAGGTGCATAGTGGACTAACTCAAACACCTGGCATGAATGGGAATATGGGGTGTGTACGGTGCGATAAACAACCTAACGCGAATGAGGACGTAATCCCATATCACGCTGCCCGACCCCCTTGGGAGAGGTTTTTGGTCAATGGACTAAAAGCGGAAGTTAGGCTGGGCCCGCCCGGGTGCTCCTACGTATCTCATAAGGATGAGAATCCAGCCATACGTAGTTCTGAAAGGTGGCACGGTAAGGTACCAGTGCCAGGGGAAAAGGTGGAGTGCGGCCATGGCCCTTTCACTAAAAGAAGCGAATTTTGATAAAGCTTGTTTTTTCTTTAAGGTGAATGGTTTTTTGTGAAGCGACATGCCTAGAATAGTAGGCCGTGATGTCGCCACAAGGATCATGCCGTGATGGGAGTTGACAAATGGCATGGCACATAAATAATACCCAAAGTGATGTCCTCTACAACGAGGTCACCACAGTGTAGTGCCGTTTTTCATCATGCAGCCAGGATGATAATGTCACAGTTTAGGGTCGTATGATAGGACCAAGCATGCATTTTATCATCATGCAGCGCAGACGTAGAAGAGGCAATGCTAGGCGGGGAATGTGCGTAGTGTCATGAGACAAAATCGATGGAAACATGATCCCAAATCACACTATGTGCCACTCCAAGAGGGAGACCTCAGGATGAGGGGCCTATATAGATGTAAGAGGTAAAACATGGGGAGAGACTAGTTCCCCAAATGGGCTGGACCCGACAAGGCATTCGGGCGGTCCTACGTATCCCATCAGGATGGGAATCAAGCTAAACGTAGTTCTAGATGGATCTTATTTTATGGTCTTAGAGCTCGGACAATGGGAACCCCGAAGGACACCGTATTGCAGCTTTGTCCCTCTGGCATGCAAAGGTGCACTGAGGGATAGCGCCAAAAGTGTCAAGATTCCACCTGGACATGATGGGGTGGAAAATGATGTGAGTCATGCAACCAACATTCGAGGACTGAAGGGGGTTGTCATGACGACAGAGGATTACTGCTGACCATGTTCGCAACACAGCATCCTGTCGCATTAGCCTGAAATGGGGACAAACAAATTAGCATCGACCACTAACCGTATGCACAACACGGGATTTTATCGATTTGTTGTCCAAAACCCTCAGGGGCGTTGGCCCATAATGGTAGGATAGCCCTTGGGCATTGTATCCAGGCCGTTATTGGGGGTCCCTCCAGGTGTGAAAGGTAATGGAAGCCCGAATGGAGGGGAACACGAATCTTGACAAGTGGAAGGAACTTGATCAAGTTGAATCTGACACTCTTGGTCCTAGACCAGAGTACACTTAACACATGGGTGAATCGCTGCTAGGAGTCAAGGGACTCAACTTGAGGGTAACCAAGAGATGGTGGGTTCCTGGGAGAAGGGGGGCATGGTGCCCAAAACCTTGTATCATATCTGCATATCCCCCTCCTAGAGAGGGATAGGCCAAGTGGCCTAGGTGACCGGGAGATCAGGAGATCTCTAAGAGGTGGGGCTGGACCCGAAGCCTAGACATTCAGGTGGTCCTACGTATCCCATGAAGATGGGAATCAAGCCACATGTAGTTCTGAATGGTTCCTTTTAATGTCATGTTGGACAAGGAATATGGGGGCTAACTCTCAGAATGGGGGTGTGCGTGGTGAAGCTATTGCAAACCCGACGTGAATGAGGACATAATCTTGTACTACGCCACGCGGTCCCGTAGTCGGGGTCCTGAAAGCAGGACCGGAGAGGTGAATTTGCTGAACTCAAGCTGGACCCAAAGATAAGGGGTTTGGGCATTCCTATGTATCCCATTAAGATGGTAATCAAGCTGAATGTAGTTCCAGATGAGAATCTTAGTTTATGGTCTTAGAGATCGGAACATGGATGGTGACAACTTCCTGAGTAAGCACAGATGTCAACCCAATCCCTAAGCCCACGTGAGTTGTGGGAAACAAGGGGGGGAATCCTTATCGCATTACTTGGGGCGTCCATCAAAGGGGAGTTGGCAGACAGCCCTGAAGGGCACCTTTGATGCAGATTGTTCCCCCAACGCGCGGACGTGCACGGAGGAAAAGTACCAAGAGTTACGAGACTCTACTTGGACATGATGAAGTGATGAAGGATGTGAATTGTGTACCCGACATTTTGCGCTTAATGGGTTGGCGTGGCGATAGAGTAAAACCATTAACCATGGTGGAAACACAGCATCCATATCGCGTTAGCCTGAGGTGGGAACAACAAACGATCATCGACCGCTGACCATATTTGAAACACGGGATTTTATCGATTTTCTGTCTGAAACCCTCAGGGGTGTTGGCCCGTAACAGTAGGAGATCCCTTGGGCGTAGTATCCAGGCCGTTCTTGGGGGCCCCTCTAGGTGTGAAAGATGATGGAAGCCCTGACGCAGGGATACACAAAGCCTGGAAAGCGGGTGCGGACATGTCCGAGTAATTCTTGGCATTCCAGGTAATAAACAAGAGTGCACTTAGGCACATTGGTGACCCGCCGAAAAGGGATCGACGAAACAGCTCAGGAGGGAGAGGTACATGGCATGGTCATTACAAGACCAACGTGAATGAGGACATAATCTCTCACCACACCATATAATCTTCTCATGGAGGAAGGGTAGACCAAGGGGCCCAGGTGGGATGAAAATTCCCGAGAGACGGGGCTGGACCCGAATCCTAGACATTCAGGTGGTCCTACATATCCCATAAGGATGGGAATCAAGACACACGTAGTTCTCCAGATGTAGTTTAA
The DNA here is from genome assembly GCA_963277665.1 of Viscum album. Taxonomy (NCBI): domain Eukaryota; kingdom Viridiplantae; phylum Streptophyta; class Magnoliopsida; order Santalales; family Viscaceae; genus Viscum; species Viscum album. The sequence goes on along the minus strand of OY728139.1, from coordinate 457,408,478 downwards.
CATCATACTAGACGTGGGGAGAGTAATATACCTCCAAATAAGTGAGGTGTACAGTATGGAGAATAAACCAACGTGAATGAGAAAATAATCTCACGCCACACCATACGCTCCTATAAGAGAAGACCTGGGTCGGGGACCGAAAAGGCCAAGGGGCCTGAGGCTGGGTCTCGTAAGGGGAGGTGCACGGCGTGGTACATTATCCCGACGTGAATTAGGACGTAGTCGCACACCACACTGTACACTCCGAGTAAGAGGCTGGGTGGAGGGGCCCGAGAAGGCCAAGGGGCTTAAGGTCAGGCATCAGTTAGGAAGGCCTGACTGGTCTGTAGTTTAACTTCTTACATGAGGACGGGGGCTGGGGGACCCGAAGAGGCCAAGGGGCCTGAGGCTGGGCCTCGTACGGGGAGGCATACGGCGTGGTACATTATCCTGACGTGAATGAGGACACAGTCCCACATCACACCGTACACCCCTATGGGGAATCGGGGCCGTGGGCCTGATCGCTAGCACCACCCGGGAAGAAATTTGTCACTTCGGGATGGGGTAGAATGAATCACTGAACTCGATTTCTAGGATATCTCTGGGTGGACCTGAAGATCCAGGGGGGGGGGGGTTTCGACCATGTTCGAAACACAGCATTCCCATGGTGACCCGATATGGGAGCAACAAATGAGCATCGGCCGCTGACCAAATTCGCAACGCGGGACTTGTATCGTCTTGTTGCTTGAAAACCCTCAGGGGCGTTGGCCCGTATCGGTAGGAGAGCCCTTGGGAATAGTATCCAGGCCGTTCTTGGGGGTCCCTCCGGGTGTGAAAAATGATGCAATCCCAGTCAAGGAGTGGGTGAAGCATAGCTGTATCCATCCACGAAATAGGCAAACATCTCCAGGGGGATGTGCAGCCGGGTCGAGGCTCGCTCGATGTGAGTTGGGGAAAAATTCTACACCCTGCCATGTCTTGACCTGAGGGGAAGATTTTGGCTTTTGGGCTGGGCCAACGGACGAAATGTACGGGTGTTCCTACGTATCCCATTAGGATGGGAATCAAGCCATACGTAGTTCTTGAAGTCCATGTAGTTTAGCGCCATACGGTGAGGAAGTGGGAGGATAGAAGAACGAGAGTGGGCACATGGTGTGACCCTTACAATACTTGTGTGAGCGGGGTTGTATGAGCGGGGATAAGAAAGCCTACTCCCTGCTACACAAAGATCCTCCAAGGAAACTCTTCACAGGGGGGATAGTGGAAGAGAAAAGCTTGGGGCTGGGCTCAAGACGAGGCGTCTGAGTGTTCCTACGTATCCCATCAAAATGGGAATCAAGCCACACGTAGTTCTTGAAATGCAGTTTAACATCATGCGGGACGAGGAGGCATCTCATTTGGGGATATGTAAGGTACGACAAGTAATCCGACATGAATGCGGAAATAACCTCACATCATACCGTACAATCCCGCAAGAGGGTAAGTCGGGGAAAACCAATGGGCCTGAGGCCGGACCGTTGTCAGGGAGACCTGACCAGCTTGTGGTTTAACGTCTCGCGATGAAGACAGGGGGACATGGGCCCAAGGAGGCCAAGGGGCCTGAGGATGAGCCTCGGTCAGGAAGGCCTGACTGACTTGCAGTTTAACGTCTTGCAGTAAGGATGGGGGTATATCTTAGTCTAAAGTCATAGACCTCGGACCATTTTGAAGTTTATCATCTTGCAGGACTAAGATGCAGTTTAAGGTCATTTAGGACCATAACGTGCAATTTATGGTCATGCGGGACCTTTTCGTAGTTTAGGGTCGTGTATGACCCTTTTTCTCTAGGGAATGTATTGCTTAAGGAATTTGGCATTAGTGGGAGGGGTTATACGCTCTCTATCTATGGTCACCAAGGAGTATACTCCATTGGGGTAAACCTTATGGATGATATAAGGCCCTTACCATTTGGGTTCTAATTTGGGTGGTTTCCTACCGAGAATCATTGGCGCTCGAAGGGCCAGTACCAGGTCGCCCTATAGAAAAGAGCGGAGACGAACCTTCTTGTTGAAGGCCCTCGCTATCTTATCCTGATGCCTTTCCAAATTGTGCAGGGCATGAAGCCAGTTCTTGTCCAGTGCTTCTAATTCAGCTAGACGGATTTCGGCTACCTCATCTGATGTCTGGTGATCATAAACTGCAGTGCGTAACGATGGAAGTTGGATCTCAATGGGTAGGACGGCCTCAGCTCCATACACCAGGGAATATGGGGTCACCTGGGTAGAGTTGTGAGTCATCGTCCGATAAGCCCAGAGGGCGTTGGGGAGCTTGTCCGGCCAAATTTTCTTATTCTGACCAACCATCTTCAGCAGAATGTTAGAGAGGGTTTTGTTGAATGCCTCTATCTGTCCGTTTGCCTGCACGTGGTAGCGGGAGGTATGGTTCGAACGGATGTCATACTTGGCGTACAATTTCTTCAGTTCAGCCGCTCGGAAGTTGGTGCCGTTATCGGTGAGGACGTTGTGAGGGACCCAAAATCGGTGGATAATATTGGAGCTCACAAAGTCAACGATGGAATGGGCCTTGACCTCATTGAGGGGAACTGCCTCTTCCCACTTGGAGAAGAAATCCATAGCAGTCAGGATGAACCTATACTGGTGGTCTGTTGCCGGTGGATATGGTCCCACTACATCAAGTCCCCATACCGCAAATGGCCAAGAGTACTTGGTGGGGTGGAGGGTCTCCGGAGGACGATGTAGGATGTTGGTGTGAACTTGGCATGCGTGGCATCTCTTGGCATATCCAATAAAATCATGGATCATAGAGGGCCAGATGTACCCCAACCTCCGGATTTGATGGGACAGCTTCGGCCCAGCTTGATGGGCGCCACAGGAACCGGCGTGAACCTCTTGCATAACTTGAGGTATCTCTACTTCTTGGATGCAACAGAGTAGGATACCATCGAAACTCCGCTTATAAAGGATCTGTTCAAGACTGGGGCCGCTCTGGAGGGTAAATTGCAGCGCGCAACGTCGAATTCGCTCGCGCTCGACCCGGTCGTCTGGGAGGCGACCATTTTAGAGATACTTGACAAAAGGTTCCCTCCTATCGGGAGTGGCTTCAACCTCTGCATCTGACGAAACCGGGACCCCTGGCATGGAGGGTCTGGCGGTGAGGTGACTTACCCACAGGCCATCACTTTCCTCTTGGTGACGGGGTCAATGACTCTCTAGTGTGCCACATGTATGATCAAATCATCTTGCTCGGGTTCTGCGAGCGACGCGGCTAAGCCAGCCAAGGCATCTACATGACCGTTCTGCGACCGTGGGACATGGGTAACCTCTGGTCGAGAAGAGAACTGGGCTATTAAGTGGAGGGTGTACTCTAGCAACGGTGAAATCTCCGGCTTCATGACGACGTAGTTGACATTAACCTGTTTGATTACCAGCTCGGAATCTCCTTTCACATGTAGATGGGGAACATAGATCTCAAGGGCCAGCTCGAGGTCGGTGATGAGAGCCTATTACTCTGCCTCGTTGTTCGTACAGCCTTCTGACAACAGGAACGAGTATGGCAGGACGGCTTGCGCTGGGTTAATAAAGACAATACCCAGACCCACTCTTTTAAGCTTGGGATCGTTGGGCCACCTACCGGTGGGGCTCCGGGAGGCGTCGTCGAAATGCATTTGCCAACACGGGACGACATGATTGACTGAGAGGATCGTCTCATCGGGAAAATCCAGGTCCAGGGATTGATCCGCGGAGGTTGGATGGGCAGCTAAAAATTCTGCCAACGCCTGTCCCTTAATGGCCTTCTGAGGTATGAACCTTATATCAAACTGCTAGAGAATCACCGCCCAACGTGCTAGTCGGCTAGTCAACATGGGGCGGTTCAGGATGTACATCAGTGGGTCTACCTGGGAGACCAATTGCACCTCATGGTGCTGCAGGTAATGTCACAAATTCTGCACGGAGAATACGAGCGCAAGGCATCTCTTTTCGATAGGGGAGTATCTAACCTCCGTATCAAGAAGCATGAGACTGAGATAGTATAGACTGTTCTCAGTACCCTCGTTATTCTTCTGGGTGAGCAGTGCACCAAGGGATCTTTCTAGGGTGGTCATGTAAAGGACCTGCGACTTTCTGGAGATGGGTGGAATCAAAACCGGAGGTTCGAGCAGATACTGCTTGATTTCCTCGAAGGCGGTCCGACACTCCTCATCCCATTCTTAGGCAGCTCCCTTCTTCCTGATCCGGGAAAAGGGCTTACACTTGCCGGCCAGATTCGCGATGAATCGGCGTATATAGGCTATGTGGCCTTGGAGGCCTCGAAGCTCCCGAATGTTGCTCGGTGGAGGCATTTGGCTGATGGCCTTGATCTTCTCTAGGTCAATCTCGATACCTCAGTATCTATCAAAAAAGACCAGAAACGTCCCGGAGGTGACCCCGAAGGCACACTTCAACGAGTTCATCTTCAGGTGATGGGAATGGAGGAAACCAAACACTTTCTCGAGGTCTTTAAGATGGTCCTGGCCCTGACCTGATTTGACTACGAGGTCATCCACGTAGCATTCCACCAATGTCCCAAGAATCGGCTTGAATATGCGATGCATGGCCCTCTGATAAGTGGCACTTGCATTTTTCAAACCGAATGGCATAACCTGGTAGCAAAAGGTACCTTGGGGAACCCTGAAGGCATTGGACTCCTCGTCTTCGGGGGCCATCTGGATCTGGTTGTACCCAGAATACCCGTCCATGAAAGAAAGATCTTGGAACCCAGCCGTGGTGTCAATCAAAAACTCTGTCACCGGGAGTGGGAATTCATCCTTTGGGCAGTGGCGATTAAGATCGCGGAAGTCGATGCAGACTCTGATCTTCCCATTCTTCTTTCTGACTGACACAATGTTAGCAATCCACTTGGGGTACTGGACTTCCTTAACGAAGTTGGCTTTGATAAGCTTATCAACTTCGGCCTCAACCATAGCACCATGAGAAGGGTGCATCTTCCTGGGAGGGTGCTTAAACCCACGATGTTTTGCCGGGAGGCCTAGACGGTGAACGGCTATCTGGGGATCTAGTCCTGGAATCTCGTTGTAACTCCAAGAAAACATGTCATGGTGTTGTTTGAGGAAGTCTACGTACTATTGCCGCTCCTCGGGGGACATGGATTCACTGATCAATGTGGGTCTCAGATCTCCCTCACTACCAAGGTTCACTTGTACCAGTTCATCAACCATGGTAGAGACACCTTCTTCAAAGGCGGGGGGAGCATCCTCCAGGTCTTCCTCTCCATCCGTGGGGAGATTTCCCGCGACGGGAGGTACTTCTGGGCTATCAAATCCTGAGGGGCAGCTGGTGCTGGCTCGGGCAGCATTGGTCACCATATTAGGAGAATCACTTTCCATTAAGACCATAGCAATGAAGGCAGTTGACCCTATCCCAGCTGGCCTTCGGCCCAAGGGGCCACGTTTGATGACATCAAAGTAGTGGTGACGTGTCGGCCTGAGTCGGTTAATTCCAGCCTGGCGGAAGAGACACATATGGTGCACCATCATTGTCATAAGCTTGACGTCCCGGTACCGTACAGGGGTAGGAGGTTCCGGGATCACATGATCCTGGTTGATGTAGGAGTACGAGGTGATTTTCCGTCGTCGCTTGGACACAGGAATATTCCTTCCTTGTGTACCCGAAACAACAAAACATTTCCCCATGTTGGGGGGTTGTGGCCTCTAATCGGTGGATCGGGAGGATGTATGTGTCATCCATGCTTTCCCAGGGATCACTTGTGACCGGGGCGGGTTCATCCTCACTTACTAAGATTTTCTTATCCTTACTTTTGTAGTAACCCGCATCCAGATAGAGAGCCTCACAAGAAGCGAAAGGAGACTCATCTCCTTGGAGCACGCCTACTCGGCCGTTGAGCGAGTATTTGAGGTATTGGTGATATGACGAAGGGACCGCTGCATGCAGATGGATCCATTGCCTACCCTCAACGCGTTGTAGGCGGTGTCCTGAGAGACAACCATGAACTCGGTGCTGGCAATTAAGCCACCGAACTGAGTCTTTAGGCAGATCTTGCCGACCGGGGTTTGCTTGGTCCTGTCGTACCCCTGGATTCTGAGGTAAGAGGGAGTTAAATCACCTTCAGACAAACTCATCTTTCGCAACGTCCGAGTCGGAATTAGATTGATTCCAGATCTCGTGTCAACGAGGCAGTGGCGGACTTCCACGCCATTGAAGTGGCCGGTGATGTACATTGGGAGAATGTGCCCCTGTAGAGGAGGGTCCTCATCTTCACCGGAGAACGAGATAACCACCTGACATTCGGCGTTTTCAATAGTCTCAGTATGGAAGTCTTCTGCAGCTGCTACCTCCGTCTCAAACTGGAGGGGGATTCTTAGGCCTCGGAAAGTTCCTCGCGCATTTCGGATGACAGGCGAAGGGCCTCAAGGATAGAAAGCCTTGCCAGAATGCTGGCCAGGTGCTTCAGGACATCATACTTTCGTTCCAAACGCAAACCTCTGCCTACAGGAGGTCGTTCGGCATTTGGAGGCATATCGGGCCCTATCGGTTGAACCGGTGATCGGCTAGTAATGGGTACATCTTTCTGCCTACTAGTAGAAGCCAGGAGAGTAGTCATCGGACTAGGATTGGATAGCGGAGGCTGGCCTGTAGCCGGGAAAGACTGACTGTGATACGAATGAGGCAGCTCTCCCTGATCTAGTAGCACGAATGGCGGTGGAGGTAGAGCTGAGGGCGTTAGACGGGGTTGCGCGTGTTGAGCTCTGTGCTGAGCCTGCTGTCTAGTTTCAGTAGCATGCACGGCTTGGCTGAGAGTGTCTGCTGACGTACCTCGATGACCAGTGCGGTTGCGATTCCGCCGACATTGACGTTGGCTGGAAACGTTGGGGAGGTTCTCCTGGCGCTCCCCCGCGTCGTGAGTCATATAGGGCTTTTCCAGCTCCACGGTGTTAACCGAAGCGTACCCCTGGCTGTCGCTCGAGGAGTCATCTAGTGCCAGGAGGATTCTGGGAGGAATCCCCATTTCAGGGGGCATAAAGTCGCCGAGAATGCGGGATGACGGCGGCAACGGCGGTGCACATTGCTTCTTCTTCCGTCGCCGCTACTTTCCCTTTTGGGAAGAGTTCGACTGTGAAGACAATGCAGAGGTACCGGCTACTTCTTTTGAAGGTTCCGGCTGCTTCAGTCACTCCCGGATGATACCATGGGCACGGACGATGGTTTTTCGAGCCATCCAGTCATCATATTTCTGGGAACCGCAGTTGGGAACCTGCTGCCACTCGCCTTCGCTGTTGCTACCGATCTCTGACCCTACAAAGAAACCTTCCACTTGCATTGGTGCCGGGCCCAACTTGACTATGTTGTTGTTGACTTGGTCCTGAAGCCAGTCTTTAAACACATAGCATTTCTTGAGGGTGTTCCCTAGAAACCGATGATAAGGGAAGTAGTTGGGGTGATCGGTGAGATTCGCCTCTGTCGGCCTTCTCCACTTGGGAAGATGCACAATCCCTTGCTCTAGAGCACTTCGGAAGTAGCCAGGGACCTGATTTTCGTTGAACGAATAAGTCTGGTGCCTTCTTTCCAGATAGGGGGCCCTGGGGGCCGGGCCCTGACGAGGGTCCAGAGAGGCCTGCCGAGGAGGCGGCGCCTGATTGTCTCACCTAGGTGGCAGTGGCACATTGCGCGGGGGAACCTTTCGGTTCTGAGGTGGTCGCTGCTGGGAAGGAGCCTGTGCTTAAGGTGGAGGACCTCTACAGGGTTGGGGGGATGGTGCCGATGGTAGTAATTCTAGCTGCATAGGGGCTTCTATTTGGGCCACCGCGGCGGGTTCAGCCCTGGCGGTCCTCCTGGAAGAGATCATAGGGGGAAACAAACGTGCATGACTAGCCTATTGCAGGGCTTCCTCAAGGCGCTGAGCCTTATCTGAGAAATCTCTGAACCCTCTAGGGTAGTTCTGGGTAATAAGGGAGGGTACCAGCTCTATTTTGACGTTCCCCCACACACATCGTCAGTAATTTCTCCTGAGTCAGTGGCATATCGAGGGAATACGTAAGTCCCTTCCACTGGGCGATGAAATCTGCGACTCGCTCATTAGGCCTATGCTTTCACTTGAAGAGGTCTGCAATGCTAGTCTTCTACGTGGTGGAGCTGAACTGGTATAGGAACTACCGGCGGAGATCCTCCCAACCGGTCACCGATCCGATTGGGAGCTGGTTGTACCAGACGAATGTTGGGCCTTCCAATGTCTATACGAAACATCGGAGCTTGGCAGCTTCTTGGTGAGCCGGGGTCCCCAGCATGGGGCCACACCTGGAAGAAAAATGAGCCAAGTGCTGCGGTGGGTCTCCTGTCCCGTTGAAAGGCGAGAATGTGGGGTTCCCAAAACCCGGGGGTGCAGGCATATCATCTACCCACGCGGGATATGGCTTGCCATCCGGTGGGACCGCTACCAGCCACATTTCCAACGCCTCGAGGCGGGTTGTGAGTGCCGCTATAAGATCATCCGGGTGGGGGTCCCTGTCTTGACGGGGATCCCTAACCACAAGTGCGTTGCCAGGTTCCTCAACACGGTAGATGGCAGCTCGTGGATCAACTGGCGGAACAACCTGCGGGGTGACTAGGGGAACCCGGGCTGGATTCTTCAGATTGCCCCGTCGCTTGGGGGGGTTTAGCGAAACGTATCGCGCCCTCTTGCCGTAAGTTCTGGCTTCTTCCCTGTCTGTGGAAGTTGCATGATCAGGGTTGCCCGAAGGCATCTCGCCGGGGGGAAATTGTTCCTGCCCCTGCTTCCCCGGCCTGGGATTACCACAGTCGGGTCGCCGCTCCGCAGCGCGCTCAGCCAAGAGTTCGTCAACTAAACTCTTCTTCTCATCAAGATGCTGGCGTAACGTGACCTTCTCAAGATCTTCATCAGTTTTCTGCACAGAGGCAGACGGGTCGGAGTGCTTGACAGTTCCGACGTGCTCCTTACCCTTTTTGGTATTTCGATTGAGTACCAGCGACTCGGTGGGTACGGGGAGGCCTAGCAGGTTTCTTTGCTGACGGGTAACCCTTCCTGATGGGTCCAGCAGTGGCGGTATGCCCTCGGGGGGTAAGTCTCCATCAAGGAACTCAAGCTCGTCTTCCTTGTCCATGACGTCAGCCATGTGGACCACGACCCCTCTCGAGGGCATGTCCTCAATGTCGCATAACGAATCAGGCTGCCGTCGGATAGGGTCGAAGAGGAGAGCGGCATAATGTACCCAACCACGGATTTGCACATGGGGGGTAGCTTCCCTGACGATTCTGCGGAGTGCTTTGAAACTCTGAACACATTTCTGTTGATGGGCGCTCCGGCGGCCTGGCGACTCAGGGTGCTGGGCCACAAGGAGTGCGGCCGAATCGATCAGGCGGCATTGCTCGCCAATTTCTTCGAAGTGCTCTCGACTCCAAGGGTATTCCACCCGCTCGTAACGGAGGCGGAAGTGTGTCACCCATAGGGTTCGACAGAGACACCCCACTTCTTCAGGGGTAAGGGACTATGGTACGCGAAAATTCAGCGCCGCCGTCGGCCAGAACTTCTCCGGGATGTGGTCCACTGTGAGAATACTCCAGAAGCTCCTGGGTTCGGACTCGGGGTCTGGCCCTATATTGCCCCACTTGTCAAACGGGGGCGGTTGAGGGACCGGTAGCGTTACCGAGGCGGACCTCTGGGATAGTAAACTCGGTGGTGGAGAATATGGCGAACGAGCTAACTGGCTGCCGAATTCTGGGGCATCTTCCGAGGAGTGAGGTGACCTGGCCACGATGTCATGGTATGATGGGCTGATAGCCACAGCTTCCGGCACAAGAGTCGCGGCTACCAGCGATAGGTCGTGTCATCGTTCTACCACCGTTGGCCCCCAAAATAGCTCTCTGTGATCTCTAGTAGAGGTAGAGGGTGATTTTAGTGGCGATATCGGTGATTGCACGATCAAGACCTGCAGAATCCCCAAAATTTCTTCCTCCTGGATGTACCTGTGGAGAGAGATGGGAATCCGGTGGACCTCATATTCTGGGAGAATCAGACTAACGCGTCTGGTTCTTGCCCCAGTCCTTGATACGGAGGAGCGGGTAGAAGGTTCCATCACTGAGTTGCACTCCGCATCATAGTCGGAGAAGCGGGCAGGTTTGATATCCACCCAGGCTTTCCCAGGACTCTTCTTGTTGTTGCGACGACCTGCTCTCCTGCCCCGGGGTGTCTCTTCAGGACAGGGTTGATCCCTATCATGTAGTCTCGGGGCGGCGCTGGCACCGTGGCGGAGAGAACCCTTACTCGAGATGGTCGAGGTGCGAGGGGCACCGGGGAAAATGTCGAAGGTTATATGTGGAGGACCTCCATGGACAGTACCCATGTGGTCGGAGCCTCTGTTGGAATCGGTAGGAGCATGGGGAGGACCTCCATGGTCTATGAGGGCGGAGCGAGGCTGGCCTTCACTCCTCAGGTTGCTGGGGTGAGTAGGACCTTCACCAGTTGCAGAGAGGACGTAGGGAGGGCTCCCATGTTGGAGAAGGACTAGATGGGCAGGGCCTTCAGATTGGCGATCAGGGGTAGGATGGACTCCATACCCTGTATAGTGGGTGTGGGAAAGGTTTCCGCGCTGAGCATCACTGCAGCTGGGCAAGTCTTCCTTCAGGATGGGGGTAGCACGAGGCATACCTCCATAACAAGCTTCAGATCGGGGAAGGCCCATGCGTTGTGGAGTAGTGGTACAGGGAGGGCCTCCGTACGGGGTGACATCACCGCAGGTTAGTTCGCGGCGATCACCACTCGGTCTTGAAACCTGGAGAGTCAACCCAGCCTACCCGTGGGGCGGTTGGGGTCTCGATCTTGGTTGGGTGAAGGAGTTCCCCTGCTCAGTGTATGCAGGGACTTCATGATGAACGTTGGCAGTGGCTCGGGCCACTGTAACTGCTGACGTTGATACACCTGGGCGGGCGTTCTCAGTCCAGGCCCGGCGCTGACGTCGGGTCAGGTGAGCTGGTGCAGGTGGTGCAGGGGCATAGCCTGCCTGCTCTTCCTGCGGAGTTGGACGGCGGTGCTGACGCAGCCAGATAGGAGCTCTTTCCTGAATCCCTTGGGTCGGGACCCTGAGCGGGCTGAGCCGGACGGTGCCCGCCTCATCAGCGTAAGGAGAGGAGTCGTCAAGGCGTTCCGGGGACAGGCTCCCGGAATGGTTGAACGTTGGGGTGGGGAGCAGGGGCTCCCGGCGCGGCCTGTTAGGGTGGCGTTGACAGCGGGGCCTGGAGGCCCCTAGGTCCAAACGGTCCATATCCCTATTTGGGATGACCCCTTCCTCCTCGTACCTGCGCACGAGGTTGTTGATCACCCTTCACTGGATGACCTCTAATGGGGAAAGGGGACGTGGGCGCCCCGTATTCCGTGATGTGGCCGTCGTCGTGGTGGTAGCGGCGCCATACAGGGTGTTTGTGGCGGAGTTGCCCCAGCCCCTACGTAGGCGGGCGGGCGGTGATCATGTCCCTGTAGCAGTAACTTGGTTCCTGAGAAACAAAGGGATCAACCCATCAGTATTGAGAGGATAAGAATTGAAAATCAGTGCCCCAACATCCTTCCATTCTCCACGTCTGTAAGAAGGATCCATGCCAACACACTGCAGAACAGATCCCCCCATGTTCTACTACCCCGACTTCCAGTAAGTTTCACAACAGGCCCTCTATTTTCTTGGCGAGACCAGGCACCAGATATCTGGATCCGGTGACATGTCAATCTACTGGTGTCTCGAATGCTACTAATCTCCATATTGAGGAGAAGAATTTCACGTCGGGTTCACCATTTCCGTTTCCAACGCTTTCGCTGGGGCGCGCACATCCGTCCTTCCGCGGAGGAGGACGCGATGCGCTTGTTGCCCCGCATTCCCGCTTTCCAAAGGCGGGCGGCATTCACTCCTTATTCAGGGACATCTGCTCCTTGATCGAAACGGGATGATGGGATGTCGGTTCTTCCTTCTATGGATTCCTCCTCAGAACTCATCACCATGTCCGGGTCTCCCTCATAGATTTAATACATAGTTCGTGAAACTCTTCCCAGTGCCATGTTTCCATGGATTCCGGTTAATTGCACTGCTTCTGTCAGGACATTCCAAAGGGTCCGGTTAGGGCAGCAACCTTCAGTCGTTGGAGTAGTCACGTTGAGGCATCAGTAGCGTGTATGGATGCTGGGGAACCTCGCATGTCTATCTATTATCCCTGGTCATAGGGCTTCTCGAGGGCATGGAAGCCCGAGGCATCCCACATAGAGGGTGGGGAATTATATGCCATAGACACATATCTAAGGTTTTCCTCAGCTTCCCATGTTTAACACAGGGTACGTCGCGAGTTTAACGTCCAGCGGAGACGGATCAGCCCGATCATAGCATTGCCTAGAATAGATCGGATTGTGGGATTTCCCTTGAAGGGATTCTGATACCGGGGCCAGCCCATGGGTGGCTGTGAAGAGGAGCGTACCGACATGGTCTCACCGGGATATGACGGTCCGGGCGAGGATCGGGGTAGATGGTGGATGGATGAATGAACTGGAGGGAGGAATGGCAAGGAACCATCACAAGGGGAAACGGTGAAGTTGGACTTGAGCCTTAAAGGGGGCTTCCTACGTATCCCCGTGGTAGGGAATCAAAGTCTCCGTAGTTCGGTATGGTGTCGGTGAACCGGCGTGATGGTGGACCTTGGTCCAGTGGGCATCGTCAGCGAACCGACGTGAAGGTGGACCTTGGTCTGATGAGAGATGGGCTTGAACCTCGGGGAGGCTTCCTACGTACCATGCCTTGACATGGATCAAAGACCCCGTAGTTCAAAGGGTTTCATCGGTGAATCGACGTGAAAGTAGACTCGGGGGTCTACTAGTGGTGGGCTTGAACCTTGGGAAAGTTTCCTACGTACCATGCCTTGACATGGATCAAAGTCCTCATAGTTCATAGGGTCGATGGAATACAGTTTAACGTCATGCGAGACGGTAGCGAACCCTGACGTGAATAAACGACGGGCGGTGGGTGTCAGCGAATCGACGTAAATGAGGGACCTTGGTCTGATGGGAGTTGGTCTTGAACCTCTAGGAGGGTTCCTATGTACCATGCCTTGACATGGATCAAATTCCTCGTAGTTCGGGTTGGTCGTAACGGCTGGACGTCGGACTGGAATGCATTTTAAAGTCATGTCGGACGAAGGTAGAACTCGACGTGAATTGGATGAGGAGTGGGCTTGAACCTCGTGGAGGCTTCCTACGTACCATTCCTTTACATGGATCAAATACCTCATAGTTCAAATGAGTGTGCATTTTAATGTCATGCGGGACAAGGGGCATATAGTTTAACGTCATGATGGATGAGGACATGCAGTTTATCGTAATGCTGGAAGAAGTGTGCAGTTTAACGTCATGCTGGATGGGGGCGAAACTCGACGCGAATGAGTGACCGAGTAATGTGGCTTGAACCTCATAGAGGCTTCATATGTACCATTCCTTGACATGGATCAAAGTACTCATAGTTCGCTTGGTGGGGGGCAGGGTCGGTGCTCACTCTAAGCCCACGTCAGTCATGCTCGGTGTGAGAAACAAGAGGTTGCAAGGCCCTGACGATCACGTCGCGAAGGATGTGTCCATGAGAATCGGAAAGGGGATTACGCGTGGAGCGGCCCATGGTGTCTTCCTCATGTCTGGCCATGAGGGCATCCCAAATCACTAGTGGGTTGAGGTAATCACTTATGCGCTAGTTCACAAGCGGGATAATGCCAAGGGCATTGGAATCTATCCCAACAAAGGGAGATGAAAAGTGTGAATCACATGCCCAATATTCAGAACGTCGTGATATTGGCGTGGTGATGGAGGATAACTGTTGACCATGGCGGAAACGCAGTGTCCGTATCACGTTAGCCAGAAATGAGGACAACAAATGAGGGCTGACCACTGACCATGTTCGCAACACAGGGCCTAACTCAAATATCGTCGATCAGTCTTCCGGAACATTGGCCCAGGACAGCAGGCGGACCATAGGTCGAGCATCCATACTGGTAGGTGGTCCCTCCATATGTGATCAGTCTTCCGGGGCGTTGGCCCAGGATGGCAGGCAGACCAAAGTTCGAGCATCCATACTTTTAGGGGTCCCTCCAGACTTGGAAGTGAGTGACGATCCGAACAAAGGACACGCAAAGTGTGAGGTGGAGTGATGGAATGTTTGAATGGATTCCAACGCTCTTGAAACTACGCCACTATAATCATGGCATTAGGCATCTTATGCTTGGCGCACAAGGCATCTCTTATTTGGAACAAGAGGTATCCTATGTTTGGAGCACAGGGTTTACAACAGTTTATAGTCTTGTAGATAGGACTACTGCCATAAGGCGCCTAGAAAGGCCGGTGTTGGGTCTTACGCAAGGACGGCCCACAGTACTGGGACTTACTCCAGGATGGAGGCCCGAGGTGTGGAAGAGTGCAGCGAAAGAGGGATTTGGGACCAAATATGGAAGGTTCCTCGTTCCCTATCGTGCCCTCCACTGGCCTTGGCAGTGGGGAAGTACCGAGGTGCGTGGGTGCTACCTTCCGCAAGAGAGGCTTGGGGGCTTACACGAAGGTGGTTGCCCTTCTCCCGTGGACATACGCTACTCCGAGAAGGAGGATATCATCCCATGTGAGGGTGATTCCATTCCCGTGGAGACGAGTGGCGTAAAAAATGTTCGGGCTGGGGGGACCCTGCGTGCAAGGAACGGGGTCGGATCACAGTTTAACGTCATGTGTTGAGGACGTGATGCTTGGCAGTTTAACGTCCTGTAGCTCGGACGAGGTGGGTTCACTCCGCATCCCTAGGACTTACATAACCGGTACCCTCTGGTCCATGGGGAAGGGAAGGTACCAGTAAGGCCGTGGTCAAGGGGGGTTGTGGAGCGAACCATCGAGGGGTCCACGTTAGCGTGGCTATGCGAAGAAGCAATAGCCGTTAGCTTGCCTATGTGAAGAAGCATTAGGTGAAGCAACGCTAAGAGTGGTATTGTCCATGGGACTTTGAAATCACATCATGCAAACCTGGAGGGTCACTCGGGAAGAGGAATTGCCAAGCAAATGAGTGTGCTTCGCGAAGCAAAGTGCCTTGGCCTTAGCATAGGGAATAGGTGTGAGTGGAGGGTGCTTCGCGAAGTGGAATAGTACTCGTGGAGCACATCCTCGTGAAGAAGAGGTGCCTCGTGAAGCAAGGTGCTACGAAGCAGTGTGCTTCGCGATGTGTGGCGATCCTGCCTTAGCATAGGGATCACTAGCACAGGTTGGGTGTTTCGCAAAGCATAAGTGCTCCGCGGCTGCTCGGGTTCCCTTGGGAATCCCCTTCCTTCGCGAATGCACTTGAGCTTCACGAAGGGCATCCCTCTTGGAAGAGGGGGTCAAAACGAGAGCAATCAAAGGCGTCTCGCAAAGTAGAAGTACCTCGCGGAGCTCATGATTCCCGGGGGAAAAGGGTGCTTCGCGATTCGGGAGAGGAGAAGCCGAAAGTTAGGATCGTCCGTCCCCTGGACTCAGGGGGAGCCCGGTATTTATAGGCAAGGGGCGCCGCGAAGTATAACTCGCGCGCCGCCTCAGGTGCTTCACGGCGCGCTCGCGAACGTCAACAGCATCCGCGGAGCATTACCACCTCTGGAGCTTCGCGGCGGGCTCGCGAACGTCAAATGCGTTCGCAAAGAGTTACCGCCTCTGGAGCTTCGCGGCGGGCTCGCGAACATCAAATGCGTTCACGGAGAGTTATCGCCTCTGGAGCTTCGTGGGACCGCGTTGCTCGGGGTTCTTCGCGCTGGAGCTTCGCGGCGGCGCTTCGTGAGGCAGCGTCTCGGACATCTGTTTCGTCCCATTCTTTTGTGAAATATTTTGGCGCCAACAAGGATATCATCAACTTTGGGGGAAAGAGGTAGATATCCCAATGGGAACCTTCCAAAGTAGGAACAACCACTTTGAGTACATGGTCATGCCCTTTGGATTGACTAATGATTTAGTGGTCTTCATGGAACTCATGAATAGGGTGTTCCATAAGTATCTTGATTATTTTGTCCTGGTATTTGTGGATGACATCCTAGTTTATTCATATTCTGAGGAGGAACATGAGCATCACTTGCGGATCATTCTGGAAACTTTGCGAGATCATCACCTTTATGAAAAGTTATCAAAATGAAATTTTTGGATCCAGGATGTGAAATTTTTGGGGCATGTGATATCAGAGAAGGGGTTTTCGCTGGACCCTGAGAAGATTAGTGAGGTTATGTCAGGGGAGAAACCTAAGAACATGTTCGAGATCAGAAGTTTCCTCATCCTGGATAGTTATAATAGGCTGTCTATTCAAGATTTCTGTCGGCTTTCTTCACGAATGATCGCACTCACCTATAAAGGGGTTATGTTTTTTGGGGGTCTATAATGTTAGAAATTGTTCAAGGAGATAAAGTGGTGGTTGAAAAAAACCCATGTTCCAGTTTTTCCAGAGGCTGGAAAGGGTTATGTGGTTTAATGTGATGCTTTAGCTATGGTTATTGGGTGTGTACTTATGTAGGTTGATCGTGTGGTGGCGTATGGATCTCTCCAAGTCTGACCCCATGAAAATAATTACTCGACCCATTAATTTGAGTTAGAATTTGTGATACATTCTTTGAATACATCGCGTCACTACCTCTTTGGGGAGAATTTTTTGGTCTAATCTGATCACAAAAGATTGGCCTATATCTTCTCATAGAAGGACCTCAACTTGTTGAAGTACCGTTTGATTGAGTAAGTGAAGTGTTTCAACTTTGACATTTTATATACCCCAATAAAGTGTAACATGGAGGCTGACACCTTGAGAAGAAGGGTTTCAGTGCATGCTTTGAGGAAGTCCAGTGATGAGTGGACTTTGATGGGGATCTTTTCTCATATGCATGTGGAGACCAAGGAGAAAAATGGGGGTGTGTTATTAGAGAGTGTTTTGTTGACTCCTTTTCTCCTGGAGTTACTTCAGTAGGAAAGCCTTGTGATGAGATTTTTCAGTTGTCAAAGCAATTTCATCATGGTGGGGAGATGTTTTATGATTGGTCATTGTCTGTCGAAGAAATCATGTTCTTCGAGGTCCGTTCAGTAGTATTGTTATCTCTACGGAAGGTGATGATGCAAGATAGCCACCAGTCTCAGTGGGTTGGTCATCCGAGTGCCACTAAGATGTATTATGATGTTCTTCAGTAGTTCTGGTTGCCTGGTATGAGTTGATACATCACAGACATGTTTTTGACATGCTACACATGCCAGCAGGTGAAAGCAGAGCATTAAAGGCCACCTAGTTTTCTCCATACTTGACCCATTTCTACCTAAAAGTGTGACGAGGAAAACATGGACATCATTTTTGGATTAACTCATACACCTCAGAGCAATAATTCCATTTGGGTCGTGATTGATCATTTGACCAAATCATCCCACTTCATTCCAATCATATATACATCAAAAGTGGATGAGTAAGGCCGTTTTTATCTTAAGGAGGTGTTACAGCTCCATGGTGTTCCATCAGCAGTTGTCTCAAATTGAGACCCCCATTTCACTTCTTGGTTTTTGGAAGGCCTTCAAAAGGCCTGGGGGTCTCATATTAAGATGAGTGTGACATACCATCCTCAAACGGATGGCCAAATAGAGCGGGCGAATCCGATTTTGGGGGAAATCCTATGGCCATTTGTTAAAGACTTTGGAGGTTCCTAGGATATCCATTTAGGGTTGGTTGAATTTTTTTTATAATAAAAATTACCAATCCTCGATTCGAATGGCTCCTTTTTAGGTGCCCTATGGTTAGCCTTGTTGATCCCCCCTCTGTTGGGATGAGGTAGGTGAGACCTCACTGTTGGGGCCGAGTATAGTACATGAGACGTATGAGAAGGTCATGTTGATTCGATAGAACACATTGACAACTCAGAGTCACCATAAATCGTATGATAACTGGAGGCATTGAAACCTATATATTTCTATGGGTGATAGGTTATTCTTGAATGTGGCCCCCCGTTTGGGCCATCGTCGATTGGGGAAGCAAGGGAAGTTGACACCGCAGTATGTTTGTCCTTTTGAGATCTTCGAATGTATAGGAAAGGTGGCATATTGGTTGTACTTTCCTTCTTAGTTTACATCCATACATGAAATCATCCTTGTCGCCTAGTTGAATAAATACAACTTGGATCCATCCCATGTACTGAATTGGGAGGTGTTGGATATAGTGCCTGTTTTATTTGTTGTTGAGTGGCCGGTGTGAATAGTGGACATCCATGAAAAGGTTCTTCGGGTGAATTATATTCCATTTTCCAACATTCTTTGGTATCATGGGAATGATAATAATGAGACATGGGAGTGGAATTCAAGGGACATGGAAGAGTACATGTTCCTGTTTTCCGGTCATGCTCCATATAGACTTTTCAGGATGGAATGTTTTCATAGTGGGAAGAATTGACATACACATTTCCTACATTTAAGGAAATTGTTTCTATTTTATTATTTTCCT
The DNA here is from genome assembly GCA_963277665.1 of Viscum album. Taxonomy (NCBI): domain Eukaryota; kingdom Viridiplantae; phylum Streptophyta; class Magnoliopsida; order Santalales; family Viscaceae; genus Viscum; species Viscum album. The sequence continues at coordinate 457,389,997 of OY728139.1, read as the reverse complement.
AACTTTACCCCCTAATATTCCCCTATCCCCCTTTAATTTTAAGGAGTTTTAACAATTTTTAGTGGACAAAAGGGGCACATGGTTTGGGAGCACGGTTTTCTAAACTATGTAGCCTTGTCCAGCTCATTAAAAATTATTTTAATTTCCATTTATTCTCTCCTTGGATTTATCCAAATCACTGCTTTCTTCCCCCATTAAACCATTACTACCATTTCATTCTCCCAAGAACCACAAACACTCCTTGGAACTCAATTTTGAATGGGGATTTGATGGAAAAACATCAAAATTCCTCAAGTAAGTGAATCTCTTCCTTAGTTCTCTCCTTTTTAATGGGGTTTCTTCCCTTATCCTTGAAGTTCCAAATGTATAGAATGTAGGTTTTCTATCTTAGGGTTTGATACTTGGTTTCATGGTTTATTTTTTTTTTGGCTTGATCTATGTCCCTTGTGGTGCAGTTGTGGTGCAGTTGGATTTTCGCACAAAGATTCAAGGGTCTAAACAATTATGGTGGGTAATTCCATGGGTAATCAATGTGATATGAGTTATATTTTTTGAATTTATATTTCTATCCCAATTATCATCCATTATCATTGCTTTTAAATATGGTTTTGGTGACTTTTGTTGAGAAAATGTTTTTTAGGTACTAATTTGTTGTAAAATTGGGTGTTTTACATGTCTATTTAGGTTTTAAAAAATGGGGTTGTTTTATAACTCATGTAATGGGTTAATAGAAATTTATTAGGTGCTTGAAATTATGTTTTTATGAATATGGGTATGCACATGGGGTTCAAAGTGGGATTTTTAAAGAGATTTTGTGTGTAAAACATTGTTATATTTTGTGAAGTTGTCTTGTTGAAATTCTAATGGTTTAATTGAGGGGTGTAAGTGGTGAAATACATATGTAGCTATTGTTTTGTGTTTATTATGTACAGTAATGATTTTTATGTGATAATGAATTTTTTTATCATGATATAATGGTTTGACCACAAAGGGTGAAGCTTGAGTACCAAGGAGGGTGGATATGTACATGTACGCTAGTGATCCGTATGGGTTTTGTCCCAATTTCACTGAGAAAAATGGATAATTACAACACTAAAAAACTATATTGATTATTATTAGGGACTACTAGGTTATGTGTATGTTACATACTAGTGTATCATGCATGAGAACTAATTTTTCTATGGTTACTTTACACTGAGGCACGAGGTATATCGAACCCGAGACTACATAGTACCTAGGGGTGTTCTGGAGATTGGTGCTAATTGAATCTTTGGTATTTATCTTTTTCATATTATTTTTTCTTAGAAAATACATTATCCTACATGTTTTATTGAAATGTGAACACTCATGGAAAATTCCCTTTGAAAACTATTTACATTTAAAAGTTTGATTATTTTGAAATTATTTACACTACTTCTTGTTTATCATAAATGACAGGCTTTTTTTCATGTATTGCTTACCCTATAGAATATCATGGAGGAATCCTATTAGTATTAGGATCAAAACTTACTTACACCCCTTTGTTGTAAATAAACTTGGTTATATTATACACATGTAAAGGAAAGGCTTTGGGTGATGGCGGTTCAGGGTGTTAGTTCCCGTCCATGGTGGTGTGTTGTGGAGATGGCTTAAGGGTGATGAACCCTTGTCATGTGGAGTCTTTGGGGATGTTTTTATACTGTTTTTATACGTATTTGGACCTATTATTATATGTTTAAACTTATGTATTCAGTTATGTATTTTTTATAATCCTTATTTGGTGCAAATTTTTCATATTCGGTTTATCAATTGATTTTGATGTTTTTTGCTTCCATATTCAGGTAAATTGGTTCCAAAAAAATATGATACTTAGGAACATTTATCATCCTATGGGGATAGGTAAATTCCTTAAAGAATTTCCATGATCTGGGTTTGGAACTAGTTATGATGGAGACCAGATTTGGTTCGTGGAAGATGATATTGTTTGTCATGATGATAATAATTGAACGAGAATTAACTTTCTTGAGTCGAACTGCCTCTTCCAACATGGAAAAGAAATAAATAGCGGTCAAGATGAACCTATACTTTGGATATATTTCTGGTGGGTATGGTCCCATGACATTGAGTCCCCAAACCACCAATGGCGAAGAATACATGGTAGTATGAAGAGGATTTGGTGGCTGATCCAAAAAATTTGCGTCGATCTGGAATGCATAGAACCTATTAGAAAACTATATTTTGTCACGAATCATGGTGGGACAAAAATCTTACAATATTTGGATCTAATGAGTGTGTTTCAGCTCTTCCAAATTAGCCTTTTAGGAACTCACAAGAACTTCCTGCATAACCCAAGAAATCTCATCTCCTTGAATGAAATGGTGGAGATTCCCATAGAATTGGCATTTTTAGAGGATCTACACAAGACTCGGACAACTCTGGAGTGTGAAATTCACTATGAACCATCATATTCTCTCACATTTGGCTTCGTATTTTGTGAGATTACTGTGTATTAGATAATCCATAAAGGGAGTCGTCGAGTCTAGGGTCCCTTCCAATGTTGTGGAAGTGGACCTGGAGGTCCATGTGGAGGCATAAATGGTAAGGTGGCATACCAATGGTCTATCATAATCATCCAGAGTGATGGGATAGAAAACTCCACGATGCATCACATGGATAATCAAATCATCCTAGTTAATCTCTATAAGAGATGTGGTGTGGCTGGCCAAGGCATCGACTCAATCATTTCGTGATTGAGGGACTTGAGTAACTTCTGGTAGAGAAAGTAACTAGGCCATCAGCTGTCGAGTACACTCTAACAGAGGTATGAGCTCTGGATTCCTAAAAACATAGTCATCATTGATATACAAGATGATCATCTCAGAGTCCCCTTTTACATTAAAATGGGGAACATCAATCTCGAGGCCTAGCTTGAGAGCAGTTATGAGAGCCTGATACTCTACCTCATTTTTGGTACATCCTTCTTAAAACTGGAATGAATAGGGAAGAACAACTTGTGCATGTGTGATGACAATGATACCTAGGACTAGTCTTTTGAATCTGGAATCATTGAGTATTCTGCAATTAGGGCTTTTGGAAGCACCATCCTTTTTAATTTTCCATCATGGAATGGATTGATACACTGAGATAATTTCCTCATCTGGAAAGTCAAGATTCAGAGACTACCGTACAAGGGATGGATATACGATAAGAAATTATAACAATGTCTATCCCATGATAGACTTATGTGGTATAAACATGATGTATAACTATTTAAGGATCATAGTCCAATGGGCTAGAGGTCCTGCCAATATGAGGTGGTTCATAATGTACTTCAGAAGATTTGTTTGGGACACTAGCTATATCTAATGGTGTTGTAAATAATGTCTCAATTTATAAAAAATGAATCCTAATGAAAGGAAGATCTTCTCAATAGATAAGTATTTGGTCTCTATATCAGGGATTATGTGGTTGAGATAGTATAAAGTTTTCACTATTCCCTCATTTTTCTTCTTGGAGAGAAGGGCACTAAGGGACCGTTCTAGATAAATCACAGAGAGGACAAGTCGATTTCTGGAAACAAGCGGCATTAGAACCAAAGGCTATAGTAGGTACTACTTGGTTTCCTCAAAAATAGTATAATACTCATCCACCCAATGAAAATCAACACCATTCTTCATGATCTTGAAAAATGGATTTCACTTGCATGCCAAATTTGTGGTAAATCAGCGTATTTTGGATCTTTGTCCTTGAAATCCTCAGAGATCCAAAATATTTCTTAGCGGGGACATATAACTGACAGCCTAGATGTTTTTGGGATCGATCTCAATGACTTTGTATCTGACAACGATGCTGAGGAACTTTCTAGAGGTAACCCCAATGGTGCACATCAGGGTGTTTATCTTCAGATGGTGGGATTCGTGGAAGTGGAATATATTATCAAGATCCCAAAAATGTTCATGATGTTGGTGAGATTTAACCACCAAATCATCCACGCAAAATTTCTCAAATGTTCTGATCATCAACTTGAATATGCAGTGCATGGAACGCTGATAGGTGGAAGATAAATTATTTAGACAAAAAGGCATTACCTAGTAGCAGAAAATACCTTGTGGTTACTTGAAGGTGGTAGACTCTTCATCCACAAGAGGTATTTGAATTTAATTATATCTGGATTACCCATCCATGAAGGAGAGAGCCTATAACCTTCTTTTGGCATCAATCAATGGTCTTAATGCATGAAGGGGAAAATCATCCTTTAGACAGTGATGGTTGAGATCTCGGAAGTCAATGAAGACTCTATTAAGTCTGTTCTACTTTCTAAATAGCACAATTCTAGCTAAACATCTGGGGAACTGGACATCCTTGATGAAATTTGCATTGATGAATGTATCATTCTTAGCCTCGACCATGGCACTGTGAGAAGGGTACATCTTTCTGGGAGGTTGTTTGAACCCGTGATGATTTTCTAGGAGACTGAGATGGTGGGAGACAACCTAAAAATGTAGGTCTGGCATCTCATTGTATCTCTCGGAAAATACATCATGATGCTTCTTTAAGAAATCCATGTAACACTATTTCTCTTATGTAGGCACAACTATGCTGATCAGTGTTGGTTTTAGATCCATATCAGTATTGAGGTTCACCTTTACCAATTCATTGACCATAATAGAGACACCCTATTAGAATGTGGGAGGAGAATATTACAAATCAGTTGAATCATTCATGGTGAGAGGATCCTTAGTAGGAGGTAACTCTTATGAATTGGATGATCCTGATGGGACACTGGTCCCAGCTTGAGCGGTACTAGAAATGTCATTGCGAGACTCCTACACTTCTGAAACCATAACAAAGAAAAATTTTGAACCAATTCCATCTGGCCTTCTACACGAGGGTCCACCTTTAATATTATAGAAGAAATAGTGGCCGCCATTTTGAGCTGGTTTATCCCAGCCTAGAAAAATGAGAAATTATGGTGTATTTCTATAACCATGGGGCATCCATCCTGATACCTTATTGGGGTAAGGGTCTCTGGGATTACCAGAGCCTGATTTATTTAAGAATAAGAGGAGAAATCACGATGTTCCATAGACATGGGAATACATATCCCACTCATTCCATAGACAACAAAACATTTCCCTATGGATGGGGTTGTCACCTCTAATTGGTTAATCGGGAAACCATAGGCATCATCCTGGTCCATCCATGGATTGATCGCTACAGTAGCATACTCAACCTCATTAGCCTGAATCTTCTTGTCCTTGCTATTTTTCATAGTCTTCATCTAGGTAGCGGTCCTCGCTAGAGGCAAAGGGAGAAATGTCACCTTGGAGTATGACTACTCGACCATTAATGAATTACATAAAAAATTTGAAATATGAGGAAGCGACTGCCACATGTATGTGAAGCCATGTTCTACCTATTAATGAATTGTATGTAGTGTCATTTGAGACAATCATGAAGTCAGTGCTAGAAATTAAGCTAGTGAACTAGGTTTTTTGGGGTATCGTTCCAACTGGTGTTTTCTCTGTCTTTTAATATGCTTAAATCATTATTTCATAGGGGATATGATCTATTTCAGGCAACCCCATCATGCTGAGTGTCCCATTCGGGTTAATATTGATCAAGATCCTATGTCGATAAGATAGCGATGGACCTCCACCCCATTTAATTGTCTAGTGATGTATAGTGGGAAGATGTTCCCCTACATAAAAAAAACCTTCATCTTCTTCAGTGAAAGAAATGATGGCCTAAATTCCATATACCTGAATATATCTGCATGGAAGGATTATGTGGTTGAAACTTCTGTCTCAAACTATATGGGGCTTCTTAATGCCTCCAAAAAAGATTCACGCATATCTGCTGACATTAAGAGAACCTCGAGGATGTAGTATCTCAAAGAAAAGATGTAAGAATGCTTTAAGAAATCATTTTCAAGTCCAGGAATACACTTGTACTGAGAAGTGGTCACTATGTGGTAAGAGGTATGACATGAACTATTGGTTGAACTAGAGGATTCTAGCTGGTTCTTGGAATGTCCGGCTGCTCACTAGTCAACCCATGTTTATTGACTACCAGCTGATGGTAAGATGACGGAGGTATACCCATAATATAATGTGTCTAATAATAGCTCAATCATGGTGGCTCTTCCCAATCATGTAGTACATGTGGTGGAGGAGGAAAATATGATGAAATAAGTTGAGAAGGTTGCATGTGTTAAGCTCTACATTGGGTCTATTGTTTAGTCTTGATATCACGCTTGGAATTAATAAAAGCTCTGACCACTGAATACTGGTGATTTAAATTCCCACGGCTTCATAAAATCTATAATTGACTAGGGATGTTGGTAGGATATTCCTGGTTCTCTTCATCATCAGGAACATTATATGGGTTTTCCATATTGATAGTGTTGACCGATGCATACCCCTAGTCATCACCTAAAATATACTCCACTATTTAGTGGATTCTGGTGGAAATCCCTATATTTGAGGGAATGAAATCTCTTGGAGTACGTTATGGGTTTGGCATATGCGTAGATCTTTGTTTTCCCCTACGTTTTCGGGGCTTATTCCCCTGGATGGATGATGGATGATGGATGATATATTGATGTAGATATTGTAGCTATAGGTAGAGTAGTGACATCAAATGGATCGATCCAATTTAAATGTGCACAGATAATACCATGGGCACAAGAAACTGCCTCGAAAACCATCTCGTTGACATATTTTTGAGACCCACAGTTAGAAACAAGTTGTCATTCACCCTTGTTGTCATTGTTAGGCTTTATTAAAACATATGCCACTTTTTCCAGGATGGGACCCAATCTAACTATGTTTTCATCGACCAGTTCATGGATCCAATCTTTTAACAAATATCACTTCTTGAGGGTGTTCCCAAGGAGCTAGTGATGGGGGCAGTAATTAGGGAGATCAGTGAGATCTACTTCATTGAGCCTCTTTATTTATGGAAATCACATGACTACCAATTCCATGGGACGTTGTAATTAATAGGTAATGTAATCCTCATTGAATTAGTAGGTTTAGTTCCTCCGATCAAGGAAACGAGCTCTAGGATCCTGGACCTAATGAGGGTTTTGTAGTGCCTGTTGAGGAGGTGGTTATAGATTATCTCACCTAGGTGGTAGTGGAGTGTTATGTGAGGGTGCCTAATGATTAGGAGGTGGGCGCTACTAAGTCAAAGGTAGGACCTGAGGTGGTCAGCCTCAGCAAATATTTGGAGGTGACTCTTCTTGTAACAATTCCAACTACATGGGGGCCTCTATTTCTACTACCCTATCAGTCTCATCCTTGTCAGATCTTCTTGCATGAGCTATTAGAGGAAATTGGTGTGTCTTCTTGGATTTTTTCTAGGCTTCTTCAAAATGTTCAGCATTGTAATAAAAATACTATAATTTACCTATGATGTTCTATGTGATGAGAAAAGAGTCCATTTTAGTCTTCACATTTCTCATGCACAACGTTAGTAGATGTTCCTGGTTTGGAGGTATATCATGGTAATATGAGAGGCCCTTCCTCCTGTGGACAAACTTTTTGACGTGTTCAAATGGCATCTGATTGCACAGGAAGAGGTCGACAATGCTTGTCTTCTAGGTTGTGGAACGAAAATGGTGAGAAACTTCCTATGAATATCCTCCCAATCGGCTATTGGCCCAATGGGTAACTGGTTGTACCAAAAAAATGTGGGGCCTTCCATTGTCTATATGAAACACCTGAGCTTGGAGGCCTCCTGCTGCAATGGAGTTCCCTACACGATTCCACACCTTGAAATAAAGTAGTCCAGATACTACAACAGATCACCCATACAATTAAAGGGGGAGAATATAGGATTTTAAAAATCCAGGGGTTCTATCTTATTTTCCACTCATTCCAAATATGACTTTGCATTTGGTTGGATTTCCACCTATCTATTTTATAGGTCCTTGAAGTTTGTAATAAGTGTCGTAATCAGATCATCTGAATGATAATTATGATCATGATGAGGGTCCCTGACAACCAACACATTGGTTTTTTCAAAAATGTGGTAGTGGGCCTTGAAACTCATAGGGTGACTCACAAAATTACCCAAGGAGCTTGGGGAATAACATTTAGAGTAGCCAGTGGGACTTGTGGAGTGGTCTGCGTAACCTGGTCCATTTCATTAAGATGGTTTTCTCGCAATCCAGGGGGATTGGGTGATGCATATCATGACCTCTTTCCATAAACACTTGCCTATACCCTATAAAGATGGAAAAGGATATCTAGATCACAAAAATGAAACATACCAAGAGGAGGATGTACCAACCCTTTCCTTTATTTCCCTGATTGAGGATTATCGTAATATGACCTGCATTCCACATCGTACTCGGAGAGGAGCTAGTTGAGAATCCTTTTTTTTTCAATGAGTTTCTGGCATAGTGGATATTTGTTAGGATCATCCTCCATCTTATCAACTGAACTATACAGTTTGGGGGGTTTGATGGTCCCAACATTATATTTACCCTTACTGGGGTCTTAACGGAGAGGTAATGACTCATATGGTTCAAAAAACCCAATAAAAGTTCTTTATTGGTGAGTATGGACACCTGCAGGTTCTACTGGGTGTTGTACTACCCCATTGGGTTATTCCTCTTCTTCAGGCCTTATATTAGTGCCCCCTTTTATTTATATCTTTGGAATGACCATGTTCACTATGAAAACACCCATAGGCATATTATCCATATCACTGGGTGTACCAGGATGGGGTTGGATATGAATAAAATGTAGGGTAGTATACTACCCCCAACCATGGATGTAGACATGTGGGGAAGCCTACATAATAAATTTTTTGGAGTACAATGATGTTTTGGATGCATTGTTTCTTGAGGGTCTAAGGATAACTAGGAAACATAAGGTGCAGAGCAACATGACGTTTGGGCTACTCGACCAAGATGCATTGCTAGATAATGTTGTCATAATGTTCCAGAATATTAGTCTATGATAACCACTAAAAATGGAGATTGAACTATATCTACCCTAGGGTTTGGTGGAGGCACATAACCTCATCCTGGGTAAGGGACTCTGAAATGTTGATGTTTTAAGTTGGAATTGGCCTGAACATCGTTGGGAAATGGTCCATTACAAGAAATTCCAAAAACAACATCTCAACTTAGACACGAGATCCAGTCTGGGATTGACCCACTCTCCGACTAGAGGTAGTTTTGGGACTAGAAATAGCACTGAAGCTGATAGTTGTGGTGGTAGACTGGCTGGTGGAGAGTCTGGAACATGAGTTGACAAGTCTATGTATCTTGGGTTGTCTTCCGAATAATTCACTGATTGCATGACCACTTCCCTATAAGGTGGACTAATAACCACTACTTCCCTTGTAGAGGATATGTTCATGATTATTCTCTTCTTCTATTGGTCCATAGAAAAACCCTATCTGATATCTTGTTGAGTTAGAGAATGATCCTTTTGACGATAAAAAGGATTTCACAACCAGAACCTGGAAATGGGCCAAATCTTCCTCCTCTTTTATGTATCTTAGAAGGGATGTTGGGATTTGGTGGACCACACATTCTTGAAGGATGAGGCTGATATGCCTGGTTCCTTCCCCAAGCCCTAACCTAGGGGATCAGGGTTAAGGTTCCATTATCGAATTGCACTGCAGTTCTAAATCTTTAAAGCGAACATGTTTGATTGTGGTTCGATGGCTCCCAGGATTCTTCCTCTATTGAAGAAGACCCACCCTCCTGACAGAGATATTTTTTGGGGTAGGGTATATATTTTGTATGGGTAGTAAATATTCTTGTGTCAGGCCTGGAGTGGGGAGGATGTCCACTTGGACAAACTGTGATGTGAGGAGCACACGGGTGAATGTGAAATGGAACATGGGGAGGACCTCCATGATTGAGGGTGCTATAGTGGGGAAGGCCTCCACTAGAGCTGGAATTCACATGGGCCAGGCCTCAATGGTGGTCATCCATAACATAGAGAGGACCTTCAGGTTGATTGGATCTGGTAGTTGTGGTTTGAGGAGGGCATTCATACAGACTGTAATTTATATGGGAATGACCCCCATAACGATCGTCGATGAAGTGGGGAGGGCCTCCACTAGAGTTGGTGAGAACACAGGGAGGACCTAAATGCATGTAAGCTATTGGGAAATGTAGATTATCAGATTGATAACCTAGTAGGTAGGGGAATTAATCATACCTAAGTCTAGGGGAACAGGGAGGACCTTTTTGTTGAACATAAACACGATGGGGAGGTCCTCCTCCTGGACAGATGATGGTGGCATAGGGAGGACCTCCATGCTGGATGTGAGAGCAAGGGGGACCAGCACTTTATCAGATGATGGTATGTGGATGACCTCCATACTAGATTTCATCATCATAGACCGGACCGTGACAACTTCTTCTTTCACTAGTGACCTGGGAGGTTAACTAAACCTGCTTGTGAGGTGGTTGGTACCTTACACTGGACTAAGAATGGAAGTATCTGTACTCTAGTACAAGGAAGGTTCCCTACTCAGGGACAACAGTAGGAGGCCAATATTATGCACTAGTAGTGGATCTAGCTATTGGAGCCTTAAAAAATGATACCCCTGGTAGGGGTTTTCTGGATATTTTACCCAACATTGATGTAGGGTCAGCCAAACAAGTGTCGGTTGTGAAAGGGTATGGACTACCTACTACTCAGTCAATAAGAATGGCTGTAAATATTGACGCAATCGGGTGGGATCCCTCCTCAGTGTCTCCCTGAATAAATTCCTATATAGATAGACTCATATATCCCTTAATTCATCCTCCTAATGGAGGTAATCATAAGGGTGATCCAGGGATAAGCTCCTAAATCTCTTAAAAGTCGGAGTGGGGAGCAGCAGGTCCCTACGTAGCCCTTGGGGATGGCGGCGCTCATAGGGCATTGAAGCCTCTAGGTCTTGATGGGCCATGTCCCATATTAGGATAACACCCTCTTATTCATATCATTGGACAATTGTATTGATCAAACTCCATTGAATTAATTAATTAGTTGATATGGGGCCTCGGCACCCGATAGTTGTGGTCATGGATGTTTCCGTAGAAGAGATGGAGTCATGCGGGACTACCATGTTTCCATTTCCCCTACCCCTATGTCCATAGGTAGGATATCATTAGTTTGATATGGATATTTCTTGGGTCATGCAAATTAGGAAAATTCATACATTAATTAAGGAAAGAGGAAAGAAATGCCCAATTCTCCAGTGACATTCAATCTTCTATGGCTTCATAGAAATATCCACACTAACAACATCGCATACCATGATTCCCAAAGATCAACTACCCCAAATCCTGGTGAGTTTCATGTTAGGGCCACGATTATCTTTGCGATACCAGGAATAAGATAGCTAGATTTGGTGACATGCTTATCTGCAGATATCTCAAATTCTACTAATGTCCATATTGAGGAGTATAAATTCACATTGTGTTAACTATTTCCATTTTCTGATGCTTTCTTTTGGGTGCGTGCATCCATTTTTTGGGGATGATGTGTGGTTTTTTGTTTCCCCTCATTCCCGCATTCAAAAGGCGTGAAAAATTCATAAATTCTTTAGAGATTTTTTCTCCTAGATAGAAATGGATTGATGGGATTTTGGCCTCTCCTTCCACGGATTCTTCCTCAGAATTCATCATATAGTGTGAGTCTCACTTAAAGATTAATACTTTGTTCATGTAACTCTTCCTGGTTCCTTATCTTTGTGGATATTGGTTACATACACTACTTCTATCAGTACATTCGATGGAATCAAGCCCAGGAAGCAACCTTCAGTAAGGGAGTAGTCATGTTGGGAATCGTTGGCATTTCTAGACACTAATACACCGATACATCAAGATTTAATCCACTTATTATAGGGCTTCTCGAGGGTGTGGATTCCCAGGGAACCCCAATTTGATGTGGGGAATTATATGTCAGAGGTATTTCTTTGAGGTTTTCCTTTTCCATGCATGTTTAGCACTCATTATTCTAAAAGTTTGACATCTAGAGGAGATATATCGGACTAATCGTAACACTATTGGGAGTGGATCAAATTGGTATATCCCTAGGAGGGTACACATGGGAGGTTTACTAGATGTTTGGATCATGACGCTCACTAAGGATATATCCAAGGTTGTGTGTCCCATAGAGAGAAGATTTCACAATGTGAAGGCTGATCTAAAAACCTCCAATGGTGGGTCAAAGGATGATTAGGTCCCAAAAAAGGGGACACCAAGGATTATCATTGGATTGGATTGAACCTTGTGAAATCTTCCTACATTACCTATATAGAATATAGGGTTAAAAATACACATAGTTCAAGATAGATAATCATAGGATCAGGGTGTATTCAATGGGAAACAACCCGAAGAAATGACGGGGATTACACGTGGTTAGTGGACTGGGTGCTACAAAGGAGAAATCAGATGAATGGTCCTAATAGCTGCTTAGCTGCCCAAATTGATGGCATGATTTCACTGAAATGTGGTGGCCTGGCTAGAATCAAGATGAATATGGATTGTGTGTTGAATGATGGAATTATTGGGGATGAAACCAAGGACTGGTGTGAAGGTTAAAGTATTGGGATTGAACCATGAAGTGGTCTCATATGTATCCACATAGTAGGTAATCAAAGTCTACATAGTTTTGTAAATTGTTCTATGAGTCACCTGAGGAGGAGGCTCGTGACAATGAATGCTTGTATGGGACCTAAAGGGATTGGAATCAATAACTTAATACATGATCTTTTGAAACACGATGGATTAGGGTGGAGAGTAGGATGGGACATGGGTGGTGGTCCTGAACATTTGGAAGGCCTCCAACATATCACAATGTAAGGGAATCAAAATTCATCTAGTTTAGGAAGGGTCATGGAATCAGATCGTACACAAAGGACAACAAACCCATGACATGATAGGGTGTTTTAATGGTTAGTAGCCCATTGTAATTTCAAAACTCTTGGTTGGAGGATTATAGGATATGTATAGGTCTTAGGCATGGTTAGCTACCTAGGAATTGATCTCACGCCACTAAAGGGTGGACCAAGGATATGGGTCCCAATAAAGGGGACGCCGAAGTTTACCAGTGTTTGGGTTTGAACCTCAGGGAGGCTTAATACGTAGAATGTATTAGGACAGAATGATAAAACACACATAGTTCAGAGATACAGTTTTACATCATGTGGGATGAGAGGTTTATATAGTTTATCATCATGTTGGATGAATAGTGAACTGACATGAAATGGTTGAGACAGAGGGCTAATGGGCTTGAGCCTCAGAGAGGCTTCCAGAATATCATTCATGGAAAGATAAAATATCAAATTCTATATAGTTTGTTTAGGAGGGTCATGGGGATTACTCACTAAGGAATCACAATGTGTATGGCACGGTCGATTCTTACTCAAACCCCACATGAGTCATGCTCAGTGTGAGAAACAGGAGACAATGAAGAAATGAAGATCGCATCATGAAATGTGAATCCATGAGTAATTTAGTGGGGCTTACACATGATTAGAAGGCCAAATATAATACAAGGGATTACTCCAAGTGGGATGACCAAGTAGGGGTCTAGATGTATGGGGAGGATATAGCCACTGTATATGTAACAAACTATCATGTTTAGTCAGGGCTTACGCAAATACTGCCCGAGGTGCACCTGGTGACAATGCTCAGAGGGAGAGGGAAGTGAGAAGGAGTTGTTGACCATCTCCTTCATGGTCCTCTCATGGATTTTCACTTATGTGGTGATCAAATTTTAACATCATGTGTTGTGGACATGGATTCTTGGTAGTTTAATGGCATACAACTCCAACAGTGATGATTCACTCCCCACCCCTGGGACATACATAACTTCTACCAATTTAATCTTGTGTGGAGAAAAGGAAAAATTTATTCCATGTGGTAATGGGGTTGTGGAGTGATCCATAGGGGCATCCACATTAGTGAGGATATGTGAAGAAGAAATAGTTGTTATCTAGCTTATGTGAATAAAAATGAGGCAAATCAAAGAAACATGAGGCAACACCCAATGAACTTTAAAATAACTTCATACAAGTATGGAGTGTCACACATGAGAAGAGTTTGTAAATCAAGAGGCCTCATAGAGAGGGGCTTCGCAAAGCTCAAGGGCTCGGAGAGTACAAATACACACATAGCACGTGGATGTGCAGATCTCCTGGGTTCAGAAATAATATGGGCTCACTGAGCACCTGGCTTTATAGAGCTCTTGGGATTGCTAAGAACATGGATTCGCAAAGCTCATGAGATCACAGAGCATAGGGTCTCATAGAGAACATAGGCTCACAGAGTACATGGATTTACAGAGATCTTGTTCTCACCTAACACATGGGCTGTCAGAGCACATGGATTCATAGAGATAACGATCTCACAGAGAACATGTATTCCCATAGCTCATGGTCTCACTGAGCACAGGGGCTCGTAGAGCACTAGGTCTCATAGAGGATATGGCTTCTAAGGAGTAGAACATTGAAACTCCTAGTTTCCCACACTAATCATGGAGTATAAATGTTTTTTGAGGGTTTTTCATGAATCTTGGGTGCTTTGTAATGTATTGAGTACCCAAAAGGGTCTCCTTCCTTTGTGATGGACAATAGGCTATGCAAAGGGAATCTCTTATTGAAATAAGGGTTGATCGAAGAAAAGGAAAAAAGTGGATTGAAATGCTTAACTACCTCATATGGATCATTTTTCTGGTCGGGTTTCAGAGAAAAACATTTTGCGATTTTGTGAATTTGAAATATGAACGGTCTAGGTCCTGGACCTCTAGAATGGGGGGGATAGATTTTTATATGCACCAAGGGGGAACAATGTGCTGAAGGAGAACCACAAAGTAACATCCACACTCTCATTAGTGGAAGAATTATTCAGATTTCTAGAGTTATGAAGTTTACTGTCGTCCCCTACATAGAACATAGGCTTCCTCTATTTCTTCTACAGTAATTGCAAAGGCTTTGGTCAAATTCTAAGGGCTCAAAGATTTGATCTTCCTTCCCTCCATGGAATAGAGACTTCTATCATGTTCATCGTAGCTATGAAGTCGGCCATCACTTTTCTCTGTAACAAGAAAAGATATTACCTCAGCTTTGTAATGGTAGTGGTGTTGAAAGGCTTTGTGAGGGTCCATCACAAAGAATCCCCTTTGGAACCATTTAATATCCTTTTCTTATTTTTCCAAAGTCACATATTTCGGAACCAACAAATAGAAATTTTGAAAATCTTATCCTGCACATGAAATATTGTGATATCAAACCATGAGATAACTCATGAATGTTTATAAGAATCAATGAATGTAATCCCAAAATTAATAACATAATACATGAGATTTATTGGCATACACATAATCATTAAAACCCATTTAATATTATTCATGAATAACTACCAAGACCATCAATGCAGACAAAGTCCATTACTGAACAAGGTTTAATTTTTTTTCCATCCTTGTATTACCAAACATTATTTACTTTCCATTATAGTAATTTCTATATCATGAGATAAAAATAGTTGCCCAATGAAATTGAGAGATTTATAGGTCCCACCCATCTCATAATTAAATCATTCTAATGTGTTCCACAAACACATAAATCGTTCATCATAGCATAACCTAAGGAATAAAATGTGTTTCATAAATACCATTCCATCAGAACATAATTTCTATAAAAAAAATGTATTTCATAAATATAATTCCTTCATAAGAACAATAAAATCACATTAATAATAGGTATAGAAACATATCCCTATTTTAATAATTCCATCTTAGATGGAAAATAGTTTTTTTTAAAACACATGAAATTAATTCTTGATGAAAATATCCTTTCTTCTTCAAAAATGTTTTCTTTTCTCAAAATTCTACAAAATATTAAAATAAAATAATTTCATTGAAAATTACCATGGAAATTGAAAGGGACGGTTAGGGAAATATGGTTTCATGAAACTTTATATATTCATTCATTTTGTATAAGTAAACAAATAGCATTCTCTTACATTTTCTGGTAAAGTCAAAAAGTACATTGTATATAAAATGAAAAAAGATTCCTTCCATAATATTTAATAATAATTCAACAATGGGTAAAATTGAATTTAAAAATTTTAGAAAAATATATAAAATATTAAATATTTATGGAACATGGATGTGGATGACACATATACCCCAATAAATACTTATGAATAAAAAATCTCTGAGAATAATAAGATTGCCAAATTATCCATTACCTTAGGTCCGATATCCTTAATATATATCTGATCATCTTTTATGGTGATTTAAATATTGTTATTGTATTATTCTAGATTATAATCATTATTAAGATACAATATATGATCATATTATTATTCATTTATTAGTAACAATTCATTCTTACTTGTTATTTTTGTATTAACTGCTTTATGTTCTTATTCATATTTTGTCAGATATGTTCATATTCATCTTCATAGGCTATAGTTAAATAATTTTTATAATTATATTAGTATAATATATATCATATATATTCAATCCATTCATTTATATAATCATGTTTAAATGATGATCATGTATAATGAATCGCATCGCATCGTGGAGACGGTAGGCGTATGTACACACGAGCGATGATATCATTCTAATAATTGATGAATGGTGTTGAAGTGAATGGTGAATAATATTCCAGAATCTGTATCATTTTATAATAATCATATATAGTTATTAATTCTATAATTATACCCATCCGATTAAGGTGTTGGTGAATAACAGATTACACCATGGTGTGTTGACTGTAATTTGTATGTACGAATGCGTGGTGATTTCATTTTTAGTGGGATGGATAGAAGGTAGAATATGTTTTTTCATAATTATAATAATATATAATTATATTAGAGATATTTATGTCATTTATTTACAATTAAATAACTAATTAATAGGAAGTATAAGAAGAAATATGTTTGGAAGAATTGGTAGAAGAGATTACCTCTTCCCCGACATGTTTCTTCTAAATCTATTGTTAGGGAACTAGATTTATTCATTGAAGAAAAAAAAGAACTCAATGAATGAAAATAGTGATGTTAATAATTAAAACATTTAGAGCGTGTGTAACGACCCGATAATTCTTGTTTCGTGTAATGATATGTTTCCCTTGAATTGAACCATCTTTCTATAAAAAGAAAATGAAAATAAATGAAAACCCGTAGCAACAAGCATGAATGGAATACTCCTTTATTAAGAAACACCTTGACGTTTACAACTTCCCACGATCAAACATCACTAACCAAAGATCCCAACCAAGAACCCAATTACAACGACGGGAAGACTGCTTAGAACTACGAGGAGCCCGAGAATGCGGTAGGGATTCCGAACATCCATCATAAGGAACATAAGTATGGCTGACGCCACAGCGACCGTGCTCAACACCAAGGGGATCACACGAACCATCTTCCGTTCTTCTTCGGTCACTTGGAGTAAGGGACACCCTAGACCAAACCCTTTTATAAGCACCAAAGATGACCGTTGGACCTCAAACGGCCACAAATCTGACCGTTGGACCTCAAACGGCCATAAATCCGACCGTTGGTTCCCAAAGAATCCAATGATCATTTTGACCGTTGGAAAGAAAATGATCCGAATGATAAATGTGTAGTTTGGATTTAATATTGTAAAATGACCTCAACGTTAATTATCCTTTGTTTTCCAAAATAAGAATTTTATTTTATATTTGAAATGGAGAAAAATTAATATTATTGTCTTCTTCCACTATACATTTTGATTTGAACAATTAAAATTTTGTTTTTCTAGTTATATCAAACCTGTTAGATTTCTTTTACGAGTTATATATTCATTTTTTCATCAAAATAGATACATTATTTCTCGTATGATTTAACCTTTATTAACTATTTTGGAAACCATGTCAAATTATGGTTCCTTTTCCTTACGTGTTTTGTGGTGTTAAAACACACTTTGATGTGAGATATAATATTGTTGCATTAAATGATATTAATTAATTCAGAAAATTAAGATAGTTAACTAGAAAGGGACATTAAAATATATATATATATACTTGTGTTATGGTTTTATTACTCAATGTTCTTAATATTTGATTTTCATAATGAAATATTATGTAGTTAATAATTAATAATTGATAATAATGACAATATAATATTAATTAGTGATGTTTTAAATCTATGTATATATATATAATAAAACGTTTTGATTAAATCAATAAACAAATGACTTTTATGAAAATAATGAATGTTAATTTAATATTTGTGTTTAATAATGTTGTGTTAAATTAATAATAATATTATTAATAAAGCGATTTCTTTTTTTTTTGAAAAACCTGTAGAAACCCGTGTATAAGCCGCGGAGGATTTTCCAGCCGTCTGATCCGCTCCCCCTCTGATCTCGGTCGTCAATTCCTTTTAATGCCGCGACAGCTCCCAGCCCTCCGATCGACTGGCATTTAATCACGGCCATCCATTCCTTTTCGCGTTTTCTTCTCCGCTTCTTCTTCTTCCCCGCGTCTTTCTCTTCTTCTTCTTTCCGTCGCTGTACCAGTAGCTTTGGGATCCGTTTTTCTCCCCTAGGCCGGCGAGTGGACCCGAGCCTCTCCTTCCTTTCCACAAGTCGACGCGGACATCTCGCCTCGGCCGAAGACTCCCTGAAGTCTTCCTCATCTTCTTCTCCTTCTTCGTTTTTTTTAAGACCCCCTGTTGCACTGAGGATCGAGGGATCGGATCCTGATCTCTCCGACCTTTAGGCGACGCTGACACAGCTTCGGCCTTCCTCCTCCACGTAGAATAGGTAAGGGTCGTTTGTTTTTTTTTCAGTTTGTGAAAATTCCAGACTTTGCATATGGTTAAATACACGTTTATACTAGTTATATATATATACATGTTCTTTGTTTATACCTTCGACTCCTGGATTCCGCAGTTTCACCTTCCTCCTCCTTCTCGTTGAGCAGGTAAGGGAGAAGGTTTTGCTGTTTTTTTCTTTTTCTGTTACAGTTTCGGTTTTGTATATATATATACACATATATATGCGTTGTGTGTATGTGAACCCATCCTATGGTTTTGCACCCGATTCCTCGTCACCCTCCTCTCCTCCCCCTCACCGAGCTAAGGTAAGGGAGAGGTTTTGTCGTGGTTTCCGTTTGAGTTTCCTTTTTATATATATGTATATATATATGTGTGTGTTATGTATATAGATATATATACATCCTATGGTTATGCACTTGTTTTGCACTTTTTGTATCGCCTTACTTCCCCTCCTCTCCGTTCTGGTAAGGGTCAGATCATGTTTTTAAAAATTTTCTTTAAACTTTGGTTTTCATAATATAAAAATATATTCAGGTTATATATATATATCAGTATATATCTTATATGTTTATACCCCCGGTTCCTCATGCCTCATCTTTTCCTCCTCTCCAAGCAAGGAAAGATCTCGGTTGTAAATTTTGGTTGGGTTTTTCTTTTACAAAAATCGGTTGTTATATAAATATGTACATACTCATATATACTTGATATATCAATATATACTTTCAATCGCACATATTATAGGATGTTAAGCAGTATTTTCTAAATGTTTATACCCCATGATTTTTCTTTCCTACTATAAAATGGATATTTTAAGTAAATGGGTGAATAGGTAAAATTGTGCAAGTGAATGATGTATATTATTGTGGTATATACATACACGTATGTGTATATACCTCAATATGAATTTAGAGAACATGTTTACAATTTTTTTATAAAGCAGTACGAGATTAGTTGGACTTCAAATTCATTTGTGAAATTGAGAATTTTCATTTATCACTGCTTTAGATAATTAGGATTTTTCTTAGAATGGATAGTACGGACTTCTTGAATTCTCTATAAATGCATTCATGTATTAATAGATAGGTACTCACGTTTATTTAAAATGATAATAGAAGGGTTTTACACAATTATATATATGATTTTTTTAAGATGGATTTGATTATACACTTTGTAACCTCAACTGCCTACGTTAAACACTTTTGATATCCATTTATCATCATAAGTGTAAGTTGTGAACAACCCTTCTTTAATTGGGTATTATGATGTTATGTAATGTTAAGTGTTATGGTTATTTTCTTGAAAATCCAATTTTCTTTTAATGTTAAGATAACTGGTTATGTGCTTGATGTTTTAGTATGCATGTCATAATGTTTTTCATGATAGAACTGTTTTCATGTTATGAACACATATGTGAAAAAAAAGGATTCAATTATGAATGTATGAAATCCTATGTACGACCATGTCTAAGTATGAGAGGGAAGTATTGGACTTACATGTTATGGACGGGTGCGCCCGGAATTATACAGTGCTCCAATGCATTGGGTAAAGGATGAGTCTCATGAGACGTTATGTGCTACAGTCTTCGCGGTTAGCCTCGGCTTGTGCTGCTATGGAAACGGGGTTGGCGGTTAGCCTTGACCCGTATTAAGTTATGTTTTATGGTCTTGACGCAAGGTCTTGACAAAGTCCGGCATTATACTTTCCCTCCACATATGAAGATTAATGGTGAACCAGGGGATAG
Source organism: Viscum album (assembly GCA_963277665.1). Taxonomy (NCBI): domain Eukaryota; kingdom Viridiplantae; phylum Streptophyta; class Magnoliopsida; order Santalales; family Viscaceae; genus Viscum; species Viscum album. The sequence continues at coordinate 457,369,493 of OY728139.1, read as the reverse complement.
TTCAACTAACAGGACATCCCTAAGTGGGTAAATTCCCTTAGACTATGAGAAACGAAACATGTGATAAGAACTGAAAAACATGTGTTTAATATCATAAGAACTTTACGTGCCATGTTTAATGTTATGAATGACTTCTCTGCTTACAGACTTTTAGAACTGCTGCTTTTTGGTTGTGAAATTATGCACATGCTTGTTCCAAAGAAAATTCAATGTCTTGTTTAATGTAATGTTTTATCTTTTTCTAAAATGTCTGCCTTGTAAGGCTCCCATGATCATGAAACCGTACTTAATGTGACAAGAACTGTTTTCATATGGTAAACTGTTAAATGAACTGCATTCTTCTCACAAACCATGATATGCATGTTTTCCTACCTAGCCATAGAAATTACCTTGGAATTAAAGTAACCTTGTTTTAACTTTATGTATTGCTTACTCTGTTTATATTGCTCACTCTGACCATGTTTACATTAAAGCTTATTTCAAGTACGTGCTTCTTTGTGCAAATGGTTTTCAAACACAGATGGATTTCATGTTTTAAGAAATGACAATGTTTTTTTAGTAAAGTACGAATTATTCTTTTCAAAAGGACTTAAGAAAGGACTTCCATAAAATGTTTTAAAACCCCTTACTGAGAATTTTTCGCTCACCCTACGTTTTGTTTAAAATTTTCAGGTGAGTCAGTGCATAAAAATGTTCAGAGCAGCTGGTTTCCCAGAACCCTGAGCCTCTCGATCTTCTGTAATGTGAGACATGATATAATATTTGTAAAATTAATGTTTTGTAATGTGGTTGCATCATGTCTCATAAGGCTCCCGGGAATCGAGGTCGTTACAGTTGGTATCAGAGGATGGGTTCAGGAAACTCTGGAAAACCAGGTGACATCAATATACTTCTAAGACTAACTAAGTAAAAATACTTTTCATATGGCTGATTTACCTACTGACCTTTTGTCTCTTCCCACCGAGGCTCTAGAGAACATTATATCTCTAGTTAGCCGTGAAAACTTCCTGAACTATGATCACATTCGCATGACGTGTAAGCACCTATACGATGTGTCGAACTCATCTAGGGTTCTTAGTCTCCACCGGGGAATGGGGATGGATTATCTCCTAATGATGATGACCCAGTTTCCCTCGTATGCACGTCGAGGAAGGTATCACGAAGGACTCTTCCGAGTGTTTACTGCGGGCGAGGAGTTTGGCACAATGCTAGATAACCCTTTCCAAGAAGCTGCTGCTGCCGGAGATCTTCGAGCGGCTTATCTGTGCCAGGTCCTGCACTATGGCTTCTGGGGCCAGTTAATGGACTTCAGAGCATTGGAAAATGAGTCCACATGAGTGTATCTTAGGCAAGAAGTGTACACCGACGTTTCCCAACTCCATACCCCTCACGCGAAACTCAAGAGGCGTTATAAATGTCCTCATGACTTTAGTCCTGTATGTTCATCTTGTGTATGGTTTGTGGAGTTAGAGAGTTTCGCCTCTCTTTGTAGTGTCCGTCTGGAAAACTCAGACTTTAATGTGTAAACTTTCTTAATTAAAAAAGTTTATGATCTCGTTTTTTTTCTTAGTGTTGTTAAGTGACCTCTCTTGTTTACCTTTTCTTCCAGATGGCAGGTCAGATGAACCTCTCGTCTCTACCTGACGAATTAGTAGAGGTTATCTTGATCAGAACTTGTATGGAGGACTTTCCCTCTTTTCTCCACTTACGAAGGTCCTGTCAACGTCTTCTGGACATAGAGAATAGACCAGAAATTCTCCGCGCATGTCAGGAAAATAAACATGTGATTCACCTCCTTGCCACCACCCAGCTCCCCTACTATAGGAGAAGGGGGAGATACCATGAAGGGATTTTTCAGTGTTTCTCTATGGCATGGAATTTCTCCGCCAGAGCTTGCTTTCTCATAGTAGCTCAGGATGGACACCTCAGAGCCGCCTACATGTTTCAGATCCTGAACTTCAGCCTTCTCAATCGCGTCGTACCCCTCGACTATCTCGAGCGTGACGAAGTTCGAAGGGTTACTAGGGGATTCGTCCGCTCGGACATCTCAGAGCTGTTTATTGCACAGGCCTCCCTGTGGAAGCCTATGTGTAGTGCCCATGAGCAGGAGTACAATTCTTATTGCTCAAAGTGTATCTGGGTCAGGGAAACAACGGAGATGTGTACCAGTTTAGGGGTTCCGTTAACCGAGCCAGGCCTTCGGTTTTGGTAATGTTGTGCAACCAAGGTCTTTTTCTTGTCTTTCTATGAATAGAATTGCGAGGACGCAATTCTTTGAAGGGGGAGATGATGTAACGACCCGAGAATTCTTGTTTCGGGTAATGATATGTTTCCCTTGAATTGGACCATCTTTCTATAAAAAGAAAATGAAAATAAATGAAAACCCGTAGCAACAAGCATGAATGGAATACTCCCTTATTAAGAAACACCTTGACGTTTACAACTTCCCACGATCAAACATCACTAACCAAAGATCCCAACCAAGAACCCAATTACAATGACGGGAAGACTGCTTAGAACTACGAGGAGCCCGAGAATGCGGTAGGGATTCTGAACATCCATCATAAGGAACATAAGTATGGATGACGCCACCGCGACCGTGCTCAACACCAAGGGGATCACACGAACCATCTTCTGTTCTTCTTCGGTCACTTGGAGTAAGGGACACCCTAGACCAAACCCTTTTATAAGCACCAAAGATGACCGTTGGACCTCAAACGGCCACAAATCTGACCGTTGGACCTCAAACGGCCATAAATCTGACCGTTGGTTCCCAAAGAATCCAATGATCATTTTGACCGTTGGAAAGAAAATGATCCGAATGATAAATGTGTAGTTTGGATTTAATATTGTAAAATGACCTCAACGTTAATTATCCTTTGTTTTCCAAAATAAGAATTTTATTTTATGTTTGAAATGGAGAAAAATTAATATTATTGTCTTCTTCCACTATACATTTTGATTTGAACAATTAAACTTTTGTTTTTCTAGTTATATCAAACCTGTTGGATTTCTTTTATGAGTTATATATTCATTTTTGCATCAAAATAGATACATTATTTCTCGTATGATTTAACCTTTATTAACTATTTTGGAAACCATGTCAAATTATGGTTCCTTTTCCTTACATGTTTTGTGGTGTTAAAACACACTTTGATGTGAGATAAAATATTGTTGCATTAAATGATATTAATTAATTCAGAAAATTAAGATAGTTAACTAGAAAGGGACATTAAAAAATATATATATATACTTGTGTTATGTTTTTATTACTCAATGTTCTTAATATTTGATTTTCATAATGAAATATTATGTAGTTAATAATTAAGAATTGATAATAATGACAATATAATATTAATTAGTGATGTTTTAAATCTATGTATATATATATAATAAAACGTTTTGATTAAATCAATAAACAAATGACTTTTATGAAAATAATGAATGTTAATTTAATATTTGTGTTTAATAATGTAGTGTTAAATTAATAATAATATTATTAATAAAGCGATTTCTTTTTTTTTTGAAAAACCTGTAGAAACCCGTGTATAAGCCGCGGAGGATTTTCCCGCCGTCTGATCCGCTCCCCCTCTGATCTCAGCCGTCAATTCCTTTTAATGTCGCGACAGCTCCCAGCCCTCTGATCGACCGGCATTTAATCACGGTCGTCCATTCCTTTTCACGTTTTCTTCTCCGCTTCTTCTTCTTCCCCACGTCTTTCTCTTCTTCTTCTTTCCGTCGCTGTACCAATAGCTTTGGGATCCGTTTTTCTCCCCTAGGCCGGCGAGTGGACCCGAGCCTCTCCTTCCTTTCCACAAGTCGATGCGGACATCTCGCATCGGCCGAAGACTCCCCGAAGTCTTCCTCATCTTCTTCTCCTTTTTCGTTTTTTTAAGACCCCCTGTTGCACCGAGGATTGAGGGATCAGCTCCTGATCTCTCCGACCTTCAGGCGACGCTGACACAGCTCCGGCCTTCCTCCTCCTCGTAGAACAGGTAAGGGTCGTTTGTTTTTTTTCAGTTTGTGAAAATTCTGGACTTTGCATATGGTTAAATACACGTTTATACTAGTTATATATATATACATGTTCTTTGTTTATACCTTCGGCTCCTGGATTCCACAGTTGCACCTTCCTCCTCCTTCTCATCGAGCAGGTAAGGGAGAAGGTTTTGCTGTTTTTTTCTTTTTCTGTTACAGTTTCGGTTTTGTATATATATATACACATATATATGCGTTGTGTGTATGTGAACCCATCCTATGGTTTTGCACCCGATTCCTCGTCTCCCTCCTCTCCTCCCCCTCGTCGAGCTAAGGTAAGGGAGAGGTTTTGTCGTGGTTTCCGTTTGAGTTTCCTTTTTATATATATACATATATATATATATATATGTGTGTTATGTATATAGATATATATATATCCTATGGTTATGCACTTGTTTTTCACTTGTTGTATCGCCTTACTTCCCCTCCTCTCCGTTCTGGTAAGGGTCGGATCATGTTTTTAAAAATTTGCTTTAAACTTTGGTTTTCATAATATAAAAATATATTCGGGTTATATATATATATCAGTATATATCTTATATGTTTATACCCCCAGTTCCTCATGCCTCATCTTTTCCTCCTCTCCAAGCAAGGAAAGATCTCGGTTGTAAATTTTGGTTGAGTTTTTCTTTTACAAAAATCGGTTGTTATATAAATATGTACATACTCATATATACTTGATATATCAATATATACTTTCAATCGCACATATTATAGGATGTTCAACAGTATTTTCTAAATGTTTATACCCCATGATTTTTCTTTCCTACTATAAAATGGATATTTTAAGTAAATGGGTGAATAGGTAAAATTGTGCAAGTGAATGATGTATATTATTGTGGTATATACATACATGTATGTGTATATACCTCAATATGAATTTAGAGAAAATGTTTACAATTTTTTTATAAAGCAGTACGAGATTAGTTGGACTTCAAATTCATTTGTGAAATTGAGAATTTTCATTTATCACTGCTTTAGATAATTAGGATTTTTCTTAGAATGGATAGTACGGACTTCTTGAATTCTCTATAAATGCATTCATGTATTAATATATAGGTACTCACGTTTATTTAAAATGATAATGGAAGGGTTTTACACAATTATATATATGATTTTTTTTAAGATGGATTTGATTATACACTTTATAACCTCAACTGCCTACGTTAAACACTTTTGATATCCATTTATCATCATAAGTGTAAGTTGTGAACAACCCTTATTTAATTGGGTATTATGATGTTATGTAATGTTAAGTGTTATGGTTATTTTCTTGAAAATCCAATTTTCTTTTAATGTTAAGATAACTGGTTATGTGCTTGATGTTTTAGTATGCATGTCACAATGTTTTTCATGATAGAACTGTTTTCATGTTATGAACACATATGTGAAAAAAGGATTCAATTATGAATGTATGAAATCCTATGTACGACCATGTCTAAGTATGAGAGGGAAGTATTGGACTTACATGTTATGGACGGGTGCGCCCGGAATTATACAGCGCTCCAATGCATTGGGTAAAGGATGAGTCTCATGAGACGTTATGTGCTACAGTCTTGGCGGTTAGCCTCGGCTTGTGCTGCTATGGAAACGGGGTTGGCGGTTATCCTTGACCCGTATTAAGTTATGTTTTACGGTCTTGACGCAAGGTCTTGACAAAGTCCTGCATTATACTTTCCCTCCACATATGAAGATTAATGGTGAACCAGGGGATAGTTCAACTAACATGACATCCCTAAGTGGGTAAATTCCCTTAGACTATGAGAAAGGAAACATGTGTTAAGAACTGAAAAACATGTGTTTAATATCATAAGAACTTTACGTGCCTTTTTTGATGTTATGAATGACTTCTCTGCTTACAGACTTTTAGAACTGCTGCTTTTTGGTTGTGAAATTATGCACATGCTGGTTCCAAAGAAAATTCAATGTCTTGTTTAATGTAATGTTTTATCTTTTTCTAAAATGTCTGCCTTGTAAGGCTCCCATGATCATGAAACCGTACTTAATGTGACAAGAACTGTTTTCATATGGTAAACTGTTAAATGAACTACATTCTTCTCACGAACCATGATATGCATGTTTTCCTACCTAGCCATAGAAATTACCTTGGAATTAAAGTAACCTTGTTTTAACTTTATGTATTGCTTACTCTGTTTATATTGCGCACTCTGACCATGTTTACATTAAAGCTTATTTCAAGTACGTGCTTCTTTGTGCAAATGGTTTTCAAACACAGATGGATTTCATGTTTTAAGAAATGACAATGTTTTGTTTTAGAAAAGTACGATTTATTCTTTTCAAAAGGACTTAAGAATGGACTTCCATAAAATGTTTTAAAACCCCTTACTGGGAATTTTTCGCTCACCCTACGTTTTGTTTAAAATTTTCAAGTGAGTCAGTGCATAAAAATGTTCAGAGCAGCTGGTTTCCCAGAACCCTGAGCCTCTCAATATTCTGTAATGTGAGACATGATATAATGTTTATAAAATAAATGTTTTGTAATGTGGCTGCATCATGTCTCATAAGGCTCCCGGGAATCGGGGTCGTTACAGTTGGTATCAGAGGATGAGTTCAGGAAACTCTGGAAAACCAGGTGACATAAATATACTGCTAAGACTAACTAAGTAAAAATACTTTTCAGATGGCTGATGTACCTACTGACCTTTTGTCTCTTCCCACCGAGGCTCTAGAGAACATTATATCTCTAGTTAGTCGTGAAAAATTCCTGAACTATGCTCACATTTGCATGACGTGTAAGCACCTATACGATGTGTCGAACTCATCTAGGGTGCTTAGTCTCCACCGGGGAATGGGGATGGATTATCTCCTAATGATGATGACCCAGTTTCCCTCGTATGCACGTCGAGGAAGGTATCACGAAGGACTCTTCCGAGTGTTTACTGCGGGCGGGGAGTTTGGCACAATGCTAGATAACCCTTTCCAAGAAGCTGCTGCTGCCGGAGATCTTCGAGCGGCTTATCTATGCCAGGTCCTGCACTATGGCTTCTGGGGCCAGTTAATGGACTTCGGAGCGTTGGAAAATGAGTCCACACGAGTGTCTCTTAAGCAAGAAGTGTACACCGACGTTTCCTAACTCCACACCCCTCACGCGAAACTCAAGAGGCGTTATAAATGTCCCCATGACTTTAGTCCTGTATGTTCATCTTGTGTATGGTTTGTGGAGTTAGAGAGTTTTGCCTCTCTTTGTGGTGTCCGTCTGGAAAACTCGGACTTTAATGTGTAAACTTTCTTAATTAAAAAAGTTTATGATCTCTTTTTTTTCTTAGTGTTGTTAAGTGACCTCTCTTGTTTACCTTTTCTTCCAGATGGCAGGTCAGATGAACCTCTCGTCTCTACCTGACGAATTAGTAGAGGTTATCTTGATCAGAACTTGTATGGAGGACTTTCCCTCTTTTCTCCACTTACGAGGGTCCTGTCAACGTCTTCTGGACATAGAGAATAGACCATAAATTCTCCGTGCATGTCAGGAAAATGAACATGTGATTCACCTCCTTGCCACCACCCATCTCTCCTACTATAGGCGAAGGGGGAGATACCATGAAGGGCTTTTTTAGTGTTTCTCTATGGCACAGAATTTCTCCGCCAGAGCTTGCTTTCTCATAGCAGCTCAGGATGGCCACCTCAGAGCTTCCTACATGTTTCAGATCCTGAACGTCAGCCTTCTCAATCGCGTCGTACCCCTCGACTATCTCAAGCGTGACGAAGTTCGAAGGGTTACTAGGGGATTCGTCTGCTCGGACATCTCAGAGCTGTTTATTGCACGGGCCTCCCTGTGGAAGCCTGTGTGTAGTGCCCATGAGCAGGAGTACAAGTCTTATTGCTCAAAGTGTATCTGGGTCAGGGAAACAGCGGAGTTGTGTACCAGTTTAGGGGTTCCGTTAACCGAGCCAGGCCTTCAGTTTTGGTAATGTTGTGCAACCGAGGTCTTTTTCTTGTCTTTCTATGAATAGAATTGCGAGGACGCAATTCTTTGAAGGGGGAGATGATGTAACGACCCGAGAATTCTTGTTTCGGGTAATGATATGTTTCCCTTGAATTGGACCATCTTTCTAAAAAAAGAAAATGAAAATAAATGAAAACCCGTAGCAACAAGCATGAATGGAATACTCCTTTATTAAGAAACACCTTGACGTTTACAACTTCCCATGATCAAACATCACTAACCAAAGATCCCAACCAAGAACCCAATTACAACGATGGGAAGACTGCTTAGAACTACGAGGAGCCCGAGAATGCGGTAGGGATTCCGAACATCCATCATAAGGAACATAAGTATGGATGATGCCACCGCGACCGTGCTCAACACCAAGGGGATCACATGAACCATCTTCCGTTCTTCTTCGGTCACTTGGAGTAAGGGACACCCTAGACCAAACCCTTTTATAATCACCAAAGATGACCGTTGGACCTCAAACGGCCACAAATCTGACCGTTCGACCTCAAACAGCCATAAATCCGACCGTTGATTCCCAAAGAATCCAATGATCATTTTGACCATTGGAAAGAAAATGATCCGAATGATAAATTTGTAGTTTGGATTTAATATTGTAAAATGACCTCAACGTTAATTATCCTTTGTTTTCCAAAATAAGAATTTTATTTTATTCTTGAAATGGAGAAAAATTAATATTATTGTCTTCTTCCACTATACATTTTGATTTGAACAATTAAACTTTTGTTTTTCTAGTTATATCAAACCTGTTGGATTTCTTTTATGAGTTATATATTCATTTTTGCATCAAAATAGATACATTATTTCTCGTATGATTTAACCTTTATTAACTATTTTGGAAACCATGTCAAATTATGGTTCCTTTTCCTTAAGTTTTTTGTGGTGTTAAAACACACTTTGATGTGAGATAAAATATTGTTGCATTAAATGATATTAATTAATTCAGAAAATTAAGATAGTTAACTAGCAAGGGACATTAAAATATATATATTTATACTTGTGTTATGTTTTTATTACTCAATGTTCTTAATATTTGATTTTCATAATGAAATATTATGTAGTTAATAATTAAGAATTGATAATAATGACAATATAATATTAATTAGTGATGTTTTAAATCTATGTATATATATATAATAAAACGTTTTGATTAAATCAATAAACAAATGACTTTTATAAAAATAATGAATGTTAATTTAATATTTGTGTTTAATAATGTTGTGTTAAATTAATAATAATATTATTAATAAAGCGATTTCTTTTTTTTTGAAAAACCTGTAGAAACCCGTGTATAAGCCGCGGAGGATTTTCCAGCCGTCCGATCCGCTCCCCCTATGATCTCGGCCGTCAATTCCTTTTAATGCCGCGACAGCTCCCAGCCCTCCGATCGACCGGAATTTAATCACGGTCGTCCATTACTTTTCATGTTTTCTTCTCCTCTTCTTCTTCTTCCCCGCGTCTTTCTATTCTTCTTCTTTCCGTCGCTGTACCAGTAGCTTTGGGATCCGTTTTTCTCCCCTAGGCCGGCGAGTGGACCCGAGCCTCTCCTTCCTTTCCACAAGCCGACGCAGACATCTCGCCTCGGCTGAAGACTCCCCGAAGTATTCCTCATCTTCTTCTCCTTCGTTTTTTTAAGACCCCCTGTTGCACCGAGGATCAAGGGATCGGCTCCTGATCTCTCCGACCTTCAGGCGACGCTGACACAGCTTCGGCCTACCTCCTCCTCGTAGAACAGGTAAGGGTCGTTTGTTTTTTTTTTCAGTTTGTGAAAATTCCGGACTTTGCATATGGTTAAATACACGTTTATACTAGTTATATATATATACATGTTCTTTGTTTATACCTTCGGCTCCTGGATTCCGCAGTTGCACCTTCCTCCTCCTTCTCGTCGAGCAGGTAAGGGAGAAGGTTTTGCTATTTTTTTCTTTTTCTGTTACAGTTTCGGTTTTGTATATATATATACACATATATATGCGTTGTGTGTATGTGAACCCATCCTATGGTTTTGCACCCGATTCCTCGTCACCCTCCTCTCCTCCCCCTCGTCGAGCTAAGGTAAGGGAGAGGTTTTGACGTGGTTTCTGTTTGAGTTTCTTTTTTATATATATACATATATATATATATGTGTGTTATGTATATAGATATATATACATCCTATGGTTATGCACTTGTTTTGCACTTGTTGTATCGCCTTACTTCCCCTCCTCTCCGTTCTGGTAAGGGTCGGATCATGTTTTTAAAAATTTTCTTTAAACTTTGGTTTTCGTAATATAAAAATATATTCGGGTTATATATATATATATCAGTATATATATTATATGTTTATACCCCCGGTTTCTCATGCCTCATCTTTTCCTCCTCTCCAAGCAAGGAAAGATCTCGGTTGTAAATTTTGGTTGGGTTTTTCTTTTACAAAAATCGGTTGTTATATAAATATGTACATACTCATATATACTTGATATATCAATATATAATTTCAATCGCACATATTATAGGATGTTAAGCAGTATTTTCTAAATGTTTATACCCCATGGTTTTTCTTTCCTAATATAAAATGGATATTTTAAGTAAATGGGTGAATAGGTAAAATTGTGCAAGTGAATGATGTATATTATTGTGGTATATACATACACGTATATGTATATACCTCAATATGAATTTAGAGAACATGTTTACAATTTTTTTATAAAGCAGTATGAGATTAGTTGGACTTAAAATTCATTTGTGAAATTGAGAATTTTCATTTATCACTGCTTTAGATAATTAGGATTTTTCTTATAATGGATAGTACGGACTTCTTGAATTCTCTATAAATGCATTCATGTATTAATAGATAGGTACTCACGTTTATTTAAAATGATAATGGAAGGGTTTTACACAATTATATATATGATTTTTTTTAATATGGATTTGATTATACACTTTGTAACCTCAACTGCCTACGTTAAACACTTTTGATATCCATTTATCATCATAAGTGTCAGTTGTGAACAACCCTTCTTTAATTGGGTATTATGATGTTATGTAATGTTAAGTGTTATGGTTATTTTCTTGAAAATCCAATTTTCTTTTAATGTTAAGATAACTGGTTATGTGCTTGATGTTTTAGTATGCATGTCATAATGTTTTTCATGATAGAACTTTTTTCATGTTATGAACACATATGTGAAAAAAAAGGATTCAATTATGAATGTATGAAATACTATGTACGACCATGTCTAAGTATGAGAGGGAAGTATTGGACTTACATGTTATGGATGGGTGCGCCCGGAATTATATAGTGCTCCAATGCATTGGGTAAAGGATGAGTCTCATGAGACGTTATGTGATACAGTCTTGGCGGTTAGCCTCGGCTTGTGCTGCTATGGAAACAGGGTTGGCGGTTAGCCTTGACCCGTATTAAGTTATGTTTTACGGTCTTGACGCAAGGTCTTGACAAAGTCCGGCATTATACTTTCCCTCCACATATGAAGATTAATGGTGAACCAGGGGATAGTTCAACTAACAGGACATCCCTAAGTGGGTAAATTCCCTTAGACTATGAGAAAGGAAACATGTGATAAGAACTGAAAAACATGTGTTTAATATCATAAGAACTTTACGTGCCTTGTTTAATGTTATGAATGACTTCTCTGCTTACAGACTTTTAGAACTGCTGCTTTTTGGTTGTGAAATTATGCACATGCTGGTTCCAAAGAAAATTCAATGTCTTGTTTAATGTAATGTTTTATCTTTTTCTAAAATGTCTACCTTGTAAGGCTCCCATGATCATGAAACCGTACTTAATGTGACAAGAACTGTTTTCATATGGTAAACTGTTAAATGAACTGCATTCTTCTCACGAACCATGATATGCATGTTTTCCTACCTAGCCATAGAAATTCCCTTGGAATTAAAGTAACCTTGTTTTAACTTTATGTATTGCTTACTCTGTTTATATTGCGCACTCTGACCATGTTTACATTAAAGCTTATTTCAAGTACGTGCTTCTTTGTGCAAATGGTTTTCAAACACAGATGGATTTCATGTTTTAAGAAATGAAAATGTTTTGTTTTAGCAAAGTACGATTTATTCTTTTCAAAAGGACTTAAGAAAGGACTTCCATAAAATGTTTTAAAACCCCTTACTGGGCATTTTTCGCTCACCCTACGTTTTGTTTAAAATTTTCAGGTGAGTCAGTGCATAAAAATGTTCAGAGCAGCTGGTTTCCTAGAACCCTGAGCCTCTCGATCTTCTGTAATGTGAGACATGATATAATGTTTGTAAAATAAATGTTTTGTAATGTGGTTGCATCATGTCTCATAAGGCTCCCGGGAATCGGGGTCGTTACAGCGTGGCTGAGCTTGAAGGCTCAAATTGAAGAGAAGAGGTGAGGGATGATGTTCCTTATTATAATTGAGGTGAGGGGCACCCTGGAAATTCTTAAAATATTAAATTAATATAAATTATTTTTTTAATAAAAATGAATCTAAATTGAAATATGTAGAATATAATACAATTTTAGTTCAAAGTAATATCATCCAATAATTTTTATAAAGGTATTGATTTTATTTTAAACCTTATATTTTCGGTTTACCCTTTAGTAATTCTATTTTAATTTCACTTGTGGTAACAAGATTTTATGTTTTAAGAGGATTTAAATTACACTAATAAGGGGTAAATTTCCTATGATCAGACACTTAATGAAAATTTAGAGCATACTTTGGTAACTTTTTGACTTCATTTTTTTTATTTTTAGATAATTTAATAAATTATTATTTTTATGAAACATCAATTATGTCATTTTTACACTATTTATTTTGTTGAAATAAAATAAAATATAGAAAGAGTGATAAAATTAGATAAAAACATTAGTAGTATTATATCATGTCATATTCACCTATAAAAATCATCTATGACATATATTATTTCAACTAATATTAATTTTAATATTTATAAAATCTTTTACTTGATTCTTTCCTTAATAAACCAGTCATTTCATCATCATCGTGTCATAATTACAATTAACTATTTAATATATAAAAATAATAAATAAACACCATGATATATGAAATATTTTTATCTTTATAATTAATATTTATAGTCAAAGAGAAAACTTATATAACCCCATATTAAAATAGTTTTTTAAGAATATATATATTTATAACATGTATTCCTTTACTTTAAATTAAATGTTATATGTGTCATAATCACACCCATGTAGCTTCCAAATGCCAAATTATCATCCCAATGGTTTATTAGGTCAGACATATCACATACAATAATATTAGGAGAAGTTTTAGGGTAGTCTTATAAGATTATTCTTTCTCTTAATTACCCATTTTACCCTTTTACCTTATTAATAAAAATTTCTAATGTTACAATTCATAATACCCTAAAGTAAAATAGATCTATTTAAACAATTTGGACCTAATAATTATATACAAGTGTGATATTTTTTAAAATTCAAAATATTTATGTTTCTGTAATTAATTGAAAATTAATCCCATCATCGGAAAGAAGTAACATGTTTTAAAAGCTAAAACATTGCAAAATATTGAAATGTTTTTACATCGTAATACAATGTAAAATTAATGCTAATGAAATAAATTATATTGAATGAAAAAAATATGTTCATTTTATAATTTAAAACTATTAAATATTTTAACATAACCATATAAATTATTTCGAAGATAAAAGTTGTTTTTAATTAAAATTTAGTGTATTTTTACTATTTAACAAAATTTTCAAGTTATCATAATAAAATTAAAATTTAATCCAAAGGAAATTTTTATATTCCACTTACAAATTAAATGTTTATGTTTTCATATAAAAATTAATAATGTGTTAAAATATTAATTTAAATGGGGTTCTTTATTCAATGGCTTAAAATTACCCTTCTTAAAAATATAGGTTTTTAGACATGAAATATGGTTTATTCACACCCTATGACAAAAATATCTATAGGATGAATATAAAAAATATTTTTTTATGTATGTAACATATATATCTCATTAATTTCATTAATAATATTAATTTGGTTAAATTATTAATATAGAAAATAAAAATATCAAATTGATTTATATTTTTTAAAATAATTGGCTGACAGTGAATTCACAATACATTTTCATAAGTTAGTTATACTTATTCCTGTAAACCTAATGACAAGGATATAATGGTCATTTTGTACTAAGGGCTCTTCATGGTTCTTTTAATGTTACGATTACTTAAAATTAAAGCTACTGAATAATTAAAATTATTTCTAGAAAATATTTCATAAAAACATATGGGTGTTACACTGGTGAGTATTTTATATTTTTGTATTGGAGATTTGATGATATGTGAATCAGACTAATGAGGCTAGTGTTTTAGGTTGAACAACTATGACCACAACATTGGAAATAATACCCCCAAAAAGTCTTTCTAGTCAAGAATGTTCAGGCATTATTCATATAACTCCAAAGGGATTCTTGAGGCACAATTCTGTGGTTTCTGAAACTGTAACATGGTATTAGAAAGTAGAGGAGGTATTTTAAGAGAATAAAGTTCTCCTGGGTTGTTAAACCCATTATGAGGGTTTTTTTATGCAAGGCCTACTGGGGTATATAGTATATAGTGAAATAGAATCATCCTTAGGCTGATATACCCATTATGTGGGAAACTTATGTAAGTCCAGTTGGGTTGTATATTGTATAGTCAGTTAAAAGAGTTCCAAGGTATTCTGACATTCTATTGCTGATGGATAAAGGATGTTTATGATTTGGATGTCTGAAGACCGAAGTGGTTCTCTTTCCTAGAAATTATTTATGAGAATAAAGTGATCACCAGTATTGGCATGACCCATGAATGGGAAAACTCTCCTACATGAATTTAGTGTTTGAAAGAGGGTACACATTATTAGATAAAAAATTTTATGGGATAATTACCATTTATGAAAAACAATGAAGGAATCATGTAGTTTACCCTCGTGTTACTAAGACATTTACTCTATAATTTAACATCTTATGGAAGGGAAATTATACTATACAGTTAAATTCATTCAGCAAAGACATTATGCTATAAAATTTAATGTCATGAGGTATAGACATTATGAAATGTAGTTTAAATTCATACAACATGGACATATGGGGAATTTAATTTATTTTCTTTATCTTCGACCAATGGTTTGATGGTTTCCCCAATAATGATAACTGCTCTATATATGTGCTACAATATTTAGGTTTAGATGGAGAATGTTGAAAAATATGACCTTCATATCTCTGGATCAAATAAATTATATGGGAAAATGGATTATTTCATAGGAGGAGGTCTCTCTCTAGAAAAAAGTTACCACTACATAACAAACCTATCATGGGGGATGTTTTATTCAAGTCCAACTAGGGAATGTACTGCATATTCAAGAATTGGTATCCTTATAAAAATAAAACCATTGTGTGGGTGACTTATGCAAGGACAACCATGGAATTTACACCATTTTTAGGAAAAGAATCCCTCAATAATTCATACATTCTATCACTTAAATCCGATTGAAGTTTATGGAGATTTGGATATCCTCAAGAATAGGGTATGTTTTATGGACATGAGTCGTTGAATATATAAGGGGCATTTCAATCCCTGATCATGAAGGAATCAGGGGAATAGGCTCTATAAGATGTTTTGACCCAAACATTGGAAGTATGGTGCATGTAGTTTTAGGTCGTATGACTAGGCCCACCACACCATGAAAAATACAGAGATGTATAGCCTTTCGAATCATGATTATCCCAATATGTGTCAAACACGTGGAGGAGTAAATTGTAATCCATGGCCTTGGGGATTCTCAGATGGAGAGAAGGAAGTGGGATAGAAAAATATGATAACCAATGATTGGTTTTTTTAAATCATGGATTCTTATATATTGTCATCATTGATCATGAGGACAAAAGAGGCTTCTCCCAAGGGCAAAGTTACCACTGGTTGAAAAAAAAATATATGGGATGTTTTATACAAATCATGTTAGGGAACGTACTACATAGTCAAATAGTGGTATCCTTTGACTAAAAATCTCTTTATGAGGGTGAATTATGAAAGTCCAACTTGGATGCGTACTGCATAGTCAAGTGAAGGATCCTTTAGGTATTTGAAATTCTATCACATGGAACTGAGGTAAGAATATAATGGTCTCAAATTGTCCATGAATATGAGTTTGACATGAAAGAGAAATGTTTTCGATCAAAAAGGATACATCTAGATTGACATTGGTGAACTTTTTAGAGTCCCTTGCGTAGATCGAACTCATATTTAGGAGAGTAAATATCTTGTTTACTTAGTGGGCTCTCTAAGTAGAGGACCCAAAATAAAAGTTCTGACATTCATTTTTTTATTATATATATAATAATATTAATTTTAATTTTACCCCATTGATGGGACTAGTATCTAAGGCCTAGACTTCACTAAATAACTCAATGGGATGAGAATGAGGCCATATATAGTTCTTTAGGTACTGAACAGTTTAAATTCATGGAGCAAAGAAATTAACCAAGAAGTTTAATGTCTTGTAGTACGTAAAAAGTGTATCTTGGTGTGAATATAAATCGGATAATGTGGATGAACTAGGGAATAGGAACCATGAGGCACTATGTATCTTTTTAGAGAAATAATTAAGACTCACGTAGTTCTAACATATATGAGCTCAAACATAAAATGAGAAATTGTATTTCATCTCCTCATTTTGAATTGACTCAAACATGGGAGATTGTAGTCTTTTCCATGTTTTGTTGTTGATGGGCACATATTTGACAATATCATCATCACTATGTATCTCATGGCTGTGAGAATCATGCCACACATAGTTATTCAAGGGAATTTTAGTTTAAAGTCATATATAAAGGACATTTGGTGTGCCTTTAAGGTCTTGCATACATGACCATGATAGACCCAATATGAATAGATATACCTTATTCATGCTGAGAAACACTATACCAAACTCCTAATCCCATGTTATCTATGCTCTATATGAGAAAAATTTCATGGTAAAGGTTTCTTTTACAGTGAAAGGGAAACATAAGTAAAGGATATGGTCTTGTTCATTAAGTGATGGATAGTCCGGGAGATAGAGTCCATGCATTGATAACAATATCATTAGGATGAAAATAAAGCCATACATAGTGCTTCAATTCCTATGAAATTTAACTTCATGCAATATAGAAAAATTTGAAATGATGTGAACGTAAAAAAAATATTATGGTTCACCCAATGTGTAAGACCCATGCATCAATACATATCTTGCTAAGGAAATAATTAATCCAAATGTAGTTATTGAAAATGTGCCCTGTAAAAGTTTGATCTATACACATAGGGAGTGGAGGGACATTTTATCCTCATTACAACTAAACCCAAGATTTGAAACCTTAGTGTTACTACGTAACTGATTGGAATGAGAATCAAGCCACAAATAGTTCATGAAGATGGTTACCCACTCCGTATAAAATTATATATGGGGAATGGGATTTAATATTTCCAATATTAATGGTTGGCCTTGAGACACTATATTGAATGAGGATTAATCCATAGGTTCTAGAAGAATTACTTTTATAGATTTGGTTCATACACCAAGAAAGATGCGGATTTCTTTATGGTGGTGGCTGGACATGAGATTAGAGATATAGGGGTCCCTAAATATATCATAGAGGTGAGTATCAAGACATAAATAGTTTATTAAATACCATATATTTACTGTCATAGGGTAAGTATGGATGGTACAGGTTAATTCCCTGCAAGAGAAAGGGGGAATTTTCATTTTAAGGTCATATAGAAAGGACCATCAGTACTATGCAGCTTAATATCATACAGGACAATATGGATCTATATTTTAGGACATAGATCTTAGACCATGGGGCATAACATCATGTAGGAAATGGAATTAGTGAGTTATATACAGTCTATTGTCATTCGGTAAGGGTGAATGGTGTCTTTCAGATTTAGGTGATGCAACTAGGACCTCATGTCATTCAATGTATCATCGTGTGAGAAGGACATTGATGTAATGAAATATAACATCATTCAATTTGGAGGTACATAGTGTTACATTGTTTTATTTCCTTTATCTAAGATGAATTATATGTAATTATGAAAAGTACCTCTTCAGGAATCTTGCATTGGTTAGAGTCGTAATGAGCCTATATCTATTAAGATCACAGAATAAGCTCCATTATAGTGGACCATGTGTATAGAGTAAGGTCCCTCCCACATTGTCTCAATATTTGGGGTATTATTTCCTAGTATCATCAGAGAAAAATGGACCAATAACAATTCTCCTTGAAGGAATTAATGGAGGTGTAATTTATTGTGGAAAGATCGTGATATCCAATTTTGATTGACATCCATGTGATGTAAGGTATTAAATCTCTTTCCATCCAGTCACCCCAATTCATGATATCATTTCTTTTATTGTTCATCTATGGATATTTGATCACATATGGAAACTCGAATTGATTGCTACTAAACCTCAATGGGTAGTACTTCTTCTTTTTTGTATACTGGTGAAAATAGAGTCGCTCACATGGTAGTACAGGTCATAGTCTAGTAATCCCATAAGGAATGGAATATCTTATCTGGATAGTACATACTATCTTTATCCACTATCTTCTGAGGTATATTTTATAAGGGTTTATTGAAAGTTGTTATTTTTCCACTGGATGCTTCATGATAGCTGGATGGGTGGTTAGATTTGGAATTGTATTCCCGATATAAATTATATACCTTAGTAGACCATAAATTGGTTTCCACTTATATAAATATGGTACATTAAGATAATGATGTTATCTTTGATGAAGATAATGATTCATTTGGACCCATATTATTTGGGAGGTTTTCCCTTATCCCATTTAGAGAAGAAATCGGTATTAGTAATTATGTACTTGAACTTCTTAGTCCTAGAAGTAGTATAATTTATAATACAATGACCCATACTTTAAATACATTTTTATTACTTCAGAATTGAAGCATACTTATTACAACATATAAAATAACCAAGAAAGGACAGTATAGGTATAGATTCTTTAGAAACTCGGAAACACAAACAACTAGTTCATAAAATCAACTACATTGTCTCTCATTTATTTCATCATATATAGAGTAACTTTTTGGTATATCCTACTTAATATCCTTCTTCCTGACCTAGGGAAAAGAAAACATTCAAAAGGGTGATCTCAAATGCAAAGTAAGGGTAAACAAAAGAAATATCAATCATATCATATTCATAAGAACATAAAATTTTGAAAATCTTAACATGTAAAAGAGATCCTATTATCATGTCATGGGATAAATCATAGTAGTGAAATTTAATCCCAATAATCATAACATAAAACCTGAAACATTATGGCATACACACATAATCATAGAAAATAATTTCATATTATTCAAAGCTCATTTCCAAGACCATCATATCGGACAAAGTCCACTACTAAACCGAGTTCACTCCTCGTTCCAGTCCTGTATCACTGAACTGGATTAACTTGCTGTTCCAGCCATGTCTATATCATGAGATTTAAATATTTACCCAATTCATTGGAGGGATATATAGGTCCCACCAATTTCATAATGAATCCATTCTTATGTGTTCCACAAAATCATAAATCATACATCATAACCTAACCCATCTAATAAAAAATGGTATTCTTAAACATCATGTCATCATAACATAATACAAAAAAGGACATCATAAAAAATCCATCATAACATAATCAAATCAATGTAAAAATCGGGATATAAACAGAACCCTGTATTATCTTAGATGGAAAATAATTTTGATAAAACACATGAACTCCATTCGTGAGGAAAATATCCTTTCTACATCAAAAACATTTTACCTTTCTTATCATGTCATACAATTGTAAAAAAAAGAAGTTGATTAAAAATAAACATGAAAAAATTTAAAGGAAGCTTCATAGAAATAATGTTCTATTAAATCATAAATATCCATTTATTCCATATACGTTAAAAAAACATTCTTCTTGTATTTGGCCGAAAAAGCCAAAAAGTACCTCGTACTGCAAACGACAAAATATTCTGTTCATATTTTTACTAAAAATTAACCAATAGGTTAAATTTTATTTAAAACATTTTAGTATGATAGAAATAATATTACATATCTAGGAAACCTGGATGTGGATGATAAATATACCCTGGTAAATAACGAAGTATAAACAATCTCAAATAAAAATTGAGATTGCGAGATTTTCTCTTACCTTAGGTCCGATATTCTTTGTACGTGTCTGAAACTCCTGTATAATGATTTAAATAATGTCATTGACTTATTATAGAATCATAATCATTGTTATGATATCATATATGGTCATATTCTTATCTTCTTATTAGTAATATTCCATTGATACTTGTTATTCGGGTGTTTATTTCTTTATGTTCTTATGCGTGTTTTGTCGAATAAATTCTTATTCTTATTTTTAGGTTATAGATACCTAATTTCAAGAATGGTATTAGTGTAATATATATCATATTTAATCATTCAATTCATTTATATAATCATTATTCAATGAAGATCATGTAGATCGAGTCGCATCACATCGTGGAGACGGTAGGCCGTACGTACACACGAGCGATGATAGCATTCCCATGATCTTGGAATTGTATTGAAGTGTATTTATACTATTTCATAATTAATATCACTTTATAATAATCATATATAGTTATTCCTTACACCATTATATCCATCCAAGTAAGGTGGTGGTGGAAAACAGATTACACCACGGCGTGGAGACTGTATTCCTCACGTACACATGTGCGGTGATTTCATTTTCCATAGGATGGATAAAAGGTGAAATAGGGTTGTTTCATATTTATAATGACATATAATTATATGAGTGATACTTATGTCATTACATCATAATGAAACTACTAATAAAGAGGAAGTATAAGAAGAAATAAATTTGAAAGAATCGGTAACAGATATTATCTCTTTTTCGACACGCCACTTTAAATGATCCTCTTAGGGAACTAAAATTGGTCTTTGAAGAATACCATGACCTCTAGTATGTTTCTAATTATGTTGAGAAGGGAAATGGGTAGGGAGGGTCTGAGGTTGAAGGCTCTAAATGGTGTAAAGAGGAGAGGGAGGAGGCGCCCTTTTATAAGGGAGGAGAGGGGCACCTTTGGAATTATAAGAAATATTAATTTATAATAAATTCAAACCCTACATAAAAACCTCAAAAAATAACTCCAATAGAAATATAATATGATATAGGGTTGTAATCCCATAAAACAATAAAAATTAGACAAGTTGGGAATTTATTTTAAACATTATCAACATGATTTATCCTTATATAATCTATTTAATTTTATTTATGGTAATAAATTTCTAAATTTAAAATCATTATAAATAGTTACTTATATGTTGTGAATTGTCCATAATTTTATACTTTATTAAATTTTTGAACATATATATTTTTATTTATAATTTTTAAATATTTCTGTAATTTTTAAACAATTTTATAATATGTAATTTTTTAAAAAATAACAATAGTGTCAATTTTGAAACTATTCATTTATTTGAATTTAAATAAAATATACATAGTAGATATATTCAAAATAACATATTTAATAGATTCATAACATGTCATATGTGTCTAGAAAATTTGGTGGGCACATTAAATAGTTCATATAATATTGATTTTAATACTTTTAAAATCATTTATTTCATAATTCAATCAATAAAATAATTTCAACATCACTATTGTGTCATAATTAATGATAATTATTTAATCCCTAAAAATTATAAATAAATTCAAATGATGTATATAATTTTATTATATTTCTTTAAACTATTCATGTTTGAAGTTTCATGAAGTTTATCACTAAATTAAAATTATTATACTTATAAGATTTAAGAGAGTGACATGTTGTCACTTTCTTTGGTTTTAATAATAATTTAATTATTTTAATGGTAAAAAGTGCATAAAATGAATTTATTCCGACCCTTAGGTGATATGGGTCTACTTTTATTCATCCAATAGGATTTTGAAAAGTTTTAGGGTAATTTAATAATCCTATTTTTACCCTTAATTACCCGATTTACCTTAAACTGTAGTAAATAAAAATTACCATAGTTACTATTCATAAAATAAAAAAATAAAAGTAACCTATTAAAAAAATTTGGACCCACTGAATCCAAAAATGGAATCCATTTTTCAAAATTCACAACACTGAAGTTGTAATAATTAATTTAAAATTAATCTCATCGTTAAGAAAATGAGTTTTAAAAGTTAAAACATTGCCAAAGATTAAAATGTTTTTACCTATGAATTCAATGTAAAATTAATGGTAATTACATAAATTATATTAAATTGTAAAAATATATTCTATTTATACTTTTAAACCATTCATTATTATAATTTTACCATATATATTATTGTGATGAAAAAATTTGTTTTTAATTAAAAAATTGCATGTTTTTTCTATTCATTAAAATATGAAAGTTATCAGAATAAGATAAAAAAATTATCCAAAGTAAATTTTTATATCCTGATTCCAAAAAAGAATTTTATTTTTTCAAAATGAACTTATAAACATGTAAAAAACTAGATTTAATGTTGGTGCGCCATCAAAAGGCCGCAAAACTGCATTTTTTGAAAAATAATTATTTTACCCAAAAAAATTATTTTGTTCTCATACCATGTTCTAGAAAATATGAAAGATGAATAATAATGTTATAGAATTCAAAATTTAGTTAATACTATTCATAACATCTTGTCTATAATAATATTATAACAATATATAGTTGTTTCGTGAAACCCGGTATTGCGTACTACATTCGCTTTCGAGGAAAGTTGTGATTGCGTGTATCACAAGCCAAGCTAGTGTTGTGTGCAGTGAAATATTCCTTTGATGTTGTGTATAAGATAAGGCATAAAAAATATATACTTCTCATAAAATATCTGGGTGTTACATTCTACCCCCCTTAAAATGAATTTCACCCTCGAAACTCATCACTTCATAACAAACAGATGAGGATACCTCTCCCTCAACATATCCTCAAGCTCCCATGTAGCTTTTTCTAATTGATGGTTCCTCCATATAAAATTTCACCAAGCAAGTGGTATTGTTCTATAGAAATTTTTTTCTACGATCCAGAATCTCTATCAACTGTTCTTCATAATAAAGATCTTGTTCCAGCGGTACAACTTCTGAGCTTAGTACATGTGAAGGATCGGGTATATACTTTCTTAAGAGAGATACATGGAACACATTGTGAACTTGAGAGAGATTTGGTGGAAGTGAAAATCGGTAAGCTACCTTCCCAACATGATCCAGTATTTCAAAAGGACCGATATACTTAGGGATCAGCTTTCCATTCTTTCCAAATCTCATTACTCTCTTCCAAGGAGATATTCATAAGAACACTTTATCACCCACTTCAAACTCTACGTATTTTCTTCCATTGTTGGCATAACTTTTTTGTCAACTCTACGATGTTATTATGTGTTGTTGAATAGATCTGACCTTTTCTGCAATCTCATCAACAAGATCAGGTCCTAATTGCTTTCTTTCCTCAACTTCATCCCATTAAGTTGGAGTCCTTCATTTCTTTCGATAGAGAGATTCATAAAGAGCCATCTGAATACTAGACTGAAATATATTATTATAAGAAAATTCCACCAAAGGTAGGTGTTGATCCCAACCACATTTGAAATCCATAGAGAAATCTCTTAACATATATTCTAGAGTTTGAATTGTTCTCTCAGACTGACTGTCTGTCTGAGGATGATAAGCAGTGCTGAAAATCAACTCTATATCTAAAGTATGCTGAAGACTTCGCCAGAACATCGAGGTAAAACTCAGATCCCGATCAGATATAATAGAAAGTGGTAATCCATGCAATCTTACCACTTCCTTCACATATATCATGGTAATCTGATCCAGAGATAAATCTTCTCTAATAGTAATGAAGTGTTCTGAATTCGTAAGATGATCAACTATGACCCAGATATCATTATTTCTTTTTGATGTTTTAAGAAGTCCAGTGACAAAGTCCATAGTGATGTTTTCCCATTTCCATATTGGTATGGTTAATGGTTGTAACATACCTTTAGACTTATGTCTCTCAGCTTTAACTTTCTGACAAACCAAGCATCTAGAGACATATTCAGCAACATCTCCTTTCGTGCCATCCCACCAGAAGTACTCTTTCTGGTCCCTATACTTATTCGTGCTTCCAGGATGAATATAGAATGAATAACTATGAGCCTTATCCAGTATATCCTTCTGTAATTCTGGGATGGGAGGAACACAAACCCGATTCCTGAACCTTATTATCCCATCACAATCCAGGTTGAATTCAGGAACATTTCTCACCTTCTTTTGTAACTCTACATCTTCTTTTTGTGCCTCTTTAATCTTCACATGTATAGATGGTTTAATATTCATGTGAGAAATATAAGATTTTTCCCCTCCCATTATAATTCCAAGATCCATCCTTTGTAAATCCATAAATATTGGATCTTTTTTATCATCATCATGGATAAGCTAGCATGGTCTTGTCAACTTAATGCATCTTCCACCTAGTTTGCTTTCCTAGGGTGATAATGAATTGAGAAGTCGGGATCCTTAATCAGATCCAACAATCTTCTTTGGAGAATATTCATCTCCTTTTGTGTGAAAATATACTGTAAACTTTTCTGATGAGTATAAATATCACAACCTTCACCATAAAGATAATGCCTCCAAATATTTAATGCAATGATTACCGCAGCTAAATCCAAATCATGAGTTGGGTAATTTTTCTCATGGATTTTCAACTGTCTTGAGTCATATTCTATCACCTTATCATTTTGCATGAGAACACTCCCCAATACCTTCATGGATGCATCGCTGTAGATCACAAAACCTTCTCCACTACAAAGAAGTTTGAGAACAGGTGCACTAGATAACCTTCTTTTCAACTCCTTGAAATTCTCTTCACAGTCCTCCGTCCACACAAACGTAACTCCTTTTCGAGTCAACCAGGTGAGTGGATTAGATAATCGTGAAAATCATTCTTAAAACATGGATAATATCCAGCCAATCCAAGAAAACATCAAATCTCAGTTACTTTTGTCGGTCTCAACCATCTTTCGATAACCTCTTTCTTTTCTGGATCCACAAATATCCTCTCTTTTGAGATTATGTGACCCAAAAATGAAACTTTTTATGCCAAAATTAACACTTGTTAAATTTGGCATAAATATTCTTTTTTCTCAAGGACTTCAATACAATTCTCAAGTAATATTCATGTTCTTACTTTCTCTTTGAATAAGAAAGAATATTGTCTATAAAGACAACCACAAACTGATCAAGATAGTCTCTAAAGACTCTATTCATTAGATCCATGATGATAGCAAGGGAATTAGTAAGATCAAATGGCATCACTATACATTCATAGTGTACATACCTTGTACGGAAATCCATCATTTGTATATCCTCCCTTTTGACCATTAGTTGATGACACCCTGAACGAAGATCAATCTTGGAAAAGTATTGAGCTCCACGTAGTTGGTCAAATAAGTCATCAATGCATGGGAGAGGATATTTGTTCTTGATAATGATCTTGTTAAGTTTTCAATAATCAATGCAGAGTCTCATTTATCCATCTTTATTCTTAATAAAGAGAACATGTTCTCCCCAAGGTATTGCACTAGGGTGTATGATTCCCTTATCAATATTCTCTTGGAGTTTCTTCTTCAATTCATGAAACTCAATTGGGGCCATTCTATAAGGTGTCTTTGAAATAGGTAAAGCACCCTGTACGAGTTCTATTGAAAATTCAACTTCATGATTTGGTGAAAGACTTGGAAATTCCTATGGAAAGTCATCATCAAACTATTGTACAATGGTTATATTCTTAATCGTGAGTTTCTCTCCAACCATTTGAGATAAATAACCTTCATTTATTTGAATCAAGACCCATAAGATGGACGAAATTTACACTGGAAGGTTATATTCATCCTTGCATCGATAGATGATACTATATTGATCGGGAATATTAAATGTGATTTCCCTTCATTGGAAATTGATATGAGATCTATATAAAGAAAGCCAATCCATGCCAAGAATCACACCAAATTCCACTATAGGAAGGATCACAATATTTTCAGGAAGCACTTTCCCACAAACATCAATCGGAGAAGAATTGTAAACTTTTGATGCGCCTGTTGTGCCATTAGGAGTTGTCACAGCTAACTCAACATCTAATTGTGGAGGTAGTATGGTGATACCTTTAGAAAATTATTCAGAAATAAAAGAGTGGGTAGATCCAGAATCAAATAAAACATTTTCTACTTTAGAGTGGATGGTATGTGTACCTTTCACCACTTCATTATTGTACACCACATCACCGATTATAATTGCATGTGACATTCCTTTTTCATTGTCTTTAAGAGTTTGTTGATATCGATCATCATAAACAACCCTTGGATTAGGGCATTGATTAGTATAATGCCTCATTTCCTTGCATGTGAAACATTGAAGTGTTGGAGGTGCATTCTGTGTATCCCTTTCTTTGTCCGCAACATTAAACATCTTCTTCCCATTATTTCGACATTCAATTGCATGATGACCTTCTTTTACACACTTATAACATTTTCCTGTTTCATTAAGACAATTCCTTCCATGTTTCATTCCACAATTTGATCATAAAGGAAAACTCATCTTCTTTTCTATGTGGTCTTTATATTTTCCTTTGAATTCAATTTTCCTCTTCTTATCAAACCCATATGATTGATGGGATACTCCAATTTCCATCACAACCTTGAGATCACATCGAACAATTTCCTCGTAGCTATTGAAGTCCCTTATAGCTAATGCCCTTCGAAGACTTGCTCTGAAGACACTAAAGAATCGATCGATTTTACTCTCAGGATGGATAATAATTCTGGAAGAGTACCTTGCAAGTCTTATAAAATTTTATTCGTAGGTACCAACAGATTCATCATCCTTTTGATTTAGTTCAAGAAACTCCTTCTCCATATTTTTTCTAAGAATACGAGGGAAGAACTTATGGAAAAAGAATTTCTTGAACTTGTCCCATTCCATGGACTCAATTTCATCTCTTTTCCTTGTATTATTGATAAGATTCCACCATTGATCAACATCACCTTTCAAACGATACACTGCTAAGATGAATTTTTCATGTTCAGAACATTGTAGAATTGAAAATATCTTTTCAGTGGTACTGATCCATTGTTCAGCCACTAATGGATAAGAAGACCCGCTGAATGAAGGTGGATGCTGCCTCATGAAGGATTCAACAAGACGTTGCTCCATCTTTGGCTCGTTGGGAATTCTTGTATGATTCATAGCTTGAGAAATTTGTGTGAGCATGGCTACAATATTTTTCATTCTAGCTCCCATAACGTTTGGTTACTTAGGGTGACAATCATTTCATTGTCTGTCACATTCAGCATTAACATGGTTCCTTCGGGTTCTAGCCGTTGACTAAAACCAAGAAGCATAGTGTGAGAAACACTAATCATAATAGGAAAACCACATAATCAAGAATAAAATTTTACACTTAAGGTGCTATCATAGGTTATTCATGGACATTTTTAAAACACTAATATTGTGTTCTATTCTTGGACATATCCTTAGGGTTCTTACTAAGGCTTTCACATCCTAGTTTCCAAAGGTTGACTATACCTTTCCTCGGATACCAAATATAACGAACCATACTTTAAATACATTATTATTACTTCAGAATTGAAGCATAATTATTAAAACATATAACAAAACCATGAAAGGACTGTATAGGTATAGTGTCTTTAGAAACTAGGAAACATAAACAACTGTTTCATAAAATCAACTACATTTTCTCCAATTTATTTCATCATATCTAGAGTCCCTTTTTGGCATATCCTACTTAATATCCTTCTTCCTGACCTAGGGAAAAGAAAACATACAAAAGTGTGTGCTCAAATGCTCAGTAATGGTAACCAAAAGAAATATCAATCATATCATATTCATAAGAACGTAACATTTTGAAAATCTTAACCTATAAAAGAGATCATAATATCATGTTATGGGATAAATCATAGTAGTGAAATGTAATCCAAATAATCATAACATAAAACATGAAACTTTGTGTCATACACACATAATCATAGAAAATAATTTCATATTATTCAAAGCTCAATGCCAAGACCATCATAGCAGACAAAGTCCGTTACTGAACAGAGTTCACTCCTCATTCTAGTCCTGTATCACTGAACCAAATTAGCTTGTCGTTCCATTCATGTCTATCTCATGAGATATAAATATTTACCCAATGAATTGGAGGGAGATATAGGTCCCACCCATCTCATAATGAAACCATTCTTATGTGTTCCAAAAAATCATAAATTAAACATCATAACCTAACCCATGTAATAAAAAATGGGATTCTTAATCATCATGTCATCATAAAATAATCCATAAAAGGTCATCATAAAAATAATTTCATAACAACATAATAAAATCAATTTAAGAATAGGGATATAAAAAGAAACCTATATTATCTTTGATGGAAAATAATTTTGAAAAAACACTTGAACTCCATTCTTGAGGAAAATATCCTTTCTACTTCAAAACCATTTTTCCTTTCTTAATATGTCATACAATTGAGAACTAAAAGAAGTTGATTAAAAATAAACTTGAAAACATGTAAATTAAGATTCATGGAAATAATTTTCTATGAAATAATAAAAATAAATTTATTCCATGTAAGTTAAAAAAAATTCTTCTCGTATTTGGCAGAAAAAGTCAAAAAGTACCTCGTACTCCAACGACAAAAGAATCTGTTCATATTTTTACTAAAAATTAACCAATAAGTAAAATTTGATTTAAAACATTTTAGGAGGATAGAAATAATATTGCATATTGAAGAAACATGGATGTGGATGATAAATATACCCCAGTAAATACAGAAGTATAAACATTCTTGGATAAAAATTGAGATTGCGAGATTTTCCCTTACCTTTGGTCCGACATTCATTGTACGTGTCTGAAACTCCAGTATAATGATTTAAATAATGACATTGTCTTATTCTAGAATCAAAATCATTTTTATGATATCATATATGGTCATATTCTTAGCTTCTTATTAGTAATATTCCATTGCTACTTGTTATTCGGGTGTTTATTGCTTTATGATCTTATTCGTGTTTTGTCGAATAAATTCTTATTCTTATTTTTAGGCTATAGATACCTCATTTCTAGAATTTTATTAGTGTAATATATATCATATTTAATCATTCAATCCATTTATATAATCATTATTCAATGAAGATCATGTAGAATGAGTCGCATCACATCGTGGAGACGGTAGGCCGTACGTACGCACGGGCGATGATATCATTACCATGATCGTGGAATTGTATTGAAGTGTATGTATACTATTTCAGAATTAATATCACTTTAAAATAATCATATATATTTATTCTTTACAACATTATACCCATCCAAGTAAGGTGTTGGTGGAAAACAGATTACACCACGGCGTGGAGACGGTATTCCGTACGTACGCACGCGCGGTGATTTCATTTTCTGTAGGATGGATAAAAGGTGAAATAGGGTTGTTTCATATTTATAATATCATATCAGTATATGATTGATACTGATGTTATTACTTCATAATGAAACAACTAAATAATAGGAAGTAGAAGAAGAAATAAATTTGAATGAATAGGTAACAGATATTACCTCTTCTTCAACACGCCTCTTTGAAACCTCCTCTTAGGGCACTAAAATTTGTCTATGAAGAAGGATAGGGCCTCTAGTATGTTTATAAGGAAGTTTATAAGGTAAATGTTCTGTGTTTGGCCGATAATGAAGGCTCTAAACGGTGTAAAGTGGATAGGGAGGAGGTGCCCTTTTATAAGGGAGTTGAGGGGCACCTTTGGAATTATAATAAATATTAATTTATAATAAATTCCAAACCTACATAAAAACCTCCAAAAATGACTCAAATATGAATCTTAGATGGGATAGGTTTTTAATATCATCAACCAATAATTATTAGACATGTTGGGAATTTAGTTTAAACATTATCAACATGATTTATCCTTATATAATCTATTTTATTTTATTTGTGGTAATAAAATTCTACATTTTAAATCATTATAAATAATTACTTATATGTTGTGAATTGTCTATAATTGTATACTTTATTAAAATTTTGATCATATAAATTTTAATTTATAATTTTTAGATATTTTTTTGATTTTTAAACAATTTTATAATATGTAATATTTATAAAATAACAATAGTGTCAATTTTAAAACTATTCATTTATTTGAATTTAAATAAAATATAAACAGATGAAATGTTCGAACTAAAAAATTTAATAGATTCATAACATGTCATATATGTCTAGAAAAATAGTCGATAACATTAAATAGTTCATATAATATTTATTTTAATAATTTTAAAATCATTTATTTGATAATTCAATCAATAAAATAATTTCAACATCCCTGTTGTTTCATAATTAATGATAATTATTTAATCCTTAAAAATTATAAATAAATTCACATGATGTAGATAATTTTATTATCTTTCAGGATACTATTAGTTATTGAAGTTTCATGAAGTTTATCACTAAATTAAAATTATTATACTTATTAGATTTAAGAGAGTGACATGTTGTCACTTTCTTTGGTTTTAATAATAATTAAATTACTTTAATGGTCAAAAGTAAATAAAATGAATTTATTATGACACTTAGGTGATATGGGTCGACATTTATTCATCCAATAAGATTTTTGAAAGTGTTAGGGTAATTATATAATCTTATTTTTACCCTTAATTGCCTGATTTTCCTTTAACTGTAGTAAATAAAAATTACCGAAGTTACTATTCATAATATAAAAAAATAAAAGTAACCTATTAACAAAATTTGGACACACTGAATCAAAATATGGAATCCATTTTTCCAAATTCAAAACACAAATGTTGTAGTAATTAATTTAAAATTAATCCTGTTGTTAAGAAAATGGGTTTTAAAAGTTAAAACATTGCCAAAGATTGAAATGTTTTTACCTATGAATTCAATGTAAAATTAATAGTAATGACATAAATTATATTAAATGGTAAAAATATATTCTATTTATACTTTAAAACCATTAAATATTATAATTTAACCATATAAATTATTGTGATGAAAAAGTTGTTTTTAATTAAAATATAGCGTGCTTTTACTATTCATTAAAATATGAAAGTTATTAGAATAATATGAAAATTTTATCCAAAGTATATTTTTATATCATTATTCCGAATAAGAATTTTATTTTTTTCAAATTGAACTTATAAACATGTCAACAACTAGATTTAATGTTGGTGTACCATCAAAAGGTGGTAAAACTGCATTTTTTTAAAATTATTATTTTATCTATAATATTTATTTTTTTCTCATACCATGTTATAGAAAATATGTAAGATAAAATAATAATGTTATAAAATTCAAAATTTAGTTAATATTATTCATAACGGCTAGTCCATAATAATATTATAATAATATATCGTTGTCCAGTGAATCTCGGTATTGTGTACTACATATGCTATCGAGGAAGGTCGTTATAGCGTGTAATGCAAGTCAAGCTTGGGTTGTGTGCAGTGAATAATTCCTTTGATGTTGCGTATAACATAAGATATATAATATATATATATAATTCTCAAAAAATATCAGGTTGTTACATATAACAATATCCATTCCCCATGTGGATAATTTATAAGAGTATTTGGATATATTTAGTGACTTAGGGGGATGGTGAATGACGTTGGAATGCACTTGGAAAGGGTGAAATTTCTTAGTGAATTAGGAACTATATTGTGTAATCACAAGCCATAAGTACTCAAGCCTTCAGATTTGATCATAAATCCTATACCCTGATTGGTGGGAACCACGTGATCTTATGTGTAATTCTTCCATATGAAGGACTCCATAATATCCTCATCTATAGAGGTCTTTCTATAGATTTGGGCTATCATAAAGAGTAAAATTGGCAACTCATCGTCAGATATTCTCTCTAAAAACTCAATCCAGGGAGATAAATCCATCTAATGGAAAGGACATATGCCTCAAGAATGGGACTGATATCACTAATATGTTTTGTTCCAATTCGAGCAAAAGATACTACTATGTGTTGATGTGAAATTCTAATGACAGTTTCATCCCAGTTTCAATATTCCAGGGTTGTGGATACATGTTCCAAAGAATTGGAAATTGCATTTTTTTTATTTTTGAATTTAATAAAATGTCGGAGTTGAGGTAAATTTTACCATTCACGTTCAGATATAATCACACAATGGTATTAGATGCAATCTTCTTATTGTGTAATCTCTGTTCATTTTCTTGATTACTAAATCTAAGTTACCCTTCATCTATAGGTGGTTTATTAGTATATAAATTTCTAATTCGAGGCGTAAAATGATCACCTGATGTTATTCATCACAATTTCTACCACCCTTTTATAACATCAATGTGTATGGAAATACTTCCTTCTCTAGAGAGATATTAACAATCCCAAACCCAAGTTTATTAAGCTTATGGTCTTCCATTATCTTCCCCATTGGACTCCTGGAAAAACCATAAAAATATATTTCCCATGGTTTTGGGTTATCTTGAATAAAGAATACCTCTTCTTCAGGTAATTATTTATGTAATGATGTCCCCTTTTCCAATAGATGCTGAATGATGAAATCTTCTAAGGCTTGGGCTTTCACTACATTCTATGGAACAAATTGTATATCGCTATTCTATATAATAACTACCCATCATTCCATACATCTCATTAGTATAGTATTAATGTGGATAATTTTGATCATGTTATAATCAGAAACCCAGTGGAACTCATGATACTGCAGATAGAGCCTTAGATTCTGAATGAAAAAGACTAATTCCTGGCATCTCTTCTCAATATCTGAATAACTATTCTCAGATTCAATCATAGTTCGACTAAGATAATAATTATTTTTTCATTCCCATCATCATTATTCTACACAGGTAATGTGTCTGGTGACCATTCTAGTGTTTTCACAAACAAAACGAGTCTTTTTACTTCTATAGTTGTCATTAACATTGTTGGGATCAAGAGATATTTCTTGAGGATATCAAATTCTTTGTGGCAATCATTTGCCCATTGATATGTGACCACATTATTGATCAGTTCTGTGAAGGTTAAACACATTCCTAAAATATTTTCTATAATGCATCATATGTAGGAATAGTGTCTTTATTTTCCTCTCAATCCATTCACATTTTGAGGAGGAGAAATCCCAATGATATATTTATTCTTCTCAGTATCTATTGTGATGTTGTGATGGTGTATGTGAATGGTGAGAAATTTTCCTGAGGATTTCCAAAAATAACATTTCAAGGTGTTCAACTCTATATTATGATTTAAAATCTTGATGAAGATGGTTTGTAGTTCATTAAGGTAGTCAGAAAGTTTTTAGAACATTACTACAATATCATCAACATATAATTCAACAAACACTCTTAATATAGGATTGAAAATGTGGGTTATGGTAGGTTGATATGTGGTGATGATATTCATCAATCCAAAGGTCATTAACTAAAAGAAAATTAATCCTGAAGGGGATAAAAAATATATAGATTCCTCGTAATTTAGGGTCATATAAATTTATTTATATCATTTATAGCCATCTATGAAGGAGAGGTCTTGATAACAAGTCATTTCCTCAATCAGGAGTTTTTTTATTATGAACGGGAAGTCATATTTTGAAAAATTGCGATTGAGATCTCTAAAACTAATGAAAAATATAATTTTCCCATTCATTTTCATCACTGGAACAATTTGGGCTATCCATTTTGGGTATTTTACCTCATTTATAGAATCTTACTTGATCAATATGTCCACTTTAGCCATAATTTTAGAGGAATGAGTTGGGTGCCTCATCTGAGTAGCATGCTTGTATCCCCAATGATCTTATAGAAAAATGGGGTGATGGGTATGTATCGTAAGGTCAAGGACTAGAATATCTATATAGTTCCTGTAAAACACATTTTGGATCTACTTTTGGATGGAGGTATATATCTCTTGTTATTAAAGAGTCATGGATGCACAAATAAGAGCGGGCATGGATCTTCTTTTGTACCAAGATATAACTCTTTTAGTTCTTCCACAGTGGTTGAGATAGCATTCTCAAATTCAAAAAGGGGAATAACTAAGATCTTCTTCTTCCTCCTCATATAAATACATCAATTCTCACACTTCATCTTGGGGAGGATTTGATAAAACGAGTTCCTCTGATAGATGGTTGGAGCCCCCATTTGGACATTGGAAAGATGAAGAAAAAATTTTAGTATTGCTTGATAACATGAATCCTTCTTGGAGTCCTAAAAAGGAAATTAGGTACTGAGAATGAGTCCATCCACTTTATCTGTTTGTCAAGATAGCTTTTTCCTATTCATCTAATAGAACTGGACATTATTGGATCTGAAGAGGCGTAGTGAGAAAATTTTCATTCATTATTACTCCACCACTAAAAGAGTTAATAAGTTATCTAGTTCCATCAAGCTCAACATTGACTAAAAATTAACTTTTTATTAGAAAAAACTTTTAAAAAAAAGTGAGAAACTACATAAATTCAACTAGGAGTACATACCTCATAAGAAATCACAAAATCATTGAAACAGAACTTAATCCTATTAGAGATATCCTCCCTAAATAATTTCCAGGAGAGAGTGTGCACCTATGAATCTGGATTGTCATTGATGATGACCTCAAAGCGATCGGCCATATTCTCCCATGTTTTAATGTACTCTTCCTTACTTATCTTCCCTTTATTGAAACCCCTAATCAATATAATGTCTTTTTTGTCGATACAAGAAGCCTTCTCACCATTAGTAACAACGCGAAGCACCCTTCCCATCATCTGGTCATCCTCTTCTTGTTAGCATTTATAGTGAGAAGATCCTCCTCCATTTCTTCCTCCAAGTGCATAAGCATCCCTAGGGATTTCCCATTACTGACCTCCTCCACACCAGTTTTGAATGAATGATTGAATTTAGGGCCACCTCTTCAATTTAATTAATAGTAAGTGTGTAATTTGCACTGAGATGATTTAAACGGTTAGTTGGGATGATCTTTATGACATTTGGGGAATTGATTTGAGTAACATAATTAGTCGTGGAGTATTTTCCTCCATATAGTAGAATCATAGGTCGATATACTATGACTCACATGATTTGAATGAGGCATTTTATCACTAAAATATTCTAATTTGACCATTCATAAAATACTTGAGGTATTTTTAGTATAATTAAGGAATGAACACATGATAATGTATCCATGTTCTTCCCACCAAAACATTGAATGTCATATCCTACCGAACAACCATGAATTCGGAGTCAGAAATAATATCGTTATACTATGTTTGAGGGTGATCTCTATGAGAGGATCTTCCTCATTATTTTAATAACCCTGTGACATCAAAGTGGAGGGAAAGTAGTGAGTTTCATTGAGAATAAATTGAAAAATTGTCTGGAGAAAAATTAGGTTGAACCTATGTCATTTTCAATGAAGGCTCTTTAGATATAAATGTTATTTAATCATCTAGATATATACAGGGGTTTGGCATGTCCTTGTATGAAGTCATCCTCATCCTGGTCTATGAATGACATGACTGCATTGCATTCTGCAAGATCATTCTCTCCATGATATACCTCAGTAATGTCAACATAAATTTCAAATTTCAAAGGACATTATAAGGCCTTAATAATTGCATCTCAGAGTACCTTTCATAGACTCCATGCATTCAGGATTGTTAATATGGATGGAACATGGGTCTGTTGCTTCAAGAAATCATATTTATGGTCCTAATTTCTGCACTTCCTAACATAGGTATTCTCTTTTTTGGATACATTAGGATATGATGTTCTTATGTAGATCGTTCATTGCTTGGGGTAGGAGCTGGAAGTGCCCCTCTTTCTAGTCGATTAGGTTGGCTAGGTATTCCTACTCACTGAAGGGGAAGTGTTATATCCTTTTACTGTTCCTCTAAGATGATATTGGTAGGGGAGACCCTATCATGTGTGTATAAATAACTATCTCATTCTTGTTGAGGTTGTTGGAGATCTTTCCAATGATTTTGTTTCATATAGATTGTTCGAGAAGGGGTTTGGTTGATCCAGTGGCTCCTAGGATGACCACATATTCCAATGTATCCTATAACTCAATGACCTCTTTCCCCAGTTCCCAAATCAAGTATGTGGAACTTAGGATCACAATAAAAATCATTAGTTTTGAAGGGAACTTTTAACTAGATAACATGGACAGAACAACTGATCAATTCTTCATCTGATGAAGATTCTACATGCTAGATCAACTCCTGCTGTACCATTTAGGGGGTAGTTCTCATGATTTTGAGATGGTTGGCAAGAATTTTTCTAAAGTGAAGACATATTTTACCATACAACAATCTCATATTATTTGGTATTCTTTCTATTCTTTGATCCATGTCGCATTCTTAAGGATTGACCTTCAGAAGAATGGGATTTGATTGAATTTTTTTGTGTTATGGTGGAATAATTTGAGGGAATAACTGGTTGTTTCAACTATTCTTGGAGAATAACATAAGTTTGGATGATCATTTTTTATCTTCCAGTCACCAAAAATTCATGTACTCTTACTTTTGACTTCGTTCCATTCATTTCACACCTCCATGTTAGTAGAAAACACACATGCTACTTGGGAGGATGAATTCATTAATTTTACATTCCCAGAGTCCATCATCTTTTGTAGGATATATTTGAAATTAAAATAATCATGGATGGTGTGCCCCAGTATCTGATGAAATGGGAAATAGCTTGGGATATCATAGTTTCCATCATTGTTAGATTTTTTTTCTTTGGAAACCAGACTAATTTGTTTTCCAATGCTAAGATGATGTAATTGAGGACTTGGTCATTTTGAAAAGTATTGACCCTTTTTTCATCTACTCAAACTATTTTTTCTTATAATAGCTTTGATCATCCTGATGAGGTGGTCATTGATGTAGATTCTTGGGAGTTTGAGACATACAGTATTGCATAGGCTTTGAGATGTGAGCAGGTACATGGGCATGCTTAAGTGTAACTGTAGTGGCTTCTAATTTTTCATTCCTCCTTCACCGAGTCAATAGAAGTATTTAGGACTTATATTTGGTCTCTAGGATATATTTTTCCACCTATTAAGAGACTGAGGTAAGATCTAAAAACCATCCTATGTATTTCAAAGGGATCAATGGTGTTCACAAATCATCATCTATATTTGATACATAGATTGGAATTAACTCTTTTTCAGGGAGTGGTAGCTTTAAAGAATATGTTCTTCCATTCCACTGGGAAATGAAATAAGATACATTTCCTTCTCCCATTTTTCACAATTTGAGAGTTCAATGACTGTTGACTTCTTTAACATTGATCTTAATAAGAAGATAAATTTTGGATGGAGTTCTTCCCATCCAATGATAGACTGAGAATAAAAAATTGTGTTCCACATGAAGGCTAGTCCTTGTAGTGTTCTAAAAAAACACCTAAGCTTCACCACCTATTTTTTTCGGGGTACCCATCAAGGGATCACTATGAGAGAAGAAATGAAACAAATTATGCTCTGGGTATCCTGATTATTTTAAAATCACATGTTTAAGATTCTTTATATTAGGCATTGGTGGGGTAGGAACAATCCATTTTGTGTAATTATTATTTTCTAGTTTTATGATCTCACATTCTTCTTCCATATCTTCTAATTGATTCATTAGTGACTCAATGGTGTTTATGATAATTCTAGGAATGTCTAGATGATCTGGGACATGGGTAGGTGTAGTGACTTGAGCTTGAACGGGTGTGGTGATTGATATGACCACTATTCATGGAACTACTGGTATCTTCCATGGGTAACAAATAGGGATAGGCTTGTAAGAATGTTCCTAAACATACCTTAGCTATATACCCAGTGGAATGGATTCTTAGTGTTCTACTATGGGATCGAAATATATTAGTGGTTGTTATTCAATTTCGAGAGGATGTTCTGGGTTTTCTTCAGTTGTAGTGGTGAACTCTTTTTACTGAGGTGTGCCAACTGGAATTACATGTTGAGGATATTATTGCAGAGCATATCTAGAAGTAATGATTCCTTTGAGTAACTCTATATTAAGTCTTATAAAATCATTAATCTCTTCCTAATTCTGATAAAACAATTCATTTAATTGATGGGATTGACCCTCCCTAGGATGGAGGTGAGATGTAGTCAAATACTTACCTTTTTTCCTAATGGGTACCTTTTGGGGATGTAAAGGGGGCTGGTTCAGGGGTGTTAAGTTGAGACTCTGGTTTTAGGTACACACACCTCCTTTATTTTTATTAGTTTGGACTAGATTTTGAACTAGAATATCTACTTGTGAATCCTCTTTTCTAGCCTTATGTTCTGTAGGGTCTTCAATGATAGTGTTGATAATGTTCATAGATGTGTAATGCATCACATGAATTCTATTGGAATATCTATGAGATCACCTTCTTATACACTGTACTTGAGACATTATCCTCCTCTTTCTTATTTCCCAAGATCAATTTGATGGACAATAACCCAAATGGAATATCTAGAGAGTTCAGTCATACATCTTCCAAGTGAAAGTACAGGATCATGGGATGTGAAGAACTGAGAGAATTCATTCTGTGTTAACATCCTTATTCGAGAAAAACTATTTCCCGTTGGGGGTGGAATTATTGAGGTGATAATACCCTAGAACTGATGGACTAGGATATTCTTGTTTCTCTATCTCAACCCCTTAGGAATGATTGAATGATCCTGAAGTTTGATTTATAAAATCCCCCTGCCCTTCCAACTGGGGTTTCTCCTGAACTGATGTGGCTAATATTATCGCAGATGATCTTTTGATTTATGGATTTTTTTCAATCATGGGTTGGGTGAATTATTCAACACTCACTTATATCACTTATCTCTAATGATCTTAGTGTTATTTATGACATATGTAAAACCTAACAGCTGACATCCACTAAGTTGGATGCCTTCTCTATATTCTGAAATACTTTACACAAAAGTAATACAACAACATACTATCATCTACCCCGATATTGGAGAGAATCAATCATGTACTATTCTTTCTAAGAATATCATCTATTGTGAAAAAACTCCATTTGTTGTAGCCAAACTGTGGAATTGAAATATCATGATACCAACTTTGGTGGGATTTAAATGTTTTTGAGCATAGTGAAAAGCAATGGTCCATGTTCACTTCATCATCTGATATGAAGACTTGATAGGGTATCTGGGATCAGTCATCAAAACCTCATTAATGCATCGAGGAATGCTTGTTCAAGGTCCCCTTATTGGTTCTTGGTCTTTTGATGTCAGTAATCTAGGAGATATTCCAAGTCAATTCAGCACTGTAACCCTTCTATTACCTTGACATGATTTAGATACTCGATGTACGGTAATTCATTTTCATTAATGTGAATAAGAGTTTTACATATTTTTAAGTGGATGTCATGAATTAAATCCTCCTCCAACACCTCTGTATTACTATATTGAGGGGGGGGAATCTAGAACATGACTAGTATGTCATCTTTATCCAACTTCTTCCAAATGTTTATCAAATATTCTTCATCTTTCACTATAGACTTCTTGACCTTGTATGACTAGAGTGGGCACTTCCCAATTTTCTTGTCACAGTCTATATAATGGGTTGTGATTTCCTTTTTTATTTTTTAATGAAAATGGACCGAGAGAGGTTCAGAGAATGTCCACCTCCTGGGGTTATGTCATGGTTGAGAAAGAATTTCACCTTCAAGTGATAATGTACCCGACATGATTGTCCTTGTGTTTGCAAGTGCCTCTAGATATGAGGGATTTATCATCACTACATTGATAATTGTATAATTTCGTTGATAATGTGAATAAATATTGTCAAGAAAACATTCTTAATGAATGATAACATGAGTGGGATACCATGGTGGGTTATAGTAAGGGGAATATCCACTTACTCATTGGTCTTCTAGCATCACAGAGAGTTTTCGTGACTCTCATCAAGAGATAGGATCTCAAGATCGACCAATTTTTTGAAATTAATCAAGATTTCATGATGAAGTGTATGATTATGACCTTCATAATTACTACTAATACTCCTATAATTTGGTAATGGGGGGGTAGGATCATCATCTTTGATAAATATACATTTGAGAGATTAATGAACTCTAGGGTATGGGAATCTGAGTCGTAGATCATCTCTTTATTTCCCAACTATGTTTGATGAGTCTTATTCATAGATGCCTTATTAAGAATTATTATGTCCACTTTTTGGGATAAGTAGGTGTTGTGGCTACATGTTTGCACCTTCCATAGAGTGTCCATTAGAATAGGATGATTACCACCTATTTTAGAAGGTGTGTATTCTTAATCTTGTTATCCATATAAAATGGTGATGTTTTCCTCATGACCCTCTAGAAAGTGAGAAATTGTGTGTGTCTTCTATGGTGTTTTATTATGATGCAACACCCTATTTATGGGAACATAGTTTTGTTTCTATCTCAATAGCCCTACTTTGATCACTATTATAATGTCCTAGAAAGTCTATAGGATGTGGGATGGATTTTTTATCTAACGTTTCCCATTTCTAGGTTATGCGTGGTGATGTCAGTGGTTGGAACATAGATATATTTCCTTTTAGTATCTAGAGAAGGTGTTTTTTCATGATCATGTCCTCTCATTCTTTCTAGTGGATACTGTTAATACTCATGTGTGGGGGTAGAGTGTTGAGTCTGTCCCAATCTTTTCAGTAGGGCTTTATGACTAATATATTTGGGTGATGTTAGAGGAGTCTATTGGCAGGCTAGATGGGTATTGGAAGGAATGTGGTCCTGCTCATTGTTTTCTACCCAAATATAGTCGGTGGACTTTATCGAGTGTTGTCAGACATGTCTGATACAAGGAATCATGCATGAATGTAGGTGTATGTTCTTATTTGTTGGTTTCCATTGTATTTTGTTTACATGATTCTTTTAATGATGATAAACGTGTATTTTAGATGGCTGAATGAATGGGGGATCAGTGCATGTTCATGATCACATTCTACCACCTAGATGGTTTTTTGGGATTCATCATATGGGTGAAAGGAGTGACTCTTTTCCCTATTAACCAGTATTTGTCCCTTGTGATCCATTGTGTATGCCAATGTCTAAAATAACTAGGCTGGATGGATAAGGAAAACACCCTCATCCTGTTGAGGGTTAACTGTCGTGTGGTGTTGGCAGCATCAATTTCTTGTATGATACCCTGAGAAAGACACTACTGTCTATTGGATGAGGTCATAGGTTTCTTCTTTATCCACCATTCTGAAATATGGGAGTGACTGGTTATTTAGTTCTATTTATAATCTCTTGAAACAGTTGAAGATGGTGATCATTTCCATCATCATTAAGACCATTGATCATCATTAATTAGATGTTTTGTGGTGCTCTTTGGGATGGTGGTAATTTTAGGAGTCCTTCAGGGATATGACCATACCATTTTGATAGTACTCTTAGAGTAATGATTTTGAAACACAATGTTGAAGATGATGGGTTTGTTATGAATTCATGTGGATGAATATCTAGTCAGAATAGAAGTTGGTGAATTTATTTAGTGAAAACATGATTGTGTAAATTGGATCGAATGGAGTTCTTAGATGAAATTGTGTGTATATATAAAAAAACACCAAAATTAACTCCTATCAGAGAATCATCTCATTTGAGTAAACACATTATTGATTTATTTCCACATCTAGTCCCCCTTAATTTTGAATGTATAAGGGGGATTATAGGGGTGATATTGTCATCTTGGTTAAGGATTCATGTTGGGTTCAATATTTTTTATTTGTGATGGAAATGGGTTTTCCCAAAAGAATAGAATGGTCTAATGGATACTTATCAATACATCTATTTTATTGTAGTAAATTCCATAATCAATTCATTCATATCAGGTTCACCATTTTTTGTTTCCATCAAAATTCACGAATCGTTATGATTTTTTATTTCTAAATGATTTTCATTGAGTTTTTTCAGGGAACAAGAAACAACCAACTATTCTTTATTTAATGGGACCTACTTTGAAAATGTAGGTGATCGTTAGGTTTTTTGACCAATGATTCTTAATAACTCTCATAAGCTGAGAGGATGGGAGGTCAAGCTCATCACACCCTTTTTAGGGGGAATTTTCCTAATATGGAAATCTCTTATATATTTAAGATATTCTCATGAATCCTTAATTAAATCCATTGTATGATATGGTTTGACCCAAGATTATCAATCTATTATTAAAATGTATATATCTTAGAATCATTTGTATGTATTTGATGTCATTCATTAATGGATATATTTGTATGTGTCAGATGTTCTCCACTGATGGTATCTTTTTATATACTAAATAGAGATTCTTTGGTCATTATTAAAAAGATTCTAAAAATATATCCACACAGTGGGTAAATCAAGAGTTTATTTTCATCTAGGGAGAGTAAGGTCACTTTTGTGTTTGTCTTCATCCTGGGAGACATGATTTTTTTTTACGTTGAGAATGAACCCATGGATGGGTTTCCTACAGGTCCTTTTAAAATGAATCATAACCTATGTAGTTTGGTGCTACTTAATGGGACACATATTACCACTTATGATCATGTGATGAGGACCTAACAATTCAATTCAACATCATGTTTCAAGGATATCTAGATGGATGGTCCATAGTCAAATATTGTTGTGGGAGTTTGATGAAGCTTCTATAGGAACCTAAAAGATATATAGATTCCCAGGTTGAATTTGACCCTACTTAGAATATGTACCATGATAGAAGATGGTATATTTTAGGTGTTGGGATTAAACATTATATAGGCCTCTAACATATTTCAATTGGATTAGAATCAGAGCCTACATAATTTAGGAATGAGTAGTAGGGAATATGGACAATTGAGTGGATTAGGTTAGGGATTATTTCTAAATGAGATGGCCTTATAAAATGGATCATGATGGATTTCATAACTCATGGTGGTTTGGTGGATTAATATAGGGATTACTACTAAGGAGTATTTAGTGACTAAGGGAATTATGATTGGCACCTACTCGTGAGGATGATTCTAGTTGAGTTAAGATCCTAAGTGGGATTTCTACATATCTTGATTTGATTGTAACCAAGAATCGGTTTCTCATTATTTAATTTTCCTGTTTGGAGAGTATGAAATATTGAGAGGTTTAAGTTGGGGCTTATTTCTAAATATGAATCCCTGGTAAATTGGATTTTTTTATTGGGACTAACTTCTGAGGAGTATGTCCCTTGAGCTCATGCCATAGGTAGGCATCTTATGTATCCTGGTTATGGAAGGAATCAGAGATGTCATGGTTTAATCTCTAAGAAAGATTTTTTAGTTATCATGATCATCACTAATATCTAATACCATATAATTCATGCTTTGTGTGAGAAAAAGGAGGAAGAAAATGATTCAAAAAACCACACACATTTCCTCCTTCGCTGGGGGAAGAGGTTAGGGTGATGGTGGAAGAGGTCGGGGTTATGGTACTTCCCTCTCCCCATATTACATAAGATGTGAGTCCATGGTATGGAAGGAATGGAGGTGACATACATGGTGGTAGATGGGATAAATAATGAAACATTCTACCTGAAAGGATAAGGGATTACTCTATAAGGGATGGCATATAATTAGTTCGACGGTGAGAGGAGGA
This sequence comes from Viscum album, assembly GCA_963277665.1. Classification (NCBI taxonomy): domain Eukaryota; kingdom Viridiplantae; phylum Streptophyta; class Magnoliopsida; order Santalales; family Viscaceae; genus Viscum; species Viscum album. The sequence continues at coordinate 457,325,778 of OY728139.1, read as the reverse complement.
TCTAATACCATTTTGAATGGAAAACAATATGAGATCCTTACGCTCGCTACTAGAAAATGGAGGCTCCATGTATTAAAGACAACTAACTCATAAACACTGTCCCAAGGGTTAGGTTCCTTGTGACCATATATATAAAAATCTATAGATGAATCGAGGATTATTTCCCTCAAGAAGCACAACTATAGGAAATATCTGATCATCGAAATAAAAAACATATGGGAGACACGTTGATATGAAATTCCCCATGTTTATATAGATCAGGTCAGCTATATAGAGGTTTCAATGTTGTGACATTTAGAAAATAGATCCAAAGAAAGAGAGTCCCTACCATTCGTGGTATTGAGGGAGTCCTCATTAATATACCGTGAAGCAAAGAAGGCTCACTAAAGAAGTTCTCCACACAAGGTGGCCTTGGAGAATTGGGAGAAACATGGGAAATGGATCACCTGGTGACTTCACTTGGGCGAGACCATGCTCAATCCACCAAGGGTATCCACCGGTGCTTACAAAGGCCAGTCATGTAAGTCCCTATTTATGAAAGGGAACCACATGCTAGTCTTCCCTTATTAGGGGTTTGGAGAATGCCTTGAAATTATGTTGGTTATCTAAAACCTCATAAGGATATAATTTAACCTATCCACTTTTAATTCTCTCTTATATCAAGATGGTTTTGGAGGGCTAGAATGAAGTACTAGGGAAATAAAAATTGCAATCTACCTTCAGGAAAATTCATTTGTAGAGAATAAACTATAAATGACTATTTATTAGAAAATATGGGACCTAAGGAAAGGGTGTATTTTCACTTAGGTTTCATGTATAGGTGTCATACATAGGTGGTTTTTACATGGACATTGTACACCGATGGTGTTGGGGGTACCATGGGAGAACTTCTCTTTGGGGGAATTACAATTATTGTATAGTTTATATACTTTCCCCACCTATTTCTATGTTATTTACATTTTTATTTTAATACATTTGGTAAAACAGAGTGTCAACAACACAAAATTCTGATCACCATTGATAGGTTGTGTTATATGCACGACTGAGTTTTACAAAACTACAATATATTATTAATAATATTATTAAAATAAAATTATTATTAAAAAATAGTTGTTGTAATGGATGTAATGGATAAAATTATGTAAATTATGAAAATATAGTTTAAAGATATATATAAAATGAATTATATGGTTTCCAATTAATTATAACTGAGAGTTACACTTTTCAAAAATAATGAAATTTCTTTTTGAAAGAACAATTTTTGGGCACAAACGTGTTTTATCAAACTAAATTTACCAAAACAATTGATGAAATATTTTAATTTAATGATTATATTTTATATTTAATGAATTATTTTACATTTATTTTATGTGTTTCTGATAAAATATAGAATAAAAAATCCAATTTTAGGCATAAAAATGCATATTTTTCTTAAAGATAGTTTTATCACATTTTAATGGAACACCGATTTTAATACTAAAATTTGAAACATTGATAATTTCTATTTGAAAAAAATATATTTTTTAAATTATAGTTCCAAAAAAATCATAGGGTGAATTTTGTTTCTCAAATATTTCATTTTTGGTTGAGTAGTGAAAAATACTGGATGTTTATTGAAAATTATTTTTGATAACATATTTCTATAGTTAAATTATATTTTAAAAAGATTTTAAAGTATATATTGATAAATTATAGATCTATTAATCCAATTTGGGTCATTTTTACCATTTTAATAATGAAATTAAATATGAAAACATTTCATTATTATGAACATTATCACATTAAAAACACATTGTCTCATCCCATCTGCAGGATTAATATTAAATTAATTTACAGATATACTCAATTTTAAATTTAAATAAATTGAATAAATAATTATAATAATCACAATTTATAACATCTAGTTATTAAATAATAATTTTTTTCCAAAACAAATTGTGAAATAAATCAAAATTAATTACTACGATTTAGGGAAAACATAGTTTTCTTAGTTATTAAACATTAAACATAGGGAGAAAAAACTATGAAACTTTTTAAGATGACATTGGATTCCCATATGCAGAATATATACCTTATTTTGAAAATGTTTTTCCTTATTGGAGGCACACAGTGTAAATAATTCCTCCCAATAGTGTTTACCTTCTTCATAATTTCAATAATGTCACTCCTCCTCCACTATAAAAGGGATCTCAACCCTCACACTTCATCACACATCTCAAGAATTTTGGCTGAAAAAAATCATAAAAATATAAACTCCCAACATCCCACATATCATCCTAGAATCCAATCAATTTTGTGAAATAAAAGGAAGGATATATTTTGGTGAAAATAAAAAATGAGTCACTTAAATAATAGGTAACATTCATCAACATGTATTTTTTGTTTGTTTCCTTATTCACCCCATTAAACTCTTATTATATAATTATTATATTATAAATTATGTATATTAAATATAATTTTATTTCATTATATTATGGTCATGACCTATACAGTCAAAGACTTCCATCAAATGGGTCAATCATTGTTTATCTGTATAGGTGACTACCCCCTCACGAAACGATGTTGTTAATAATTCCATTACCACCTTTCCATGTTGTAAATAATGAAGGATTTATATATTATAAGTTTTATATATGATATATAGGATTTATTAATTATTTTCTAATTATTATATAACACATACCTTTATTTATTTCATTTTGTTGCTATATGAAAACATTGTTTTTGGATGTGTGGACAACCTCCTACTCAAACCATTACGATTCATTCACACATTACATGAAATGTAATATGGATGGGTTCACTAAATATATGTTGTATTTATGACATAATAATTATAAATTAATTACAATATATACATACAAACTATTTACTTTTCTTCTATTCAATATGATAATAGAATCGAAACAATGTTCATTTATAAGTACGACCTACTATTTCCATGAATGATGAATTTCATTTCATATTTATAAGACATTTAAATTATTAAAAATATATATATTTATACGGAATATATATGGTATCTATAATTTTTTTTAATATCTTTAAATGTGGAAATAATGATCAAATTTAGTGAACCAAAAATAAAAACACAAATCATATACTAGAAACAAACCTTTTATTACTCGAAACATATCTTTAACAAGGAGTTGTTAATAAACGAGTAATATAAAGACATAATGGAATTATTTATATGAATAATTTTATTTTATATATTTATAATAAAAATATATTTATTATATTTGAGGTATTAACGTGTATGAAAAAATTCATGACATAAGGTAAGGGGATTTATAGTCTAACTTTTATTTTGGTGAGACTTATTCCAAATTCAGCACTAATTTTTCATGTGAGATGTATATAATGATCATGAATGTATTATAATATTATTATCTTTAAAATTAGGCTCATTTAGATATCAATTTTATGATATATCATTCATGGGGTTTATAGTTTATAAGATTCCAAATAAGTATGGAAATTTTGTCATAATATTCTTTCTTTGAGACATATGTCATGTTATGAATTTATTTTATTTTAAAAGTTGTATTTAATACCATTTTACATTTTATATCATGAATATAACTCTTTTCATGGTATATTATGCCTTATTTAATTTTATTATTTCATGGTTCATTTGATATAAATTTAATATAGGGATAAGATTTTATTTCATTCATATAATCGTTTATCAGGATTGTTTATGTTAATGCTTCCATTGATAAAATCATATAATCCATATCATAAGAAATATCATGAATTTTATTCTCATATATTTCTTTATGATAATTTTTAAGTAATGGTACTATTTTACCACTCATTCTTACTTAATATATTTAATAAAAAGTTTTCATTAAAATATGACATTATTTCTCTCTTCGACCGGAAATTTGTTTTCTTCAAAAACCATGTTTTATAAAAATAAAATTAAAAAATGAATTTAAATTATATTTTAAACACTTTTTCTAGGAGATTAATTTTTTAAAAAACTTATGCACTGAAATGTGTTTAAAATAGTTTTCAATGATTCCTTAATATGTTTTAAAATCTATTTTCAAATAAAAAGTGCTTAAAAGGTTTTTATTTATAAAAAATGTTTTAAAATAAAAAGGTATATTTCCCAAATAATATTTATTAAATATTCTTAAAAAAGAATTCTACATATAATATGAAATCAGTTGGTGTTACATATTTCGTACTATGGATATAATTCAAGTGTACCAGTCATATTCGTTCTCTTAATGGTTTAGGTTTTGTTGGAATGATATTTATGAAACATTTTCTCTAATTCATAATTTATATTCTTAGGTAACCCACTTATTTTCCTAGGTTATTATATGATTTAATAATTATGAAACCTGGGTCTTTTCAATAGTTTAATAAATGATGAAATTATTATGATACCCATTCTACTTCATGGTTATTATATGATAAATGGGAATGATCTTTTGGCACACATATATTTGAGTCTGTTTTGTAACGGGTGGGACCTATATCTACCTATAATACATTGGATATAGATTTACATATCAAGAGATAAATATGGGAAAGAATATGATTATATTGATCCAAAATGGGAAATGGTGTAATCCAAATCCACAATGGGAAATGTGTTCATCCAAATCCACGATGGGAAAGTGGTGTGTCCTGATTTCGAGTGGGAAACAGGTGAAACCTACTCCACAATGGGAAATAGGTGAATCCTGATCCAATATGGGAAAAATTTGTGTCTTGATCTACTTGGTTGAGGGTCATGATTGGAAACCTTGACACATGAAATGGTTTTCTATTAATCATTGTATAACACTTATATGACGTGATAATATGATTCGTGATTGATTTATGATGATTTATCACAATTATGATTCATGTATTGTGAACTATCAATATTTATACCATTAATAAGGTATATTCTCTTTATAATAAAGGGTATATTCATAAAATGTTATTCTCGTGTTCAAATACTATTATTTTCATGAAATTATTATGTATCTTATTTATTTACCCTTACTGAGCTTCTAACAAAACCTATTTCTTATATTTATTTTCCCTAGTTTATGAATATAGGTTTTAATATGAAGTACTCAATGGGGAGATCTTGTTAGAAGAAATTTAAGATATTTCACCATGTTAGAATATTTATTTTTATATTTCCAAACAGACTATACTATTACGGTCCTCAGGCGTGTGCATTTTTAATTTTATAAATATTCATCTTAAATGATGTAATATCAATGCAAGTTAAGCCTTGGTATTTATACCCTAACCTACTAAATATTTATACTTTGTTTCCATCATCCTCCTTCTAAACTCTAAGATAATCAGTTCCATAAGTATCTCACTCATCATTGAGAATGAATTAATCCCAAAGACACCACTATCAATTCAGATAGTTCAAGAAACCTACCCCTTGACATTGGTTATCCATGACTTATATGAACAGATTCAGGATGAATATGGTTAAAAACCTATGGATTATGATCCAAAACAATATTGAGGATTTGGTGATATAGGAACATCAATTGATACACCTTGAGAACATTATGAAAGTGTGGGAGTTATCTTATAAGGTGTTTATGGTTTAATTACTACTATTTTTAATGAGTATAAAATTTTATTTTTTAGGATAGGTGGAAATAATGGGACTATGTATTTGGATTATTTATAAGTGTGTATTGGCCTTTATAGACATGATTTTTTAGGGATGTACTCATACATTGATTTTACTTTTTAGATAAATAAATATATTTCCTACCAGTAGTGCATGACATTGATATTAGAACCTATGAGAAAACATGGCCCAACAAATACCTAGAGAACTAGGACAAATAATTCTCTCTCAAATATTATACATATTTCTATTACACATGATTAACATTCCAAGTGTTATTCTTGAGATACCAATATTTAGATAGAAATAATTTTACTCCTTTCCATCATGAGAGGGTAGGGTATCAATATTTCCTAGAAAATATCCTTATAATTTGTATCAAATATAAAAAATTAAAAGGGTAAGATTATGGGTGGAAATTTTTATCACCCATCTAAAATTTCACATGGAAATAGTTTATCCATCTGTGCCACTTTCCTCACTTGAAATGGTATAGTTTATTAAATTAATACTATTAAATTGTATGGGAGAACTTATAATGTATAAGGAAAATGAAAAATTTTAATACGTGTACTTATACTAATGGAGATGGTTAGGCCGATGGGGGATATTCAAAGGCTACCACCTAGTCCATACCATCCCATGTACCTTGATCTAGAGAATCTTCTACTTAAGAGACACTTACCATTGTCTCATTAGAGGAGACGAATAGGTATTTCAAGAATTAAATTCACAACATCCGTGAGTAACAATAATATATATGTATAATGTTATAGTCTTATAAAGGTCCACAATATTTTCTACACATACTCATATAACTATTCCAACACCTTTGCCTCTATATTATCCACATCAAGAGACACAACTCAATTATTTTTCACACCACATTTCAACCATACCCTCCCTTCTATCCCCAAACCCATATCATCCAACATTTATCCCCATTCATGAATAAATTCGGAAAGAGGACTGGAATTGATATATTTTCATAACTTGAGATGTTGAATGACCTATTTTATTCATGCTTTTTATGATATAAAGAGGTTAATTCCCTTATAAAGGTTAAGGTGAAGATATTCAATGAACCCAAAAACATTAACTTTCATTGAGATGAGTTGCATACATGGGACCATTACACCTTTTACCTAATCCATATCAATTTTCGATAATACTGTTAGAGAGATAGAATTGGGTGAGAAGTAATCATTAGTGATTGAGGATTCATTGAAAGCATCTACTGTCCTAGTTGACCCATTACCTATCCAAAAAACACGAGGGACCATAACCTCATTAAGTACAGAGCTTCCCCAATCCCCAAGGATACTACCATTGATCCTAGATTTATTATTATTCTTTTCAAATTATGATGTGAGGTATCATAGGATAAAATATCATTAGAGTAGTCCTTAATAGAGTTTTAATTTTCTACTATTTCTCACCTAGAGGAGGGGGAGTGGGGGAGAAAGTTATTTAGTTGGGAAAAAGAGAAGATACAATGGAGAGTGGGGATTTGTAGGATATCACTATCGACATATTTTGTTTTTTCACTATTTTGTACAATTTTCTCATATTTTTTCATGAACATGAATATTTATATTCTAGATTAATGAATTTTTTTCCTCATAATGACATATATAGAATATCATCATTTTATCTAAACTTCAATCCTAAATTTAATTCCTTTATAAATATTTTCAATCCAATTAACAAGTATATAGTATTTTTAGAAGAAATTATACCAAATAATACGACAATTGTAATGATATTAATGGAATCAATTCAACTATAAAAGTAAATGAATATTTTTCATAACTAGGAATGGTATTAGTTGATTAATATATTTTTTATTTATTAAATTATTTCAATTAAATTTAATTTAATACACAACTCTAACACCATTATTCAATTTTGATGAAAAACTTTAATTTATGCGTGTGGGAGTGCCCCATGAACCCACATTGAGTTTTTTCCATTATTTTTAAAAAATGCATCACAATTTTGGAAAAATTATCTCACAAGTTAATATTAATTGACTTTCTCATAAATTAGAATACATAAGTGAAAATAAATTAATGTTATATCCTCATTCTATGTTTTAGTTTTTTAATATGATTATTTATATGATTTCTATTTTCAACTCTAACCTATGGAAATTTTAATCACCAATTTTTTTATTATTGTTGATGAAGTGTATTGATTTAAAAAAATTCCACTCTCATTCTAAATATGTACTCTATACCAATTTAAAAAATTCATTCATATACCTTCATTTATGAGATATAATTGGAATATTATTCACTACTAGAATAATATTTTTTTCTTTTTGAAAGAAAAAATATACTGAATGACACTAAAATGATTTAGAGTATATTATTTTATTTACATCCCATTTGACTATGAGACCTAAAAAACATTTATATTTTTAAAAGACCATAAAATCCATAAATTTCATACATGGAATCCAGGTTATAAGTTAGTATATCCCCTATATCCTAATTATTTGGAATAATTTCATGATATTAATTAATATTAAAGAACTACATTGGGTGATTTAAGGAAGCTTGTGTTAATTAAATTATAAAATTATGAATGTGGGCGATGATCTCTTGATTCTGAGGGAAAATGTTCACATGATTTTTGATGAACATGTAACAATAATATTATATTGTTTGGAAAAAATGTAATTAAATATATCATATTCACCATTGGATAGACACATTCCCCATTCTTTTTCTAACTAACAAAAATAATGTCAATGAAAAATTAATTTCAAGGATAAAATTTTCAGTTTTTTATTACTCAAAAGGTATTGAAGATTATATCTTATAAAGATTCAATTTATAAAATGATAGAAGAAAATTTGAAAAATTAAGTAATATTTTTCATCATTTTCTATTTTCTATTTTTGTTACTATGAGGATGGGGATGAAGGATGTAGTGTTTGATTATTTTTTTATGAAAATAATGATAATCAATTTATCCCCTTACAAAAAATGGGTTGGTTATACTTAATTGTTGCAGTTTTTATTAGATAAAAAACTATTTACATGTGGGATAATTAAAACCAGAAATATTATTTATAACTTATTTTGATTATTCTCATTGATTTTGAATAAAATAATTCCTAAATATTTTTATTTTTATTTAATTTTGATGGAAATAAAATGTTAGATAATTTTGAGAAATTTTGAAGAAGAATGTAAATCATTCAATAATACCACACCAAAAAATAGTATCTTTTCAGGATTTAATTTGATTAGAACTATATATCAATAACCATGACCAAATCATACCATGAACCTCACACACCACACTTTATGGCCCTTTTATAGGAATAAATTTAAAGAGTTGAGGACCCCATCATCATAGAGAAAACATTCACGTCATGATTATATGGAGTATTCTATTTTGATTTTTTTACGATATTTCATTTTAATCAAAATAAAAACCTTCATACCGAAACCAAGATAGGTGGAGTTAGTTAGTGAAGCACTATAAATTCACAATATAGTAAAAATACAATTACATTCTGTGATAAGTGTAAGAAATATATTGGAAGGATAATATCATAACAGAATTATTTTTTGTCTGCATAATGATCCATAGAGTTTGAATTCCAAATAACATTAGATATGTAAAAGAAGAAAAATTATTATAATGAAATAATTATTTTATTTTTAATAGATAATATATCAAAAATTAAATATAAAAATTTATTAAGACCACTATACCTATGATAAGTCAAAATTAGAAAAAACATGTGACATTAATGTAAATTCCTCTAGCATCATATTCTTCACTATACATAAGAATAAAAAATGTACAATAAAAAAGAAAAATAATAAAAGAATTGGAATCAACGTTTTGAAAGTACTAAAAATATTATGTGTTTTTTTCATTAGTTTGAATGAATTTGAAAGATATAAGTGTGAATTTAGCTATTATATCACTATGTGGCATTATAACAAATCGTAATGTAGTCATTAGAATGTAACTATAAGATTTATTTTATATGAATTTAGGTAATAAAATATGTCTATTAGTATTAAATTAAGAATTAATGGTGTTAACTTTTAGATAAATCCTTTCTGAAGTATATTTTTTAGATCATGGAAATTAGGTAGAATCATTAGGGCATACCATAGACTATTCATATTGAAAACATTACTAATTGAGGTTTTATATTGTTTCCAAGTTCATTATTGAAGAAATAACTACCAAAACATTTCCCTATAAACAATCCTAGTAATGTACTACTATTCCACACCATTAATATTTGGTATATTCTTGTGTAATAAGGGGTTATTTATCCATATGTTAAGTGGAATTAATGTGTAAATTATTTTAGTATTGAAATGGGGTTTATTCTGATATGACATTTTTATTAAATGAATAATCTTTTTAAAATGTAATTTTTCACATAACAAGATAATTAATTTCAATAAATTGATTACATATAAGAAATCATTATTTCAAAATTATTTAATTGGTTAAATTATGTAACTTGTTTCTAAAAAAGTAATATATAATAAAAATAATTAAACAATATGGAACATTAAATCTAATATACCTAAAAGAATGAATAAATTCACCCATGAGTGTGATAGATTTTTACTTTTATAATACAAAATATACAGAAACTTCAAAGGAGGAAACACAACACTATAGAGACATAATAAGAACTTTATATTGTGGAAAAATGAAATATTCAATACACTATTCAATTATACCCCACTCACCACACCTATAAAAATCCCCCACATAATCTCATTTTTTCTGACACTATGTTTCATTCCTCTATTTATATTAGTGATATAAAATCAATCCCATAGTCCTCTATTTTGTCATAAAGAGTATTGTTGTTTCTAAGGGTTGATTTTAATATATAAACATCAAAATGTGCATAGATCCTTTACCACTTTTCAATTCATATTTCAATTAACATTTTATTATTATTTCTAATTTTCAAATTCTTATTCAAATATTATTTTATTATCATTTTTAGTTTTTTACTTATGATGTAATATGCACATGATACCCCTCTTCCCAAAAATGATACACTGTTCGTAAACTATTATACTGCTAAAATTATCCCAAATAGTATAAAACAATATATTTCCCATCAAATAAAATCTCTATATATGAAATTAATTTTTATTATTGTGGATGAATTATTTACATTATTTTGAACTTTTTTATGTAATGGTGATGAATATTTTTCTTGTGGAGGAACTATCTAGTCCTTATTGTATTAAAATATATTTTAAAACAAGTTCTCATTTTCCATTAAATCATACATACAAAAAGATTTTTTCCTAAGAGAATTTAATATTTCTAATTTATATAAATTATGTGTGTTAACATAGTCTTAATTTTAGAGGGTATTAATCCATAATTTATTTATTCCCATATCATTGAAAATACATTAATTACATTATTCTATATAACTACCTAATAACTATAATTTCATATTAATCACTTGGTATTTGATAATTATTTTATAATTTTGATTCTATAGTTATTCCAAAAATGTGTCTATGTAATTTTTGAGAAACCCATATTAATTCATTGACTGATTAAATTTATTTATTGTTATAAATAATCCTTTTTTATATATTGTTAAACATTATAAGATAAGATTAATTGAGAAATTGTTGTCTGTATTGTAATGTATTTTATTCATAAACAATATGGCATGCATTATCTACACACATTTAGTATATGATCAGATGCATTTTATTCCTTCTTGATTGGTGAATCCAAAAATTATATAGCCCATAATGCACATGTTTGTCACTTGGGATATCTTTCTTGGGAATTCGGTATATGCATACCCCTTAATGTATGATATATTTTTATTAAGAAATTTATATTATGATTAAAATATTATGCTTTATGAATTAACATTAAAATTAATTGGATGAGATTAAATAATGGGATGATCAAAAAATAGATGTTTAGTTTAGTAGTATGTCTTATAATACCAATATCAGGGGTATTCGATGTATACATTACCCTTTATGTATTATAAAATATCACAACTAGTTGATAATATGTTTAAAACACATGGAGTTAATCATCCTATGATTTAAATCATTGGGATATCATTTAATATTATACATTATATTAATTATTGGATTCCATATATTATGTTATCCCAATGTATTCATTTATATGGATCCATAAATTATCTATTAATATTATGTCATTAATTACATGATTATACCATGTTATATTGCACTTTATTTTATCCCTTATTGGGCATCTAAGAACACCCTTTTCTTATGTTTAACATTTCTGTGGGTCATGATGATAAAAATTATATGTGATAAGATCCATTGGAAAAATTAAAGAATAATGATGTGTACTAAAATGATGTAATATGTCATGTAGTAATGTCATGTTTATGTATTCAGTATCTCATTAAAGACAAAACCTTGATATTTGGTATATCTGATCCCTTGTAATATGATTACCATGTAATAAATAAAAAATATATTTGGGTTATTGGTGTTAGGCTCATCATATTTGGTATTAAATTAAGGTTTTGAAGACACATTAAGAATAAAATTTAGATGAACATAAATAGAGAATGTATAATTCATTCTATAATGTACTATTGAATTGGTTTGATATGTAACCAATAGAATATATATATTATCATTTGAAGAAAGCCTAATATATAGATCATTTTATTTAGATTATAATTATATAATATCACCAATTAATCTATTAATTTTGTTAAATAAGGATTACTATTATGAGGAATAATAACATTGTCTATCCTAAAGGAAAATGTAGGGATTTTTTGAATGATCCTGAAAATGAAGTTTCTTTTACTACATATAAAATTATTTGTATTATTTATAAATTAACCTTGTTTATAAATAATAACTTTTCCGATAAGGATAAAATAAGTTTACTTTTAACAACGATTCAACAATTTAGATCATTTTATGAGCCCATAGTCTTTATAATTCATAGGTTCTACTATTCCAATGATTACAAATTAGTTTATAAATTCATTTCAGATCATCTTTATGGAATATATATTTCTTTAGAAATAAAATTTAAACATGTATTTATATAATTTATGTGGATATTGTAACCAATGGTGGTCACTAATTCAAAATACTAATAGCTAAGAAGGGATTAAAAACATGGTGTGTAATGAAAATAAATTTATTTTTCTAGAAAAAAATTTCATTTGGGGGGAACATATTTAAAGGGAATATAAATTCATGAATTTTTGATAAAGGGAAGAAGAAATAGTGGTTTGTTATAAGTGATATTACATAAGTATATGAATATATTTTGTAGATTGTCTATATAACCTAGAAATGATGATAGGTAAATTCATTGATAGTTTAAAGAAATTCTAAAAAGTATCATTAGAATCCTAATTTTTTTAAAAAATAATAGATAAAAATGAGTGATATCAAGAATAAGAAAAAGTTTTTTAAATCTATCATTAATAATGTGAAACTCAAGATTAAGTGGATGAATAACTCTATGAGGGAAGAATCACCAAAAATAAAAATAAGGGAAGGGTTGAGTTCTCTATATGTAATACGTGGTAAGAAACACATATGGGATTTTTTAAATGTATTGGATTCATGCTTAAAATATAGAGGAAAGGTTCATTGAGATCATAAGTGAATGAGTCATAGTTATGTAAGTAGTGTGTAATATTTCAACTGTAATGAGCTGAGACATTTCTCTAATAATTTCTCCAAGAGACAAGGGAACCATTCCTAAATGAATTATAGGGATTCAATCCATGATTTTTTAATAATAATAGTTGAATATGAGTCTTTAAATGATGTGATAATTGGTAATTTGATTATTATCTAAATGGTAGATATTATAATATTTAATTATTGATATGAAAACCCTTTTATATCATGTATATTTTCAAAAAATATTCAATCAGCCCTTAACACATAATGGAATAATTTATCAGCTAAAACTCAAAGTGCCAATTTGATTGAATCAATGAAAAACTATTAATTTTAAATTAAAATTGATCGGTGTTATCATGTTTAAATTTTAATTATCATATCTATGGTAGACATTGATTTAATAGTTTTATATATTATATCTTAAAATATATGATAATAATTTTTTATAAGGATAAAAAAATTAAAATTTGTGAGGTTGGTGTGAAATTACGGAACCATAGAGGGGATATTTTTAACCTGAAACCCTATAGGATAATACCAAATTGATACTCTTTATGGAATACTTTCATATGGAATAGAATAAATAATATAGAAATGGAGGAGGATAACTTTAGAATAAAACATGTACCATTTACAAAATAACATATATGTTTATATTGTGATGAATTATTAGGATTTCTTGTAATATAGTTTTCTAATTCTATATTGAACTCATTATTGATGTAATAACCATATCTAATTCACTAAGAAGAATGAATCCATTAGAATTATATTTATTGTGTCTATGTGTTACTTATTTCAAGAAAATCCAAAAGAGTGACACTTATTATCTATCAAAATATGTTTTAAATGCCTAAAATATGAAACCAATTTTGGATTTCTCTGTCCAAGAGGAATTTCTTATTATTTATTAAGTCACTAAAATTATGATATGGTGGTTGTAAGTTATATTGAAAATTATCATTAGAAACATTTCATCTTTTAGTAAAATCTCTAGTATTATTGTGTAGTAAGAAACAAAATTTTATTACACTATCCACTACTGAAGATGAATACATTGTTGCAGGTAGTTTCTATGCACAAATCATGTCGATAAAACATGATTTAATAGTATTTGGATCCCAATTTAGATATGTGCCTATAAATTGTGATAAAAAAGTGAAATAAAAATTTCCATAAATACAATATCTCATTCTAGAACAAAGCACATTGATGCAATAGATCACTTTTTGTGAGATCATTATAAAAAAGGTTATATAACATTATTATTTATTGTAAATTAACATTATCCTGATGATATATTAAAAAATACTTGGAATTATGAGGGATTAAACTACATCAAACATGAACTAGAAATGGTAAGTTTTGGATGAACATGTCACCATTGATACATCATCATTAATAAGTCACTATTAATGAGTCACTATTGATGAGTCATCATTGATGAGTTACCATTGTTAAGTCATCATTGATTAGTCATTGTTGTTGAGTCGCCATTGACGAGTCACCATTGATGAGTCACCATTAAAGTGTCAAAATTGATGAGTCATTATAGAAAAAGTCATCATTCATTTTGGTCACCATTATTTTATTATTGTTTATATTATTTTACAGATATATATAATTTTTAATTTATTATTATTTATTATTTAGAAACCCTAATTAATAAATCTATTAGGATAAATCAAATCATTTCACTTCCCAAAAAACCCCTGAACTCTCAAACAATTTACTTCCTCTAAGAGAATTAATCTTTTCTTTCTCCCATGTTCCACTTAAGCTTCCAATTGATCCAAATAGACCATGTAAAGTGAGTACTAGTGATGAATCCAAAGTAGATGAGGAAATCAAAGAAACACAAAGTATCTTCTTTAAATTTGGATATTGTTTGGTGAAACCTATATCTAAAAAAATGGGTTGTAGAATTAGAATAGAAAAATCTATTTGTAGTGGCTCTAATCTAGAAATATTCTTGTATTAAAGGTTATTGAAAACAAAAATTGGATGAACCAGTTCACATAAATTCACCGTATGTGTTATCCAATGACAGTATATGATTTTTATTAGAAGGATGGGTTTATTTTTTGTAAATATAGTGGATATGATAACATGTCTCATTTGTGGAGAAGAGATTACTATCTCTTCAAAAGAATAGGAAAAGTTATTAAAAGTACCTCATAAAAGGGTATATGGGGATTTTTAAGGAAGTATTCCAAGTGATATGAAATATTTAAATACAAATATGTACTCCTATAGTTTTCTAGATATGGTACCATGAACATACCTATAGATACAGAACTTGATGGTGAACATAATCTATTATACAGGTTATGATGGTACTTTTTCAGTGCTACAAAGGGAGATTGCAATACAATGAGATATGAGGATGTTTAATTATTTTTTATGATGAAACTAGGGAATTGGATCAGTCTTTGAAGATTTTTTATGATTTATATGTATGATATGCGCTAGGGGAGTTCAATATTTAACTCATTAATATATCCTTTGATTATTTCATCCATCTTAGATGTGATGGAATTTTAAAATGAATGAGAAGAAGATGAATATATGTTTGGTTTTTTTTCTTATCAATGATAAATTTTAAAATTATTAATGTGATCTGGATTCCCTGGAAGAAATGTTGAGTAAGAGATAATGAAAAACTCTATGATGAATTTAACCCTATTGATCATCCAACAAAACCGAAGGAAATAGTCAATCTTGGTCTAGAACCCAATGAGTTACTTTTTTACTCTAATGATGATGATAGTGAAAAAGTTGAGAAAATAATGGATGAAGAATTAGAAGAGTAAGAATATGATATTTCAGTAGAACGGGGGAGTAAACCGAGGATTATTAAATATATTCCTAATGTCTCTATACGATCTACCAGTCCTTTAGTTTATTTACCTACCCATGAATCTCTTTTAAATGGAAATGATGACGAGGAAACTAATGTATCTAGAGAGGATCAGTTTAAAACAACATCCTCCAAAACATCAGGAGACCAGAATGGTAATGATAATTAAAGTGATAAAAATTATTCTTAGAGAGAATATGATGATCTAGATCATTAGAAATAATATGGAAATGAATGTAAATATTAAGAGGATCATGCTGATGGAAATGATGATGAGGAATATGATCGTGGATATGATCATAGAAATGATTATAATGATGGAATTGATAATAATGGGGAAGATCGTTCTGATCATGATCATGATATGGTTCTAATACATCCTTTATCACTAGTTTAATCCAGTTATCATGGAGATTTGAATCAATCTAATGATACTGAGATGACTGATTTACCTCTGGTTACCACTGAAGATATGGAAACTTCTGGTGAGGGGGAGAACACTCCCAATATTTTTGATCATTCAGAACAAATTTAATAATTATAAATAACCGGTAACATAAATACTACTCATACATCATACCCTTTTGTACCCATAGTTGGTAAATCCTCTCAACTACACAAAGAATCTCTAATTCATCCTTATACAACACCTACATTTATTTCTTTTTAAAAATGGGAACGGTGTCCGGGTTTTTTTACATTTTTTGGATTATAGTGATTTGGATGATGAGTATGAAAATCATATTAGAGGAGATGTATCATTAGTGGATTGAATTTATTATGGCTGGGGAGTTAAATCCTTTCACTCCCTATAAAAATTTAGATCATCAAAAGAAAATGTGATTCATGATCAAGGAGGTCTTCTTTCTGCTTAATATGTTATACATCCTCATGTTATGACACATTTTTATTTAGAATATTTTCAAAGAAATTTCAATTATTATTTTAAATCCTTGAGAAGTTATTTAGTTTCATATTTTAAAAATATCTTCAACTCTCAACCCTCTCCAGTTTCTATAATCATTAACGAAATCACTCGATATTTGGTTGAGTAGGTTATATATCATTTCCAAACAAGATTAATATTTCATATTCAAGATCATGAAGTCAATAATATAATATTTTAAATAATATTATAATGTTGGAATTCCACCATAGAGGGTCTTCCATCCTCTTTTTTAGAAATTTTTAATTATATTTCATAGATGTTGGAATGTCAGACAGTTGTTTCCTCTACATCATATTCAACTCCTCTAAATATAGTAAAAATTGAAAGATATCTACTTAGAAAGATTATCATCTAACATATTAGTAATTATATGGGTGATGTGACCACAAATTAGGAACAAATAAAGAGGACAAATCATCATAAAAAGAATGTCTATAAATTGATTTGGGATTAGGCCACTAATATCAAGACTGATATGGAAATCCTCATGAGTGATATAAAGTATTATTTGTCCAGAATTTATATAAATCATGAGATGTATGATATCCTAAAATTTTTGAAAGAAATTTTGGGGTTTCCACAAGTGATAAGGGATTTCAAAGAATATGTTAATGAATAGAAGGTTTGTGCACCCATTTTTAAAAGATTCATGGAAGAGAAAAAAGGATTTATTTAGTACAATGGAAAGGGGTGGATATATACTTATGTATTTTATGAATATAATGAATCACTTCATACATGTACATAGTAAAACTATTATTATAAGAGAGACAATTCCTATGAAAAAAGATCTTTCAACTACAACCACAAAGCTAGTTAGATAACGTCCTCCAGTGATTACTCAGTCTGATGACCTTCTACCTCAACAATTTATGCCTTAAATTCCTCATACAACTACAATCCCTTTCATTACTACTTATATAGAAACATTTACTACTATTATCTCCTCTCAAGGAAGAGACAAGGAAAATGGTCAATAGAATATTGATTATCCACAAAACTCAATATAGTGAATATCATTGGATGCAGTATTTTTAATATGGATAATGTCCTTGAACATTTAATCCGTATATTGTAGTACTCAATATATTTTTTTATAAATTTAAATGAATTATCTTAGTATAATTCTGATATATTTATTCATTTTATTTTATTCTTCTTTTATCATTGATAATCTCGAAGGGGGAGATAAAAGAAGAATTTACATTATTACAGGTTTATTGTGATATTTATATTTTTTAGTTGATTATATCACACATATATCATCTAAAATGAAAATAAATTTTTATTTAACTTACATACATATATATATTTATCTATGTTTACTAATTTAGAACATATATTATAAAATGAAATGTTTTTTGATCTTAAAAAAGTGGGAGAATGTAGGAACGTCCTTATGTGGAGTGTGTTTGAAACTCTATTATTTTAATGATCACAAACCATGATTCATTTAATTATAATTATCTATTTGTTGTATGATATCATTTTTATAGTAAGACAACTTTTATCACAATTCATCTATGTGTTATGGTGAGTCACTGTTAGCTGGGAGTCACCGCCATAAATTGCTACCGTCAGCTAGAAGCTACTATTGAGGTGAGTAATCTCCAAGCATGATCCACTGCCAAGCCTGTTATCACTAGTCCAAGATATAGTTAGTCTTGTTACTTTCAAGCTCTAAGCCACCACTAGACTCTAATTCACCACCAGCATGAGATAACACCAAATACTGATTCACTACCCACTTCTTGTTATCAATGTTGTATGAGGACATTGGCATGAATAGAGCAACAACTATTTTCTATTAAAGGATTATTTGATCAAGTCATCAAGACATAGTCAAAGCTGGTATGGGAATTGTTGATATTCTATACCTAATGCTTCTATATATATATGAAGGATATATATATATATATATATCAGTACTCGATATATATGACATATACATCGATTAATGACCGAAAAAATTACCAAAAACAATGAAATCAAAACTATAAATACATAGAATCTAACAAATTTCATCTACTGTGAAGACCAACAACACAAAACCAAAATGTTTTTAACAAATATTGATTGAGATACCAAAAAAGATAAATTGAAACACCTGAAGATTCCTAAGATCCTATATTTTTCTACAACCTTTATAAAGAAAGTTGGAACTCCTCACCAACCCTAATCTAAGGACTTTGAACATTCTGAGAATACTAGACTATGTATTACTATATTCTTTATTTATAATTTTATTTATTTATTTTTTGATCTATGTGTTGGTAATCTATTATCAAATGTACACTATCTCCTATACCAAATTAGAGAATACATGATATTCTCTCCTTCTTTTATATCTATTTTCCCATGGTGTTTATTGAAGATTTTCTTGTGTGGCCTACATTATCATTACATCCAATGTATAGCTGTGGAAGAGTCTCTTTATCCTAGACATCTTATAGCTATCATTTGATTAACTAATATAGGTTCTGGAATTGTTTTCTTATTATTATAATCTTCTTATAATCATGTGAATTTAAAGTGGAAGATATTAAGTCACATCTTGATACTGAACAACTTGTTTATTCTATTGTTTTATTGTTGTTTCATTATCTTATCCTTAATTGTTTTAATTCTATAAACAACACTATTACTTTGAGAATTAATCTTAACTAGTGTTTATTTTTTATTTTCTCTATAAAAATTTATTTAAAAATCTAATGTAATGTTAAACATTACTTTAACTGATACATAATTACACTTTGAGAAATCTTTTAAAATGAAACATCTTATATCATTTAATTATTTTCATTAATTTCTTCATTTTTTTATTAATTAGATTTTATTTTAACATTATCATTTAACATGAATTATTTTTGGGAACTCAATTCACCCCCTCTTGAGTTACTCACACTAACCAACAAGTATTATCCACTTTGTATGATTTTGGGATTATTATGTATGAATTATGACTTAATCCTCTAAAACTATAAACTGAATAGATCTTTGGGAATGTGAGAATGGGAATTCCATTTGAATTTAATTTTTTATGAAATGTTTATGGTTGGGTTATTATATAGTGTATTGAGGTAGAAGGTGGAAAATATGTCCATGAATAGTATATATATCCCTTATGAAGTAAATTTTTCATAATTTTATAATTATGTAGTAGGCATAGGATATACTCTAAACCATACAAAAATAAAGCTTTAACAATTAATGATCTAGTAAATTAATCCACAGGGTAAGTGAAAATTTGTATAAATCACTAATAGACCAGTATTGTTTGAACTACCCACATTAATGTATTTTCATTCCACACCTTAAACATAGTAATATTGCTAGTGTAAAAATGGGTAATATATTTTAATGAAAAATGAAATTAATATGTTTGTATTTTTTATGAAATGCTATTTTTATGAAACATTTTTATTAAACATATTTTACTTATTGAAAAGTTATATTTCAAAAAAAAATAAAGTTAAAAAATTTAAAAATTATTTATATATATAGACCCAATATTTAAAAATTATGTAATGTGTGAAATTTTTAAAATTTTTATAAAAATTAAATTTGTTAAAACGGTAAAATACAATGTAATACCATAAATATGACATCATATATATGTAAGAATTATAAAATTCTCTCAAGATACATCTATTTGATTAATTATGCCATGAAATATTATAGTGGTGAATTAAGGGTGGTAATATGAAACTATGGATTGTAGAGGATCGAATGATGGGAAAAATATTCAATACTTTATTCTATGGGATTCCACTCACCACATATATACATAATCTCCCCATCTTACTTTTTCTACAGACACCATGTTCATGTTATATATTTATATATTTCTGATGTAATTTCTCATATAGAACTCTCTTTAATCATGAATAATATTTTCAGTATATGGGCCAGCTCGAGCCCAAGAATCATATAATGGGTATGAGTCATTTTTCTCTCACTTCTCAATTCATATTTTCTTTTCCATTATAATATTCTTCTATATTTACATCTTCGTGCTATAATATTTTTAAAGTATTGTTTAATTATAATAAATATGTTATCATATGCATGTAATTCTCTATTTTTATGACATTATATTGTGTTTATAATCCTTTATAATGATATAATTCTCCCTGGATGCTTAAAACTATATATTTTCTCAGGAAGAAAAATCATTACATATTCATTGTCTTTGTTTCATTATAGATTTATTATTTCTAATAGGGTAAAAAATTTCTAAAGATGTATGAAGGTGATGTAGCTAGTGGATCCTCTATTGTGTACTTATTATATTAAACGTAATGTTGTCATAAGTTAACATTTTCTAATAAGTAAACCTACAATATTGTTTTTATAGAAAGAATTTTCATATCCTTAATACCAATAAAATGTGTGTGATTGCATACTCAAAATTAATGTTGGGATTGTTTTTCATTATTTTTTTATCTCTATTTTTTCAAATCCAATGATTATCATAGTCTTCTTATGTACATGATAACTATAATTCCATATTATTCACTTAAGTAGATTATATAATTTTACACTACTAATCACTAATTATTCATAATAAGTTTGTATACAAATAACATAAAAATAATTATAAATTAATTTTCCAGGTAAATATATTTATTTTTATGAATAATCCTTTTTTCAATATAGGAAAATATAACAAAGTAATATACATTAATAAATTATGGAAATTATTTTAAAGTTATTCATTATTTAACATTATGACATTTATTTCCTATGATATTTTAGTATATAATGGAATACACAAGAATTTTATATTATTTTTTGGTACTAAATTATATATCCCATCATCGAAATTGAAGGTCTTATGCTATATCTAGTTTAGGTATATATTTTATAGTATCCCTTTTTTATATTATATCATCACACCAGGCCTTGAATGTTTTATTAAGATATCTTGAATTATGCATCCCAATTAGAATGTATTAGATGAGATTAAGATATGGGAGGATCATGGAATAAATACTAAATTCACTTGTTTTTTTCATGAGATAACTATATGTGGTATTATGTGTCTTCTTACCCCTTTATATGTAATTTTTTGACATAAGGAATTCATACACAGAATAAGAAGTTTGAAATTATGCATTTCCAACATTTTCATTATTATTTGATCATTTACATTTATCATATGGATCTATTATTGACATCCATGAAAAACATTTTGTTTATGTGTTCATTTATATGTAACCTTTTATTAACAATTTTTAAATGTCATTCATGTCATTATTGTGCCGTGTTATATGTTTTTATACATTATACTTACATAGATTATAATATCACTCTTTCTATATATTTTAAATTTCTCCAAGTAATGAAGAGGCATTTTATATGTGACCAACTCCATGGATACTGTTAAGAAATATTGATTTGTACGTATCTGACCTATTATTTAATCTTATATTGCAATGTGTATTTATTGAGTCTCTTGAGGACTACTTGAAATTGATATTGGTGATCCAATATATTATAATAATTTTACCAAGTAATAAATAAGAAATATTATCTAGGTGATAGGGGTCAAGAGAATTATGAGATATCCACATCATACTGCATCCATATATATTGGACTATGATCGTGAATCTATAAGGAGAAAAAATATCAATATTTAATATCAATTTCATTATTTTATCCATAATGTGTAGTTTTTCATTGGGATGTAGATGAATGGTATAAATATGTTGGTTTTTCATATTTTTTTAGGTATAGAATAACTTTTTAATGATTTCATAAAACTCTATAAGATCAATGATGAGGTGGATAATGTTGTAGATTTTTGGAGTGGAGGGATTTAATACTAATCACGTTTACACACATATATTCTATATTTTCTTCGATTATCCTATCAATGTACTTATTAATTTTATATATTTATAAGTTCTTTTCCATCATGAAGGATTTTTATTATATATATATAGGGTAGTATTATAAATGATACTGAATCAAGTGTATAAGAATTGTGATTTTTATAAATGATAATGTTTTAATGTAGGTAAATTTTTCTGACTTCGTATCTTTGTGAGTCTCTTTCATGTCATATTCATATTAGATCTACATGAGATGTAAAAAATAATAGAACATAAAAAAAATTTAGGGAAGGATGGATCTATATAGATAGTCTTTAATTATTATTATTATTTTTTAATTCATATTGACACATAGTTCATATTTGTTTAATTTGGTTCACTTGTAAATAAATGATTCAATGAATTAAATTACTACTAATTAAAATTAATCTAGTGAAAATTAAAAAACATTATGTAATTTTTCAACAAATAAATTAATTATAATC
The DNA here is from genome assembly GCA_963277665.1 of Viscum album. Classification (NCBI taxonomy): domain Eukaryota; kingdom Viridiplantae; phylum Streptophyta; class Magnoliopsida; order Santalales; family Viscaceae; genus Viscum; species Viscum album. Next base: position 457,302,353 of record OY728139.1, on the reverse strand, counting down.
TAAATATTATGGAAATTATATATATTTTTGGAATACCCATTCCTTTAAATTGATTCACTGTATTTATTTTTAATAGAAATTTTTTCACTGCCTGTGTTTATTAAATTTTCTCATGTTTTTAAATTACTTATCGATTGATTTATATTCTAAATTTTTTAACCAATAATTATGAATAGTACATTAACCTAGGTTTAATGAAAATATACTCATTATATTAACTATGTAATATCTATCACTATACTATGATTTAAAGTATTTTTAGGTGGAGTCAATGAATTTAATTTCTAATGATTGTTTCATCTCCCTTGGGAAGTGACAATGCTCAGGAACACATCAACAAATAATCATTATCATTATTTCCTTAGGTGGAAAAATGAGAAACACCTTCAAATATTACTTATATATGTATTATATAAACAATAAATTATTATCCATTCTTAAATATAAAATTTAATTATTCTAAACTGTGGCCAAAAAAACATTTACTAGAAACGATGAGAGATATATTGGACTATTTTATCCTATACACAGTGATATATATAGACAGATGAGTACCTAAAAAAGTAGTGGTTATAAGTACTTAATAACCATTTATAGATGAATCTAGTAAAAATGGTTATATGTTTCTTATGATACATGCTTTTGAATCCTTTCATAAATTATTGTAGTTTAGAACAGATGTTTATAATCAACTAGGAAAATGAACTAATATTATCTAATCTGATCAGGGTGGTGAATACTTTAGAATATAATTTATATATCATATATGAAATTTTGGAATAGTTTCAAAACCATTTATTCCTAAAATATTATCATTTAATAGTGTGTCTTAAAGGATGAATCATTCCTTTTTTGACATGGTTCAATTGAGGATTAGTTTGTGTGGTATTCCTTTATAATTTTGGTATTATATTTATAAATATATTCATTCACACATTACCATATTCCATATAAAACAATAATAAATTAATCATTTGGTATATATACCATGAGGACTCCTAATTTGTTTTTTACGTTTATTTTCAGTTTTTAAGCATATATATGATTTTTTTCTTTTTGAAGGATTGGATTTATATTATAATAATTATTATTGATTGGTTATACAAAAGAAACTAAGGGATATTATTACTATACTATTGCTAATAAAATATTTTACAGATTGAGATAGTGTTTTCATGCATAATGATCTCATGAATTAAAGGGTTAGTGAGAGTATATTTGTACATGGATATATTAAAAAAATAATACGAAATGAATTTTTACTATGATTTAAAGTGATTTAGTTCAAAAAAGGGTGATAAAATAAGACAAATATTTTGTTATACATTAATATTGAATGTCTCGTAGCATTTTTTTCAGAATCCTACAAAATATAGATTTCAAAATGAAAATTATAAGTGGAAATGTTTCATAAATGATGGACCTACTACATACCAAGAGACAATTGAGAATTTTATTTTCCAGAAATGGGTAATGTCCATGATATCTGAGATGTAATACATATACACTAACTAGTTATTTAACTTGATGAATACACCTAAAAGCGTGATAATCGTATGATTCATGTGGGTTTCTTATATAAAAACAAACATAAATCAAAGAGTTTGTACTTATAATTCTTACTTTATCACAAATAGTAATAATGAAATTTTTGATATTGATAATAAAGAAATACTTTCTCCATGTATAATGAAAATTTCCATTATATATTTATTTTAATTTTATTTCATTATGATTGTGAAATAAACAAATGGATGTAAAAACCTCTTTTTTTATTGGGAATTTATTTAAGGAAATTAATATGAAAAAAACCAAGGGATTTTAAGTTCAAAACTATGTTATTGAGGTTATCAGGTTTCAAAAATTATTTTAGGGATTGAAAAAGGCCTTTTAGAGTTGTAAAATTTGACTTTATAATGAAATCAACGTGTTTGGTTTCATAAAAAATGAATATAATTCATCTGTATAAAAGTTATATACAATGAATTTTGAGGTATTTCTTATATTATACAAGAATAAGACATTTCTTATTAAATATGATATACAAAATTTATATTCCATAATAATATATTTGGGAAAATGATTTCGGATGAAATAAATGAATCAGAAAGACAATGTACAATGTTCTATTATCAATAAAGATTGATTAATGTGGTTACTATTAATACATTTTAACACATATATACATAAATTATTGAATATGTTTTTCATGTGGAACTCCAAGAAGGGTTGTTTACTAATTTTTCAAGGAATGAGTCTTACAAATAATTAATTTTATTCAAAAAATATATAATAGATAAACTTCAATAAGAAATCTTATGTATCTGATATGGAATATATCATGTATTCTATATTGTACAATCAGTTCAATGTTTCATATTCTTTTTGAATAAATATTATATGCACATAAAATTATAGTCAGATTCACCAAATTATTTTGATGAAAATTTATAACTACCTAGAAATAATTTATTCAATTTTTTTAGTATTTGGAGGGGAGGATGATCTCATTATTGGAAGTAAAAATAATTATACTTTCAAATAAAAAATTATGATCTAATATTTAGATTAAGATTCAATTTTTCTATCAATATTGGTGTAATTAGATGGAAGAGTTACAAATAACCCCCCTTACCAATCACAATAATATAGTGGGAGTACATCAACACATCAGAATCTATGATGGAAACTATTTGGGATGACTGATTCACAACAGAACTTGGAGTATTTCCTTCCATGTGAGGTGAAATTTAGCTTCAATGTGATAATCTATAACACTGTTTATGTGATGAATGATATATGATATCATTCTATAGACACTTTTATTATATGTATCATGATCATTGTTGTTGTTGACACATTATGTGATGATGTGTAGATATATTTATTTTCCAAAGTTTTTAATAGTCGTGTATTAATGTGAAAAATATTTTCATGAGTCATAAAAATAGAATGCCAATGGGTTTTTTTAATTCTATAATTTTAAAAATGTTAAAACACTCATATGATCCATTATCTATTAGAGGAGTTATATTTATGGGGCTTCAAGAATCTAATTCATGTATAATAGTGATTATTTACATAGTAAAATCCCTTTTGATTCCTTTACCTTATTTTTACTTTATTTTAGGGGTTTAGTAATCCATTAAAGAAGAAAGGGTAATTTCCAAATATTCATCAATTCTATTGATTAATGGATACCATGGAATTAATAACCAAATTGTTTACGAGAAAATTCATTCAAACTCAATGTTAGTGATGAATACACATGGACTATGTGATGTTAAGATTTTGTGATATTTTATTTAATCTTCTGATTTCTTACCCATGTTGATATTCTTAAAGGTTCTGAGTTTTCTTTAACCATGTTTGGAAATAATGATATCCCATTAATCCCTTTATTTTACTTTTTTTAACATCGTGTAAATTCATGAAATTCTATATATTTTATTTTTTATCTTTTTGGTTAGAATGGGTTTTATGTTTCTTTAGAATCTAAAATAGTTATATTATCAATAGGTTCCATGTTTGCTGAGAAACATTATTCATGTGAAGACAGATATTAACTATCCAATAATAATATGAATAAATAATTTTCTTTTTTAATTCGGGTTTCTAATTTATACACACTTTTTTTAGCCTTGTTAATTTTTATCAACTAAAATAAATAAATTAATTAAATATTTTTTAATTTAGAAGATGAATTATATTAATATAAAATATGTCTATAATCAAAAAACAGCTAATAAAAAAATTACATGATTGATTGGAATTATAATATATTATAATTATTTAATTATTAGGGTTTTTAGTTAGGTGGATTATTAACTATTAGAGGTAAAAATATATTTTATTAATGGCATTAATGAATGTACAAGATATCTATATATCTATCTAACTATAAAAAATATACTTTTTATTTATTTTTTAAGTTAGTAAAAGGAAATATCAAAATCAATTACATAAGAATATTTTACTCATAGATAGTGTAGGATAACAATTTATGAAGGATTTAAATGATATGTTTAATGAAAATTGGATAATTATTAAATTTGTTTCACCTTATACTTCATAGAAAAAATCTGAACTTGTAATTAAAAAAATTAATATAAATTATGATATACATACTTATCGTATCCAAGTTTCCATATAAGTAAAATATTTATTTATTTCATTCCATATTAATAATAAAATTTCCTTTTGGATTATTAAATTTACTCATTAAAAAATTTGGATGGGTAAGAAACCTAATCATTTATTTTTTTTTTAGTTCTAGGGGTTTTTATATTATTTTAGAGTTCTTCATCATAAAAAATTTAAATCAGACTTAGAGATATGAAATTCATTCTTATTTTTAAGAAGAAAATACTAATACATATAGAATAACATATTTGGAAGAAAATTTTATTTTTCAATTAAGAAATGTGATGTTTCTTTCAAAATTCAATCAATTTCAAGCTTCATTTAAGAGGGACATCTTGTCTTCTTTCAGTGGAGGCTAAATTTACTCCTTAGGTATATTTTCATATGGATATTATAATCTTGAAATTTAAACATTTATTCATATTTTAGAGTTATTTATAAAATAATATATATATATATATATATTCATATATTTAGATAAAAAAAATTAATTGTATAATTGGTATTTTTATCATATTAATATGTAAAATGTATTTTTATATAAATAAACCATATGGTAATAAATATTAATTGACTATTTTTTTAAAAATAATTTTTCCAACTTCAATTATCTTATAAAAATTTGTGAAAATAAATATATACTTATACAATGGTATATTAAATGTTTATAAATAAATATGTACGTGTGTGAGTGTATTAAAAAGAAGAAATTTATTTCTATGTATATACTATTAATATATGTAAATAAATATTAAAATAATTATATTAAAATAATTATATATTTCAATATATATTTTTCATTATATAAAAACTAAAATCATATAAAAACTATAATAGTGACTATATATATATATGTGTGTGTATCTTTTAAAATTACAACAGATATATATTAAAATATATATACATACATATATACAGACACACTCACACCAATTAAAATATATAAAAATATATAGAAAAAACACCCAAATGTATAGATATATATACATATATAGATATATATATTTACACACACACGTATACAAATATATATACAGAAACACATAATAGTTTTCATAGTAAATAGATATGTTAAAATAAACTTTTAAAATCTATGTTGAACTATGAAATTGTACTAAAATATATATATACATATGTAAATATATAAATATATATGTATATGTAAATGTATAGATATTTAATTTTTTATATAAATATATATTTTAAATATTTTAAAAATAAATAAATAATTGGATAAAATTTTATCAATAAATATATAAATAAAAATATGTTTTTAAATTTATTTAAATATATATATCATAAAATTTCAAAGAAAACAAGATGGAACAACGTTAAGGGTGTTCAAAATTCCAAACCAGGATATCCATTCAAATATTCATGGGATGGCATGGATGAGAAGAGTTGTTGGGGAGTTAATTTTTTGTCTAACAGCTAGTATATGGTGGAATAAGAATTGATAAAATGGGAGAGGGAGATCATTTCACAAAACTGACTAGGATACCCTCTTGAACTAGTACCTTACCGGGATCACCACATAACCAAAGGTTGTTCTAGATCCCCGTGGGCTGGAGAAGCACCTGAGCATTAAAAAACCAAAGTGAATGATTTAACCCAAATTGAATTAGATAACATGACATATATATACACACACATCATGCTGAAAAATGGATGGGAAAAATAAGAAATACTTGTGACATCCAAAATGAAGGAGTAGAAGCTTTATAACCCAAATTATCTAAATAATATTCATGGTACAAGTCAAACTGAAAATTTAAACTATTACTAAAACATCATTTACATGTTATGACATTGATAAACTCCCAAAATCTCACCACTAGCTACACAAACACTATGACACAAACCTCCTTGCATCATTGTGGTACATTTCCTCTCCCTTAATAGAAATACATAACAAGGTATAAAAACTATCAAAGGGGTGTGCAAGTTGTGAGATAAACATGCTCTGTAGGATCCTGCTGAGATAGTCTGTATCGAGTCTTTATAGAAAAATCCAAAAATGATCAAATTTATTTAAAATTGGCCTGATAATTATTTAAAAAGTCTTTAAATCAAATTAATAGTAAAACGTATCCCCCTTTCATATAGTAAAATATAATCTATATATAATTGTTTCAATGTATTTAATATACATCAATGAAGTCAAATCAATGAATTTGTCACGTATCAAATAATTACAAAATTATTCCAAACCAAATAGCATGTAACGTAACTCCAATGATCACAAAAGTTCAAGCTAGCTAGGAACATTGTACCAAGAACTAAGTAAGAAAACACATCACTTCTCCAGATATATGCATCAAATATTAAAATCATAGGAATAACCTAATAATTGAATGCCGCAATATTTGTAACTACTATTTAGAATAATGGACCTAGGGGTTAAAGGAGCACCCCACAAGTGAAGCCCCTGATAGTATCAATTGATGAGGCCAATTGTTACACCTTCCACCAATGTACCTTAGGCTTACCATGTGCCATGTTTCCCAAAACCATTTCATCAAAAACATTATTTCAAAACGATTTCTTAAATCCATCTCACAATACTTTAAAAAAACATTTTCTTCTACTAGAATAAGGTTAAAACCTTATTTTCTCAAAAAAAATCCATACATCCAATTAAAGAATTATATTTTATAAATAAAACCATATAAATATAGTTCATCCAATATTGTCTTAAGATAGAACCAACTACCAAAAACTAAGGTCGCATAGATTTGAAATGGGATCCATCAATTCATAATAATTTACATATAATAATAGAGGCCCTATAATCAATCCTCATGTCTTAGAATCAATCCCATAAGAAAAATAGTCAGTGTTCAAGATCGATAGAAATTTACATCAATGAATTCTCAGGTTTCACCACAACTAACACTAGGGACATCCTTAAATGGAATACCACAAAATTGATCTAAAAAAGATCCAAAATATTTTTTTCACTGATCAATGGATCCAAAAACATAGCACAATTGTGATAATGTGATCAATGAAGACAAATAAGTAGAATGAATTCTTACCCAGAGAGATGCACCGCAAATGAAATTAAGATCAATCAATAAAAAAAATTATCTTTTAGCAGTGTAAATCCCCAAAATCGCCTGTGAGAGCTCTGAGCTCAATAAGAAGAATAATATGATTTAATTAAAATTTAATCACCCAAAAAATTTCCATAAAATAACTAATCTAGAAACATTCATGGCATGAAACCAATCCATGAAATAAATTTCCTAATTAAAAAAGATATTGAAAACTTAATAACTGAGGCATAAAATCCCCAGTTATAATAGTTCATGATGTGAATCTAGTTCACAGTGTGTAAAACATTCATGACTTGAAAGAGTTAAAGAAATATACCAAAAAAGTAACATTCCATCTAAACTATTCACAATAATAAAACGTCTAGGAGAAAGAAAAAAATCTATATTATGAATGAGATAATATTGATAAATTTACATGTTTAGACCTAGAAACTATTAATTCCAATAAAAATACATCCAATAAAAATAGATCATTTTTTACAGAAAAGGATCTATATCCATAGAAGAACAAAAAAGATCCAAGATAGAGGAAATTGATATGATAGAGGATAAATACAATATATTGGGAAATGAGAGTTTACAAACTCACCTACATAATACTTCTCATACCTAGGAAGTGATATGGAAGAATGAGTTTGGAAAGATGTGAGGCCTGGTCTCCGTCATTAATGAATCATGATCCCTTGTCTTTTGAGAATATGATCAGTTATGCCACAACACTTTGATCAATATAATATACATCCAATGAAGACCATTACCTAAGATTCAAAAATATCCAATGGCTTCTCTGTAACAGAAATGTATATCTCTAACTCGATCTCTTCCCAACACATAATGTCTGATAGAAAAGGATCGTACATACTAATATTATATATGTGGGAAATATATTGAATTCCCATAAAAAAAACTAGAAATTTATACTAATAAGAAACCCAACCCAGCAACTCAGTGAGAATTAACAATATAACATATCTCAAAACCAACTTTCTATATTTTCAATTCGATAGTGACCCAACTAAGGATAAACATGAATGAAATCCGGGTAACTTATGGAAACCTTCAAATGGAAATGATGATGATCCTTGTATGATTTCTAAAGGTTATACAATACATCCCAACACTGAATTATATCTTGAATACACACTGATGACTCCTAAACCAGACTCAGTCCGATAAGACATACATCACCCACCTCTACCCAATAAAGTAGTGACCTACACTGGTGACCATACAAGGGCTTGACGGCAGCCATCATAATTGGAAACTGATAACTATTGTAATAAGAAAAATCAAAATGTTCTAGATATATAACCCATGATCCCAAAAATACAAGACATAAGAGCAGAGCAGGTCCACCAGGATAGGAGTTGAACACTATGTCTAGTTATCTATCTGTGGATTATAAGATGTACACAATCTGACCTGAGTCCCCATCGCCTCCAAGAGAATCCTCCATAATCATGTGGTAAACCTAGGGTACCTAATAAAAAAATACTCTGGGACCTCTGTGAAACCATATAATCTCTTGTACTTGTATCTTACCAAGGTATTCAACCAGAGCATTGTCCCTAGTCAAAATGGAGGGAGCCAACATTTTTAACCAATCAACCTCCACCAATATATTATTCATCCATCATTAATTATATTGTAATCAAACAAAAATGTTCTCAGATATAACATCCCATTTCCAAACCATAACTACATCTGTTTATAGAAACCCATAATTCTTTAGATGCTCCACATATGTTTTTTGGTAGAAGTAATAGTAGGAAACATAATATACACTATCACACATCATAGTTAACAAGAAAAATCAGTATCTCATGTTATAATAGAACTTCATAGTTCCTAGATGAATGACCCACAATGAACTATGACACTCAAGAAAATGGTCTCCTTATAAATGAAAATATTCCAAACCGGTCCCCAAAATTTGAAATACTATCTAAAGGGACATAATAACAAGAAATAGTGTCACCAATATATATGGTCTCTTGAATTCCCCTAAACTCATCATGACACTTTTAACACTATAGTATAGAATCAAAGAGAGATGATGGTAACTAATCCCCAATAAAAAGTATACTATAAACATCCTCATATGTATCCAGGCGCAACTAGGAAATGATTCCCACAGGTTTCAAATCCCCCTTCAATTCCAAAAATAACACAGGATGACACTTTATGATTACGAATTTTTTAAATGCCATTCTCTTCCTCATGGTGTAGTCATGTTAAAGTCAAATATCTAAATGTATTTCACCCACTACCTCTATTTTAGATTCACTTATTTATATGAAAAGATACATCTTAGACTCTTATGGTTAGTAAAGATTATGATCCTCACCGCAAAATGATAGTTCCACCAACATATAAAAAAATTCATAACTGAGAAAATATCTATGTCATATGTGCAGTAATTATTCCCATATCTTTGAATTTGAAAATAGTTGTAAGCTACCACATGATCACCCTACATAGTATGCAACCTAGACTGGCACAAAAAGCATCATCAAGAACCACACATCCCTTACTGAGATCAACTAATATTAGAATGTTTGATAATATTAGAATTTATTTTATCTCATCAAAATAAGACTAAAACAATACATCATATAAGAATTTTACCCCTTTCCCGGTAATAGTGGTCAAATGGGATGATAACATTGATAAATACTTGATGAACTTCCATTAGAATTTAGTAAGACTAAGAATTATTTGGATCTTAATGCTAATTCATATATCTTCCCTTAATAATATGATCATCATATTTGCAAGATCAACTGAGAAACCATGTTCATAAATCATGTTACCCAATAAAATCACATTTTGAATTCATAAATTTCATTCAAAAGATTTAAATTCAAATAGTGACTCATGTGGGATTTTAAGAACGAAACTCGAGTGTTTATCATTCTCATGTTTAGATCTTGAGTAAATGAAAATATCATTCATGAACACTACCATAAAAGTGTAAAGATACTCATAGAATAACTAATTCATCATATTCATGAAAATGGTATGAGTGTTACTCAGGACAAATGGAATCACAAGATTTTTTTTTCCATTATTCCTTCTTCTAAAATCCACCTTTAGTATATCATACGTATAAACTCTAATAATATTATAACTAACCCAAAGATCAATCATCGAAAACAAAATTTCCCACTTTAACTGGCCAAAATGATCATCTACACAGGGAAAAAGATACTTATTCTTAACCATTACTAGGTTAAACTTCTGATAGTCCACACACAATCAAAGTGAACCATATTCCTTATTGGAAAAGATGATAGGGAATTCCTCAAGAAAAGACATTGGTATGAAAAAACCTTTTTCCATCAAATCATTCAACTAAATCATGAGCTATTTATACTTTATTAGATCCATATGGTAAAAGGGTATCAAATTCAGTTTGGTTCCTGGCACCAGATAAATCATAAAATCCACCACCCTCTCTAGAAGAAGAATAGAGAAATCATCTAGAAAAATTTTAGGTATTTTCCAAACAATAATGAGAAGATAAAAAAAATTAAGAAATGATTTCTGTCTCAATCGCAACAATAGAAAAAACTCTTAATCTCTTGGGGGGAAGGTTTCGTATGACATGACATTGGATCCCAATCTCCTTGAAATACCTAGGAACTCTTATTAAATGAAATTAAGAAAATATGTTGATGATTATAATAAATATCCGCATGATGATCAAAAATCCAACCCATCCTGTAGATGATGTCAGAAAGATATAGATCAAGAAAATGGAAATACAAGAAAAATTCTAAATCATATATCGATACTGAAAAGGGAAGCTGAAGCACCTGCTCATTCCTATTATCAAGAGGTGTTACGAATTCCATGTCATAGTACATGAGTTGTAACACCCGAGACTTTTATGAGAAATATTTTGTTTTTATGTTATATAAATCATCAAAGGAATCTTTCACTACACACAACACTAGCTTGGCTTGCTTTACACGCAATCGCGACGTTCTTCGATAGCTTGCGTTGTATGCAATACCGAGTTTCACTAAACAATGATATGTTATTAAAATATTATTAAAACTAGCTGTTATGAATAGTAATACCCACTTTTTGAAATTTTTTAAATTTTATTTTTCAAAATTGACTTCATTTTTGGATTCGGAATATCGAAATTAACCTAGGGTGAAATTTTGGTATTTTTCTGAAAACTTTCATTTTTTGATGAATAGTGAAAACACTAGGTTATTATTTAAAAGCCAACTTTTTATTTAAATAATTATCTATTTTATTTAAATTTAAATAAGGTCAAAATTGATACATAATACCTATATAAGTTCAATTCAATTCATTGGAGTCATTTTATAATAATTTTAGATATATAAAAATTTTGTTGAACTTTTCACCCTCTTTTACCCACCTCCTAAGAGAATTTGCAAATTTACATAAAACTTAATTTTACCGCTTTTGTGAATGGAATTTCAAAATTCCGGGAGACACGGTTGATGTCAGTAAGTAAAATGTGGTTCAATGAGGTGAAAATAATTTTTGGTGAATAGTAACTTTTTACTTTTTTTACCACGGTTAAAAGTAAATAGGGTAATTAAGGGTAAAATGATATTATCATTTCCCTAAAACATGTCCTAATTCTATTGTAAAAGTGTAATTCGACCAAAAAAAACCTTAGGAATAAAATATGACCATTTAGGCCCACTTGGATTAGATTAGGACATTTAATATTAATTTATTTAAAGAGGGGTTAAAATAGTTAAAATCATTGATTAATAAGTAAATCATTTTTAATATAAGGTTATACATAATATAAATTCGACTATAAATATTCATTAGAAATATAAAAAGATTTAATACATAGTGGTATTTTATTTTTAATTTTTAGACATTAAATAATTTAATTTATCTATGACACAATGATGATGCAGTAATTATCTTATTAATGAAATGTTGACATAATTGATGTTATAAATACCCAAAAAATGTAATTTTAGACTTTTTATGAATTCCAATATTTTTATATGTTAATATGACATGTTATTATTGATTTAATTAACTTTTTTCGAACTAATCATTCTGTTATGAGTTTCATAAAAATCAATTACCAAATAATGTAAAAATTGACATTAAATAGTTTTTAAAACAAATATTATATTATTAATTGTTATTTTATTCCTAATAATCTAATATTCGTCCCAATGACTTAGATAAGGTTATATATATTAATAATAAACAACTTGGGATTCATTTGGCTTGTTATAGTATGTTTATTAACCTTATAGTGTAAGAAAACAAAAAGGCACGGTAAAAGTGAAATTATTTAACTTAAAGTTAAATCTAAATGATAAGGTAAATATAGATACCTAAACTTGAATAAATTCTATTTTATGAGAGAATTTCGACCCATCCCCACCTTAGATTTCAAATAAATCAATTTGGATCTATTAAAAACCGAATATGACTTTATAATAAAATAATATTTTTAGTTTTTTCTAAGGTGCCCCTATCCTCCCTTGTAAAAGGTCACCTCCTCCCTCTGTTCCTCACACCACTTTGAGCCTTCAAGCTCGGCCCACCCCTGCCAAATACTCTTCTCCACTTCCCTAGATACATCCTAGAGGTCTTTTTCTTCTTCAAAGACCAATTTAAGTGCCCTAAGAGGAGTTCTGAAAGAGGCGCTTCAAAGAAGAGGTAATGTCCGTTACCGATTCTTTCAACTTTATTTCTTCTTACACTTATTATTATTTAGTTATTTCATTATGAAGTAATAGCATCAGTATCACTCATATACTTATATGTTATTATAATTATGAAACAACCCTATTTCACCATCTATCCATCCTACGGAAAACGAAATCATCGTGGGTGCGTACCTATATAATACCGTCTCCACGCCATTGTGTAATCTATTTTCCACCACCACCATACTTGGATGGGTATAATGGTGTAAATAATGACTATATATGATTATTGTAAATTTATATTAATTCTTAAATAGTATACATACACTCCAATACAATTCCACGATCATGGGAATGATATCATCGCTCGTGCGTACGTACGGAATACCGTCTCCACGATGTGATGCGACTCGTTCTACACGATATTCATTGCATAATGATTATATAAATTAATTGAATGAATGAATATGATATATATTACAATAATACCATTCTAGAAATGAATTATCTATAACCTAAAAAGAAGAATAATAATTTATTCGACAAAACACGCATAAGAACAAAAAGCAAGAAACACCCGAATAACAAGTAATAATGAAATATTACTATTAAGAAGATAAGAATATGACCATATATGATATCATAAAAATAATTATGATTATGTAATAAGTCAAGGACACTATTTAAATCATTATGCAGGAGGTTCAGACACTTACGAAGAAAATCGGACCTAAGGTAAGGGAAAATCTCGCAATCTCATTTTTTATTCGAGATTGTTTATACTTCATAATTTACTGGGGAATATTTATCATCCACATCCATGTTTACTCAATATGTAATATTTATATCCTAATAAAATTGTTTAAATCCAATTTTACCCTTCAGTGAGTTTTTAGTAAATGATGTGAAAGGAATCTTTTGTCGTTATTCCTAAGAGGTACTTTTTGACTTTTCTGACATAAGTACGAGAAGAATGTTTTTTTAACTTATACGGAATGAATGGATTATTAAAACATTATTTACAAGAAGCTTACTTTACAAGGTTTCAAGTTTATTTTTAATCAACTTCTTTTAGTTCAAAATTATATGACATGTTAAGAAAGGAAAATGTTTTTGAAGTAGAAAGGAAATTTTCCTCAATAATGGATTTCAAGTGTTTTATCAAAATTATTTTCCATATAAGATAATATAGGGTTCTATTTATATCCCTATTATTACATTGTTTTGATTATGTTGTGATGGAATTATTTTTATTAATTCCTTTTTCTTATATGAATTGTTTTATGATGTCACGATGTTTAAGAATCCCATTTTTATTACATGGGTTATGAAATGATGTATGATTTTTGATTTTGTGGAACACATAAGAATGGTATCATTATGATATGGGTGGGACCTATATCTCCCTCCAATTCATTGGGTAAAGATTTATATATCATGAGATAGACATGGCTGGAACGGCAGGTTAAACCGGTTCAGTGAAACAAGACTGAAATGAGGAGTGAACTCAGTTCAGAAATGGACTTTGTCCACTAAGATAGTCTTGGCTATGAGTCTTGACTACTAATAAATGATTCTCTATGATTATGTGTGTATTCCAAAATGTTTCATGTTATAAGTTATTATTATTAGGATTACATTTCACTTCTATGTTTTATCCCATGTTATGATCTCTTTTGCAGGATAAGATTTTCAAAATGTTATGTTCTTATGGATACAATATGTTTGATATTTCTTTTGTTTACCCTTAATGATAATTTGAACTCACCCTTTTGTATGTTTTCTTTTCCCCAGGTCAGGAAGAAGTATATTAAGTAGGATATGCCAAAAAGGAACTCTAGATATGATGAAATAAATGGGAGACAACGTAGATGATTTATGAACCAGTTGTTTATGTTTCACAGTTTCTAAAGACACTATACCTATATGGTCCTTTCATGGTTTTGTAAAATGTTTTAATATGTATGCTTCAATTTTGAATTAATAACAATGTATGTAAAGTATGGGTCGTTATAGTTGGTATAAGAGGCAAAGGAGTTAGGAATGTATCTGATCCTTGGGAACTCTCACATGTGAGCGTTGGACGAAGCATGGCTCTCCGCCCAAGGGCTTTATGAGGAAATGGATGCCACTGGGGATGGTGGTGTGTCCCGCCCAGGGGGGGTATCCACCAATGGAGTTCCCCGATAGGTATCAATTATAGTCCACTGGAAGTAATTCCAGACCGTTATAGTTGGTATCAGAGGAAAGGTATAGTCAACCTTTGGAAACTAGTATATGAAAGCCTTAGTAAGAAACCTAAGGATATGTCAAAGAATAGAACACAATCTTAGTATTTTAGAAATGGCCCTGAACAACCTATGATAATACCTTAAGTGTGAAATTTTATTCATGATTATGTGGTTTTCCTATTATAATTAGTGTTGCTCACACTATTCTTCTTGGTTTTAGTCAATGGATGGAACCCTAAGGAACCGTGTTAATGCGGAATGTGACGGGAAATGAAATGATTTTCCCCCTAATCAACCAAACGTTATGGGAGTTAGAATGAAAAATCTTGTTGCCATGCACACACAAATTTCTCAAGCTATGAATCACGTAGGACTTCCAAATGAGAAAAGAAAGGAGAAACATTCTATTGAATCCTTCATGAGGCAGCGTCCACCTTCATTCTGCGGGTCTACTGATCCATTAGTTGCTGAAAAATAGATCAGTACCACTGAAAAGATATTTTCAGTTCTTCAATGTTCTGAACATGATAAAGTCATCTTAGTAGTGTATCATTTGGAAGGTGATGCTGATCAATGGTGGAATCTTAACAAGAATACGAGGAAAAGGGATGAAATTGAGTCCATGGAATGGGATGAGTTCAAGAACATATTTTTCAATAAGTACTTCCTTCGTATTCTTCAATAAAAGATGAAGAAGAAGTTTCTTAAACTGAAGCAATAGGATGATGAATCTGTTGGTACCTATGAAGCAAATTTTACAAGACTTGCAAGGTACGCTTCTGGTATTATTATCCAACTTGAGAGTAAGATCGATCGATTCTTTAGTGGCTTAAAACCAAGTCTCCGAAGGGCATTAGCCATAAGGGACTTCAATATCTACGAGGAAATCGTTCGATGTGCTCTCAAATTTGAGATAGATATTGGAGTAAGCCATCAGTCATATGGGTTTGATGAGAAAGGGAAAATGGAATTCAAAGGAAAATCTAAAGATCACACTGAAAAGAAGATGAGTTTTCCCTTATGCTCAATGTGTAGAAATAAACATGGAAGGAGTTGTCTTAAAGGGACAAGTAAATGTTTCAAATGTGGAATGGAAGGTCATCGGGCATTTGAATTTTACAATGATGGGAAGAAGATGTCTAGTGATGCGAACAAAGAAAAGGCTACATAGAGTGCACCTCCTACACTTCAATGTTGCGAGTGAAAGGAAATGAGAAATTATGCCAATCAATGCCCTAATACAAGGGTTGATGATGATGATCAACGTCAATAAACTCTTAAGGCCAAAGACAAAGGAAAGTCACATGCAATTTCTATCGGCGATGTGGAGTACGACAACGATGTAGTGAAAGGTACACTTACCATCCACTCTAGAGTAGAAAATGTTTTATTTTATCCTGGATCCACCCACTCTTTTATTTCTGAAGAATTTTCAAAGGGTATCGTCGTATTACCTCAACAATTAGATTTTTACTTAGTTGTGACAACCCCTAATGGCACAATGGTTTCATCAAAAGATTACAATTCTTCTCTGATTGAAGTTTGTGGGAAAGTGCTTCCTGCAAATCTTGTGATCCTTCCTATAGTGGAATTTGATGTGATTCTTGGCATGGATTGTCTTTCTTTATATGGAGCTCATATCAATTTCCAAAGAAGGGAAGTCACATTTCATATTCCAGATCAATCTATGATCGTATATCGATGGAATGATGAACACAACCTTCCAGTGGAAATTTATTCCATCTTATGGGTCATGATTCCACTAAATGAAGGTAATTTATCTCAAATGGTTGGAGAGAAACTCACAATTAAGAATATGCCCATTGTATGGGTGTTTGATGATGTCTTTCCGGAGGAATTGCCGGGTCTTCCACCAAATAGTGAAGTTGAGATTTCAATAGAATTCGTACTAGGTGCTTTGCATATTTTAAAGACACCTTATAGAATGGACCCAATTGAGTTGTAGGAATTGAAGAAGCAACTCCAAGAGAATCTTGATAAGGGATTCATGTGCCCTAGTGCATCACCTTGGGGATCACCAGTTCTATTTGTTAAGAAGAAAGATGGATCAATGAGACTCTGCATTGATTATTGATAACTTAACAAGATCACTATCAAGAACAAATATCCTCTCCCGCGTATTGATGACTTATTTGACCAACTACATGGTGATCAATACTTTTCCAAGATTGATCTTCGTTTAGGGTATCATCAATTAAGGGTCAAAAGGGAGGATATACCAAAGACAGATTTCCGTACAAGGTATGGACACTTTGAATTTATAGTGATGCCATTTGGTCTTACTAATGCCCCTGCTATCTTCATGGATCTGATGAATAGAGTCTTCAGAGACTATCTTGATCAGTTTGTGGTAGTCTTTATAGACAATTTTCTTATCTATTCAAAGAGCAAGGAAGAACATGAAGATCACTTGAGAATTGTATTGAAGACCCTGAGAAAGGATAAGCTTTATGACAAATTTACCATGTGTGAATTTTGGCTTCAAAAAGTTGCATTTTTGGGTCACATAATCTCAAAAGAGGGGATATTTGTGGATCCAGCAAAAATAGAGGTTATCAAAAGATGGTCGAGACCAACAACAGTAACCAAGATCCGAAGTTTTCTTGGTTTGGATGGTTATTATCAATGTTTTGTGAAGTATTTTTTACGATTATCTAATCCACTCACCAGGTTGACTCGGAAAGGAGTTAAGTTTGTTTGGACGGAGGAATGTGAAGAGAATTTCAAGGAGTTGAAAAGAAGGTATCCAGTGCACCTGTACTCAAACTTCCTTGTAGTGGAGAAAGGTTTGTGATATACTGTGATGCATCCAAGAAGGGGCTGGGGCGTGTTCTTATGTAAAATGATATGGTGATAGCTTATGCCTCACGACAGTTGAAAATCCCTGAGAAAAATTACCCAACTCATAATTGGAGTTAGATGCAGTAATATTTGCATTAAAGATTTGGAGGCATTATCTTTATGGATAATGGTGTAATATTTATAATGATCATAAAAGTTTAAAGTATATTTTCACATAAAAGGAGCTGAATATGCACCAAAGAAGATGGTTGGAGTTGATTAAGATTTAAGACTGCTCAATTCATTACCACCCTAGGAATGAAAACAAGGTGGAAGATGCATTAAGTCGACAATACCATGCTATCTTATCCATGATGAGGATAACAAAAGATCCAATATTTATGGATTTAAAAACGATGGATCTTGGAATTATAATGGAAGGGGGGAAATCCTATCTTTCTCAAATGAATGTTAAACCATCTATACATATGAAGATTAAAGAGGCATAGAAAGAAGATGTAGAGTTACAAAAGAAGGTGAGAAATGTTCCTAAATTAAACCATGATTGTGATGGAATAATAAGGTTCAGGAATCGGGTTTGTGTTCCTCCCATCCCCAAATTAAAGAAGGAGATGCTGGATGAGGCTCATAGTTCTTCATTCTCTATTAATCATGGAAGCACGAAGATGTATAGGGACCTGAAAAGTACTTCTGGTGGGATGGAATGAAAAGAGATGTTGCTGAATATGTCTCTTGATGCTTGGTTTGTCATCAAGTTAAAGCTGAGAGACAGAAGTCTAAGGGGATGTTACAACCATTACCCATACCTGAATGGAAATGGTAAAAACATCACTATGGAATTTGTCACCAGACTTCTTAAAACATCCAAAGGCAATAATGCTATCTGGGTTATAGTTGATCGTCTTACAAAGTCAGCACACTTCATTACTATTAGGGAGGATTTATCTCTAGATCAGCTTGCCAGGATATATGTAAAGGAAGTGGTAAGATTGAATAGAGTACCACTTTCCATTATATCTGATTGGGATCCAAGGTTTACCTCAAAGTTTTGGCGAAGTCTTCAGCATACTCTGGATACAGAGTTGAGTTTCAGCACTACTTATCATCCTCATACATATGGTCAGTCTGATAGGACAATTCAAACTCTAGAATATATGTTGAGTGCTTGCTCTATGGATTTCAAATGTGGTTGGTATCAACACCTACATTTGGTGGAATTTTCTTATAATAATAGCTTTCACTCCAGTATTCAGATGGCTCCTTATGAAGATCTTTATGGAAAGAAATGCAGAACTCCAAATTTCTGGGATGATGTTAGGGAAAGAAAGCTATTAGGACCTGATCTTGTTGATGAGATGGAAGAAAAGATCCGATCTATTCAACAACACATAAGAACAACTCAGAGACGACAAAAAAGTTATGACGACAACCGAAGAAAATACCTAGATTTTGAAGCGGGTGATAAAGTGTTCTTACGAATATCTCCCTGGAAGTGGGTCATGAGATTTGGAAAGAAGGGAAAGTTGAGCCCTAGATATATCAGTCCTTTCGAAATACTGGATCGTGTTGGGAAGGTAGCTTACCGATTGGCGCTTCCACCAAATCTCTCTCAAGTTCACGATGTGTTCCATGTATCTCTCCTGATAAAGTACATACATGATCCTTCACATGTACTAAACTCAGAATTTGTACCGCTGGAACAAGATCTTTCTTATGAAGAACAGCCGATAGAGATTCTCGATCGTAATGAAAAACACATGAAGAACAAGACCACTAGCTTGGTGAAAGTTTTATGGAGGAACCACCAATTAGAATAAGCTACATGGGAGCTTGAGGATATAATGAGGGAGAGGTATCCGCATCTGTTTGTTACAAAGTGATGAATTTTGATGGTGAAATTCATTTTAAGGGGGGTAGAATGTAAAACCTGAGACTTTTATGAAAAATATTTTGTTTTTATGTTATATAAATCATCAAAGAATCTTTCACTACACACAAAACTATCTTGGCTTGCTTTACATGCAATGACGACCTTCCTCGATAGCTTGCGTTGTACGTAATACCGAGTTTCACTAAACAACGATATGCTATTAAAATATTGTTAAAACTAGCCGTTATGAATAGTAATACCCACTTTTTGAAATTTTTTAAATTTTATTTTTCAAAATGGACTTCATTTTTGGATTCGGAATATCAAAATTAGCCTAGGGTAAAATTTTGGTATTTTTCTGAAAACTTTCATTTTTTGATGAATAGTGAAAACACTGGGTTACTATTTTAAAACCACCTTTTTATTTAAATAATTATTTATTTAATTTAATTTTTTTTATGTCAAAATTGATACATAATACCTATATATGTTCAATGCAATTCATTGGAGTCATTTTATAAAAATTTTAGATATATAAAAATTTTATTGAACTTTTCACTATCTTTTACCCACCTCCTAGGAGAATTTGCAAATTTACATAAAACATAATTTTACCGCTTTTGTGAATGGAATTTCAAAAATCCGAGAGACACGGTTGATGTCAGTAAGTAAAATGTGGTTCAATGAGATGAAAATAATTTTTGGTGAATAGTAACTTTTTACTTTTTTTTACCACGGTTAAAAGTAAATAGGGTAATTAAGGGTAAAAATGGTATTATTATTATCCTAACACATGTCCTAATTTTATTGGATAAGTGTAATTCGACCAAAAAAACCTTAGGAATAAAATATGACCATTTAGGCCCACATGGATTAGATTAGGACATTTAATATTAATTTATTTAAAGAAGGGTTAAAATAGTTAAAATCAAATTTTAATAAGTAAATCATTTTTAATATAGGGTTATACATAAGATAAATTCGACTATAAATATTAATTAGAAATATAAAATGATTTCCTACATTGAGGTATTTTATTTGTAATTTTTAGACATTAAATAATGTAATTTATTTATGACACAATGATGATGCAGTATTTATCTTATTAATTAAATATTCACATAATTGATGTTATAAATACCGAAATAAATGTAATTTTAGACTTTTTTTGAATTACAATAATTTTCTATATTAACATGACATGTTAGTATTGATTTAATTAACTTTTTTCGTACTAATATTTCTGTTATGATTTTCACAAAAATCAATTACCAAATAGTGTCAAAATTGACTTTAAATAGTTTTTAAAAAAAATATTATATTATTAATTGTGATTTTATTCCTAAAAATCTAAGGTTCGGCCAAATGACTTAGATAAGGTTATATATATTAATAATAAATAACTTGGGGTTCTTTTGGCTTGTTATGGTAAGTTTATTAACCTTATAGTGTAAGAAAACAAAAAGACATGGTAAAAGTAACATTATTTAACATAAAGTTAAATCTAAATGATAAGGTTGGAATAGATACCTAAACATTTATAAATTCTATTGGATGAGAGGATTTCGACCCATCCCCACCTTAGCTTCGAAATAAATCAATTTGGAGCTATTAAAAACCGAATATGGATTTATAATAAAATAAAATATTTAGTTTTTCCTAAGGTGCCCCTCTCCTCCCTTATAAAAGGGCACCTCCTCCCTCTCTTCCTCACACCACATTGAGCCTTCAAGCTCGGCCAACCCCTGCCAAATTCTCTTCTCAACTTCCCTAGATACATCCTAGAGGTCCTGTTATTCTTCAAACACCAAATTTAGTGCCCTAAGAGGAGGTATCAAAGAGGCGCTTCAAAGAAGAGGTAATGTCCATTACCGATTCTTTCAACTTTATTTCTTGTTCCACTTCTTCTTCTTTATTTATTTCATTTTGAAGTAATAACATCAGTATCACTCATTTACTGATATGTTATTATAAGTATGAAACAACCCTATTTCACCATATATCCATCCTACAGAAAATGAAATCACCGCGCGTGCGTATGTACGGAATACCGTCTCCACGCCGTGGTGTAATCTATTTTCCACCACCACCATACTTGGATGGGTATAATGGTGTAAATTATGACTATATATGATTATTTTAAATTGATATTTATTCCTAAATAGTATACATACACTCCAATACAATTCCACGATCATGGGAATGATATCATTACTCGTGTGTACGTACGGAATACCGTCTCCGCGATGTGATGTGACACGTTCTACATGATCTTCATTGCATAATGATTATTTAAATGAACTGAAGGAATGAATATGATATATATTACACTAATACCATTCTATAAATGAGGAATCTATAACCAAAAAATAAGAATAAGAATTTATTCGACAAAACACGCATAAGAACAAAAAGCAATAAACACCCGAATAACAAGTAACAATGAAATATTACTAATAAGAAGCTAAGAATATGACCATATATGATATCATAAAAATAATTATGTTTCTATAATAAGTTAATGACATTATATAAATCATTATACAGGAGTTTCAGACACTTACGAAGCAAATTGGACCTAAGGTAATGGAAAATCTTGCAATCACATTTTTTATCCAAGATTGTTTATACTTTAGAATTTACTGGGAAATATTTATCATTCACATCCATGTTTCCTCAATATGTAATATTTATATCCTTAAACAATTGTTTAAATCCAATTTTACCCTTCAATGAGTTTTTAGTAAAATTTATGAAAGGAATCTTTTGTCGTTATTCGTACGAGGTACTTTTTGACTTTTTTGACATAAGTACTAGAGGAATGTTTTTTAACTTATACGGCATGAAGGGATTTTTAAAAAATTATTTCCAAGTAGATTCCTTTACAAGTTTTCAAGTTTATTTTTAATCAAATTATTTTAGTTCAAAATTATATGACATGTTAAGAAAGGAAAATGTTTTTGAACTAGAAAGGATATTTTCCTCAATAATGGAGTTCAAGTGTTTTATCAAAATTATTTTCCATCTAAGATAATATAGGGTTATGTTAATATCCCTATTATTACATTGATTTGATTATGTTGTGATGGAATTATTTTTATGAATTCCTTTAATCTATATGAATTGTTTTATGATGCCACGATGTTTAAGAATCCTATTTTTATTACATGGGTTATGAAATGATGTATGATTTTTTATTTTGTGGAACACATAAGAATGGTATCATTATGAGATGGGTGGGACCTATATATCCCTCCAATGCATTGGGTAAAGATATATAACTCATGAGATAGACATGGCTAGAATGGCAGGTTAAAACGGTTTAGTGAAACTGGACTGAAACGAGGAGTGAACTCCGTTCAGAAATGGACTTTGTCTGCTAAGATAGTCTTGGCTATGAGTCTTGACTACTAAGAAATGATTCTATATGATTATGTGTGTATTACACAAAGTTTCATGTTTTATGTTATTATTATTGGGATTACATTTCACTTCTATGATTTATCCCATGTTTTGATCCCTTTTGCAGGATAAGATTTTCAAAATGTTATGTTCTTATGGATATGATATGTTTGATATTTACTTTGTTTACCCTTACTGAGCATTTGAGCTCACCCTTTTGTATATTTTATTTTCCCCAGTTCAGGAAGAAGTATATTAAGTTGGATATGCCAAAAAGTAACTCTAGATATAATGAAACAAATGGGAGATAATGTAGATGATTTATGAACCAGCTGTTTATGTTTCCCAGTTTTTAAAAACACTATACCAATATAGTCCATTCATGGTTTTGTTATATGTTGTAATAAGTATGCTTCAATTTTGAAGTAATGACAATGTATGTAAAGTATGGGTCGTTATATGAGTTCCATTGTATTTTTATGCATATCCTCATTAAATTTATAGATAACTGATTGGGAAGAACCTATATAAAAAATAACTAATGTATATTCAATAAATATGGTACCTCTCACTATTGTTGGAACTGAATATACCTCCACCAGAAACTAATCCACTACATGAATTTGATAATATACTATGGTGTGTAGCTAGATCACTATAATAAATGAAGCATATAACTACACTATAGTTGGTCAGGAGATGAAAATTCTTAACCATAACAAGGTTTAGAAATGGAATGATAGAAACATTTTTGTTGACCATAACATCCACAAATGTTACATATCTTCACTGGTACAGAACAAGAATGTTGGGTGTGTCTTTCCTTTCCCAACTGGTATAATGTTAGAGTCACATGACTAGATGTATCTAATGTTTGAGATGATGATTGTTATAGAAAACCTCCACCACCATTCCTATGTTGATCATGCCATATCGTCTTCGTCTCATGTGAACCACTAAATATTCCACTATGTTGAAGATAAGGGGAATAATAACCAACCATGGACACCATATCCATCTCCACCATCATTTTCCAAAAAAAATAACTATTCATAAGGTGAAATTATTATCATAAATACCTACAATATGATATCTATATAGAAACCCTATAGTTACTTATGTTCCTTCAGCTAGTCATTTTTTACTGCCTCTGGAGAAAAATGAAGAATCTCCATGGACTGATTAATGTATACTAAAACTGAACTCTCCCATACTATAAAGAGAGGAACTCCATCAACACCTCTATCATTAGTGAACCAAGAAAATTGTGTTTGGAATATTAGTTCCTTGAAATCCATAAATTCTTATCCCAAATGTCTACCCTCTTGCAACATGTAATCCCACCATCACCTATTGCAACCCTCAAGTATGAGAACAACATAGTTCACATTAATATTCTCAGGTGTATCTAGAAAGTTGAAGATCTGATGACCTTGTCTATATAGTCCTCTATCTATTGTAGCTAGGTCATACCATTTAAGGATAGTGGATTACTCTGTAAGAACTCATAGAATCTATCCCTTTCTCCAAAAACTCATGCATGTAGAAAAAATGGTTTAATGAACTTGCGGTGCATTAATGGAGATAGAACGAACTTCTCACAAAATAACCTTAATAATATTTTGATGTAGAGGTGGATTACCATGGGGATAATCCAATATACCCTTATAATAATATTATAGAATACATATTCTAGGCATACCATTTCACATTAAAATAGAATAAATGATCAGGCAAGAAGAAAATCTCATTTCAAACATGAAACCCAAAGTAAAAAAACAATTATTTAGATCTAGAACATATAGTAGTAGAGATACATCCCAAAATCTAATAGTAACTCAAGTATAATCATGGAAATGGATCATGATCACTTATTAAAACCATCTTATCAAGTACCAATAGTCTTAACTCTTGTATGCGAACATCTAAAAACTAAGCACAACATGCACTCTAATACCTAACTACGATGAAGTCAAACCAAATACACTCTCAAAATGATACCTGAACTGAAATACCACATACCCAAATAGAATTCCTGATTCCCACAAGTTGGAAACCATCACCTAATAATAATCACAACCAGTAAGAATTATTTCTCCCAAAATGAAGTGGAAAACATGACATTTATATAAGTGACTTGATTAAATAGTGGAAGAGTAAAAAAATAAATATATATAACATCTAAAATTAAATTGAAAAAGTGATACAACACAAATTTATCCAAAAATATACAAGGAACATGTACAACCACAAAAATAAAACTAAAATAGAGATAGATACTCCATGTTATAGCACGTAAAAATAACCATCCAGAAACAACAAAAAGAAAACCTTCGCACCTCACTGCTATATGTTTACTTCTCATGTATCAAAAAACATAACAATTCTCATGCACTGTCGAAGGGGTGCGTAGGGTTTGATCTAAATGGGATTAGTATGATCCCACCTAGGTGTTCCATATCATGTCTCAGTACAATAATATGAACATCCTAAAATTAAAAGAAAACAAGATATACTAATAAATTCAATGATTTTTATAAAAAAAAGCAATGTAAAAAAAATTCCCATATTTCAACAGTTCCAAATAATCTAGGTAAAAAAGTTTCAAAATATTCTATATACGTTAATGTAATCAAATCAAATCGTGTATCACATATCATATCCATTCCAAATCAATAAAACCCAAATAATATGCAACATCATTCCATGGAACATAACATGTTAGGTTATCTAGGGAACTCAAACCCTAGAATAGACAACCATACACATAAAGTATCTTGATATATGAATCCAATCTAGATATTAGAGTAACACCCCAACTATTAGACCTCCCAACAATTCAAAAATGTCACTAAATAATTGGATTGTGGAATATAGGAACACACCTTGGGTGAACCCCTAGACAATATCATGGCCTATTTCTACAATATCTACCTTAGTTACCAAGGGTTTCCATGTGCCAAATTTCTCAATCATTTCATAAAAACCATGCATTGAAAACCATTTCATGGATCAATTTCACTATTATTTGAAAATAACATTTATTTTTCCAAAAATATATAAAAACATCCTTTATTAAAACCCCATTTACACACACATTATTCACTCGATCCGTTTTTATTTTAAAATTATTATAAAACAATATATATATATTTAATCCAACATAGGATAAATATGGAACCACCTTCCTCAAAATCGAAAAAATTAGATCAGGATACATGGAAGAACATAAATAAATTAATGGAGGACCTAAAATCAACCCCTGCAACATAGAATCAATTAAATAATAAAAATGGTTAGGAAAGATGATAGATCAAAACATACCTAAAAGAACCCTCATGTTGAACCATAACCAACATAAGGTTCATTATTTTATGGGAGATCATGCAATGGATATAGAAAGGACGAAAAATAATATCAAAAAAGAACAAAGGATATTTAAACATTGTGTTACAATGATGCCGAGATTGATGATAATAAATAAGTTGAAGGATCTATTACCCAGAGAGTGGAACCACAATTGTAATAAAGTTCATTCACTAAATATAATGATCTTGAATGGGCATGGTTCAACAAAATCTTCAGGGAGAGATACATATATTTGAGGTTGAATCCTATAGGGGAAAAATAATTCATCAACCACACAGTAAACTAAAAAATAGTAATCTTGAACAATTCATGATGTCAACCCATTTCTAGAAATGAATTTCTAAATTAAAAAAGGAAAATGAAATAATGTGTAACATTAGATTAACAATCCTAACTTCAACCAATTCATGATGTGAACATGGTTCAGGGTGTGTAGACCATTCACGCCATGAAAAAATATAAGGAATAAATGAAAAAAATTCTCACACTAGGGAAACCATTCAATATTTGATAATGCTCATCCAAAGGAAAATAGTCCAATTTTTAAAGAAATCCACTTAATCCTTTTATAGGTTTATGATCAGAATCCATTAATTCCAAAAAACATACATCCATGGTTATTAGTTCATTTTCCCCATTAAAGTCCCTCCATACATGGAATCCCCAAAATAACCCAAAAAAATAGTGAAATGAAAATATGGAGGATGAATAACTGAAAGTGGTTAGCAAGATGTTCCATATTATTATTGGAGGAAGATAAGTACGGTTGATAACATCCTAGATATTTTTAGGAATATATCTTTTTTATAATACCCCAATATAATAAAACATTTTCGGGTTAAAATAAATATTATTTTTCTCTATATACATAAAAAACCATGATAATATTATGCTACCCAGCACACCGAGTCAGCTTGTGTTACATGCAAGACTGGGTTTTACAGCCTTTTAATAGCGTTCCTATTTTAAAACTAATTTTTTTAATTTATTGTTTTTTTTTCAAAATCAACATCATTTTGGTATTTTTAATGTCAAAATTCACTTACGGTAAATTTTTGATATTTTTCTAAGAAGTATCATTTTTATGAATAGTAAAAAAATTCAATTTTAATAAAACAATGGATTTTAATTTAAATAATTATTATTTTTAAATTATATTTTCAATCATCTATCAAAGTCAAAATAGATAAATTATACCTAAATTAATGCAATATATGTAATTAGAATCATTTTTATATAGAAATTAGAATTAAAATTTATTTAACTTTTGAATGTTCTTACTTCGAAAAGTCTCGTTCTCACCACATTTGCAGGATTATAATTAATGTTAATTTTCCCACATCTGTGATTTGTATTTGGAAAAATAAACATACAAGTATGTAATCAGTATAATATTTTGGGTTAAATATGAATATCTTAATTTCTGACCAAAACTTTTAGTGAATTTTATTAAAATTAATTACTATGATTAAGGTATGATTAAGCTTAAAAAAGGACTAAAACTTAATCTTAAGGACTAAAATGACCTGGAAACTTTTACATAATCTACTAACATACAATAATTCGACCATATACCAACATGGTTCTAATTTTATTTGTTATTAGGATATTAGTAAATATAAATTTCTTATATAAAATTTTAAGTAAGAAAAAAAGATAAAAAAGCGAACTTTCCTAACCTTTAACATTTATAAAACATTGACTTATCTAAAAACATCATATTTTCTGTTATAATAATCCTTTTGAAATAAAAATGGGTTATTTTTATGATAATAATTTATCAATAATATTTAGATATTGTTTAGTTACTTTAAATGCTTAAGAAACTCCAACATAGTGATTATTTAGTTAATAATTAACATAAATAAATGGTACTATAAATATTAAAAGTGAAGTGAGTGGATTTAATTATTGTCTTTAATTTTTTATAAGAAAGTATCATGTTTAAAATATTTAAAAATAAGATATTTTAATTCCAATATATTTTTGATATATTTAAAATTAATATTAATTAAATAATTTTAAAATTCATAATACTGTTATTATACAATAAATGATATTATTTAATGATTTAAAATTTATAAAAATGATTTATTCTATTTTTTTTTAATTTTTAATAAATTTTCAATATTTTTTATTAATGTAAAATCTTTTCTTTTATAATTAACATATTAAAAAATATATTTTAAAAACATTGTTAACACGATCTGGGTTTAAGTTTTGTTTTAGCGTGTCACATGCACTTGATTTAAAATTAATTTCCAAAATATATAGGTTTTTTATTTAACGAATTATATATCATATTAATAACTCATTGGATCTATATTTTATATTAAATAATACTTTATTTTATTCCTAATAGTTAAATTAATTAGATAACAAAAATATATGCTTTAATAAAAACAAAAATGATAAAATTGTGTAATCTTTGAAGTGTATGACAGAAATTATTAAAATGAACCTATTTTTTATTATGGAGGTTTTAATTGACCATTATTCCCCTTTAATAGGTTATTTTTATATTTTTTATTCACATTAGTTA
This sequence comes from Viscum album, assembly GCA_963277665.1. Lineage (NCBI taxonomy): Eukaryota > Viridiplantae > Streptophyta > Magnoliopsida > Santalales > Viscaceae > Viscum > Viscum album. The sequence goes on along the minus strand of OY728139.1, from coordinate 457,273,242 downwards.
AGGTATACCTCCCATTAATTAATACCATTTGGTATTCACAAGAGTGCCACTCCCCCTCCACTATTAAAAGGAAAGCACTATATCCCTTACACACACCTCTCAAGCCAAATTGGATCGTAAAAACACTTCCAAAAGAGTCTTCAAAAATACCCCCTTAAAATATAAGTCTCACATTGGGACGAAATCAATCCAAGGTAACCTTTTGTTACAAACCAGAAGGAGTTACCCAGTTAAGAGGTAGTGTCTTCTCTCAATACCTCTATTTTCATTTCTATTTTCCACCAAATAAAATCTCATTACTATATAATTATCTGAAAACACATATAGAATCAATATTCTTGGTTTTCTTTTATATTTTTATTTATACCTAAACCTACACACATCTCCATTTAATGTTTAATGAACATAAGATTTCTGTGTATGGTGAAGTGATGCATCCAAAAATGATCATTGTTCGTTTATCCTTTACCACCTCTCATGGTGGTGAAAGTCATGGAAACTATATTTAAATATGAAACATATAATATTAATTATTTCTTTATACTTATGTAATAATTTTATAAAAAATACCTTTAAAACATCAACTTTTTCATTAATATGATAACATCATTTGAGGAAGGGTGAACTACAGCCCCCTTGAAGCGATGTGATTCCTTCATGCTATACATGAAACATATTAAGGGTGATTTTAATAATCCAATGTCACATATATTAAATTTATATGATATTATAATTATTAAAAACATTTTTATGATTTTTTCATTCATTTAATATGAAAAAATTGAAATTAGTGTTCATGAATACATACGGCCTACTGTTTCCAAGAACAATGCACTTCATTTCTTATATACAAATATCATGGAATTCTATAAATACACATTTTATGAATATATTAAATAATTATTTCATGACTTTATTTATTTAAATTATGAAACCATGATCTAATTAACTATAACAATATGTAATAGTTTAAAACATAGTTGAGAGAACTCTTCAATTAACACCCAACATAGTGCAAGTAATGAAAGTTTGTTATCAAATAGGTAATAAGATATCATAAGAAGATAATATATGATATTATAAACATTTATGTGGTTGTTTTATCTATTTGTAACATTTTTTAAACAACTATATATGAGGATATGTAACACACACAAAAATTAAGGAAAATGTAAAGGATTTCATTTCAATTTATATTTCATTGAGACTTATTTGTTATTATGAACCAACTCACTCTTATATGGTGTATATAATTTCCATAATATGTTATTCCATGAATATTATTAATATATTAATATTATAAGTTTCATTTAAATCATTGTGATATTTTATTTAAATTTTTCAAAGTGTTATGGGACACAATGTAAATTATGAAGATTATTTTCCCTCAAAAATGTTTTAATGTCAAAAACTTTTGTTGATACTTGTCCTACTATGAATAATTATTAATGAATCCATAGTATTTATACAATATGAATATATGATAAAGATAATTTTTCATCAATTAAATCAATTATTTTATTCAATGAATTATTTTGAGATGTAAGCCATGAGTTAGAGACCATTTAAGGAAAGCTGTAAGGGTTGGGGACCGGTTAACGAATGCCCCTCAATGCATCTGTAGTCTCATGGGACAAAATTATGTTTGTCAAAATCTACTCATTTTTAACCATAATTTTATAAAATTTATTTTTAATGGTATCGATATTATAGTTATGGTTGGACAACCCAAATTTGATTGTTACCAGTATGTTTTTAATCGTCTTGTGAAAGGTCTTGGTGGTAATGTATCCATGTACCAAGGAAACATGGTGTACAATAAATAAGAATTTAAATTATTTAGAATACATTTATTATAATTATTTTCAATTATATTTGGTGTCTACATTTATATGCATTCACTTATTTCTCGGTTTATTGATTAATGGCATGTGTTTCAGTTTGTTACCATTGTATATTGATATTACCTTATATAGTTCTTTGAATGTAATGTGTTATCCATTATTTTACTTTAAATGTTAATTTATTTTAATTGTTTAATTATTTATTCTAATTTACATACCCTTACTGAAAATTATATCTCACCCTTATTAGGTTTCCATTCCCCAGGTTAAGAAGAATAGATATTCGATTAATCATCAGTGATTTAGTTTATTTCATTTTATTATGTATCATTTTTGTATTTTTTATTTCCCAATGTAATATGGGTATCATGTATATATTATATAACTACAAGGATTCTATGATGATCGGTCCTTTGTGATTTGATTCTTTTCAATCATGCCAATATTATAAAATAATTTACCTTTTTTGGGATTCTTGGGTTGGGGTGTTGTAGTTTGTATTAGAGGAAGTTTAGTAACAACCTTGGAAACTATAATGAGAAAATTTATATTGGGTAACATAACCATAACATATACATTGGGGATGAGTATATAAGAACATACTATAATTTATATAAGGTATATATTATGTGGGTATTCCTATAAATATATCCATGTCTGGATACTACAAGCGGCTTTGGTTCTGGCATAGATGTACCTAGGAGTAATAATTTCAAATAGGTTATCTGGGACTAACTTGGTGTATCCTAGTTCATAAAAAAAGGTACATACTTCACACCTATTTTGGCACTCCAAGGGGATATTCTTAAGATAATTAAAATTCTCATTAGCAATCATTATGAATGATTTAGAAGTAATTATTTCCCTAACTAAGAAAAGTTTATGATTCTAGGATTCATGATGAAAACATTTGTGTGATATACCATATATGGGATTATATATTATGTTATGATTTAATCTAGTATATTCTCATGTTTAAAAATGGTTCCTTGTGAAAAGTAATTTTAATCTCATCTATTCATGTGATCTAGAGAGTAATAAGGATCACATATTTCGTTGTCTTAAGCAAACAAGTCAAATGGAAATAGTCTCCCAAAATCTCTCATCATATCAGGACATAGTATCATGTGAGAAATTATATATGTAATGAATTCCACTTTTCCTATATATTCTAAGGAAACCAAGACAAGAAGAGGTTATCTAAGCACCATGTAGACATGAATGAGTTAATAAGATGAAGGGAAAGAAGTATTGTCCTACATGTGATCATTGTGGAAAGAAACACTTTACTATTTCCTTAAAAGGAATGAGATTTTGTTATAAGTGTCATGAATAAGGACATAAAGTTCATGATTTCAAGAGAAATAGAGAAGTTTCCAATGTTAAATTCTATCAATACAAGGAGATGGGACACTATGAAAATCAATGTCTCGAGCGTCAAAAGAATATACCCTAAAAGATGCGATTGGATAATGGTGAATTTATGATACTTCATTATATAAAAAATGATTAAAATTACTATTCAATTGTTATATCATTTGAATATTTTATCATTGATTTACTGTTTCAATGAATTATCTAATATATGAGGCCTATAGTGATGTACTTTTTCGTTATGGATTTGAGATCATATGATGAATGGTACCTAAAATATGATACAGTAGAAAGTAAATTTTTTTTCCAAAAATTCAACAGTTTTGGAAATACAACCCATAATGTGTTCCTGATGTTAAGATAACGATGAAGAAATGATCAATTTTGATAAGTTTTGACTACATTTGAACCTATTAATGACTTTTCAATAAGTGTTCAATTCTACCATTGATGGGGTTTAAAACACTTCTGTATTAAAGGAACATATCCAGTAACATGTATCTTAATTATGTAATAAGTAAGAATGAAAGTTTATAAAAAGGATTTATGTTAATATTAGTTCATTTATGAAATTCAGTGACCATATTTATAAGGTATTGGATCATAATCTTCTGAAAAAATTAACTATTTATTAAATGGTTGATCATTAGATGAGATTTAAAAAGTTAATGTATTAATTCACTATACTAAGAGTCTTTTGTAATGTCGTGAAGTGGGAGTATTTCAAGGAACAACCAAAGGATAAGATTGTCCTTTTTAAATAGAAACATATATTTACTTATATAATTAGAGATTGAATTAATTCCTAAACTCTAGAATAAAAGGGGTTCGAATAAAAACAATTCATAGTACATTCATTTCCAATGAATCAAATTTTCTCTTATATCATCATGGATTTAAGACTTTTGATTTTTTATCTTTCTCAGAACCATGTTATCCAGTACTCTCCATCAGAACTTGATGGTTATATTTTTCTTCTGTATCTATGTTTTCATTTCATTCATATGTTCTTATAATAGAGAACATGGATACATGTACTTCTTATATTTCATTACCTTTTAATAAGATGATGTGTCGTTAACCCTATTCATGATGTGGGTTTCTCGAAAATAGTATTTTCAAATATCAATTCATTGATTACTAAGATAAAAATTTAATTGTGATGATGAAATTTAATCAAAATGGGGAGAATTAAACCCCAAATATCTTACATTATTTTCATGTAATAATACAAATTATTTTAATTCTCTATATATGAAACCCCATGTTAATCTAGCGTTATACACCACACTGACTTATCTTGTGTTACACACAAGACTGTGTTTCACAGCCTCTTATTGGCACACCTTTTTAAAAACTAAATTTTGGAAATTTTATAAATTTTATTTGTCTAAATAAAAATTAATTTTGGATTCCTAATGTCAAAATTAGCATAGGGTGAATATTTGGTATTTTTCTAAGATGTTTCATTTTTTGATTAATAGAAAAATACAGTATTTTAAAAAACTTATTTTAGTTTAAATATTTATTAGTGTTAATGTATATTTTAAATTGGTTAATAAAGTATTAATATATCAATTACATATAAATTAAACCATTTTAGTTCATTGGAATAATTTTTATATTGATATTAAATATAATAACTAATTGAACTTTTCAACATTTTCACTTTAAAACCCCACTTTCTCACCACATTTGTGGGATTTTAGCTCCTCTTAATTTTCCCAATTTTGTTATTCGAATTTGATAAAAATACATATATGGTTATAATAAGTACAATATTTTTGTTCTAATAATATATACATAATTTATGACAAAAAATATTAGTGAATGTGGCTAAAAGTAGTTATGGTGATTAAGGTAAGATTAAACATAATAAGGGACTAAACCATAATATTTATGACCAAAATAACCTAGAAAATTGTCCAAATCCTTTTTATAACAATAATTAGACCCTATCCTCATATGGTTTAATTTTATGGCTAATTGGGATATTATTAAATGGAACTTTCTAATATAAAAGCTTATGTAAGGAAAAGTACAAAAGGGGAACTTTCCTTACCTCTAACATTTATAAAAAAATGAGATATTTAAAAATAGTACATTTTTTGTTATACATATCCTTATGAAAAAAAATTGGTCATTGTTGTCACAATATTTTATCAGTGATTTTTAGAGATGGGTTTTTTTCTTAAAATGCTTAAGAAATTCCAACATAGTGATTATTTATCTTATAATTAACAAAAATAAATGATAATATAAATAATAGAAGTGATGTGAAGTAACTAAATTATTATATTTAATTGTTATTTTAGATGAATATATCATGTTACACTTTTTTAAACTCAATAAACCAAAATTAATATATTTTTTGATATTTTAAAATTTAAATTAATTTAATAATTCCAAAATTAAAATTATTGTTATTTTACAATAAATAATATTTTATTAAATGATTTAAAATAAAAAAACCCCTATATTCTTCCAATTAATTTTTTATTGTTATTAAATTTAAATATGTTATTTTAATGGAACAATTTATCTTTTATAGTTAACATATTCACCCATATATTGTAAAAACATTTTTAACATTATCCGAATTTAAGTAGTGGTTTAGCACGTCACATGAGCTGGTTTTAAAATTAATTTCCAAAAAACATAGGATTTTTATTTTATAAATTATATATATTATTAATAATTTATTCAATATATATTTTATAATAAATCTAACTTCATTTTTGTCTTAATGATTTAATTAATTCGATTAGAAAACTAGATTCCTTACTAAAAACCAAAAAAATAAAATTTGGGAACTGTATATGTAAAGGAACCAAATCATTAAAATGCACATATTTTTGTGTGGTGGAGGTTTTAATAAACCATTATTACCATTTAAAAGTTATTTTTCCATTTTTAGGCATATTGGGTATGTTATTCTTCTCATTAATGAATACCTTTTTGTACTTACAAGAGTCCCACTCCCCCTCCACTATAAAAAGGCAAGCACTCTACCCCTTCCTCACACAACTAAATCCAATTTAGATAATCCAGAATCTACACAAATAGTTTCCTAACATAACTCCCATTTAAATTGATGATTCCATTTGGGCATTAAAAATCTATGGAAGCCTTTTGGTACAAGACTAACAGAGTTACCCGATTAAGAGGCAACGTCTTCTCTCAAGCTATCTAGATTCATTTAACTCTCCATCCCCTAAAATATATTAATTTTTATATTATATAACAAAACAAGAATAATTAATGTACTATGATGTTTTATTGTTAATATTTATACCTAAAATTATACGCACCTCCATCTAATGGGTAACGAACATACAATTTCTATGTACAACGAACTACTCTCTCACGAAATGATAACTGTTCATTTTTTTCTACCACATCTCACGATAGAGATTACAATAGACACTATGTTTATATATTATATATATAATATTTATTATGCATTTATACTTATTTAATCTATTTACAACAAATAACTCTAATAATTATAAATTTTCATTAATATGATAACATCGCTGGAGGATTTGTGGACTACCGCCCCCTTGAAGCGATTTGATTCGTTCACATTATACATGGAACCTATTAAAATGATTTTAATAAAACAATATAAAATATATAAAATTTATATGATACTGTAATTATGGAATAATTATGTATCATTTATTATTCATTATTTTATTACGAAAATGAAATTAAATTGGAATTCATGGGTACGTACATCCTAGCGTCTCCATGAACGGTGCACTTCGTTTCTTATCTACAAATATTATAGACTATTATAAATAACTATTTAATAAATATATAAATAAATAAGTAATTGTTTAAATTATATATATGATTAAACCATGATATAATTAATCATAATTACATGTAACATGTAAAAACTTACTTGAGGAAACTCTACAATTAACACCCAAAATAGTGAAATTAACGAATGTTCGTTAACAAAAAGCCAATGTGACATTATAAGAAGTTAATATAAAATATTATAAACATGTGTATAGTTCTGTAATATATTAGTATAATATTTTAAACCATTATAGACTAGGATATATACCACACACAAAATAGGAGGTTAAGGTAAAGGATTTCATCTCAATTTCCATTTCATTGAGACTTTTTTATTTTTATGCACCAAATAAAACATATATGGATTATATACTTCCCTGGACATGTTATACCATTAATATTATTATTATATTGATATTTTAAGATTAATTTATTTCATGGGAAATTTTTATTTAAATGTTTAAAATTGGTATGGGACACATTGAAATGTTTAGAGATTATTTTCCCTTGAGAATGTTTTAATTTCAACCACCATTTTTACCACTTATCCTTCTATGAGGTATTATTGATAGACCCATATTCTTTATTAAATATGGATATATGAAAACTAAATTTTTTTCATTAATTAAATTTACTATTCAATTCAAAAAATGCATTGGACAAGTAAGACACGGTTTAGAGCCCATTTACGTTATGTCCTACAGGTTGGGGACCAGTTAATGAAATCCCCTCGATGTATCAGTAGAATTAGGAGATAAAATTAGGTTGTAAAAACCATTAAATGTTTTGAATATTATATTATAAATTGTCTTGGGAAATGTCTCTATATTATAGTAATGATTGGGCAAACGAAATTGGTTTGTAACTAATATTTTTTAAATCATCTTGTGAAAGGTCGTGAAAGTAATGGTTCCATGTACCTTGGAAAAACAATGTCCAATAAAATATCATTTCCAAAATTTAGAATTCTGTGATGATTTTTTATCCCTAATATTTTTCATCAATATAACTATAAATTCACTTCTCTCTGAGTAAATTTATTAATGTAATGTGTTTCAATTTCTTACCTTGATATATAGATATTTCCTAATCTATTTATTTTAATGGAATTTCTTATCAGTTATTTAAATTTCCAAGTTAATTTATTCTCATAGATTCATTATTGGTTATTCTTTACATACCCTTATTGGACATTTGAAAAGACCGTTATTATGTTTCCATTCTCTGGGTTATAAATATGAAATCATGTAATAATCATTCAATGATACAGTTTATTTCATTTTACCATATATTATGTTTTTTATCATGTATATAATATAGGTTTATAAGTCTTATTAAATGATTGGTTTTTTTATTTGATTATTTGTAATCATACCAATGTAATAAAATAATACCCCAACACCGGTCTTTTGGGGTTAGGATGTTACAATTTGAGTTTTTTCTAATGTTATAAATTAGGGATAATAAAATAAAGCACTATCAGCACTAAAAAAATTCACTAATAATGGCTTGTATAATTTTTATCCCACATACAATTCAAAAATAATTAGAGTTTTACCAGAACTAAACATTGCATTAATGAATGAAACTAGATTTTAATGGTTCTAAGAACTTCAGTTCCATTTTAGATCTAATAAAGGAAACTAGTATCATTTATAAAAGAATTATATATATTATGATAGATTTCATGATGGCCCTAACAACTCTTTATAAGGCCCTAGCCTTAAACCTTACTTAATCTTTAGTTATTACAAGATTACACATTGAGGATATTTTCAGGTTTAGAGTTTTAGAAAATTAGATCATAAAACTTTCATTACATTCCACATTTAAACAAATTGGTTACATAAAAGATAGTATTCATTTTTTCCCATCAATGGAATGATTTTTAATATAAAACATGGATTCTTTCTTGACACTTCCTTGACACTATCATCACATCATGTACCTTTCCCTTGACCTATGAAAATCATTTAAAAAACATGGGATGGGCATAAAAAGCTCAGTAAGGGATATGAAGATATGGAAAGGAAACATGAGTACATGTATACATAAGAATCAATGAAAACATAATTTTCTCATAAAACATAAGAACTTTAACATACCTCATCAAATCATGAATAAATCATAGAAATCATAATCCATAAAGGTAACTTGAGGCATAACATTCTTATGTGGGAAGTAACCCTCTTGGTTACATTTGGAATACCCATCACAGTATATTCCCTAAATATCTTTTGAGAAACCTTAATGTTTAACTCCTTCGTGTTACCCAATGCATTGGAGAGTCATATCGGGATCACCTGCCCTTAATTTATCACTGAACCACCCGTCTTCATAATAATGCCCAAGAACCATAACATAATCATATCACATAAAACATTCTTTAAGGAAACATAAAATTTCCACTTTTCAATCACAAGATATCAATACAACACATTGATATAAAAATATTATGAAAACCATTTTCAATACCAAAATAGAAGAAAAGTAAAACATGGTATTTATTTTTTATTCAAAAAAGGTTATGGTTTGTAGAGGAAGCCGAAACTCAAATAATGGTCACGATGGAAGAGAATTCGTTGTCGCCGCATACATATGAAAAAAAAATTCCTTTTGTCTTTTAGTAAAACGCTTCGCATAAAAAAAATATTCCTTCTGAATAAGCATAAAATTCAATGGGGTTTATACACCGTATAAAAGAAAGTTGTCTATAAAACAAAATATGCCTCAATGAATGGAGATTGAGATGAAGTACCTTACAAAGATCATTTTTAAATAAATTAGATATATTATGTGTATTCACTATAAGTACACATAAAGAAAGTAAAAATACAAGATATTACATAATAATATTAGGACATAATTTGAAAGTAGGAGATTAACCCAAAGAACGGAAATTGGGTTAAGAAGTTCCCTTACCTCGGGTCCGACTTGACACGATCGTTCATTAATATCCTGAATAATAAACTTGAGTTAATTTCTACTTGCTTAATAACTTTTTTAAATTTCATTATTCCATTTATATCACTTATTACTATGTCATGAACACTATGTTATTATTTATGTTAATAACGGTCGTTTTAACGATCATTGGTACTTGAGTCAAAAATTAACTCTTTATAATTACAAGTTGTTCATGTGGTAAAATATCCATTATATCCAGAATTATATTCATGATGTAGATATCATATATATCATATATATCCAGTATATGCATGCATTTATAATACTACATAACATTTAGAGGTAAGAAATGAAATGCACCGTTCATAGAAATGGTAAGCCGTACGTACGCATGAACGCTACTTCCATTTATATTTAATATTTAATGGAATTAAAACATAATGATACATAATAGTATTTTAATTACAGTATGGTATCATATATAATATCATTAAATATATCCTTTATACATACCACATATGGTATTAACGAATCAAATTAGTTTGAGGGGGCGGTAATCCACACTTCCTAAAATGAAGATATCGCGTATACCCATAATGGAAGCCATAAAGGTATGCCATAAATGAAAAATACAGAAGATTAAGGAAAACATAAACATATTATATATCATATATAAATATACTGACATCTTAATGGCCACCTTTGAAGGAGTTAGAATAATATTGAACAATCATTGTTTCGTGAGGCAGAAATTCGTCATCCATAGAAACAGTATGTTCTTTAACCATTAGATGTAGGTGTGTGTAAGTGTAGCTCGAGTGTTTCTTATAACAAAATACTAGTATATTTAAGATACGGGAGTTGCTACAAATGAAATGAATAAAAAGAGTTTAGGGGGTTGGAGAAGAAAAATAAAACAAAAGACCACGAGTGAAGACATTACCTTAAAATCAGGTAACTCTCTTTGATTTGAGCTCAAAGGCTTCCTTGGGAAGACTTCTACCCAAAGTGAGGATTCTAAGAGTAAGTGAGGGATTTGGAGATACAAAATGATAAGGGGTTTTCCAAGCCAAAGTCTTGAGAGGTTTGGGTAAGGAGGTAGAGGTGGGGGCCTTTTATAAGAGGAGAGGAGGGGCACTCTTGGAAAGATACAAAATGTTACTTTTTTTTCAAATGAGTTTCGGATTTTAAAGGTCCCACAATGATGTATTTTGAGGATAAGGTGATAAGGGTTCTAAATATACTCATCCAATTGGTTTTTGACAAGTTTAGGTCTTATATTTTACATTATCTTTTTATTTTATTTAAATCGTTAAATAATGAGGTAATCGCTCCATCATCATAATGTCATAAATAATTTAATTTATTTAATATTTAAAAATTATGAAAAAATACTATTATTTAGGAAATCTTTTTATCTTTCCAATTAATATTTATAGTCCAAAATATCATCTATTTAGACAAAATTAAAAATGTTTTACTCAGGTGATACATTCTTTGTTATATTTACTTTATTTAAAAAAAATAAAAACATAAAAAGTCACTTTCCCACAAAAGTAATTCCATGGGGTCCCCAAGATTGGAACAACGAACACCATGGTCGGCCATGAGTCAACCAGTAGCATTAGGACACATGTTGGTGTCATTTTTTATTATTATTTTATTATTTTATTATCATTAACTACCCGATTACTCATTAATCAAGATAATTAAAGATAATTACCATCGTTACTATTCATAATGTCCAAAAAACAAAAGAGTCTTGATTACATAATTTGGACCTTATGATTCCAAATATGTAATCCATTTTAACAAATTAAAAACACAGAAATTTCAATAATTAATTTAAAAATAATTCCCGTTGTCAAAACAAATAGCGGGGTTTTTTGAAACAATATCTATGAAAAATTTGGCATTAGTTTATGCCCAATTCCAAAATGAGATTAATCCTAATGACCACCATTGGATTAAATGGTAAAAATATATTCAAATTACACTTTAAGACCAATTAAAAAGATAATCTAACCATATAATTAAATTAGACGAAAAAGTAGCTTTGATGTAAAATGCAGTATTTTTCACTATTCATTAAAAAAATGAACATTGTCAGAAAAATACCAAAAATTTATCCAATGTAAATTTCAATGTCCCAATCATAAAGAATATGTTTATTTTGACAAATAAATCTTATGAAATTGTCAAAAGTTTTATTTTAAAATGGTCTTCCATCAAAAGGCAGTAAAATAATCTTTTAAAAAAATATCAGTGTATTCCATGCTTAATATTGAATTTATTCTCATTTTAAGCCTCTAAAACACTATCTAATTCATAAATAGACATAGATAAAAAGATTTATTATTCATTACTTACTTGGGATATTACATCCTTCCCCCTTTAGAAAATTTCGTCATCGTAATTTATTTACTTATCGAATAAGTGGGGGTATTTATCTCTCATAGCATTTTCAGATTCCCATGTTGCCTCTTCACTCATTTGGTTTTTCCACAAAACCATTACATGATTAATCAAATTATTCCACAACACTTGCTCCATGTGATCAAGAATCTGGACCAGTTGTTCCTCATAAGATAGATTCTCTTCCAGCTGAACCACCTCTGGACTCAAAACATGAGATGGATCTGGCATGCACTTCCTTAACATTGAAACATGAAAAACATTGTGTACCTGAGATAAACTCAGGGGGTAAAGCCACTCGGTAAGCAACTAATCCAACTCTCTCCAGAATTTCATATGGTCCAATGAACCTTGGACTCAGCTTCCCTTTCTTACCAAATCGCATCACACTTTTCCATGGTGATACTTTGAGAAAAACATGATCACCTACCTCAAAAGAGAGATCCTTCCTCCTGTTGTCCGCAAAACTCTTCTGCCTACTCTGAGCCATTCTCATGTGTTTTTGTATCAACTGAACTTTTTCTGCCAACTCTTCTACCAATTCTGGTCCCATCAGCTTCCTTTCACCCACTTCATCCAAGAAAGCTGGATTTCGACACCGCTTCCCATATAATGCCTCAAACGGTGCCATCTGTATACTGGAATGAAATCTGTTATTATAAGAAAACTATACCAAAGAAAGATGTTAGTCCCAACTTCCCTGATAATCCATCGAACAAGCACGTAGCATATCCTCCAATGTCTGGATTTTTCATTCTGACTGCCCATCTGATTGAGGATGAAAAGCTGTACTAAAATTTAATTCAGTACCCAATGACTTCAGAAGGACTTTCCAAAATTTAGAATTAAACATGGGATCACGATCAGATACAATGGAGAAGGGAACTCCATGCAACCGGACTATCCCTTTAAGATACAATCTAGAAATTTGATCTAGAGATAAATTATCTCGAATAGGAAGGAAATGAGTAGATTTAGTCAAGCGATCAATAATAAACCAAATTGCATTATTACCTCGAGGTGTCTTCGGCAATCCCACAATGAAGTCCATGGATATATTTCCCCATTTCCACTCCGGCACTGGTAAAGGCTGAAGTATCCCTTTCGGTAACTGCCACTCTGCTTTAACCTGTTGACTTGTCAAACACTTCACAGTAAAATCAACAATATATCTTTTTATTCCGTCCCACCAGTAAAACTCCCAAAGATCTCTATACATCTTAGTACTACCAAGATGAACTAAAAATGGAGAACTATGAGCTTCACATAACAACTCTCTCTTCAACTGTGAATCACAAGGCACACACAATCTCTTCCCAAATCTCAAAACAAAATCATTATCAATTTTTAATTCAGGAAACTTACTCTTCTAAAGCAGCTCTACCTTTTTCTAAAAATCACTGTCTTGCCTCTATTCTTGCTTGATTCTATCTGATAGAGAAGATTTCACTGATACCTAAAACAAAATAGAAGTACATCCTGCACCAACAAATTCTATTCCAAAGTTCATCAAATCCTTAACCAAGGGATCATGTTCCAAACACAACATTGTTAATGAAGCATTACTCTTTCGACTCAAAGCATCAACCACTTTATTTTCTTTTCCGGGATGGTAATGAATTGTACAATCATAATCCTTGATTAATTCTAGCCATCTCCTCTATCTCATGTTAAATTATTTTCCGAGTGAATATATAATTTAAACTTTTGTGATCGGTATATATTTCACACTTTACTCTATACAAATGATTCCTCAAAATTTTTAAAGAGAAAACAACAACAGATAATTCCAAATCAGGTGTAGGATAATTTACTTCATGAGTTTTCAACTATCGTGAAGCATAAGCAATTACCTGATCATTCTACATTAGGATGCTACCAAGTCCTTTCAATGAGGCATCACTATAGATAACAAACTCACCATTCCTGGAAGGTAGTGCCAAAACTGGATCATTCACCAATCTTCTTTTCAGTTCCTGAAAACAATCATCACATTCTTTTGTCCAGATAAACATAACACCCTTCCGAGTTAGCTTAGTCATTGGACTAGATAACCGTGAAAAATTTCGAACAAACCTTTGGTAATAGCCTTCCAAACCAAGGAAACTACGAATCTCAGTTACATTTGTGGGTATTGGGCATTTTTCAACAACCTTTGTTTTTGAAGGATCAACAGTTATCCCATCTTTAGAAACAATGTGACCAAGGAAAGAAATTTTTTTGCAACCAAAACTCACACATGCTGAATTTCCCCTACAATTTCTTTTCTTTTATGGTTTTCAAAATAACCCTTAAATGACTTTCATGCACCTATTTACTTTTAGATAACACCAAAATATCATCAATAACACAACCACCATTTATCACCTGATTCAACTGATCCATGACTGCAGAAAACTGCTCAATTTTGATTCTAACCATCTCAGTATGCTGATATGGAAGGTCATTTCCCTCAGTATACCTTCCCAAAAAAGCTTCTATGTTTCCTCTATGAAAAAACATTCTGAACAAACATGTCTTAGATGAAGCAACATGGTAATCTTAAAATGCTATATCATTTCAATTTGACCATAAAAAAATATTTTTGGATAATCATTTAATAGAATTGTAACTCCTTAAGTTATCTAAACCGACCTCTGATACCAACTATAAGGCCCTAGCCTTAAACCTTACTTAATCTCGAGTTATTACAAGATTACACATTGAGGATCTTTTCAGGTTTAGAGTTTTAGAGAATTAGATCATAAAACTTGCATTATATTCCACATTTAAACAAAGTGGATACATGAAATATAGTATTCATTTTTCCCATCAATGGAAACATATTTAATATAAAACATGGATTCTTTCTTGACACTTTCTTGACACTATCATCACATCATGTACCTTTCCCTTGACCTATGAAAATCATTTCAAAAACTTGGGATGAGCATAAAAAATTTTATTAAGGTATATGAAAATATGGAAAGGAAACATGAGTACATGTATACATAAGAAGCAATAAAAACATACTTTACTCATAAAACATAAGCACTTTAACATACCTCATCAAATCATGAATAAATCATAGAAATCATAAGGCATAAAGGTAACTTGAGGCATTCATAACATTCTTACGTAGGGAGTAACCCTCTTGGTTACGTTTGGAATACCCATAACATTATATTCCCTAAATCTCTTCAGAGAAACCTTAACGTTTAACTCCTTCGCGTTACCCAATGCATTGGAGAGCTATATCGGGCTCACCCTCCCTTAGTTTATCACGGAACCACCCATCTTCATAACAATGCCCAATAACCATAACATAATCGTATCACATAAAACATGCATAAAGTAAACATAACATTTCCACCTTTCAATCACAAGATATCAATACAACACATTGATATAAAAACAATATGAAAACCATTTTCAATACCAAAATAAAAGAAAAGTAAAACATGGTATTTATTTTTTATTCAAAAAAGTTTATGGCTTGTAGAGGAAGCCGAAACTCAAATAATGGTCACGGCGGTGGAGAAGTCGTTGTCGCCGCATACGTACGACAAAAAAAAACAATCCTTTTGTCTTTTAGTAAAACGCTTCGTATAAAAAAAGATTTCTTTTGAATAATCATAAAATTAAAAGGGGTTTATACACCTTATAAACGAAAGTTGTGTATAAAACAAAATATGCCTCAATGAATAGAGATTGAGGTGAAGTCCCTTACAAAAATCATTTTTTTAAAATAAATTAGATATATTATGTGTATTCACTATAAGTAAACATAAAGAAAGTAAAAATACAAGATATTACATAATAATATCATGTCATAATTTAATATTAGGATATTAACCCAAAGAACGGAAATTGGGTTAAGAAGTTCCCTTACCTCGGGTCCGACTTGACTCGATCGTTCTTTAATCTCCTGAATAATAAACATGAATTAATTTCTACTTTCTTAAGAACCTTTTTTAAGTTCATTATTCCTTTTATATCACTTATTACCATTTCATGAACACTATGTTACTATTTAATTTAATAACGGTTATTTTAACGATCATTGGTACTTGAGTCAAAAATTAACTCTTTATAATTAAAAGTTGTTCATGTGGAAAAATATCCATTATATCCAGAATTATATTCATGATGTAGATATCATATATATCATATATATCCATTATATGCATGTATTTATAATATAACATAACATTTAGAGGTAAAAAATGAAATACACCGTTCATGGAGACGGTAAGCCGTACGTACGCATGAATGCTACTTCCATTTCTATTTCATATTTAATGGAATTAAAAAATAATGATACATAATAGTATTTTAAATACAGTATGGTATCATATATAATATCATTAAATCTATCTTGTATATGTACCACATATGGTATTAACGAATCAAATCACTTTGAGGGGGCGGTAGTCCGCACTTCCTAAAATGAAGATATCGCGTATACCCATAATGGAAGCCATAAAGGTATGACATAAATGAAAAATACGGAATCTTAAAGAAACAATAAAAATATTATATATCATATATAAATATAGTGACATCTTAATGGACACCTTTGAAGGTGTTATAAGAATATTGAACAATTTTCATTTCGTGAGGCTGAAATTCGCCATCCACAGAAACAGTAAGTTCTTTAACCATTAGATGTAGGTGTGTGTAATTGTAGCTCTAATTATTCTTATAACAACATCCTATTTTATAAAAGATACTGGAGTTGTTACAAAATAAATGAATAAAAAGAGTTTAGGTATTTGGAGAAGCAAAATAAAACAAAATAACACGAGTGAAGACATTACCTTAAAATTGGGTAACTCTCTTTGATTTGAGATCAAAGGCTTCCTTGGGAAGAATTCTACCCAAAGTGAGGCTTCTATGAGTAATATAGGTATGTGGAGAGACAAAATGAGCAGGGGATGGCCGAGAAAAAGGCATGAGAGGTTTGAGTAAGGAGGTAGAGTTGGGGGCCTTTTATAAGAGGAGAGGAGGGGCACTCTTGGAAAGTTACGAAATGTTACTTTATTTTCAAATGAGTTTCGGATTTTAAAGGTCCCAAATTGATGTCGTTTTAGGAAGAGGTGATAAGGGTTCCAATATACTCATCCAATAGGTTTTTGACAAGTGTAGGTCTTAGATTTTACATTATCTTTTTATTTTATTTAAATCGTTAAATAATGAGGTAATCGATGCATCATCATGATGTCATAAATAACTTAATTTATTTTATGTATAAAAATTATGAAAAAACTACTATGATGTAGGAAATCTTTTTATATTTCTAATGAATATTTATAGTCCAAAATATCATCTATCTAGACAAAATTTAAAAAAAAATTACTCAGGTGATACATTCTTTGTTATATTTACTTTCTTTAAAAAAATAAAAAGATAAAAAGTTACTTTCCCACAGAAGTGATTCCATGGGGTCACCAAGATTGGCACAAGGCATACCACTGTTAGCCATGAGACAACCAGTAGCATTAGGACACATATTGGTGTAATTTTTTATTATTATGATATTATTTTATTATCCTTAACTACCCGATTACTCATTAATCAAGAAAATTAAAGATAATTACCGTCATTACTATTCATAATTTCCAAAAACAAAAGAGTCTTGATTACATAATTTGGACCTCTGATTCCAAATATTTAATTCATTTTACCAAATTACAAACACATAAATTTCAATAATTAATTTAAAAATAATTTCCGTTGTCAAAACAAATAGTGGGTTTTTTTGAAACAATATCTATGAAAAGTTTGGCATTAGTTTATGCCCAATTCCAAAGTGAAATTAATCCTAATTACCACCATTGGATTAAATGGTAAACATATATTCAAATTAAACTTTAAGACCAATTAAAAATATAATCTAAACATATAATTAAATTAGATGAAAAAGCAGTTCTGATGTAAAATGCAGTATTTTTCAATATTCATTAAAAAAATGAACATTGTCAGAAAAATACCAAAAATTTATCCTATGTAAATTTCAATGTCTCAATAATAAAGAATATGTTTATTTTGAAAAATAAAGCTTATAAAATTTTCAAAAGTTTTATTTAAAAATGGTTTTCCATCAAAAGCCAGTAAAACAATCTTTTAAAAAATATTAGTGTATTCCATGCTTAAGATTGGATTTATTCTCATTTGAAGCCTCTAAAACACTATATAATTCATAAATAGACATAGATAAAAATATCTATTATTCATTAATTACTTGAGATATTACATCCTTCATCTGAATATTTTTCTATATAAATAAATTTACCTCATTCAAATAATTTTAAACTAAACCAATCACCTTAATTCATTCATTTCATAAATAAAAATTCATATATTAAATAAAATTTATTTGTTTTAGAATCAAGGACTCTAAATGTAAATGTTGATCCATAACAAATTCTTACAGGATCCCATCTTTGATTAATTTGTTAAAAGTTATATAATTAGGGCTTGGATATATTTTTTCTAGTATTCATAGATATCGAATAAATATCATTAGAACATATATAATTGGTCAAAATAAAATTCCCAATATCATCATTCTTTTAAAAATAAAACTATAAATATATTATAAATGAAGAATAATTAAAACAGTGTGTACCACACATTGGAGAGTTACTCCACCATCTTAATCACCATCACATCAGTTTCAAAAAGATCACTAGAGTGGAAATCCAAGGTATCCCACCTATGGAGTTATCATGGGACATTGGATCACTCATCATATAGGTGGGACCCACCATTACATAAAAGTGTACATGAAAACCACTCTCTTAATGAGAAGGAAGGAATATCTTCATGTTCTAGGAAGTCTCAATGAAACATGCATCATACACCTCATCACTTTTATCACATGAGAGTATATTATTCTAAAACCCTTGTAGATTCTCTGAACGAATTCATACATTAAATCAACAGTTTTAACACATATTTTAATTTATTTTTCTAGACACACATTATATCCAATAATGGACTTATTGATTATTATATCTTATGTAAATCATAATAAATGATAGCCTATGGGGGATTATATCTAATCATAAACATGTTAAATATAGGTTACCAATGTTTATTTTATCCATAACAAATGGATCCTAATATATCATTCATTATAATATAGTATCATGAACAGAAATTTGATACCCTAATAATATACCTTCAATAAATGGATATAATATATCAATTCATGAAATTAAGGATGATATAGTTTTATGATATCCCCAATTGTATCCTTTGATTGAATGTGGTTGTAGTAAGAAAACATATTTTCTTAGATATATATTTTATCATAGAATATAATAGACACAATTGTATCATATGAAATGGATTTAGGAAATATATCTATTTTAGTCTGCCACTTGTACTAAAGCCTAAAATTCATTATCCCCATCTACCTTATATTATAATGTATACAATTTCATGTTAAACCCTATCCATAAACCTTTTGTATATCATACAAAAACAATTGGAACTATATGATTCATGTGTCACATCATATGTGATACATTTTTGAATAGAAATCAAAAAATATTATTGATTAACTATTAAATATTTTTAGTGAAGCTCTCAAATAAAAACAAAATTATCATTGAATCATCCAAAGTGTGCATATCTATAGGTTTGAATAAAGAATACAACAAATATAAATAACCATATTCATAATTATATAAAAATAAATGCTTCTATAAATGTACCAATGCTTCAGTTCTACAATTGGATTTAGCATGATCTCCATAAAACACATTTTTATTTATACCTAGGTCCAGTAATCATATCTCATGGTATACTTTAGTCTCATACATTCCCTATATATAAAATATCGAGTGACTATAGGACACTATATTGTTCAATATCGTATTGTAATGTCATATGTTATCTATTATTTGAGTATAGGATGACATTGTTGAAGAATGCATCACACACAATTCATCTTTATGGATAAATTCATTGAATATCCCTCACTCAAATACATTAGAATGTCATAGGTACTCTCTTGGTGTGGAATCTCATTATCAAACTATCTAAACTGAGGTCCCACATGTCATACTATTTATATGAGTGTAAAAATATATTCCTAGTTGATATCTAATTAGTTATATGATTAAAAGCGTACCCAAATACAATAATATTATTGAAGGCTTTGTGGATTTTGTAAGAAATGTATTAAAGTTTGATGGTTCTCATCCTAGTAATCTCACTAACCTTATGTAATTTGGACTTATATATTATACATTCACCCCTAGTATTCAAGATACATAACATATGGAAGTCCTTATGGTACAGTTGGTGGGTCATCCAGTGCCTAACAATACTCTTCATGCCACATGAGCATATTATAATATCTCTTACATAATTCATATTCATGATAATATTAACAATTCATTAGAACCAACAACACTACAAGATGAACATCAATTAGGGATACTCGATGTCTTACTTTGGGAGTTCAATTATTATTATAATTTAAAAAATATTATCTATATATACATTTATGAAAAAAAAAGTGAATAATAAAGTATATATTTCACTTTACATGTTATATTTCATATTATTAATACTATTTTGAACATTTTTTATAAAACATATAACAGTTGAAATATTTTATGATATATTTTCCCTTCAAATAAATTTAGATTCTTCAATAGCTTATGATACACAAAAACCTGATTCTAAATAAACTATTATATTGTATAGCATCAACAACTAACCATTAAATTGGTATAATGTATTGGAATAGCCAAATTTTAAACATTATTTATAGATTTTTCTTTATAAATATAGTATATTTATAAATAAGTTACTAATTTTTATTAAGTTATTATTGGCTTCAAAATACATTTTTCCTTAAAAATGTTTTTTATTTTTTTTATTGAATAAATAAAAAACTATTTTCTTCCCCTTTATTGAATTAATTTTTTAAATCATCAAGTAATAATTAGCTTCAACTTATTTTTTCAATTTTGTAAAAATATTAAATGTTTTATGAATATTGAAGAATATTTATTTATATTGAGAACTTCCTTCTAATTTAAATACATAAAAATGATCTTTTTTAAAAAATGATTTTAGGGTAATTATTTGTTCAATTATATTATATATAATCCAATTTATTTAATTTAAATAAATTATACAAGGAATTTGGATATTAAAAATATTTATAATTAGGAAAAATTGTTTTTGAAGAAACAATTTTCATCTTGTTTTGTGGGATTAATTTTAGATTAAATTATATTATATAATTAATTTAATTTAATAAAAAATACACATTTTTTAGTAATAATTATTAATATTTTTTAGTATGTTAAACATAATTTATTTTCATATTGAATACTAAAAATAGTAAAAATCAAATATCACTATTAAGGATACAAAATATATTTTTTGGTTAAACCAAGAGAAAAGTGTATTTTTTCCAAATAAATATGTATAAATAATATATTATATACATATATATTCCTCATTCTATACAAAATTATAATATGTGGCTATTATGATTCATTTTTCATGATAATGAATTTATTAAATTTTATTCCTATAACAAATTCCATGTGTGTCCTCTCCTCCACTTATAAAAGGATGCCCCTCTATTTTTTATTTTATACAACATTGAGACTTATAGATCAAAAAAGAACTAAAAAATTATATTCTAAAATTTCCTATCAACGAAGTAGTGGTTTTTCATTATTAGAATACCATTCCTTATTTCCTTATGAAAAGGATCTAAATGAAGCATATTGAAGGAGATGTAATTCTCTTACCTGACCAATTTCAATTTCCTTCTTCCTATTCCTTTTATAGATTTTTTCTATATATAAAAAACAATGTATTTAGTATCCTATGTATACAAAATTATTATTATGATTATTCCACCACCAATATCCACACTCTATTCCATCAAATAGGAAGTAATAGTGTCACATATGTGTTACTTCTGGACTACTGCCTCCACATTGCTATACAATTAATTTTCCATCTCCAAAATTTATAGATTTTTATTTTGATGGGTTTAATTTTTATATATGATAATTATGGAATAATTAAAATTTTCTAATTACAATTTCATATCAACCATTTTACATTCAAATCATTTGAAAAACAAAAATTTCACTCATGTGTATGTGTGGGATACCACCTCCAAAAGTCAATGTGATTCCTTTTCCATTTTAAAATTTCAAGGATGGTAATAAGGACATATTTAATGAATATATATAATATAATTATTACTATATAAATGTGAATTATCATTTTACCTCTATTTTATTCCATCTTTTGAAATGTGAAAACACCATTATGGTGTATGTATGACTTACCATCCCCATGAATGGTTTAATTCATTTTTCTATGTCAAAATTTAATGGATGACCCTAAATATTCAATTAAATAGTAGATAAAATGTTTATCATGACTAAAATTATAAATATAATTGAATCATGATAATGTTATAAGGATTGAGACTGCCAAACAAAAATTCACATGAAAAATGAAATACTTAACACCCATAAGTGATGAGTTTAATAAGGAATTATAAATAAATGGGTGTTAAAATTATAAAATTAAATATTATGTGATATTATATGTATGTAAATGATTATCATATAGATTTTTAATAAAATTATATTTTTATATAGGATAATAGAATACTTTTTAATCAAGTCAAACTTCTTTTTAAGGATATATGTTACAATATCGTTGTTTATTGTGATTATTCTTATTATGTTTCCAATGATGAAATTTCAGGATATATATTTCAATAATATGATAAATTTTGTTGTATTATTCTTAGTCCTATAGAATTTATGTTTTCCTATAATTTTCATCTCTTTAAGTACATAATAGATAGAAATAATTTTTTTATGGAATACTGAGTTTATTACTTTCTTTAGTCAAAAATCCTTGTAATTCCATATCATTATTATATAAAATTATTTTCAAGAATGAATTTAATATTATCCTATGATTGTTTAAATTCATTTTTTATCATGATTTAAATTTTTAAAAATGATAATGTTTTCTATTCTAAATGAGGTACTTCTTACTCTTTACCAAAAATGTGAAATGAATATTGGTTCTTATATAGATGGAATCAATAGAATTTCATACGATCATGATGGATCTATTCATTTAATATTAATTTAGAATTATGTATTCTTATTTTAAATGAAATTATTTTCCATAATATTTTGAAAAACATTATTTATTAATGAACCATGTTCAAAAATATGTGGTATTTTCCTCAACAAATATTCAATGTAGTATTTTAAATGAATTTTTCATCTATGATAACATACTTTTTTGTTACTTTTTATTTATTAGGGATATTATTTAGTGATACCATCTATATTATTTCTCTAGAGGATTTATGCTTATGATGATGATATTTTTATGAAATTTTTTAATTCTCCAAATGTTATACTATGATGAAATTTGGAAATGATATTGATACCTATTTCCATTCAATGGTTTATGATATATTATGAAAGATTTATGATATTGTGTCCCACGTATGTATTATTTTCATTATGTGATGGTTGGCAAATAATTTATTTATCCCTCTAAACTATTGGGTAAGGATGAATATCTTATAAGTTTATAAGGACAAGATTAGTGAGTAAACCCAGTTCGGTAAGGAATTTATCTACTTTTATAGTATTTGGAGTGAACATTGACTAACTATATTATGGAATGAGTAGTGAAACCAATCCACTGTGATAGTATTGGAAAAAATAATTAACTAAGGAAATTAATTTCCATCCTTATATGTATTCCATAAACATATGTATTATAAAAATTTTATGGTCTCATGGATCATGTTATTTGATTCCTTTTTAAATTATACAATATCAAGATTTATTCCATGAATCAATATTATGATCTATGATATATAGGTTATGGTTTTTAAATGTTTTTCTTATATAATCATGTAGTTATTGTTTTTTTATGTTCATGCAATCATTTATATCTCCATTTATTTCCCTAAGTGGGCATCAGATCTCCCCCTTTCTTATGTTTTCTGTTCCCTAGGTTATGAAGAAAGGATTTAAGTAACAAATTTATGAGAAGGTTATAATATTTTATAAACATATTTGGTGATGATGTAGATCTAAAATTATTATATTTTTTATGTATTCAATTTTCTAAAGACACCAAAACTTTATGATTCTATCAGGGATCATAATGTTATGTATTGAATAAAAATTTATGAATATGTGATATTAATGTATTAAAAGTGTAGGTCTCTATATTTTGGATTAGATAAAGGCTCAATTACCCTTGGATACTAGGATAAAGAAATGTTTCTAATAACATATTGGATAAATCTATGTATAGGATAACATCCTATGTTTTGGTACATAAATGAGTGTGGTTTTCCAATAAAAATATCTCTTTCTATATACTTCAAGTGGGCATGGATTTAGAATAGATACATTCAAGGGTAATAACCCCAATAATAGTTGTTCAAGTATATCATGTCCATCATTCTAGTGCACGAAGAGTGTTCTATTAATATGAAAAAAATTTGAATCACTATGGGTATATTCCGGGATAAAATATAATTTATTTATGGACCTTTAGAAAGTATTTTAATAGATAAAGAATATGAAGTCCATTTTTTATAACTATGGTGTCATGGATTGAATACAATGTATCCTTATTTAGAAACCGTATAAATTATTTTTCAAAATTATGTTGTTTCTCACTATGATTTTTGTTAAATACACTTTTTTGGTTTTAGTAAATGGATTGAATTTGATGGACCATTTTTAATTTTTATTTTGATAAACAATATGATGATTTGTGTCATGACCAACCAAACTTTAATAGAAAATGAATAAAAAATAACATTGATAATCTAACACAAAATTCAAAATATAGGAAACCTACTTATTAGAAAAGGGGGGAAATATTATACTAGGTCCTTTATGAGAAAATATAAACCATATTTTAGTGGTTCCATGATTCAATAGTTACTAGGAAATTGGTATATATTATTTAACACATAATTTGGATTATCCATTTTTAGGATCGATAAAAAAAATTATTAGTTTATAAATTGGAATGTGAAGAAGATTAATTATGGGATTTTATCAAGAGAATTAGAAGATGGTAAAAATTATCTCTATGGATTTGGTTGAGCTTAGGATGTCATTTTTAAATAATTATTTTCCTCATATTGTTTTAGTGAAAATATAGAAGGAAATCATGAGTTATAATAGAAGATTGATTAATCTATTAACACCTATAAAGAATATTTTTCAAGAACTATGAGGTATGATTGTGTGATTATCATCCAACCTAAAATTAATGTTGAATAATTCATCAATTTCTTAAAGCCATGTATTTGAAGGAGTTATCCATAATGTACTTTAACAAGTATAAATAAATCGTTCGATGTGTTATCATGGTGAAGATGGAGATTAAACTTACCCATAAATATCATGATTTTGATAATAAAAAGAAGATATAATTTAAATGATATTGTAAAACCCATGTAAATAAGGAAGTTTTATTTCCTTAATTCCCAAAATTTATATGTAATCATGGAAATAAATTCTTATGGGAGTAGAAAATGTTTTATGCGTATAATGAAATTTCATCAAACAAATAATTTGGGAATTTATGGTAAGAGGAGGTTATAAAATGATATATATAAAGTTCCCAATAATACCCCACCAAAAAATTGTGTTTCAAATTTAGGGATTATTATTATTTTTTACAAGTGGTCAGGTCCAATGGTTAATAACAATTATCAATGTTAGAAACCTATTAAGACAAAAAAAAGTTAAATCTCATGCGATCACTATTTCTAAAGTTGTGTATGATAATGAATTGTTGGAAGGTAAAATTACCATACACACTATAATTTCTAATAGATTATTCTATTTTAGATATAAAACCCCTTTTATACATTAATAATGTTATAAGGTTATCACAATTCTAGCCAAATAATTTGTTTTGGAATTATTAGTGTAAACCCTTAATGGTACAATGATATTATCTCAAGTATAAGATCATTCTCTAATTGATGTTTATAGGAATTATCCTCCTTTATATATTTTTATTTTCCTCTGGTTAAATTTTATGTTTTCATATCATTAGATTGACCTTTTTTATGTTAATGCGACAATAATTTCCATGGAAGGGAAGTAATGTTAGTTATTCAGAACAAAACCCTAATCTTATATCAATTTGTTAATAAATATGAAATTCCATTGGATATAAACTCCATTATATTGGTTTGGATTAATTTTATAATGGTTTTTTATATGTGACAGTTGGGGAGAAACTCCACATCAATGATATTCCAATTGCGAATGATTTTTTTGATGTCTTTTTAGGGAAGTTTTCATGTCTTCCCCTAAACCATGATACTCAATTTTAATGTGAAATCATACATAGTGCTACCGAAATTTCAAAGAATCAGTACGGAATGGACCTGATTGAGTTATTAGAATTGAATAATCAAATCAAATATAATCTTGATAGGGGATTCATTCATCTTGGTGCACCACATTATCGTCGAAATATTTTTTTATTAAAAATAATTATGAAAAAATGTTTTATATTTATTATTAGAATCATAAACAGATAACTATCATGCAAATTTATTCTTTGCACCATAACAATGACTTTATTGATCAAGTATACTATATAAACCCATCCCAACACATTTCCTAGGGAGGAGTGAATGTTATACTAGCCTTAAGTGATGTACCTAATATCCTAAAGGCTAGAAATAAATACCATGGTATTATTAAATAGTTAGGGGATGAGTTTCATTATAGAACCCATGACCTACTAAAACTAAATAATACAATGAAACACAACTACAAGATACATCAATAAATAATTACATAGATCAATTAAATAACAATTTTGAAAAATATCCGAGTAACATCGGAAAATAAATGATTTTGAAAGATTAAGAATCCATAAAAAAAGTCATTGGAACCAATGTGGCACTATCCTATAGTAAGATTTATAAAATACCCATCTCTATCTATAAAAACCAAACCATGACTTCAAGGATCACTGCTACATATGTACAAAAAATGACCTTCTATTTATCTCAATAGACTATATCGGCTAATGCCCCAAAGTTCAAAATAAGGGGGTGAGTGTATCACTCAATAGTATTTTCCAAAAAACATCACATCACACACCATTATGAAAAGAAAAAATTAGCACATTTAATAAATAACTTAACACAAAATATAAAAATATTTTATTTGATAAGAAGAGTTAATGTAAGTAATTTAATGAAATAAATATAATTAATATATCTTTCCATTACCCTTTACACATGTAATACTCATTCAATGTTCCATACTCTTGCATGCACACATTCTGAATGAAAATCCCAACACTCATTATAATGACCTGAACATTTATGAATAAAATTCCTGATATTTTAATGTCTTATGGATATAGAAAACACATGAACTCATTTTATTATTATTATTGATTTTAAATGACTATTATGTATCATGATATTTGATAACTTATCCGTTGAACAATGATCATACAACCAAAATAAATATAAAGTTTTAACATATCCTATCGACATATGAAAAGGAGAGGATGGCCTCACCTAGTAGACACAGGCAGTACGAATCTCATATCTCAAAGCACTAAAAGGAGGTAGCGTCGCTAGGCTTCTCTCATGACCAAGATGAATATGATCTCTAACAAATTTAATCTTGAATGGAATCACCTATGTAAAAAGTTCAAGTTAGTAGATATTACCACCCATGTGATGTTTTTCAAGCCTCCCTAGAAGTATGTCAACATCACACACCTTACCCTTAGGTCATATGCAAGTTTTTTAAGGGGTTATGTAATTAGGTGATAATTACTTATTGTGTAATCCATTTTTATAAATAAAAGTCATATTCTATCAATTTCTTAAAATAGAATTTTTTAATAAATGATTAATTTGATAAATTATGTTTTGGGTAAAAATATTAATTTTGAGATAAATATAAATTTTTATATTAAACTATTGGTTTTATTATAAAAAAAATTCTCATAAATGATTATTATATCAATTCTTTATCTATAAATGACTAATAAATCTATAATAGTTATATTTTTATAATATAAAACAGAAAGTGTATTTTATTAAATTAAGGAATTTATTTTAAGGAATTAATGAATTTTTTTAATAATTTAAATTATAATGAAATGTTATTATAAAATTACTTTTATTAATAATAAACGAGTATATAATTTTTATGAAGTCATGTGTAATTTTTATTAAGGTTTAAAAACTGTTATTGTCAATACACGTCAATTTTCAATAAATTTCGGTTCTCATTTTAAAAGTGAAAATTTAGATATATATAAAATTAATTAGATAAAATGAATATTTTTTTTGGAATTATGTTGTCAAAATTACCCAATGATTAATTTTTCCTAATTTTATAATACATTCAACTTTTTTGGTAAAAATTAAATAATATATAAATATATTGTGTGATTGATGACTTCATAATGACCCAATAGTGAATTAATAAATACCATAAATAGGATCTCCAACTAAATATATGTTTTAAATTTAAAATAAAATGATTTTATATTTATTTGAATTATTTTATAATTCCTTATTGAATCCTCCATAATATATATTATATTTCTTGATTTTAATTCATTTCTGTGAGGGTGTGACTCACCTCTACATAAAAAAGGATAATATTTTAACAATTTCAGTCCATTTACATATAAAATAATGTTTTCCACTCCCCATGGATATAATACCTAGGAAAAACCATGGGATGGTTTGTTATTTTGAATATTTTATTATGTAGTTTCAAAAACCTAAATAATAAATAATTCCCCCTCCTTTCCTATATAAATCCTCACTAGCACCCATTCCTCTTCACTAAGACTAATTTAATATCGCCCTCAATATTATCTTTACTCCCTATAGTCTTACTAAGGTTCCCCCAAGCTCAACAATAGCCTCTCCCAAGCCTTCAGGATCACACATCCAAGTAATGGATCCTCACATTCATTCCTTTCTCTTTTTGTCCATGTTTACTTATATTATTATACACTTTAATTTTTCAATTAAAAATGATGGGTTATGATTTCAAAATTCCCCCATACTAAATTTATTTTGTTTTAATGATGAGATACCCATTTCACTGTCATTAATCCCTCCCATGTACACCCTTTACCATACCGAAATTATGTAAGGGATTTCTCTCTCCTCATTTCTATTCAATAATTTCCCTTATATTATGCATCTCAAAGTCCATTTCATATATTGGGATAATATGCTCCATTATTTACATGCTACGCATTTAATTTCTAAATTATTAGAGGCCCCTTTCACTCTCTTAAACCCCTTTTATGAATCCCTATATGATGTTGTTATGCTGCCGAAATTATACCATGATTTCCCACACCAAATCATCGTGTAGTGAATACCATGCCCATTTATCTGTCAAGTATATTAATCTTTATACACATATACTTATTGATTATATACATTCATATAATTATTCCAAATTATTTTATCTTGGAATAAATGATGATGTCGAATGAATCTATGTTAAATGATCTTTGTGGAACACATAAGAATTAGATTAAAATGTTAATGACGGGTGTGCCCAAATAGCACTCCAATTGATTGGGAAATTCTTAGTATTATGATATGTCTTTTTGGGATATGGGTTTATCTAATTCCATTATATAAAATTTTCCACCTTGTTGGGACAGGGTTTTACTCGATTCATATGTGTTTTAAGTTGTTTCCACATTTCCATGTTATAATAATCATGTTATATCATACCTTTATATTCATGTTTCTCTAATGATCCATTGATATGTCTACTTCCTAACATATATTGTATTATTCATGTTATTCCTTGTTTACTCTATTACTGGTCTTTATAGATCACTCATTTCCTATATATTCCCTTAGGTTGTCCCATGCACTACTAAGTAAGAAGGAATGTTGTTTCCATGTAAGAAATTTTCAATAAAGATGTTGTATTTTATCTCAAAAGATTTCATGTAATGTTCCTATTCAACAAATACACTAGACCTTTTTTTATTATTGATTATATTAATTGAAATTTTATGTAATATATCATCTTTAAATTTATAATAATGACCAGGGTATTATATTTGGTATCAGAGGATAGGTTTAGTTATCTTTCGAATTATGATTATAAAACCCTAGTGAAAGACTTTTGGATATGACTAAGTATAATAAAATACCCATTAATTTTTTTTGTTCATAGAGTATGTGGTTTCATATGAAAATACATCCCTCTTTCGATACAAACATGTAGAGGTCATTCTGACACATATGTATCTAGGGGAAAACATGAAAACACCACTTTGAGAAAGACTTGAATAGGAACCGGTTAATGAAAATGGGTCTTCATTAACTCTTGGTTCGACTCTCCTAGGGTATTTGATTTGGTAAATTCATAAGCTCATTACAGACATTTATTAATGGAACCAAATAAAATAACCATAAGAATATATATTAGGTAATAGATCATGGATAACCTAGATTGAAATTTAGGGTATCACAAGTTATGATATAGTATTAATTTCCAATTTTATCCTTCTATTTACACTTTTTTCATTTTTACATTATAATTAGAAAAGTATTTAAAACATCTAGTTTTATCTGATTTTTTGTAGTTAAAACATAGAAGTAGGAAGATCACGAACAACTATTCTCTCTCTTCCTATAGAACAATGTGGAATGATTATCCGAAAGTCATGAGCATATGACTTTGAAACATTTTCAAATATCTATGTTACATGAAAAACAATTTTAAGGCATCCAATACCTCTATCATTTATTTATTCATTCAATGATCAAGTATTATCTATTAGATAATCTTATGCTCTCAAATTTCTTAGCATTCTAAGCATGGTAAAAACCATCAAGGTCTTTTCAAATTCTTTACATTATTTCAAAATTATGATTCACTAAATTATTTTCTAGATGTTGCATAAGTGGGAGACCTCTAATTATCCTATATTTATTAAATTATAGATTTTTGTATTTTGGGAAATACAAAAATTGATTTACCAAAACCCCTATTTTTAAATATTTGAAGGCGAATCAGTAAAAATTTTACAAAAACAATTCTGGGTGATGTCTCAAAATTATATATAAGAAATACCTTTTTATGACTTATCGATGTTTCCATCGATATAATCCATGATGGATGATGTGTTTTTGGAAAAATGAATTGAATGATTTTGAAAATGTCTTGAGTTACCATCAGGATGCATGAACCCTTTCTCTTGGAAGGAAATGCCAATAGTAATGATTGATGACATAATTC
Organism: Viscum album; assembly: GCA_963277665.1. Taxonomy (NCBI): domain Eukaryota; kingdom Viridiplantae; phylum Streptophyta; class Magnoliopsida; order Santalales; family Viscaceae; genus Viscum; species Viscum album. The sequence goes on along the minus strand of OY728139.1, from coordinate 457,241,567 downwards.
AAGTGATAAAGGAGATGAAACCTCACCTTTCTTCACCTTAGTATGTAAAAAGAAATTTTGGGGATGAAATTTCTTAAGGGGGAAGGTTGTTACAATGCAAACATTTATAAATAAAATTCCATTTATTTTAATTTCTTATGGATATAGAAAACACATTCAATCATTTTATTTTTATTATTGGGATTAGATGATCATTAAGTATCTTTTCCATTGATAATATAGCCATTGAATAGTAATCACACAACCGACATAAATATAAGTTTTTAACAAATCCTTTAGACAAATAAAAACGAGAGGATGGCCTCATCCAGTAGTCTCTAGCGATATGGAGCTCATTTATCAGAGTTCTTAAAGGAGGTATTGTCACTAGGGTTTACTCCAAACCAAGTATAAGTAGAGATTAAACACATTAAACTTCAACAGAATCACCTATGGTAGAAGTTCATGTTAGTAGAGATTACCACCCGAGAGGTGTTATCTACTCCACCCCAAGAGTATATAACCATTGCACACCATTCCTTCAGGTCATATTCAAGTGTTATAAGGGGTTATGTAATAAGGTATTAGTTACTTATTCTGTAATCACTTTTTATAAATAAAAGTCTTATTCTATCAATTCATTTATGGAAATTATATTTCTAAAATAAATAATCAATTTGATAAAACAAATTCGGGTAAAAATGGTACTTTTGGAAAATATATACACTATTATATTAAACTATGGTTTTTATTTTAAAATCTATTCTTATAAATGATAATTATATCAATTCCTTATCTATAAATGATAAGGAAATCATTTTGATAAGAATTATATTTTTATTCGATAAAACAGAAAGTGTTTTTTTATAATTAAGGTATTTATTTTAAGGAATTAATGAATTTATTAATTAATTAATATATTAATAAAATATTATTATCAAATAACCTTTTTTTAATAATAGATTAGAATATAATTTTTATGAATTCAAGTGTAATTTTAATATGGTTTAAAAACTATTTTCTTTTTCAAAAACCCATCTATTTTCAAAAAATGGTGTTCTCATTTTAAAAGTGAAAATTCACTTTTTTATAAAATTATTCAGATAAAATAAATAATTTTTTTGGAATCAGGACGTCCAAATTAACCAACAGTAAATTTGTCTCAATTTTCTAAGATAGTTTAATTTTTGGGTAAATATTAAATAATATATAAATATATTGAGTGTTTTATGGAATCATAATGATGAAATAGTGATGTTGTAAATACCGTTAAATTTATATTACACCAAATATATTTTTTATCTTCAAAATAATGTTGTTTTTTAATTATTTCAAATTTTGTATAATTTGTTAGTGAATCCTCCTAAATGTATAATATATTTTATGATTTTAAATTCATTTCTTTGATGGTGTGACTCGTCTCCAATTAAAAAAGGCTAATAATCTAATGAAACAAGAACTTTTCCTTCTAAAATAATTTTTCAACTTCCCTTTTACTAAAAAACATGTGAAAAAATCATGTTATGGTTTTTAGTTTTGAATATTTTAGTGTGTAGTGTCCAAACCCTAAATAATTAATAATTTCCCCTCATTTCCTGTACAAACCCACCCAATAACCCATTCATCTTCACTAAAACTTCTTTAAACACATACACCATATGATATCCACTCCCTAGAGTCCTTCTGAGGTTCCCTCAATATCCCAATATTCCACTCCCAAGCCTTTGTGATCCCACATCCAAGTAAGAGATCCTTACATTCCTTCTTTTCTAATTTTGTCCAGGTTTCCTTATATTATGATACCCTTTAATTTCCTAATTAAGAATTATGGGAAATGTTTTCAAACCTCCAGAATTATTCCCTTATTATGTTTTATTAATTAGATACACCTTTCACTATCTATAATTCCTCCCATGTACACCTGTTTCTAGTCCAAAATTTCATAAGGGATTTCTCTTCCTTCATTTCCATTCAAGAATTTCACTTATATTATGCATATAAAATTCCATTTCATATGTTGGTATATTATCATCCATGATCCCCATACTTCTCATTTAATTTCTAAATTATTTTATATAACTTTCAATCTCATAAACCAATTTTAGGAATCCCTATGTGATATCATTATGCTACCGTAATTACACAATTATTTTCCATGGCCAAATCATCGTGTAGTGAATACCATGTCCATTTCTGTATAAAGGGTATTCACATTTATACACATATACTTGTTTATTATTTAATTTTTTATACATATTCCACATTACTTTATCATGGAATAGATAATGATGTTGAATAAATCCATGTTATATGATCTATGAGGCACAATTAAGCATGATATTAAACTTTTCATGAAGGGTGCACACTAATAGTGCTCCAACACATTAGGTAATAGTATCATGATACATCATTTTGGGATAAGTTTTTACTAGATTCCATTATTTTATAGTTCTCCACCATGTTGGGATAGGGTTTTACTTGATTCCATTATGTTTATGATATTGTTTTTAGGTTGTTTCCACATTTCCATGTTCTGAGAATCATTTATAACATGCCTTTATGTTCATGTTTCTCTTATGCTCCATTGATATGTCTATTTCCTACCATGTATTGTATTCTTGAAGTTATTCCTTGTTTACTCTCTTACTGGGATTTATATCTCACCATTTTCTTATTTATGTCCTCAGTTTATCCCATGAAATGCATTTTACGAAGGAATGTTGTTGTAATGTAAAAGATGTTTTAATTAAAGATGTTGTATTTAATGTATTATATTTTCATGTAATGTTACTAAGCCCCAAAGACACTATACCTCTTGATCTTCTGGATTATATTATGTTCAATTTTATTTAATAAATTGTGTTTAAATGTGTAATAGTGACCTAGGTTGCTATACTAATGGGTAGTAATCAATCATTCACCAAGAAGTCAGTAGATTATATTAACATATATCATTCCATTATACACTAATAACCAAGTCTATTTCAACAAGGCCTCATGAAATGAAGTATTAACTCATTCCACCATATTGGATACAAACATCATCCATATTAAATACCATTCCTTTCAAAACAATTATTTAGAAAACTAAATCCTTTGAAACAATTTAATTAGGACATCTCATAATGATATTTCAAAACAACCCTTTTGAAATCACACCAACACAAGGGTTTTTGACATAAAAATTTATTAAATTTCAAATAATATGCCATGAAAAATTTATCACGATTAAAAAAAACATGTTAAATAATAGTAGGGTGGGATATAATCCACCCACCTCGATTATATTTGAAAAATAGATTGAAGATGATTCCCCAAATCAACCTTTTCTTGTCATTCCCATTAAAAATCCACAATGATCTTATCAACAAGAATCTATAGATTCTATCTCACACATTGATCTATTATTCCACATGAGACAACCAAAGAATATACAACACCATAAATAATTAGAATTTGTAACCATTGATTCCACAAAAACACACAATAAACCCATATAATTAGAGTTAGGACATCATGGTTCACCATAAATTACCTAGAGAAACCTTGGAAGTCGATATGGATAGAGAGGAGGTATAATGAGAAATGTTACATCAAAATATTTGGTATGTCTTGTTGGCCTTGATGGATTATTTATTTTAATAGGTAACATGCATTTTTAATTCCTCAAGATTCTAATAACATCGATATTCACATATCCCCATTTTATTTTCTATAAGAAAATGGTTTCACATCATGAATGTATTTCTCATCTTTAGTGTGCCCAAAAAACCATTCCTTCTATGAACTAATCTCAAGGACTTTGTTTGGGATAATTCACATCATGAAAGCATCATTCAACTTGTGACTTTTTTCGTACAATATTTCCTAAATCAAGATTTATATTTCATTCATTTTTCCCTTTCAAATACTATCTAAACTTATCCAACTCATTCTAATAAAGAAAGAAAAAATGTAAAACAATAACGTTCATCAAACAAGGTGTGATAAATTCTCCACACCATTAGGTTCTCTAGACTCTAGAAGTTATATATCATTATTTTTCTTGAACAAGGCTGACCATTTTTCCTATATACACATTTCCAATTGTCAGGATTCCTCTTAAACATGATCATGCAACCATAGTATTGATAATACAAGAAAATTATGTACCAAAAAAACATTTTTCTGGTGTTTTCCTTTATACTAATGCTTATATCTTTCTTAGGTCAAAAAATATTTTTTTATAAAGTTCATGGTCAAAGAAAGTTTTTTTCAGATCTAATAGTCACACATGAAAAAATTAGAGTAACAATAATGATCTCATAATGTACTTGGTACAACATCCAAGTGCTCCAAAGAGACATTATTTTTTATATAGTATATTATTATTTTATCAAAAAATATAACAAATGTTTTCATGACTCATATGGATGATATAGTTCTTCAAATCCTTGAAAACTATTGGTGTATTCATCAATCAAAAATTAATGATGACATTTTCATAATGGGCATTGAATCATTGAAATGTTTTCATTGAAATATACTCTCTTCTGAATTTATGTTGATGATGTCCTGGGAATTGATCAATTTATGAGAACAAAAAGGATTCATTTTATTAATTAAATATATCATATATTCATGGATGTGGGTACATATTTTTAATTTGTACTTGGTTAAACTTATGTTAATCAATTCATAAGTAGGTACTATCATTTTCCTTCATAACAAATAAAACTGGTTCAACTCTAGAAAGTCTATTTGGTCTGAGAGAACCATTATTTTCCAAATAATCTATATGAACCACTAATTCATGAAACTAAATTGGATAATTTTTGTAAGATGGTAAATAAATAGGACCCATTCCTTGTAGTAGGATGATATTAAATTTCTATACTCTCTTGGTTGGTTTTCTAGTGAATTAATTCAAAAAATATTTTTTGGTATCAATCCACTACTCTTTGAAGATTCACCTTCCATATTTAATCAATGACATCCAAATTCATTGATGTTACAAGGATGATATTTCTTCATCAACTATCAAAAAATGTCATAGTCTACCTAAATTTATATACCTAACCCCATCAATAATATAATGGACACCATCCAAGGATATAAATGTTACATTTTTATCTTCATAGTCAATATAGTCTTTAAATACCACCAAATAGTCCATACCAAAAATTAAATCATCAACATGAATCTTTAAGGCCATAAAATACCATATAAACTACAATGCATCAACAATAATAGAACATTATGGCATTTAAAAACTCTTAAATCCCATCTTCCAAGGGGTTTCTTGATACTCATTTCCAAAGTCATCATTTCCATGCATAATCCCAATTGAATAACAATGAAATATCATGGAAGGAAATTGATTCCATAATATCATTAATGAAATGAATAAATGTAGAATTCAGAAGTATGGTACCTTACACCATGGGAGGACCTAGTTTCTCACTCACAGTATCTTGTTATAATTTTTATATTTATCTCTCAGCAACCATGGGATAACTCCTTCATCATTTTTTATGTGTTGACTGAAAAATAATATTTTATTAGAAACAACCTAGGTCACCTATCTCGATAGACACGAACTAGTCTAATGGGATAGTTCCATATAATCATGTGATGGTTAAAGCTGAATGAAGATTTTTATTACTTTTGATCTCTGATGTTTAATATAAAATTTATTAATGTGGGACCCCCTCCATAGTGGTCATAATTCCTTAGTGGTGTATTATATTCTCTCTTCCTATGAATTAAAGAATCACACAGAAAACAATATTGTTTAATATCAGATCTTGTAAGATAATTAACTGATTTTATAGTTTTATGATGAGGTGTTACACCTCTTTTAGAGTAGGAAAACCTCTTTATATTATTTCCATCACTAATGTTAAAGCATATAACCATGATAATAAATTGAATACCTCCCACAGGATTCCTAAAAAGATCCCTCTATACCATTTTTTCCCTATTAAAATTTCCTTATAATCTATAATAAATAGAGTACTATCTCAAATTAATCCTCTCATCAAAATCCAAAATCAAAGATATATTCCTTCAATGATGCACTAGAATATACTTCCGGGGTGAAATGAACTATGTAAATAAATATGGTATCATATTTTATAAAAATTTTGTTTTCATACTTCAAGATAACGAAATATGTTCATACTTTTTGAATGTGTGGGGGTATAAATTTTTGTTGAAAAAATTCTCAAAATATTCCAAAACAATACTTTGATAGATTTATCTTCGAAATTTCAATCCCCTCATTGGTGTGAAATATCTTCCAACACATGGGTCGCTAACTTGTACTTCATCTCTGTCTGCATAAAAATAAAAATTTTGATTCTTTTCATTTGGTTAGCCAAACCTATAAATTTTTAGGTTTAGAATACCCACTTAAAACATGTGGATTTTTTTAAACTATAATGAATTATCTACTTAACTTAGTTTATCATTTTTATTTTCTCTATTAACAGTTTGAAATGATTACACAATACTCTGTACAAGTTATTGGTTAACCTGTGGGTCAGGTGTGACCACATTTTCTGAATCTTCTTCCTACTAATTTTTATGGAATCTTTTTGGTTTCATTTTTTAAAAGAATTAAAATACACCATTTAGGGAATTTCTCTCTATCATCTAAGGGCATGAATAAATTACAAATTTTTTTACAAAAATATCATTACCAAGAACAACTACTATTAAACTACCATTTCATGAATAAAGCATTTTACCTATTTTAAAAAAATCATTTGAACAATATATCAACAATGAAGTCTAAGTTAGAATTATCATTGTCATGAAACGTATGAAACACTCATCATTTAATCCCATGAGTATGAGATAAAAATTCTCTTAGATGTGTTTTATAACACATTTGTACCCATAAAACCTAGTATTATGATGTTCAGAAAAATATGGTTAGATTTATCATTTTATGTTATACATTACAAGATCTAATAGTCTTGTATCCTTCCTACCAACTAAACCAAAGGACCAAAAAAATTGTTTCCTTTTGGAGCATCCAATACCAACTCATTATATTTGGAATATGTATATGTGATACTGACATTAAGTGACATCCACATGACACTAAAGGTTGGAAAAAATGCCAAGGTATTAGTAAATCATTGTGGGGGGGGGGGGGGATTTCCCAGAAGAACACACAAACTTCTAAAAATAAATAATATAATAAAACATAACCACGTGATGTATGAATAAAAAATTATATAACTCAAAGAAATAAAAATACAAAATAATATCAAAGTAACATCAAAAAAGAAATAATAATGTAGGGATAAGTCTCCAAATAAAAATACATTGGAACCGAAGGGGAACCATCCAAAACCAAGATTTAGTCACACCCTTACTCTATTTTAAGGATCCAAACCATGATATCAATGACCACTAATAGACATTTATAAAACATGAACCTTCCCATGATCCTAGTATGAAACATATATAATCACACCAAAGTGACCAAGCAAGTGTTGATTGTATCACTTGGTAGGATTTCTACAAAAACAGCCCATCAGATTCCATTATGATGAGAACAAGTTAGCATATCTTGTATTAAACATCAATGAGAACATAAAAAAAAATTATCAAAGGAAAATAGTTTAAGATATAAATTTCTAAAAACAAATCCATTTAATTTCTCTTTTAAATAATATTTCTACTAATAATACCCAATCAATAATCTAAATCCACACAAATATTCATGTAAAAGGATATTCCCAAAACTCATGAGTGGTAGTCTATCTTTAACTAATTTATCAAGAGGTTTTGTTATATTATGTCTTTCTATAATGCACTGAGAACCATGCCAATTTCAATAATTATTTATAAAATTAAATATGTACATACATAACCATGGACACCAGAACATTCATCTATATCATATAGTTTTCCGCATGAAACTTTTATTTTAGAAACAAAATCCTTTGAAAACATTTAATTAAAACAACTCATTAAAATATTTCAAAAATCACCTTTTTAAATCACATCAAAACTATTGTTTCTCACATAAAATACTCTATAGATTTATAATCAAATCAAAAGAAAAATTTATCATGATTATGGACAAGAAGTTCTAGAATACTAGAGTAAGATAGAATCCACCCACCTTGACTAAATTTTTTAAAATGGTCCAATATGATTTCACATATCAACATCTTATACTTATTCTTTTTAACCCCCCCCCCCCCCAATGATCTAATCGATAGGATTATAAATCCATAGATCCTATATTATACATTTTTCAATTGTTCTATGTGGTACAAAAAAAGAAAATTCAAGATGATAATGATGGAGGAGGTCTTAATCATTTATTCCTTAAACAAACATCCAAAATCCACCAAAATTAGAGATTGGAGATCAAAGATTTCCAAAAATATCCTTGAGATACCCTATAATATTATAGGAATATAGGGGAAGATAAATGAGAAATATTACACCTATAGGCTAGGTAAATTGAGATATGCTTGATAGATTCAAGATATGAATTTCCAACTCATGTCATGAATTCTTTAAGAGGCTACTTACGTTGATATTTATGTTGCCCGGTTTTTTTCCAAGAGAAACCAATTTCACATCACGAATGTATTTAATGACCTGAGGAAAAAAAGATAAACCATTCACTCTCTGAATAAAACTCAAGAAATCTATCTAAGATAATTCATTTCATGAAATAATTAATTATGATGTGAATTGTTTTAATGTAATATGTTGCAACCAATTTCATTTTTCGTTCACATTCATTTTACGAAAACGTATAGAACATTGTCTAAATCATTATAAACAATCAATAAAAAACATAAATGAAAAAATACCTATAATTGTGGTAGCTAATGTACTTATCTAAATAACTTCCCATTATTTTACCTTCATTTTGTATATCATCAATTAAGGGTAAATAAGGATGATATACCCAATAATGAATTCCATAAAATGTATGGAAACTATTAATTTATAATTATGGAATTTTTTACCTTTTAATTATCCTATTATCTTTAGTTATTTAATTAATATAGTCTTTATATATCACATTTATTGGTTTGTATATGTCTATATAGATGATATTATTATATATTCAAATATAAAGGAAGATCATGAAGATCAACTGATAATTTCACTAAAGACCCTATGGTAGGAGAGTCTATATGAAACATTTACCAAGATATAATTTTAGAAACAAAAATGCTTTATTATTATTTCATGTAATCCAAAGAGAGTTTATATTTGTGGATCAAATAAAGAGAGGGGTTATTTAAAATTTGACCTTAATAACCACTCTAACTAAGATCTATATTTTTTTATTCATATTATTAATGTTTTATGGAAAAATTATCATCATTGTATGATATACATCTCTTGTTCACTCTATAGAGACTGAAGTTTCGTTATATAGTTGAATGTGAGAAAAAATTAAATTATCTGAATAGATATCTAGTCAATGAACCTATAATATAATGACCCAGTATTAACATGCATAGACATTACATAACATTTTCAAAATACTTTACACATTATACAAACAAATACCCAAAGACCGTAATAGTCTAGTCCCTTTGGAAGCATGGATACATAAACACTGGTACACAAAGGAGTTAAATCAACTCCCATTAGGTTCTTATTGACTAGAACCCTTCTTAGACACATCATAAATAATACATATCTTTATATCATGGTGGGAGGAAACATAAAAATGGGGTGAGATCAAAATCTCATTAGGGTAAAAAAAGGAGATACGTAATCATAATCATGTTTATAATGGAATGAGAATGTGGTCAGGAAAGACCAAAATCATACTATACATATCAAGTAACGTAAACATAAATCCTAGAAAAAATCATGGAAGTTCATAAGACATTAATCATATAGAAATAAAGAACATAATAAATGATATCATAACATAGGAATGAAACATGGAATTGTTGCAGAAATATAAGAATATAATATTATTTCTATAGTGGTCAAGGCTTCACAGTTGATGCCATCATAGTGTAAAAATTTATTTACTAATCTGAGTTCACTCCCCATTCCAGCCCTATATCATTAAACCAATTAAACTTCTCAATTTAGCCTTGTAATATGGAACTGAGTTCACTCCTCATTCTAACCATGTCGATCTCATTAGATATAAATATCTACCCAATGGATTGTAATGATATATATGTCCCACCACTATCATAATTAAATCATTAATATCTGTTACACAAAACCCTAAAAAAATATCTTAACCCATGAAATGAAATGGATATCTTAAACATGTAATCATATCATAACATTTGGAAAAAGATACATGTTTCATTATCATTTCATCAAAAGAATAACCCCTAAAAAAATTGTAAACATATAACATGGGAAAGAGAAACAAACTTCATAACGACCATTACATCAACAATTAACCATTAAGAGATATAATAAAAATATATCCTTTGGATCATTTCTAATAAAGTAAAAGGTAACATTAAAAGATGTCATCTTAGTTGGAAAATAATTTGAAAATATATTTTAAAAAACATTCTTGAAGAAAATATGATTTCTTTAGTGAAAAAGTATATAAAAAAATATAAAATTTTAAAAACCATTTTCATGGGAATAAAAATTTTGATGATATCTTGAAAACTTTTTTACAACCATTTACATGAAATCTTATAAAAGAATATTGAAAATATTTTTAAAACCATTTTAATCAAAAACTTATAAAATTGATTCATAACATTTTGAAAACCTTTTTCATTGAATATACTTTGAAAAAATGAATTTCCAAAATAATAGAAAAAAACATCATTTTTAAAAATAAAATAACTTTTTTATCTTATAAAGGATGCTTCAAGGGAATTCAGTAGCAATAGGGGATAAACTTGAACACGCTGAACATTCCATTTAAACATTAAAAATTTTAGAAATGTTTCAAAATAAATAAATGAAAATAATACTAAATAATAATTAAAACTTTATTAAAATTAAAAAAATTGTAATATATGTCTTTTAATTATCATAGGATCATAATAGAATTTTTTTTAATTCTTTCAGAAGACATGGTTTTGAATGAACACATATTTCTCACTAAATAGAGAGGTTAAGTCGACCTTTATTAAAAAACATTCTTAACTATATTATATACCAAATAGTGGTAAATGGTAGAAATATATGATTATATCATTAATAACTATAGGATAATAAAATTAGTCAGTTTTCATGAGATATGTATTGTAATATTTCATCTATGAAATCACGATCATAAATAATCTCGAAAAGCGATGACATTATTTCAATAAACTCTAATTACATGGTAACATTGAACCATACTTACCATGTTTGAAAATGAAATTACATGAAGATTAAAGAAGCAATACCACAGGAGCCTTGGAAACAACCAATCACCTGACCCTGATTATCCCTAAAAATGGATCCATAACTAGAAAGTCCCGGATTTCCCTTCGAGGAACCATCTGAATTAAGTTTCATCCAACTAAAAAGTGGTTATTTCTATAAAACTTCAAAACTACCATTTGGAGGTATAAAATTTCCTTTGATTCCAATTCGGGCAAGAAAAAAATCATGAATAGAATTGGTGAAAAAGTTATTCTTAGGTAAGTTTACTGTACGCATCACAACAAGGATGATTGAGAAAGTACCAGTTACCGAGAAAGACTGATTCCCATGAAGAACATGATTCCTATAAGACCTTATATAATGCAGAAACTCAGAAGATGCAACCTAAAATAAGTCCAACAACTATGAAGAAAGAGAAAGAGACTTCCATCTCTGAATAAAATCATGATGGATGCCTTTTTAGGAATTGAGACTTCAAAGATGTCCGCTAGAGACTTCCACACTGAGGTAGCAGTAACACAACAAAGAAACAAATGATCAGCATCCTCTCTGTGTTGATGAAAAAGAACATAAGAGTAACATAAACAGATACCACAATACTAAAGATAACAATCCATTTATATCTTTCGGTGACCAATTCTCCAGACCAATTTGGATTGATATGGTCTGAGGATGTTTTTATGCAAATTACCCATCCAATTTTTTTTCCAAGCTACAATTCAAAGAGAACTCATAATAATGCTTTGAAGAGAGAATACCATTAACTGTAGGCTCTCATGCCCAAAAATCGTTCCTACCAAAGAAACAGTGGTTGTTAACATTGTTGACAATGTGGCTCGAAAGACCCTCTAAGTTCTAAAGTTGATCCTTGATTGTAATGCCCAAATCTATGTTGATGTCATACATCACAAGGTCTACCAGAGGATTATCCATCTATTTGATTTTACAGAAATTAAGGGACAATTTTTTCAAAACAAAAATTCTGGAATGAGATTCAATTGAAGAGAAGAAGTAATTGAATGCTGGCCAAAAATAGGAGTCAAGATGATTAAAAGAACCAATCTTTAACCTATTCAAGAATTTTCCATGAAGAAAGTTTTAGGATTCATAATTTCTATTAAAAAGTCTCCAAATGATGGAAGCTATCAAAGATTCATTAAATAGAACAATCCGTTTAATACCCAAACCCCCAGCATCATAAGGTCTGCAACATTCAGACCAAGGAACCGTAGCCAGCTTTCTTTTAAAGATGCTTCCACTCCAATTAAAATTCCTAAGAGAGGAATTGATACTTCGTATGAGAGAAATAGGCCATTTATTAACCATAAAGGAGTACAAAATTTATAGATAATAACATATTTAAACAAACAAATCCGACCAGCCATGGAGAGATATTTTCCTTTCCAAGTAGAGATATGCCTTCTAACTTTGCTAATAATCACTATAAAATATCTAGCTTTAAACTTTCCCCAAAACAAGGGTACGCCCAAATAATAAAAGGGAAGTGCCCCTACTTAATGTTAAGCTCCTTAAAAATGTAATTTTTCCTCCATTCACTGATGTTCATTCCAAAATAGATAAAGGATTTCCCCCCAGCTATTATCTTGACCAGAGACAGAAGCATAATGCAAAAGAGCCTTTTTGATGTTCTTGATATTTCTCTTACTAGCCAAAGTGAAAATGATAATGTCATATGCATAAAAAAGGTTGGTGGGAGCAAGAATACCTTTACTAGCATTAATTGGCTTCATCCTCTCATTTCCAGCCATGATAGAGAGGAGCCTACTCGGATAATCTTCCACAATAGAGAAAATAATCACAGAAAGAGGTTCACCTTGTCTAACCCCCCTAGAATAATCAAAAAAATCACGAGGGGATACATTGATAAGAATCTAGATATTTGCAGAGCATAAAATGTTCTTGATCTATGTAATAAAAGTACCATCAAACCCATACATAAGAAGAAATTTGAAAATGAAACCCCAATAAATAGTATAAAAAGCCTTTCTGACATCATGATTAAGAGAAATATTTCCACCTCTAGTGGGTTTCCTGAGAAAATTCACACATTCAGAGGTAGTGATGACGTAGTCTTGAATAGGACTTCCCTTGATAAAACCAAATTGATTAGATAAGACAATATTAATGGAAATTATCGTGATCCTCATGTTGAGGATTTTGAAATTAATTTTATAAATGGTGTTGAATAAGGAAACAGGCTTAAACAAATTAAGTTCATTAGCATTATCTAACATTGGGATAAGAGTAAGAAACTTATCATTGATGACATAAGGAAGATTAACAACCTTAAAGAAATGAATAACAAGTTTACAAATATTCTTTTGGATAATGTCCAAATAATATTGGAAGAAGAAATTACCAAAACCATCTGGACCTAGGGAGATTTCATATTTGAGGCTAAAAACAACCTCTTTGATTTCAATTCTCGAAGGTGAAGAGGTGAGATTGAAATTATCCTGATGGATGACCAATTTTGGAATGATGCCCCTTACAGGCTAATTATTTGAATAAGGACCATTGAAGAGATATTTAAAATATGATATGACATGTTCTGAGAGATCCCTATCATTGTCAATGATCTGATCACCATTCTTAATCATGGAAAGAGGTTTAGAGACCAACCTGATTATTTGTAATGAGTTGAAGAATTTTGTGTTCATATCCCCATCCATTAGCCATTTGACCATAAAAATATATCTCTGTAAATCATCTTTCATGTTCAAGAGACCATTTTGCTTTGAAACAATCTTAGAATCCTCCTTAAGTCGATTGAAATAATTATACATTGTATCATGCTCCTGCAAAAGCTGAATATAATCTTCAAGGGATAAAATATACTGATAAACAGAGCTAAACTTATGTTTTCTTTATAATCTCAAAGTTCTTTTATGAATTTTGAGTTTGGTTATACAAGACAAAACATAATGACCTGAATTGACAGAATTCCAAGAATTTTCAACAATAGAAGCACAATCAGGATGGTTGATCGAAGGGTTACTGAAACGAAAGGGAAAAGGAGGTCTGGAGTCATTACCAATCAGATTCACTAGAAATGGATGATGATCATAATTAATTATAAGAAGCGTTATGCTGGAAATGGAGTCCCAATTATCAAGAGAAGATTCATTAATAAAAGAAATGTCAATCCTTCTAGCAGCAAATTTATATAAAAATCTCTTATACCAAGTGAATTTAGCCCCAACCAGATTAATGTCATGAAAATCAATAGAATCAATACAAGACTTGAACACCCTATAGGAGATAGTATTAAACATGGCACCCATCTTCTCATACGGATGAATAATGATATAAAAGTCCCCAAGAATAATCCAAGGGTCAGAGATGACAGAGCTAAGAACATCAATATCCATCCAGAATCTCCTTCGATCTTGATATCTGTTATTAGAATAAACAGAGGAGCATAATTCTAAAGACCAAAAATCATGAAGGAGAACGTTACATGTTGTCCACTATTATCAACAAAAGTAATATTAGTTAAGGATGAATGGTCCAAAAACTAGATATTTTTAACTTCAGAGAAGGAGATATTATAATCAACAAGATGGAATCCTAAAAATTAAAAATAAGAAATTTTGGGAGAAAATATCCTTTTGGGTTCAGAGATAACAATAATAAGAGGTATGTACTGAAAAATAAAGGATTTGAGGGATCTCATGGTATTATTATTGGTTTATCCCTGATAATTACAGTACAATATCTTCATTTAAACTTATTGACAGGGTTAGAACCCCATTTTTCGTTGCAGTATCTTTGATTTTTCTAACCTCAGGGGGTCTCCCTACTTTACTTTTAGGACTTTTGGAGATTTTAACACCTTTAAAGAGATCATCAATGTTCGAGACATTGTGTTTTTCTTTTTCTTGAGTGTTAGGGAACACACTATCATTAGAAATTCTGTCCATCTCATTAGTAATGTGAGTATGTTCTTATCAGGGTGAAACCAAATTGGATGAGGAATCATTCTTGTTACAAGAAATAGGAATATATATTTAACAATAGGTGATCCTAGATTTAGATAATAAGGAACTAGGTACAGCCAAGACATCCACTTCTTTATGATAAGTCAGTAAGGTGTCAGAAGATATTAAACTACTATGAATAGTGTTTCATGTATCAATTTTTCTAGTGTTGGATGCCTCTAAGATGACAAGATTCCTTAGAGTAGATTTGATTAGAAGAAAGGAAGTTGGATCCAAGATTCTTTCAGGTGTACTGGACACAATCCATGTGTCCATATTTCTGTGAACAGTGGAAGAAATAAATTCAGGAATTATAACATTACTTTTGGAAATAGAATCATATAATGCAGTTTTACTAGAACATAATGTAATCAGAGTGTTCTGAATGTCTTGATCATTAGGAAAAATGCTGGAAGTAACCCCTGGAGTAGGACCAGAAATGTTGTAAATGCAGGTCTGTCCAGATTTGATATTAGCAGGAAGATCTGGTTTAGAGACATTTTCATATGAGAATTTTTTATATTAAAACCTGCAACTTCAGGAGATGAATCATTTTATATAGTATTCAATAATTGAGAATCATCCTTATCATCCTGTAAGGATACTAAAATATCAAGGATATCATTGTAAAAATCTTGAAATAACTTATTCTCCTCATATTTATTTTGTGACACTGTAACCAGATTACAAACATCATTATAAATTTCTGTAAATAATTCATAATCCTCTTTGCAAACCAATTAAGTAACTGGGTACCCAGATTGGATAACCTTTGGTGTTGGCTCCAGATTATGCTCTTCCTACTCTATTATATCATCCTATGACACTTTTAGAGATGAGGAAGGAGAAAGATGATTGGATGTAGGAACTTTTGTAGTAGAAGGAGCACTTTGGGTTCGGACAGGGGGGAGGACTGAGTTTTTTAGAATTCCTTTTTTCTCATTAAATAAATCTTTTTTATTTTTTTTCCCTGTTAACTTCAGTCCATTATGAATCTCTAGGTAGAGATTTATCATTTCCATGAATCATCCTACACTTAGAAATAGTATGCCCAACAATTTTGCAGATATCAAGAAAATATGGAACATTCTCATATTCCAATCTAATATCTGATTTGTATCCATTATCATTAAATAGAAAGCAAATGGGTCTTTTGATTTCCAAATTGATGTCCACAAGGACTCTAGCGAATAAAACCATTTAGCAATCTAGGGTATGCTGATCCAACCTAATTGGAGTGCTGAGACATGATGCAATATCATTTAGAATTATAGGATGCCAATACACCCAGTTTAATCCATGAAACCTTACCCAAATTTGTTCATTGAATTCCTTGATAGTGAAAGGATAAATATTGACATCCCATTAAGATAATCTCAGGACTCTAGGTTTGAGTTTATGATTTCCTAAATTCCAAACAGAATTCAAATATTCAATGTAATTGAATATGATGTGAAAACACCCTTTACCAGTTGAGATTAATTTCTAATCCCTCATACCCCAACAGTGTGAAATTCTATTTTTTAGATCAGTATAATTCCATGGTTTATCCCCTTTTGATTAAATCATATGAACAAGTATGGAGAACATACATAGATAAATCCTTTTCTGCAATGCATCCGGATCAACAACCACTGAAAACCCACTATTCTCTAACCTGGTGATGTTTGAGGATTTAGATGAATCATCCTTTGTAGGATTTGAAGAGACAGAAAGAGCCTCTGCAAAAGACAAACTCTTTCTTCGTAAATTCGAAGAATCCTGTGAGCCCAAGGGCTTAAAATCTTCATTAAAGGCATGATGATTATCCTTGAAGGCCACTTCCCACTCTGGGTAGAACGATTACATAGAGAAACTTAATTTATAAGTTCAAAAAGCTCGCAATCTCCATTGTTGCGAAGGGGAGTTAAGTATTTCTTGCTCACACTTTGTTTCACCATCATCTCTCTAGACCTATTTTATTTGAATTATTATATGGTGTTTATTTTGAAAGTTATTATTTATAAGACCTCCATAATTTGAACTTAAAATAGGTTCTCCATTAAAAGGCGATAAAATTTTCATAGTAAAAATATTAGGGTTTATGAGTAAAAATGGTTTTATTCTTATTTTGTGATTATTAAATCTATTAGGTAAATATAAAATTTATTTACTTGGATATATAAAAAATATATTACATTAAAATTATGTAATAATTATAATTAATATAATTTATTATGATTAAAACAAATTTATGAGAATAATAATTATTTTCCATAAAAATACTCACTTTGTATTCAATTGGTTCTTGTATTCATGTTTAAATAATTTGTAACTAAATAATTCATTTTATATTTTGTCAAAACCATATATTTACATATGATATTTAACTATATTCATAAAAGGAAATTTACTATCTAGGTTATTTTTTATTATATTTTTTAATACTATATTATTGTTCATTAACACATGGTCTTGCATGTTGCAAAAGACATTGATGATAGTGAGTCTTGAATGAAACTTAACTTTACCATAGTATTATGTATAGTGAAAGATAACTTTTATATTTAGTGTACAAAAAATAATCCAAATATAGTGCTTTAATATAAAATAAACTATTTTTGGTGTTGAATGAAATGAAAAATATCAAAAAGATTAAATCAATTCAAAAAACTAAGTCCCAAAATCAAGGGATGTTACATATAAATACACTAGTGTATAGTGGATAAAGGTTTTTGATTTATATTTATTCATAAAATAATGTAATGGGATGTGTCCTCATGAAAAATGATATTATTATATCTTATACCTTGTGAAAATTGATGTCATGTGATCCAAATTACACAACTCATGTTTTTTAGTTATCTTTGGTAAATTTTTCATTAAATTCATTATGAAAAATGGTGTAATATATATACTGATCATAAAATTTTAAAGTATATATTTAAACAAAATGAAATAAATATGTCCTAGAGAATATAGTTAGAGTTGACTAAAGATTATGACTTCTCAATAAATTTACAACCTATGAAAGAGAACAGGGAGGAAGATACTCTGAGTCAAAAGGATCAAAACACCGTATCTATGATGACGATAAAAGAGATCTAATATTTCATGTTTTTCAAAAAATAGATCCCTAAACATCATATAAATTGGATAAATCATATCCTTACCAAATTATTGTTCAACCATCAATCCTAGGGAGGATTAAAGATGCGTAGAAGGAAGATGAGAAACTATAAAAGAAGGTTAAAAATGTTATTACATTCAGCATGGATTAATATTCCACGATAAGGTCTTAGGATAGGGAACTTTTTCTATAAATAATAGTCATAAATAAGTATCTATTTGGTTAATCGCAAAGTTAATCATTAACTATGTGTTTTGGAAGTATCAATATGTATTTAGACTTGAAAGAGTGTTTCTAGTTGGATAATATGAAAAGAGATATTGTATAATTTATATCTCAGGGATTGGTTTGTTAGTAAGTTAATGATTAGATTGGTAATTGTCATACAATTAAAAATGTTAAATTTGAGAGAACAATTAAAACACTTTATTTTATGCTAAGTTATTATCTTATGAATTTTAATGTTTTTGGGTTCAACACCTTCCTATGGTCGATTTTTCATACATTAATAGCTTTCACATGAGAATATGATGGATCCTTATGAATAACTCAATATAATTTACTGTAGATATCCAATGTTCTAGCATTATGTTTGAGAAAAAAACTATTCAGACCAACCTTTTCATATGAAATGATATATAAAGTCAGATCCACTCAGAATCATAATAATTTATCTCTGAGTAGATTTGAAATGTTGAATAAAAATCATTAGTGAAATATAGAATTTGATGTTGGTGATAATGTGTTATAATTAATTTATTCAAGTGTTAAGTTTATTTAATTTTTAATATCGACATATTATTCACTTTTATATTCTTAATTGAATATGGATGGTGTCATATCGATTAGTTCTTCCACTGAACCTCTCTAAAGCTCATAATTTGTTCCATTTGTATATCTTGAGAAAGTAAATACTTGATCCTTATTTTCTATCAAACTCATATTTCATTCCACTATTTAATGATATTTCAAATGAATAATAATCTATAAAAATATTTTATCATATAGATAATATTCTGGGGAATATGGTAACTCATCTGGTTAATTTTCTCTAGAGGAATCATAAATTGTAAGAAATTACTTGGGAACCCAAAGATGGGATGAAATAGAGATATTTTCATCAATTTTTATTAAAGTAATATAATTTTAATAGTGAAATTATTTTTCAAGGGGTAAAATTTAACAACCTAACATCATATGATTTATTTCAATCTAAATACATTTATTCTTTATAATAGATTGTGATACATTGAAAGGAGAGTTCAAATGAACCCAAATATTGTATACCATTACATCCTAACCATTAAATTTTAGAAATTAATATGAATGAACACATTTTGATAATTATTTATAAATATTTACAATAATAAAAATATATTTATAAATAAGGACAAAATTAATGGAATTTTTTAATATGCTTTAAAATTACTTTTTTTCTAAAAAATTATATTTTTAATTTTTTTGTGTAAATAATAAAATAAATTATCAAGAGTTTTAATCATTTAAAATGATATTTATTTTTGAAATATCAATTGCAATTTTTTCATAATTTTAATTTGTGATAATTTCAAGATAATTTTAATTTATTATGAATTCTGAAAAATACTAATTTTTATGTGAAATAGACTTTTCATTTAATGAAATTATAAAGTATGATTTCATTTTAAATTGGTTTAAAAATTATTATTTTTTCAATTATATTTTAAAAAATTAAATTTATATCTTTGAATCAATTTTATGTGAAATTTTGATATATAACTACTGTATACTTAAGAAATCATCATTTTAAAAAAAAGAATTATGTATTGTGTGTTTAACATTATATTAAATTGTACTAGTTTTGTGAACTAAACCTGATTAAATGGATACCATTTTTGAAATTATAATTATTGATATTATTCAGTAATATTAAATTAATTTTCATCCATAGTGAAGAGTAAAGAAATATTAAAAATGGGTTATCGTAGTTAAGGATAAAATGGGTCAATCATGGGTTAAACATAGATATGAGGATAATTTTAACAATTGTCATATTTTGGCATCAAAATATACCCCCTTATAATATCTATCCATTTTCAAGAATATTTATATATATTGACTTTATTTTATTTTACTCTTTTCAGAGATTCCTTGTTTTTTGTATCCTGCACTTATAAAAAGGAACCCCTAATTTCTTTTCATTACATCACTTTTTTCGTCAATATTAAAAAAAATCTACAAAATTCCTTTATAGACATCACTATCCATGTATTGGAGGTTATTGGATTCTTAAAATATCATTCAAATGGTCCTTAAGAAAGGATCGACATGAATTCTACTGAATGAGAGGTAATTTTATAACCCAAACTCTTTCAATTTATTTCTTCTTACGCATCATATATATCCATTTTATTCATAATTAAATAGATAATTAATTATCCTTAATATATTTAAATTATATTATTATTACATAACCAAAAATATCTAACCACCATTCGATCAAAAGCAAATATAAAGTATCACTTGTGCGTAGATGTGACTACCTCCCTGTAATGATACAATCCATTTTTAATCACCATTTTACATGAATAGTTATTATGATGGGTTTATATATTTTATATTATTTTTATGACATGATTATTATTCAATAAATATAATATAATATCACCCTTCTGACCTCCTAATCCATTGTAATATAATAATGTTTCTCATGCGTACGTGTTCACTTCCACCTCATCGAAGAGATGTGATTCGTTTTTCAATTATTAGTTCCATGGATGGTGATGAAGATAGATTTAATGAATAGATATGGTATATGAGTTATAATAATTATTTTTAATGGTTAATTATTACATACCTTTCTTTTCCAAGCTTTGATTGTTGAAGATTCCATTCCTATATACATACGACCTACCATCTCCATGAATAATGTAATTCATCTTCCCATATATAAATTTAATAGATGAATCAAAATATACCTATAATAAATAGATAAGATATTTATATCATAATTAATATTACAAATATTATTGAATAATGATCAATGTTTATGGACCATAACTACCAATATAATATTCTAATGAAATATGAAACAGTTAACACCCAGATATGATTATTTTAATAAGGAATTAGAAATAAATGTGTGCATAAATTTTATAAGGGGATATGATATGATATTGTATGTTTTTATGTGATTATATAATATAATTATAATAAACTTAAATTTATTATAGATGAGTTTTTATAACTTTCAATTCAATTTTATCCCAACTTCAGGGATTGGTGATATTATCTCATTGTTTATCAGGATAGTTTATGATTAAGTTTACAATGATGAGATTTTGTGATCTATCTTTAAAAAATCTCATGGATTTTAATCTCCAATGATTATTTCTTGATAAGGCATTTTCCCTCTCACTCTCTTCTCTAATAATACCCAAGAGATATAATGAATAGTTTTAATGTAATTCAACATTACTTATCTCTTTAGTGGTAGATCCTTTTTTCATATCCATGTCTTCCAAAAATGATTTCAAGAATGATTTTAATATTATCATATTATTTTTTAAACTCATTTTCCCCCATAATTTTCTTTTTAAAATACAATTCAAAATGGTACTTTTTCATATTTTCTGAATGAAATAATTTTGACTATATTGAAAATGTGAAATAAATCATTGTTTTTACATATAAAAAATTAATATAATTTCCTTCCATCATGACATATAAATGTTTTGAATATTACATTACATATTTTAAAGTTTTAAAATAATTTATTCAATAATATTTTTGAAATTTTTATATTTTAAATATGTGATTTTAAAATGAAAATAGAATTTTCCTTAATAAATATTTAATGTAATATTTTAAAAAAAAATCAAAAATGACAAAATCCTTCGATATAATTTATTTTACTATAGGTATATGATTCAATGAAACTATTCTTATTCTTTATATTGATGATTAATGATTTATTATTATGATATGTTTATAAAATTTTTCAATTTACGTGGGTGATTATATGATGAAATATAAATTTTTTGTGAAATTTGTTTCCTTTCAATAGGTTTTGAAATATGATAAAGGATTTATGAACTTTTGGAACACATATATATGATTACCATTATGTGATGGGTGATCATGTTATTATATATCCCTCTAATTTTTATTAAATATGGTTATCTCATTAGATAATATGTATTGGAATAGGTAGTGAACTCAATTTCATAAGGGACTACGTCCACTATGATAGTGCATAGAGTGAACCGTGATTGAGGATATGATGGAATGGGGAGTAAACCCATTCCACTATGATAGTCATGATAGTGAGCCTTGGATAAGGAAATTGTT
Organism: Viscum album; assembly: GCA_963277665.1. Taxonomy (NCBI): domain Eukaryota; kingdom Viridiplantae; phylum Streptophyta; class Magnoliopsida; order Santalales; family Viscaceae; genus Viscum; species Viscum album. The sequence continues at coordinate 457,218,809 of OY728139.1, read as the reverse complement.
TTCCATTCATATGTGTATTCTAAAAACTTATGTATTTTTCCAATGTTATGCAATCATGGATTTTATTCATAGAGTCCTTTTTTGATTCATATGTCATGAAAACGAAAGAATTATTCTATGAATAAAGTTTATGATCTTTTATATGATGTGTATGGTTTTTAATTATTATGATCATATCCTCATACCCTTATGTTAATGTTATATTTAAGTTATCACTGAAATCTTCTTCCTTATCCTTACTAAGAATCAGAGCTCACCCGTTTATATGATTCCTTTCACCATGTTATGTAGAAGGGTTTTATTTATGATTTTTTAAATTAGCATTCTAGTTATGATATTTTTTTAAAAAAATAATATATATAGCTTTTGAAAAAGTTTTTTAAGTATCCATGTTTCCAAGTACATAAGACCTATAGGATTATTGTGTGAATTGTAATGTTAGTTATTGATTATACCTGAAAAAAATAACAAATAATCCTTAAGTTTGCTATAATTTTAAATATATTGTAAACTCATTACATAAATATGTGATTCCTACTACATCTCATATGAACATAGAATAAAACCATCATAATAAATTCATTATTGAGTAGCATATATGAATAAATGAGGTTTTAATTATGGTTATATTTTTGAATCATAATACTAATGTTCAACTCCATGATAATAAGAAAAATACTTCACTCCACAACATCAAATAATTTGATGCCATTTTTTGTTGTCCACATATAACACTTTATACGTTTAATAACATCATAATTTTATGATATTAAAAAAATGACCTTTGATGTCTTTTGGTAAACAATGTTACAACTTACATTATTATTTATAAGTGAAACCTAAAAATAATTAAGTTAAAATGACCTTCACATATTTATTGTTATTGAATGAAACTCTTTATGATTTTCTTTACCATAATACCCAAAACTTATTTAAGGATATAGTGCAAAATTTAATTTGTATATTTAATAGTCTAATCCTTTATAAAATATTTATATTCACATTCACATTGTCAAAAAATTTAAAATATTATATTTTTACCATCACATAACCTTAATGTTTTGGGATATTTAGTGAAATTAAATTAATTTTATACTATTATAATATTTTCTATGTTTACATTGAAATTATATAATATATAAAAATAAAACTAGGTTCATAAAAAGAATATTAAATTCAGAATAACATGAAAATATTAAAAAACACTATTATGTTTAGGAAATGTGACTTGTTTCCTTTCAGTAGGAATTTCTAGAAATAAATTATTATTTTCTTATCACTTATAGTATTTCATTTGTTTTTTCATCATCATTTGAATACAATACTATTGATTCAAATATTTCACTAATGGTTGGTGGGAACAAATTAATTCATGTAGTAATAAATATTTGTATAACAATATTATCTTAAATAAATTTTTGGTCCTTCAACCATTTTGAAAACTTTTTTTAAAATTTTATGAACCATAGAATATGTGAATTTGGTTATTCATATAAATGTTTTTTATAAAACTTATTTATTAATGAAACAATTCTATCATCATATAAGAGAAATAATATTAATTTACTATTCCTTTTCTAATTCTATATGAGCTTGATCAAAAATATTACATTAAAATATTTGATGTAGTAACTATTTTCATCTCTTCTTGAATTCAAGATGCATTATATACAAATCATTCACTTATTTTATTAAATATATATACAAACATTTGTAACTTATACATTGAGTATCACTTTTTCTTCACACACCTTACACAATATTATTGAAAAATACTTTCTAATTACTTCACCAATTCCTCCCATTTTCCATTCACTCCCACAAATTATGTTCGTGAAACATTTTTCACTCGGGAGACATGATTAATTTATTTAATCATTCAATAATTAATTCCTAAGGATATCATTAAGGGTTATGATACCGCTATGACATTAGAACCTATAAATGTTTCACATTGTATAAGAATTTATATATGTATACCTAAGGTTATCAAATGTTCATAAAATAATTACATGATTCCACTAAATAAATCACACACTATCCTAGAAATAAGGATAATGAAACATGACAATTCATCCTAAAAATAAAAATATAAAAAGAAATTAATCTTTTAATTATAAAGAAGTTTTCACAATGTCAATAATTTTCACCTTCCCATAATATCTTTCACAACTTATCTCACAGATGACCGACCATCTAGTGATAATCCAAGTGTGACAACCCAAACCCACCTCTAATAGGCCATACACTAGCAACAAATGTCAGGTAAGAATAAAAAATACAAAAGATCCCTTAGCCTAAAGTATTTATACGCACAAGCGCGTCTCTAATATGCCAACAACATGTTGAAAGATAAAATAAAGCTGATACCAAAATGCATGAATACATATATATCCCATATTAGAGTATGATGGAAGTACTATAATAAATAAAGGGACAAATAAAATCCCACCACAACTTAAAATAGTCCATCCCATAAAGAAGGAGAGGACTATTGTCAAATGAAAGATCTATTTTGAACTATATCCTATCTAGATAACTATGATTCAACTTATCCTAGTCTTCATTGGACTCCATATAAAGTTCTATCATCGAAAAAGATAATGCATATATGAGTAGATCCCACACATGGGTGTGTATAAAAATACACCTTAGGATACCCTAAAATCATCAAACATAAAACACTAAGAAAGATGAGAGGTTAGTTCATCATCATGAAGATATATCAATAAGGAAGTGAGATATAACAATAATAAAACCCAGATATACTAAAGACAAACACCATTATCAAAGAGGTCACAACCACACAACCAACCATATGACTCTACTACAGGATTTGTGGTAATGATTTTTTGCATGAACTCACTCAATAAGATTGATAATAATGATTTTACTCATCTAAGATGTCATTTTTTTGGACCATTCCGTGAATAAGTACTCATTGGAACTCACAAAAAATATTTATTCATAGAATTGGGATCTCACCTAGTGTCATTTGTGTATATATAACTCTATATGGGATAACCCTCTAAGTAGGTATTCATACACTTATTTATGATGGTCCATACAATTCCTCAAACTGAACCTAGTGAAGAAGAAGAAGAAATAAAAGAGGATCCCACCCCTATCATCATGGAGGGATTCTTAAAAATATTTCTAGAACTAATCACATAGAGGGGATCAGATCCTATACTCAGGATACAATGCCTCACCATATCCTCTTAGAGATGGACCAATAGAACACACCCTAGAAGAATATGTCCACACTAAGGATAATGATGGATTCAAACTACCATGGAGAAATTACATGGAATGTATTGGGAGTACACAATGTCTTTTTTCTACCCTAGGTTTGTATGTATCTCACTATATCACAAGTCATGCCTTTCTCCATATAAATGGTGTGTACTTTTGGGACACACAGTGTGTAGATTTTGGGCTGGAACTCATCATGCTTTAGCATCCCAAGTCATTATAATCTATTTGTGCTCATTTACATTGTCCATTACCATGTACCTATCCATTTTAGAGTTCCCTATCCATGTTTTAGTATAGATTTATCCCAGTTCACTCTAGTCATTTCCATATACCTTGTCATGTACATGATCAAGTACCTCTACTATAAATTCTAAGATAGCAGCACTAGTTCACTTGAAATTATAGAGGATCCACATGGTGTGTCATATTTAACATTACTGAACCCCTATATTGTAACACCCTGAGCTTCCACAATACGCTTCTCATTCAATAATGCAATAGCTTGCATTGTACGCAACTTCGAGTTCTAACACACCGCAACTAATCAAAGTAGCTGTTATGAATAGTAATACCCACTTTTTGAAATTATATAAATTTTATATTTCAAAATGGACTTCATTTCTGTATTCATAATATCGAAATTATCCTAAGTTGAATTTTTTGTAATTTTCTGAGAACTTTCATTTTTTATGAATAGTGAAAAATACTTAAAACAACTTTTTTATTCAAAATAATTTATAGTGATAAATTATACTATTTAGTGGTTTTAAAGTATAATTATAATATATTTTTACCATTTTATCCAATGGTGGTTATTAGAATTAATTTAACATTGAAATTGGACATAAAAAATTGTCAATCTTTTGATATAAATTGTTTCTTAAAAACACGCTATTTGTTGTGATAGCGAGAATTAATTATAAAATTAATTAATTCAACTTATATGTTTGGAATTTTGTAAAATAGACATCATTTTTGAAATCAGAATATCAAATATATCTTAGGGTGAATTTTTGGGATTTTTCTGAAAAACTTCAATTTTTGATGAATAGTGAAACCACTAAGTGGTACTTATAAAAACTGATTTTTCGTTTAAATGAAATTTTACCACTTCTGTGTTTTGAATTTCAAAAATCCGACATACATGGTTTTCATTAAGAAGTAAAATTTCGTTCAATTAGATTAAAATAATTTTTGGTGAATAGTAACTTCTAAGTTCTTAATCGCGATTAGAGGTAATTAGTGTAGTTTAAGGTAAAAATAATGTTTTAATAATATGAGAGGAGCTTGACACATGTCCTACCCTCATTGGATGTTCCATGGACGACCAATACAATCCATGGGTCAACTTGGGGACCCCATGGAGCCACTTTAGTTGGAAAATGACATAAATACCTTTTATTTAATGTTAAAGTAAAAAATGACACAAACATGAAATGTTTTACTAAAACAATTGTTACATGGGGTTATACAAGTCATATTTTATACTATAAATATCCATTGAAAAGATAAAACGATTTACTACATCATAGTATTTTTTTTATAATTTTTAGACATTAAATAAATTAAATTATTTATGACATCATGATGATGCTGCGATGACCTCATTATTCAACGATTTTAATAAAATGAAAAGATAATGTAAAATACAAGGCTTAAACTTGTCCAAAGACTATTTTATGGGTAGATTTAGAACCCTTATCACCTTATCCTGGAATTATATAAGTGTGAGACCTTTAGAATCCGAAAAGAATTGTATAATAATGTAAACTTTTCTTACTTTCCAAGAGTGCCCCTCCTCTCCACTTATAAAAGGCCCCAACCACTACCACCTTACTCACCCTTTAAAATCCTTTTGGCTCGTCCAAACTCGACCCAAATACTCTCCCAACTTCCCTCCCTTACTCCTAGAAGCCTCACTTTGAGAAGAATTCTTCCCAAGGAAGCCTTTTGCTCAAATCCAAAGAGTTACCCAATTTTAAGGTAATGTCTTCTCTTATGTTATTTTGTTTTATTTTGCTTCTCCAACCCCATAAACTCTTTTTATTCACTTCTTTTGTAACAAAAACAGTATCCTAAATATACTAGGATGTTTTTATAAGAATTATTCGAGCTACACTTACACACACCTACATCTAATGGTTAAAGGACATACTGTTTCTGTGGATGGCGAATTTCTGCCTCACAAAACGATGATTGTTCAACACTCATATAACACCTTCAAAGGTGGACATTAAGATGTCACTATATTTATATATGATATATAATATGTTTATGTTTTCCTTATGCTTCTGTATTTCTCATTTATGGTATACTTTATTATTTCCATTATGGGTAAACGCGATAATTTCATTTTAGGAAGTGCGGACTACCGCCCCCTCAAAGTGATGTGAATCGTTAATGCCATATGTTGGATGTATAAAGGATGGATTAAATGATATTATATATGATATTATACTGGAATTATAATATTCCTTTATATCATTATGATTTCATTAAATACGAAATAGAAATGAAAGTAGCGTTCAAGCGTACGTACGGCTTACCGTCTCCATGAACGGTGCATTTCATTTCTTACCTCTAAACGTTATGGAATATTATAAATACATGTATATACTGGATATATATGAGATATATGATATATATATCATTAATATAATTCTGGATATAATGGATATATCACCACATGAACAACTTGTAATTATAAGAATTTTATTTTTGACTCAAGTACCTAAGATCGACAAAATGACCGTTATAAACTTAAATAATTACATAATGTTTATAACATGGTAATAAGGTATATAAAGGGAATAATTAGAATTAAAAAGGTTCTTAAGTAAATAGAAATTAACTCTAGTTCATTATTCAGTAGGTTAAAGAACGGTCGAGTCAGGACAGGACGCAAGGTAAGGGAATTTCTTAACCCAATTTCCATTCTTTGGGTTAATCTCCTATTTTCAAATTATGTCATGATATTATTATGTTCTATCTTGTATTTGTACTTTATTTATGTGTACTTATAGTGAATACACATGATATATGTACTTTATTTAAAAAATGATCTTTTTAAGGACTTCGTCTCAATCTCCTTTCATTGAGGCATATTTGGTTTTATACACAACTTTCTTTTATACGGTGTATAAACCCCTTTTACTTTTAGGTTTATTCAAAAGGAATCTTTGTTTATACGAAGCGTTTTATTAAACGAAAAAAAGGGAATGTTTTTCTTTCCGTACTTATGCGGCGACAACGACTTCTCCGCCGCCGTGACCATTATTTGAGTTTCGGATTCCTCTACAAGCCATCACTTTTTTTTAATGAAAAATAAATAAAAAGTTTTAACTTTATTTTATTTTGGTATTGAAAATGGTTTTGAAAGAATTTTTATTATATCAATGTGTTGTATTGATATCTTGTGATTGAAATGTAAAAATGTTATGTTTCCTTTATGCATGTTTTATGTGATACGATTATGTTATGGTTTATGATATGTTTAAACCTATTCATATGAGGAATGCATTGGACTTAATAAGTGATGGCTGGAGCCCACTATAGTTCCTCGATGCATCGGTAGGTCTCATGAGACAAACTAGTGTCTTGGCATGAGGCCTTGACAAAATCTTATTTGTGGTCTTGGCACGAGGCCTTGACTACGTGGTTATGATGGTCTGGCATTATGCATTCCATCATTATGAAAGTGGTTAATGATATTTCATGTGATTATTCGACTAGTAGAATATCCATGTGAGTAAGTAAATGGCATTATTTCATTTTACTTTTTCCATATTATGCTAAATTTTAACTTTAAAAGGATTTTGTTTTAGTTATACATTTCCTTAAATGTTAATGTTTATTTATGAAATCTTCCGCTATGTTGTTATCCTTACTGAGCATCTGAGCTCACCCCTTTCAATGTTTTAATTTTTCCAGGATGTGAAGAAGTATATTATGAATGACCTGCAGGGATAATATAAGGGGATATGAAGAGAAGATGTTGTATTTTTGTTTTACTTTGGGATGTAATGTAAGACTTATTAATGTATCTAGTGTTTCCAAGGCTACTAAACTAATCGGTCTTTCGAGACTTGATATTTTGTGATCATGCCAATGTTACGAAATAATGCACCGACTCTGGGTAGCTGGGGTCGGGGTGTTACAGTTGGTATTAGAGGAAGTTTAGTACTAACCTTGGAAGCTAGATTTAGATAAACTCTGATTAGAGCACATAGCCCGAAGATATACTTTAAGGATTAGTATAGAAGAACTTCCTATAATTTTGGTATTATAGAGATTTTGTGAGTTTTCCGAGCAATACATCGCTTTCTGGATACGAGCAGGTAGAGGCGGCTCTGGAAGAGATGTACCTAGGGGTAAAACCCGAAAACACCGCTTTGAGCTAGACTCGAACGGGAACTGGTGCACGACAACGGGCCTTACTGCACTCTTGGTTATGACACTCCCGAGGGATATGCTTAGGATAATTCTCATTTTCTTTACAAACCACTATGAAGGGTTATGAGTATATACTTCCTCAAAGAAAACATTTCTTTTTATGATTATGGATTATATCCATAAATAGTTCAATTTATGTAAAGTATTTTACAAATATAGAATTATGTATTTTAATTCATAAACTAATCTAGTTTATTCCATTGTTTAGAAATGGTGCCTAGTGGAAGGAATGGAAACTGTATCAATGAACGCACTCCGTGTAGGGATTTCCCTCCTGCTCAAGATAATTATTGTGGATCTGGAGATACAACTGGTGCTGATCAACTTATTACCATACTGGGATAACTCACTCAGGTTATGAATAATAACCTTACTCGTATGGAGCACCCTGATCCGCAACGTGGAGGATCAATGTTAGACCGCTTCGTGAGGCAAAAACCACCAACATTTAATGGGGGTAAAAATCCATTAGTAGCTTAGCAATGGATAAACTCTTTAGAGAAAATATTCCACGCCTTGAGGAGTAGTGAAAGGGAAAAGGTTATCATGGCATTTTACCGCCTCACTGGAGATGCTGATCAATGGTGGTCATTGATTAAAAACACAAAGGAAGATGATGACATATCGAATATGGAATGGAGGGAGTTAAAAGAGATTTTCTTAGAAAAATACTTTCCTCATGACCATCGAGAAGATATGGAAAGGCAATTTCTGAGTCTGAGGCAGAAGGAGGATGAGAATGTCGCAAAGTATTAGGCTAACTTTACAAGGTTTGCGAGGCATGCTGCCGATTGTATACGTAACCCAAGGAGTAAGATTGATCATTTCTTTGATGGGTTAAAACCATTTCTCCATCGATCTTTAGTATCACAATCCTTCTCATCATACGAAGATATTGTCTCGTGTGCTATCAAGATAGAAAAGGAATTCTCTAAGTCTTATGACAACAAAGTAAAGCAAGAGAAGAAGAGAACGGTGGAACAAGAGACGGATAAAGGTAAAAAGGGAAAGAAGGATTTTCCATTATGTGATAATTGTGGGAAGAATCACCCTGGTACTTGCCTAAAAGGAATGGGAGTTTGTTACAAATGTGGAGAAAAAGGTCACCAGGCTCGTGATTGTAAGGGAAAGAAATAGGCTATCAATGTTGAATTCTACAATTGTAGGGAAATGGGTCATTATGAAAATGAATGTCCTAAGAGTTAGGGAAACTTATCTCAGAAAAGGCCAAGGGATCAAGGACAATCTTATGCTGTTACTACAGTTGGAGCAGAATAGTTAATGTATTGGTGCTTTTGGACTCATGGATTATATTCTGGTTATTAGAATAATGTGATATATATATAAGGATTGTGTTGCAGTACTTGTTGATTTCAGTAAGGTTTTAATATGATGAAGGTAATCATATTTTTAGTATGTGACAAAAAGAGAAACTTTAATTTGTTTGGGGAATCTGATGTTACAATTGATTTTTGAATTTAGAGACCTTTTAGAGAAAGTCTGGACAGAGGTATTTTGGATAACTATAAAGGTTGGAATGGATTAAGTTGAACTTTGGATAGTATTGTTTAAGTTTAAAACATTTATGAAGATTATTTTTGGAATTTTATAATACTATAGTTTTAGGAAAAGGATAACCTGCAGGGTGGGGCATAACCTGTCGCGTCAGACAAAGCTGTAGGAATCGAACCCACAACCATAGTGTGACAGGCCTTTATTACCTACCACTAGCCTACAGGAAGTCCCTGGTTATTACAAAATAGTTCTACTAATCTAAATGGTATGTGTTAATATTTGGAACCTTATACAATTAGGATAAATATAATATTATTGAGTGAAAAATGAGTTTGTGGTAGAAATTAGTTGAAGGTTGAAACTCTACTTGTCAAGAATAAATATATATACCGATCTCTTATTCTATGAATAAATTAATTCTTAAAATTTATTAAAGGGATATTAAAACAAAAAATGTGTTATCCTAATACCTTATGTCTTGTTGAACTGATAATATTTTAAATCATCAATGATTGAAGGCTTTGAGGCCCTCAATTTTTCAATTGTTTGTGATTGATGACCTCAATCACACCCTACAAATATTTACATTTTTCCTCCAATTATATGTCTCTAATTTCCACCAATGTTCTCCTTATTGAGATCATAATTTGGTGGTGACCTTTTCTTTTCCCTTTCCCTCTTATTAAGGGTAAATTTTATTAACCATATTTCCGATGTGGGTTTTCCACAAAGGTATTTTCTATTTTCAACCTTTTATTTTCAAAGAAAAATTTCAAATTGCGAGGACGCAATTTATTGAAGGAGAGGAGAATGTAACACCCCGATCTTCCACAATACGCTTCTCATTCAATAATGCAATAGCTTGCATTGTACGCAACTTCGAGTTCTAACACACCGCAACTAATCAAAGTAGCTGTTATGAATAGTAATACCCACTTTTTGAAATTATATAAATTTTATATTTCAAAATGGACTTCATTTTTGTATTCGGAATATCTAAATTATCCTAAGTTGAATTTTTTGTAATTTTCTGAGAACTTTCAATTTTTATGAATAGTGAAAAATACTTAAAACAAATTTTTTAATCAAAATAATTTATAGTGATAAACTATACAATTTAGTGGTTTTAAAGTATAATTATAATATATTTTTACCATTTTATCCAATGGTGGTCATTAGAATTAATTTAACATTAAAATTGGACATAAACAATTGTCAATCTTTTGATATAAATTGTTTCTTAAAAACACGCTATTTGTTGTGACAGCGGAAATTATTTATAAAATTAATTAAGGAAACTTATATGTTTTTAATTTTGTAAAATAGACATAATTTTTGAAATCGGAATATCAAATATAGCTTTGGGTGAATTTTTGGGATTTTTCTGAAAAACTTCAATTTTTGATGAATAGTGAAACCACTAAGTGGTACTTATAAAAACTGATTTTTCGTTTAAATGAAATTTTACCACTTCTGTGTTTTGAATTTCAAAAATTTGACATACATGGTTGTCATTAAGAAGTAAAATGTGGTTCAATGAGATTAAAATAATTTTTGGTGAATAGTAACTTTTAATTCTTAATCGCGATTAGAGGTAATTAGTGTAGTTTAAGGTAAAAATAATGTTTTAATAATATGAGATGAGCTTGACACATATCCTACCCTCATTGGACGTTCCATGGCCGACTAAGACAATCCATGGGTCAACTTGGGGACCCCATGGAGCCACTTTAGTTGGAAAATGACATAAATACCTTTTATTTAATGTTAAAGTAAAAAATGACACAAACATGAAATGTTTTACTAAAACAATTTTTACATGGGGTTATACAAGTCATATATTTGACTATAAATAGTCATTGGAAAGCTAAAACGATTTCCTACATCATAGTATTTTTTGTATAATTTTTAGACATTAAATAAATTAAATTATTTATGACATCATGATGATGCAGCGATGACCTCATTATTCAACGATTTTAATAAAAAGAAAAGATAATGTAAAATACAAGGCATAAACTTGTCCAAAGACTATTTTATGGGTATAATTATAACCCTTATCACCTTATCCTTGAATTATATAAGTTCGGGACCTTTAGAATCCGAAAAGCATTGTATAATAATGTAAAATTTCCTTACTTTCCAAGAGTGTCCATCCTCTCCACCTATAAAAGGCCCCCACCACTACCACCTTACTCACCCTTTCAAAGCCTTTTGGCTCGGCCAACATCTGCCCAAATACTCTCCCAACTTCCCTCCATTACTCCTAGAAGCCTCACTTTGGGCATAATTCTTCCCAAGGATTCCTTTGGCTCAAATCAAAAGAGTTACCCAATTTTAAGGTAATGTCTTCTCTTATGTTATTTTGTTTTATTTTGCTTCTCCAACCCCATAAACTATTTTTATTCGTTTATTTTGTAACAAAACCAGTATCCCCAATATACTAGGATGTTTTTATAAGAATTATTAGAGATACACTTGCACACACCTACATTTAATGGTTAAAGGACATACTGTTTCTGTGGATGGTGAATTTCTGCCTCACGAAACGATGACTGTTCAACACTCATATAACACCTTAAAAGGTGGCCATTAAGATGTCACTATATTTATATATGATATATAATATGTTTATGTTTACCTTATGCTTCTGTATTTCTCATTTATGGCATACTTTATGATTTCCATTATGGGTAAACGCGATAATTTCATTTTAGGAAGTGCGGACTACCGCCCCCTCAAAGTGATGTGAATCGTTAATGCCATATGTGGGATGTATAAAGGATGTAGTAAATGATATTATATATGATATTATACTGGAATTATAATATACCTTTATATCATTATGATTTCATTAAATACGAAATATAAATGAAATTAGCGTTCATGCGTACGTACGGCTTACCGTCTCCATGAACGGTGCATTTCATTTCTTACCTCTAAACGTTATGGAATATTATAAATACATGTATATACTATATATATATGAGATATATGATATCTATATCATGAATATAATTCTGTATATAATGGATATATCACCACATGAACAACTTGTAATTATAAGAATTTTATTTTTGACTCAAGTACCTAAGATCGACAAAATGACCGTTATAAACTTAAATAATTACATAATGTTCATAACTTGGTAATAAGGGATATAAAAGGAATAATGAACATGAAGAAGTTTCTTAAGTAAATAGAAATTAACTCTAGTTCATTATTCAGGAGGTTAAAGAACGGTCAAGTCAGGACAGGACGCAAGGTAAGGGAATTTCTTAACCCAATTTCCATTCTTTGGGTTAATCTCCTATTTTCAAATAATGTCATGATATTATTATGTGATATCTTGTATTTGTACTTTATTTATGTTTACATATAGTGAATACACATGATAGACGTACTTTATTTAAAAATGATCTTTTTAAGGACTTCGTCTCAATCTCCTTTCATTGAGGCATATTTGGTTTTATACACAACTTTCTTTTATACGGTGTATAAACCCCTTTGACTATTAGGTTTATTCAAAAGGAATCTTTTTTTATATGAATCGTTTTACTAAATGACAAAAAGGTAATGTTTTTCTTTCCGTACTTATGCGACGACAATGACTTCTCCGCCGCCGTGACCATTATTTGAGTTTCGGCTTCCTCTACAAGCAATCACTTTTTTTTAATGAAAAATAAATACAAAGTTTTAACTTTCTTTTATTTTGGTATTGAAAATGGTTTTGAAAGCGTTTTTATTATATCAATGTGTTTTATTGATAACTTGTGATTGAAATGTGGAAATTTTATGTTTCCTTTATGCATGTTTTATGTGATACGATTATGTTATGGTTTATGATATGTTTAAACCTATTCGTATGAGGAATGCATTATACTTAATAAGTGATGGGTGGAGCCCGCTATAGCTCCTAGATGCATCGGTAGGTCTCATGAGAAAAACTAGTGTCTTGGCACGAGGCCTTGACAAAATCTTATTTGTGGTCTTGGCATGAGGCCTTGACTACATGGTTATGATAGTCTGGCATTATGCATTCCATCATTATGAAAGTGGTTAATGATATTTCATGTGATTATTCGACTAGTAGAGTATCCATGTGAGTAAGTAAATAGAATTATTTCATTTTACTTTTTCCATATTATGCTAAAGTTCAATTTTAAAAGGCTTTTTTTAGTTATACATTGCCTTAAATGTTAATGTTTATTTATAAAAGCTTCTGCTATGTTGTTATCCTTACTGAGCATCTGAGCTCACCCCTTTCGATGTTTTAATTTTTCCAGGATGTGAAGAAGTATATTATTAATGACCTACAGGGATAATATAAGGGGGTATGAAGAGAAGATGTTGTAGTTTTGTTTTACTTTGTGATGTAATGTAAGACTTATTAATGTATCTATTATTTCCAAGGCTACTAAACTAATCGGTCTTTCGAGACTTGATCTTTTATGATCATGCCAATGTTACGAACTAATGCACCGACTCTGGGTAGCTAGGGTCTGGGTGTTACATAGATACTATAATAGGGTCTCACATGGGGTGTGTTCTTTGGGATTATACACTGTGTAGTCAAGTTTTTATAGAAATCCTAGAATTGTCATGTGTTTATTACAATGAAAATATTTCCTTCATTTCCCCCACAAAATCCACTAATAATCATGGTTTTGGTGTGATAAATCCATTCAATCAACGTTTTCTATATTCTAGTCACCCCATTTTCTAAGAAATTTTCCCCTTGTCATCGCATTTCCACCATGATGCCAAATCACAAATGAAGATGACCAATCCAATCCTAATCCATTATCAATCAACCAATTATGTCATCACACCTCAGTCATACCTTCAATCTGAAATCCAAAACCATGGTGATGATCCATTTCCCAAAATAAAGGGTAGTGTGGTGATCATCCCCTTGGTATTTTCTGAACTGCCATCTAAATGAAACTATAATGATTAACAAATGATGAATACAAGGAGAAACTCAAAAAAACAAACACGGGGAATGAACCTCAGATATTGTTTGGGTTTTCCATGATTCATTTCAATAGTCTTTATTAATATAGAACCAATATTATATATTTATTGAAAATTAATATCTATTCCTAAAACCAGGAATATAAATCCATACCTGTAATCAACATTTTACCCGAAAAAAAATTTATCAGATTATTGATTCTTGTTTTATAATGGATAAAATATATGATGATTTAATCCATCAAATAAACTCCCTAACCTGAGTTTCAATCAATCATTAATGATGTTCAGTCACACAATGATGTCGTTGGTTATATCCAAGTGTTTTTTTGGCAAAGAGATTGTTAATGCATGATTCATCATTGATCAACGAAGTATCCTCATCCAATAGATCCGCTTTTATTCATAGAGATATGCGGATAACTCTTTGGCCTTTACATAGGTATAATTTTAAATTTGATATTATGTGTCATCCTAATTATAATAATTCAATATATATATTAATTTATTTTTTAATTATTCTTACCCATGAAAAATATCATACCATACATCAGATGATCATAAAGGTTAGGTCATTCCTAGGGTAAAACCTACATCCATGATTCAAAGGAAGTCTTTGATTTATGATCTGACACTCCATTCATGATTTAATCCATTAATTTATAATAAATTATCACATGTGATATAATAAATTTAATATTTTTATTATATCAATACCATCCCTCTCTAATATTAGTAAATTTTATTCTAACTCATTTCTTAGCTCCAAAAATATTCTTTATATAATTAAAAATCTTAAAAAGGAAAAATAGAGACTCTATATTCTCCCTATATCAAGGTTTTTAATATATAATGATATAATTGCTACACAAAAAATATGAGGGTACTAGGATGGTATCAGGTTTTCACGATCCTTGGTTGTCTCCCAGATATTCTCATACTACCACTTGACATACAACATGGGAATCACTCACCTATAAAGGATATTCTCATGAAAAATACTCTATCTATAATGGGTACTCTGAAAAGGTAGATATATCTTAGATTTTCAACTCACCCAAGTCGCTGACATGTGATAGGTCAGGCATGTACCTCCTCAATTGTGACACATAGAAGATATCATGTTTTTGGTCCAATTGTAGTTGTAGGTATTGATGGTTTGCCACCTGACCCAGCATGAATAGTGTCTAGAAGGGAACAATTAATCTCAAATATTACTTTTTGACCTGACCAAATATCTGTAATCATCAAGGTGGTGAGAACCTAAAAAACACATAGTCTTCCTCACCAATCTCCAAAATACTTCTTCATCAAACAATATGAGATTTATGATAGCTAAAGGTAGTATTAATCAACACATGGACGGTCGATAAAATTTTTTGATCACTTGTGGAAACTCTATGCCTATGAGTGCATACTCCCTTGGATCATTCAACCATAGTAGTGACCTTATGGTTCTCCCATAAAATCTCTTAAATTGGTCAAAATTGATGGTTGAGGGGTGTTAATTGTTGTTTGAAAACTCTACCAAGGGTATATGATCATACTAAATATGTTCAAAGTATAATATGTTTGCATGAATTTTGACCTCTATAACATAAATAGTCTTCTCATTATATCAATCCTTCTTTTGTTGAAGATTCATTCTCAAATAAAACATATTCCAATGGTTATCCTACAATCCTATCAATAATTTTGATATGAATCTAGCACCATTGTGTGAAACGATTGACGAGGAAAATCCATAAACATGGAAAATCTACTGCCCATAGTTGTGTCTCAGTCACTCCACTGAAAATTCTCTTAGATGGATCAGAAGTGGGATGATATACTGAGTTATTCTATGATCATCCATATGGAATCGTGTCCTCTATAATATTATGTGAGTCCAGTTAGGAAGCACATAGATATACCATCCTATTAACACACTTCTTTGTCCTTGGGAAGCAGAACTGACATCAAATTCCTTGATTCATATTCACTACACCTGAATGTACAACCACGGTGTATATATGAGACTTCCTCAAAACCTCCTCTCACAACATTATTAGTTATATTGTCTTCCCCATAAAAAGATTACATGCTCCCCACCTTCAAAAAATCTCAGAGGAGAACATCCAATTGATATTTGAATATGTAAGGTCTCACAATTTGTATCTCTAAGATAATCCTCTCTAACACGTTCAATAAGTAGAAGTATAAAACCCATTGACTAGATATAAGCTTCACCATACACATCCACAAGGGATAACCACAACAAGACTAACATCTCTGATGCCTCACTCGATAACAATGAAAGAGATCTCCTGCTAAGAGAATATTTCACCATGTTCCCCTTCCTAGGAGTTTGGACCATCATGATGTCATAATTAAAGAGGAACTATATCATACACCTCTATCTCACATTAATATCCTCATTTATAAATATATAATTGAGTTTTTTGTGGTGGTAATATATGATGAATGTTTTACCCATAAGGTACTATGTCCACATCATCAGGGTGAAGACCAATGCTACTAGGTCTAGATCATTGGATGCATAGTACTTATCATGGGGCATTATTTATTAGGACCAATAAGTATTCAAGATCTTCCTCTACATTAGGACCAATCCAAGATCAGTACCAAAGGCATCATAAAACACACCATACTCAACACCCACCACCAGAAGTCTCATTATGTGTGAACTCCTCAAACTCTTTAAAACTCCAGGAAATCCCATTAACACCACATAGTCTACAAAAAAGGTTTTTCATTTGGTGTCAAAATACTCAAGGGTGAAAATATCATAATGAAATAAATAATAAATCAATTATATTAGTGGACCCCCATGGGATATTTGAACCTCAGTCACACTCCTGGGTGGATCCCATGATAAAACTATCTCAACGTTCTATAGACCCAAAAATACTCCCTCATTTGAGATGACATGACCTAGGTAGTGGACCTCTCAAATCTTGAATTGTCAATTTGAGGTAATCCCATCAATTTGGTGCTCTCAGATTATGTACAGGGCCATACTCAATAATTATCTCATGCTACACCTCTGACACTGAGTGCAATAGAATGTCATCAATAAAGAATACAATGAACTTATAGAAGAAAGACTGAAAAATAATGTTCATGAGTCCCATTAACATATATGGGGTTCTCTTAACATAGAAATGAATCTCCATTTACTCATAGTTATTGTAGACACATCATAATTTTTTTTGATATATCCTCATCCAGAAATTAGAGTTGCTGATAACATGATTCGAGGGAAATCTTCAATAACCTTATCACTTCCTTTAGCTTGTCAAAGAGTGTATAAATCATTTGTAGTGGATAATTATCTTTTATGGTAACCTAGATTATAATAAATTAATCCAAACAAAATCTCAATATCCCATCAACCTTATTGATGAACAAAACAAGGGTTTCCCTGTGTGACACATTGTGTCTAAAAAAGATCATCCTCTTCAAGTCCTCCAACTACATATCTAGCTCAAAAATCTCTATGGGATCCATATGATATTACCAAATATATATCAAGGATATTTCTTGATGTGATTATATGAATATGACTATCATTATATATAGAGGGAGTATTTTCACATCTTTTTTGAATACATCCTTATACTCAATCCCCATTGCAAGAAACTGATGGACCAAATCATATTTTTTTCAAGGTCCATACTAGCTAGCTAGTGATTAATTGTATATATACTCCTATATATAATACCATCCTCCTATTATAGGTTTTCCTTATCACCAACGAAGGAAACACATATTAATTAACTATAGGTAAAATCTATCCTCCACCAGAAAAACTCAACATGTGCATGAACTGTGGATAACCAATCCATACCTAAGATGATATCATAATGTCTCCTCACTACTTCAAATATATACAATAAAAATCTATCTCCTCTATGAGTTAGATCATTCTTTTATTATAATTTTTGATAACCTAATTACTTCTAGTTAGAGTGTTGAACTACAATGTTTGATTCATAGGATCCAATATAATCTCTAGTTCTCTAGAAAGGTATGTGGTAAGAAAAGAGTGGCTCAATCCCATGTCTATCAGTACTACAGATAAAGAAGAGAAAACATATATAATACCTCTAATCATACCAAGATCCTCTATTTCAAATGAAACCATAGCCTATAGTTATCCATATTCTTAACAATTATCTTCCTCAGTCAGGTTTGGACCACCTGAGGGTGTTGGGGGTAAGGTGTAAAACATTTTTCATCCTCTAACTACTCTCCCTTCTCCTATTCAATGTAATTTTCCATATATACCTCCATTTTCCAAAAAAATTATATAACATCAGGGTCCACCAGCTATATCTCCTTCAGCTATACTTTTGTTCAGGCAATTTCTCCTTGAAATGTCTACAACCATCATAAAAAAGCTTCACCCCTCCCTCTGCTAACTTGATCTTCCTCCATAACCCCAAATTATAGATTCCCTATCTTTAAACCATCTCTAAAAGAACCCCACGCACTCTTATCACTATTTATAACAGTTTATAGAAGCTAAAAAATTAATACCTCATATGTTCCCACTATTGACACTAATTGTTGGCATCTACTCATCTAAAAATATTTCCACCACTAAATCTCAATGAAACACCCTAGTATAGGTATGAATGGAAACTGAGGTAACTCCAACCTTGAAATATCATAATATACCCCTCTCAGGGGTCATTAATGTAAGAATGTATCATAAATCATATCCAGGGTGTATAACGAGTGGATGGTGATCCTTGATTAATACTTATCCATATTCTTGATGCATTGCTGAATCTTCCTAATCTTCTGAATATACACCACACAATGTTTGGAGAGATTGAAATACTCTAAAAAACTCACTCAAACTATATACAATAGAGTGTTATCTCAAAATTCATATGATTCACTTGAATCCACTATCACCCAACGATCCCATGAAAAGACTCATCGCTAGAAACACCATCTGATGTGAAGGTGTCTGATCTAGGTGGAAATTTTTTGCAACCACCTCTAGAAAATCCATATCTACCTGACGGACAAGATTTCCATGAATCCTGAGGGTTCACTGACTATGAATCTCATGGAGAAAACTAATCTTATGAACATCATCATTCAGTACTATTGATGTAACTGCATTTTCAACATGTGGTAGTAAGAATGGAAAAACACAAGGAGGTAACAACTCCCCTATAAGTCCCTACAATGAAGCTTCATATCTAGAAGGATCATCATCATGATACAACTATAAAATATTGTATATATCTCATCACAATGGTATCATGAAATAATCCATACACACCATGAATAAACAGTATATCAAGGGAAAAGACTTCAAAAGTACATGGAAACTACAACCCATTCCTAAATTCTGAATTTACTAATGATTCCACTATAACTATTTCTTACATGTATTGAGTCAACATGAATGTTATTAGAGTCTTGGTTAATGGATATGTCAGCTGATACACCAAAATTGGGATCTCTGGCCTAAGAGATGAACTGAAACAGCTCTAACACTATTTCCATAGTTTCTAAACCAACCCTAAAAGCTACACAATCTCAAAATCTGATCCTAAGATGATACAAGCATTCGATGAAACATTGTCATGACTCAAACAAATGGGGACCACCTAGAAGATGATAAGCTAATTTTGACACCCCAATCCAACCTATAATATTCCAGGGGCAGGTGATTAGCATCCATTAGTCATAACACACACATGGGAGGCAATGAGATAAGGTAACTGTATGCACACACATCTACAATCCACCTATACCATTTTGAAAAAAAAACAATTGATTCCATAATGTATTCATATATGTTTATTCTACATAAAATTATGATGAAATTATTGTAAATCATAATGTTCTAAATATAAGATTACTGGAATTTAAATAAAGTCCATCCTAAAAAGAAAAAGCAGACTTCTGTCAAATGAAAATCCTAGTATGAACCACAATCATTGTAACTCACTATGATCCACATTCTCTAAGTCATATTAGGAGTCTATTGAATGGTATTTCATCTGAATAAGACATAACATGGTCAGGAAGATCCCATACATGGATGAGTATAATAATACCCTATAGGAAAACTATAAATAACCAAATATAAATAACAATGGATGTATCAAGGAAATATCATCATCATTAAGATATGTCAATAAGGATAATATTTAAAAATAAAAAAATCATAGATATATTCAAGATAAATAGTAGTATTAAATAGTTCACAACCATGTTCCAAACCATAGGATTCTGATCGAGGCTTCAATGTAATGCTCATATAAGAGAACTCACTCAAAAAAAATGATAAAATTGATAACACTCATCTCAAAAGACATTCCCATTGGGACTCTCCATAAATAAGAACTCAATGGATCTTATTCGATCTCGAAACATAGAAAGGGGATCTTACCTAGGGACTCTGGGTTTTATTGGGCCCTAATATAACATCTCTACTATATCCATGTAAATATTACAAATATATCTAGTAATATTTTTAAATCCATGTGCTAAGGTAGTTTAGGATATCGAGGCTTGGTGAGACTGATATTAATATTATAAATATATTAAACATATTAAATTCATGCACAAACATATTTCTTGAAATAATGGAATAACTCCTTAATAGGGACTAATATGTGAAATCTAAGACAACCATTGTGTCATGAGTGTGGGTTTTACCATAGGCATGACATAATCCTTATGTGACTTAGGTTTTTAATTTAGGAACCATCATGGTCGTATAAATTATTAATTGAATAAATAAATTATTCAATTGATTAATTAAATCTTAAAACATAATATCTTATTTAAATACACTATTATGGAAAATTATTATGGTTAGTTTTATAACCTGTAGAACTTATAGAGTTTTAGAGAGGATCGTTGGTGGTTGATAATGGATCATAAGATCGGATCGATAGAACATAGATTATATATGACAATAGAGTTCATGGATCTCATCAATTACAATGAAATGGGATCATTATTCAACAGTGATCGATCCCATAAGATGATACTGAATTTATTGTGGTTTCATCTAGTTTTGTTATTGAAATTTGAATATAGACCAATTACACTATTATGAATTCATTCACACATCAAGGTTTTATTTATGAATATTTTCTATTTTTATTATTTACTTATTCACGCTTCATCATTCTAAATAAAATCAAGGACATCCATAAAACGACCATTGTTCATTCATCTATGGTGTTTTATTGATTTCTAACTCATTTCATTTCACATCTATCACTGAAAATTAATATTCATTTGGTTCAAATAATACCTATTATTCAATCATGGTTTGGACATTATTTAATGAAATTGATTGATACCATGGGTAGGGTTCATGATTGAGTATGTGATCGAGGTTCGACAAAATAATTAGATTACTATAGGTACATATAATCAGTTCTAAGGTTTCTTATTCACTATATTAGTGTATATTGAAATAAAGGATGGTGAATATGGTTTCTCCAATAGTTTTAATTATAGCATCCCATCTTTTTATAACATAACTTTTCATTCCATTACACAGAACTGAGGATCTTTAAGGTTTAGTGTCTTGGAAACAAGGAACATAAAACATGAAACAAAAAAAAACATTCTTCTTAAACACTTGAAAGGATTCTCCTCATGTTCACCCTAGGCTCATTACTGCATCTCATAACCTGGGGACATACATCAAAAGGAAGGGTGAGCAGAAGGCCCAGCAAGGGAAACAAGTGAAACATTTTACATATGAACTTGAGATACATCAATAAAGTCATGAAAAGAACTTTAATGCATGAAAATGAAATCATGAGGCATATCATAATAAAAATAAAACTTTTTCATAACTTGAAGATGTGGATACATCATTTAACATAGACAATCATGAAGATATCACCAAGGTCCATCCCCAAGGTGTCATTTTAAAATTACCAAGGTTATTCACCAAGGTATCGTGAAAATTGTAATCTCTAGTGGTTACATCATTACCCAATGCATTGGAGCGATATCAGGGCGCACCCTTAAATTTGCCTTTATTATCATGTGAGCCACATATATCATCATCAAACATTTCATAAATAACCCATATAGAATAAAATAAATGGGTTTCATTTCATAATCATAACGTTTTAAAAACTGCTTTAAAGACATGATCTTTACATCACTTTAAACCCCACAGAAAAGGAAGGTGGGTCTCATGTATGTAAATCCCAGAATTTAAAATAGAACGTTTTGGTATATATGTGAATACCCCTTTAGAAGAAAGATCTTTGAGTATTCACTTAATAATATAAAAGAACTTTAGAAAAAGAGAGAGACATTTTGAGACAGAAATTCTGCAGCATAATGACTATGTTACAAGGTTTTAGAAGACATTAAAAAGAGAGGTAAAATGGGTCAAAAATTCATAAATGACCCATAAAATAGTATATGGACAGAATAAGAAGGATACATAATCATGGTAATTAAATTTCAAGGACATACCATTTGAAATTAAAAACATGGAAGGAAGACAAAAATTAGATTTCTCTAATGAAAGTTCGGCAGCCTAACGGCGTTACTTAAACTTCAACAAAAATGATTTGAAAAGATCAAATAGGGTCTCTAATAATGTGAACATAAGATTTAAGTATGATATATATAGAGATAATTCCCCAACATAACAAAAAGTAACTTTAAAGAATTGAAAAGAAAGTAGAACTTCAAAACGAGAAGGGTGAAGAACCACTTAAAAATTCGGCAGCCTAACGGCGCCACTTAAAACCTCAAAATACTAAATTGAAGAGATCAAATGGGTTCTCTCATCATATGAACATAATATTACAGTATGATAGATATAGAGATCATACCCCAACATAACAAAAAGTAACTTGAAAGAATTGACATTAAAGTAGAACCTCAAAACGAGAAGGGTGAAGAACCACTTAAAAATTCCGCAGCCTAACGACGCCACTTAAAACGTCAAAATACTGAGTTGAAGTGATCAAATGGGGTCTCTCATCATATGAACATAAGAGTCCAGTATGATATATATAGAGATCATACCCCAAAATAACAAAAAGGAACTTGAAATAATTGACATGAAAGTAGAACTTCAAAACGAGAAGGGTGAAGAACCACTTAAAAATTCGGCAGCCTAACGGCGCCACTTAAAACATCAAAATACTGAATTGAAGCGATCAAATGGGGTCTCTCATCATATGATCATAAAATATCAGTATGATAATTTAGAGATCATACCCCAACATAATAAAAAGGAACATGAAAGACTTGAATGAAAATAGAACTTGAAAACGAGGAAGGTGAAAGAATCCCTTAAAAATTCGGCAGCCTAACGGCGCCACTTAAACATTCTTAAAACGAATTGATGAGAGAAAGGGGGGGTCTCTAATCATATGAACATGATATAGGCAGTAGGATGAATATAAAAGAACATCCTCCAACATAAGAATATGGAGTATAAAAGAAAAGACATAAAAGAGATTACTTGAAAAGAAAGAGAGAGGTCGGATCCCTTACCTTAAAATGTAACTCTTAAACCTCAAAGGTTGGGACCTTGAGGGCTTGGGGGCACCTTGGGAGGACTCCTTGGGAGGTAATGAGACCAGAAATTCGTTGGGAATGAGTGGGGAGTCTAATGGATGAGAGGAGGGCTTGGTATTTATAGGGAAAGTGAGGGGACAAGGCATTAATGGCCAAGGGACACCTCACATGTGCTTTTCTCAAACCCATGTGCTCTCCCTTGTCATTTATCATGGAGTTAGGCCACATGGGGCCCCCAAAACAATAATTCATCACCCTTGGCCGGCCAACCCTCAAAAGATCTCATGAAATCATCATGACACCGTTATGATGTCATTAAACATACCGAAACCCTAAAACTGTATTTTTACTATTCACTGAAAATTCTACTCTCAGAAAAATCCCAAAATTTCACATTAACCAAATATCAATGCTCTGATTTCAAAAATGAAATCCATTTTATAAAAATAATTTTCTAAATATTTTTAATTTAATTTTTAAATAAAAACACTATTCATCGAAAATTCATTTTTTGCAGAAAAAACCCCAAAAATTACCATAACATAATATCGATGCTCTGAGTTCAAAAATAAAGTCAATTTTATAAAAATAATTTTCTACTTATTTTTAATTAAATTTTTAATTAAAAAAACTATTCACCCGAAAAAACTAATACTTGATTAATGATTAATGAAACCGTTATTTATCTATTTTATTTAATCACATTACTTAATCAAGGTGCCTATATTATTTTAAAACTTTCTTTAAGTGAGATTACTAATCCATTTGGTCGTATTACTAATCCTAATCATAAAATCACTATTCATAATTTACTATTCATCAAAAATCAAGTTGATCTTATTAGACTCTAAATTTAGTACTGAACATAATTGCAGAAGACCATTTTTTGAAAATCATTACACATTTTTAATTATTTAGGGTTTACATAAACATATTTAAAATATCCTTTTTCTAAAATTCATCAAAAATATGCATAATATATTTATCCGGACATTTCAAAATTCATAAACTTCATCATAAGAAGAAATCCCAATTTTTATTTAAAACAAGGATTACACAAGGTAGTTACGGTCTCGTTACATAACCCCTTATAATACCAGCATAGGACCTAAGAGTAAGGAGTTCTAGGGTGATAGAAGCTTGGGGCGGCTCAGTCAACATTGCCCGAGTAGTAATTTCTATCAGTTTGAACTTCTCACGAAGGCGATTTCGTTCCAGCTTCACATGATGAAGTTCGGCTTGGATTTGATCCAGAGCAAAGCCTAGTGGTGCTACCTCTTTCCCAAGCTCTGTTAGATGGGCTTCGATCGGTCCAAGACTACTAGGTGAGGCCATCGAATCTTCTTTCTATAATAATTAACCAAGATTACTTATATTTATAGACAATAATCAAAACATTTTGTTCACAGCGGTCATGTTGACCGATGGTTATATAATAGTCCAAACCCACTGATCTAATTTTAATTATAATCATGTTTATCAAATAAAACATTTTTGTTGAGTATAACAATAACACATAAAATTAGGAAACAAAATTTATTTAAAAAATTTCGGGTCGTTACAATCTTCCCCCCTTAAGAAATTGCGTCCTCGCAATTTTAAAATTGGGTTTTGAAATTTCATTGAAAGTCCCACATCGGAAAAGGAGTCAGTAAAACTATTACTTTAAAATAAAGAAAGGGAAGTACAAAGGTCGCCCGAGTTAACCCACACTAGGGTTCCATGTAGGAAAACATGGACATGGAGGAGAAAACAAAGGGTCAAGTTCTGAGGGAGAGTGATAGAGAACATGATTAGGAGAAAGTTAACCATGAGAAAATCCCAAACTTATGATGTGTGTAAACGGTCTTTGATTACCTAGTAGGAAATGTAAACCAACAACATTTTTGTTTTACGTTTCTTTTCATAATTTTGAGGATTTCATTTACTACATAGAACAAAAACATAAGAAAATATACCTACCTTTAAGTATAGTTTCATCCTTTAACAAGTCCCTACCAACACTAATCTTTTATCCAAATGATGAGAATTCAAAAACACTTGGTCTCATAAAAGCACAAGAATCATCTTCTATAGAATCACATTATCTAAAAAAGATTAACTATCTATTTCTTCTATCTTTAAACATTATCCCAAAAACAGAAAGGTTAAGGTAAAACAACTCTTCAAAAAGAAAGAATCCCATAGGAATGGAAACTACTTTTAAATCATCAAAGTTCCATGGTACTACCCAAAGTTCATCATAGACCATTCCATAAATAACGGTCCTTAAAATTCCTCAAAACAAACCAAACTAAGATTGAAACCCAAATAAAATAAAGATTTGATAACATAGTCTTCCAAAACAACTTCATTGTTCATCTCCAGACAACATCAACCACTCCTAACATCTTATAAAAAAGTAGCTAACCTAAACATATTTTACCCAAGATAGGTTAGTCATTCCCATAAGTAACCTAAATTACTATAAGTTCACCTTAAATTCATCGATTCTTCAAAATATAACTCAACCTTACTCCTAAATGAAAATACCGTAGTAATCTATTTACCTCGATCAAATATGGTTCCCAAAATAATGAACGTCTTCCAAAATAATAATCACATTTTAATCCCCTAATCATCCCTGTCATATTAATACAAAAATTGTCGCATTTCCTATCACATTGGTTGTCGGAACATGTTCTTCCATTTCCCACCATTAACTAAGAAGAGAAAGCATAATTAGGGGATTAAGTACTTAGCTAATAATCATGAAAAGGAACTGAAAGCATATAAGGATAACTTGTATATGAAAGGTATACCCTAACTTGTGATCTCCTAGGTTCCCATCTAGGTTATGAATGATCATATATTCTTATGTGAACCTTTATTTTATTTTATCTTTGTTCCTTTAACAATGGTTCATACCAAGCTTATGAATTTACCAAAGCATATCCCCCGGGAGTGTCGTAACCAAGAGTGCAGCAAGGCCCGTTGTCGTGTACCAGTTCCCGTTCGAGTCTAGCTCAAAGAGGTGTTTTCGGGTTTTACCCCTATGTACATCTGTGCCAGAGCCACCTCTACCTGCTCGTATCCAGACAGGGATGTATTTGCTTGGCAACCCCTTACTCAATACTCACCAAAATACCAGGAAGATTTCCTATATTAAACTTTTCTATAGGGTTCCTCCTAGAGTTTTCATATCCTAATTTCCACAAATAACTAAACCATCCTTTGATACCAACTATGGCATCCCGTCTTTTTATAACATAACTTTTCATTCCATTACACGGAACTGAGGATCTTTAAGGTTTAGTGTCTTGGAAACAAGGAACATAAAACATGAAACAAAAAAAACATTCTTCTTAAACTCTTGAAAGGCTTCTCCTCATGTTCACCCTAGGCTCATTACTGCATCTCATAACCTGGGGACATACATCAAAAGGAAGGGTGAGCAGAAGGCCCAGCAAGGGAAACAAGTGAAGCATTTTACATATGAACTTGAGATACATCAATAAAGTCATGAAAAGAACTTTAATGCATGAAAATGAAATCATGAGGCATATCATAATAAAAATAAAACTTTTTCATAACTTGAAGATGTGGCTACATCATTTAACATATACAATCATGAAGATATCACTAAGGTTCATCCCCAAGGTGTCATTTTAAAATTACCAAGGTTATTCACCAAGGTATCGTGAAAATTTTAATCTCTAGTGGTTACATCATTACCCAATGCATTGGAGCGATATCAGGGCGCACCCTTAAATTTGCCTTTATTATCATGTGAGCCACATATATCATCATCAAACTTTTCATAAATAACCCATATAGAATAAAATAAATGGGTTTCATTTCATAATCATAACGTTTTAAAAACTGCTTTAAAGACATGATCTTTACATCACTTTAAACCCCATAGAAAAGGAAGGTGGGTCTCATGTATGTAAATCCCAGAATTTAAAATAGAACTTTTTGGTATATATGTGAATACCCCTTTAGAAGAAAGATCTTTGAGTATTCACTTAATAATATAAAAGAACTTTAGAAAAAGAGAGAGACATTTTGAGACAGAAATTCTGCAGCATAACGACTATGTTACGAGGTTTTAGAAGACATTAAAAAGAGAGGTAAAATGGGTCAAACATTCATAAATGACCCATAAAATAGTAGATGGACAGAATAAGAAGGATACATAATCATGGTAATTAAATTTCAAGGACAAACCATTTGAAATTAAAAACATGGAAGGAAGACAAAAATTAGATTTCTCTAATGAAAGTTCGGCAGCCTAACGGCGTTACTTAAACTTCAACAAAAATGATTTGAAAAGATCAAATAGGGTCTATAATCATGTGAACATAAGAGTTAAGTATGATATATATAGAGATAATGCCCCAACATAACAAAAAGTAACTTGAAAGAATTGACAAGAAAGTAGAACTTCAAAACGAGAAGGGTGAAGAACCACTTAAAAATTCGGCAGCCTAACGGCGCCACTTAAAACCTCAAAATACTAAATTGAAGACATCAAATGGGGTCTCTCATCATATGAACATAATATTCCAGTATGATAGATATAGAGATCATACCCCAACATAACAAAAAGGAACTTGAAAGAATTGACATTAAAGTAGAACTTCAAAACGAGAAGGGTGAAGAACCACTTAAAAATTCTGCAGCCTAACGACGCCACTTAAAACGTCAAAATACTGAGTTGAAGTGATCAAATGGGGTCTCTCATCATATGAACATAAGATTCCAGTATGATAGATATAGAGATCATACCCCAACATAACAAAAAGGAACTTGAAAGAATTGACATGAAAGTAGAACTTCAAAACGAGAACGGTGAAGAACCACTTAAAAATTCGGCAGCCTAACGGCGCCACTTAAAACATCAAAATACTGAATTGAAGCGATCAAATGGGGTCTCTCATCATATGATCATAAAATATCTGTATGATAATTTAGAGATCATACCCCAACATAATAAAAAGGAACATGAAAGACTTGAATGAAAATAGAACTTGAAAACGAGGAAGGTGAAAGAATCCCTTAAAAATTCGGCAGCCTAACGGCGCCACTTAAACATTCTTAAAAAGAGTTGATGAGAGCAAGGGGGGTCTCTAATCATATGAACATGAAATAGGCAGTAGGATGAATATAAAATAACATCCTCCAACATAAGAATATGGAGTATAAAAGAAAAGACATAAAAGAGATTACTTGAAAAGAAAGAGAGAGGTCGGATCCCTTACCTTAAAATGTAACTCTTAAACCTCAAAGGTTGGGACCTTGAGGGCTTGGGGGCACCTTGGGAGGACTCCTTGGGAGGTAATGAGACCAGAAATTCGTTGGGAATGAGTGGGGAGTCTAATGGATGAGAGGAGGGCTTGGTATTTATAGGGAAAGTGAGGGGACAAGGCATTAATGGCCAAGGGACACCTCACATGTGCTTTTCTCAAACCCATGTGCTCTCCCTTGTCATTTATCATGGAGTTAGGCCACATGGGGCCCCCAAAACAATAATTCATCACCCTTGGCCGAACAACCCTCAAAAGATCTCATAAAATCATCATGACACCGTTATGATGTCATTAAACATACCGAAACCCTAAAACTGTATTTTTACTATTCACTGAAAATTCAACTCTCAGAAAAATCCCAAAATTTCACATTAACCAAATATCAATGCTCTGATTTCAAAAATGAAATCCATTTTATAAAAATAATTTTCTAAATATTTTTAATTTAATTTTTAAATAAAAACACTATTCATCGAAAATTCATTTTTTTCAGAAAAAACCCCAAAAATTACCATAACATAATATCGATGCTCTGAGTTCAAAAATAAAGTCAATTTTATAAAAATAATTTTCTACTTATTTTTTATTAAATTTTTAATTAAAAAAACTATTCACCCGAAAAACCTAATACTTGATTAATGATTAATGAAACCGTTATTTATCTATTTTATTGAATTACATTACTTAATCAAGGTGCCTAGATTATTTTAAAACTTTCTTTAAGTGAGATTACTAATCCATTTGGTCGTATTACTAATCCTAATCATAAAATCACTATTCATAATTTACTATTCATCAAAAATCAAGTTGATCTTATTAGACTCTAAATTTAGTACTGAACATAATTACAGAAGACCATTTTTTGAAAATCATTACACATTTTTAATTATTTAGGGTTTACATAAACATATTTAAAATATACTTTTTCTAAAATTCATCAAAAATATGCATACTATATTTATCCGGTCATTTCAAAATTCATAAACTTCATCATAAGAAGAAATCCCAATTTTTATTTAAAACAAGGATTACACAAGGTAGTTACGGTCTCGTTACATAACCCCTTATAATACCAGCATAGGACCTAAGAGTAAGGTGTTCTAGGGTGATAGAAGCTTGGGGAGGCTCAGTCAACATTGCCCGAGTAGTAATTTCTATCAGTTTGAACTTCTCACGAAGGCGATTTCGTTCCAGCTTCACATGATGAAGTTCGGCTTGGATTTGATCCAGAGTAAAGCCCAGTGGTGCTACCTCCTTCCCAAGCTCTGTTAGATGGGATTCGATCGGTCCAAGACTACTAGGTGAGGCCATCGAATCTTCTTTCTATAATAATTAACCAAGATTACTTATATTTATAGACAATAATCAAAACATTTTGTTCACAGCGGTCATGTTGACCGATGGTTATATAATAGTCCAAACCCACTGATCTAATTTTAATTATAATCATGTTTATAAAATAAAACATTTTTGTTGAGTATAACAATAACACATAAAATTAGGAAACAAAATTTATTTAAAAAATTTTGGGTCGTTACATTAATAGTCATAATTAGATCTACAATGATGGAATGGATTTGTAGAATTTGATCAAAAATCTTCAAGTGAGATTGGAAGTCGATCCAAAGGTTATGAAGGAATGAGTGTATGCAAGAAGAAAGTAAGGGTTACTTGAAATACTACATTACATGACAAGTATCCCAAGGAAAAAATTATATTTGGGGCTCTAGATATGGAAGTAGGGATTTCATGTGAAATTAAATATCACACAATGTGTGACACATGTGAAACACTATGTGATCCAATGCTGAAATCCAAACTTGTACTCTGAGAGTACGTGGGCATAGACATGGCCATGAACATAGCCATAGGTGAGTACAAAAGAATGAAATGGTACTTAGATATTTCCAAGTACATGGGCACAACCATTGTACCTGGGTACAAAAATTTGTACACATGCACTACCATGTAGAACATCATGTGCCTGCACGACTTCTACATGTCATGTAACCCTATTGGACAAGATTTCTATATGGAGTTTTAAATTTTGTGTAAGTTAGAGGTATATAGGAAGATCAATGGTTGGAATGACATGTTTTGTAACCCTAGTACACATATTGTACACCCTCTAAGGGTGTTTGGTAACCCTTTTTTCATTATTATATACTAGGTTCAACTAATTGCTTTTCCTTGGTGCCTTCCTGTGAGGGTACAGTGTGGGATTATATCTTTGGAATATGATTGTTATCCCATCAAAGGGTTTATTATGGGATAGAGTTTAGTGTATCTACCAATATTCCTAGGGTGGAATCATATATCTATTGACATGACCACCATAATTAATATGTGGGTCCCCTATCTAGTAGACTGGTCTAGTTGGGTTTGTGGAGGTCCCACAGTGGCCCTAAGTGTGTTCCCCTACCTAGATAATGAGATATTTAGAGATCCATTTAGTAATTCTTGATGAGTTTGGATGATAATGACCCCTTTCAGGAGTTTCTACAATGAAGGAATCGGTTGTGGAGTGATATCTCTTAAAATAGCATTTACTTGAATCCTAGAATAGTATCCTTTGGTTGTTATTTTTGGTTAATACCATATGAGTCTAGTTTCTATTATGGTTATATCTAGGTTTTCTATTTCTACTTCTCTTATAATTTTGGTTTTCATGTGTATTGATGAGATGACAGCTCTTAATCCTTTATACTTACTGACTTCATGTTGTACTTCCCGATATTTTTATTCTCACGCCTTTGTAGGAAATTATGATACATTTATTATCTCATGAAGATGGAATAATTTTTGACAGACTCTTCAGAGGGTCAAATGAAGGAAGAGATTAATATTGGTCATGAGAGAAATTGGTTCATATCAGTAATAGGTTTGAAAATAATCCCCTCTTTCTGAGTAGGTTAGACTCAATTCCAGTTTTAGTGGGCTTGTATTTTTCCCTTATTACATTCAATACTTTTATAAAAATAATACATTTAGATTTAGATTTATTCATTCATTTTTATTAGTTTTTTTACATTACATCATTGTATGGGATTGGAGATGTCTGAATGTATATAGGAATATTATGATAATACCTCCCATATATGGGATATTCCGACTAATCATAGCTCTCTAGGACCTAGCCTATGAGAGGTAGGTTTAGGGATTCCACACACAACATATAACCAGATAGGTGGGACCTATTTGGTCAAGTAATGATAGTGTTGTATCATAGTATCATTCTAAATTATAAATGATATTAATAGATACTTTAGTTATATTTTTTTTATTATGATTTATGGAAATAGTGTTTTTGTGTTTCTATTTTGGATTTCTGGATAGGGAATCTAGTTTTGGTGGGTCAGATGACATATACATTCTCCATGACATTTGTAACCTTCATTTTTAATCAGTGCATATTTTCACTGGTTGTTGGGAAAGCATTGGCACATGCATCATATTGGAATGGGATGTGGTTTCCATGTCCTTGTTGAGTCTTCTCCCAAGATACAATCATTGAACACTGTGAATCATTTTTAAATTTGGATCCCTCTAAAAATTTAGCTACTTAGGATTCCGTAGTATTATGATGAGGATAATCCACTAAGTGACAAGGCATTAGTATAGGGTTCTATATTGGAGGTAGTACCACAGGGTGGTTATCCAATTATCTCGCAACATGTTGAGAAATAGTATTCCCCCGCTGTACTAGTTATGGATGGATGAAAGATGAGTGTAGTTCCTTTGTTTTAGAGGTTGATTCCTCTTAGATTTCAAGGTGATAATGTCCATGAGGTTTCTAAGGACTAGATAGATACAGTCACTATAGTTTGTTTCCTTGTGAGAACACATACCGATTAGATAGTTCTCCTAGAAGCATGTATTATTCAAGGATCTATTGGGATATGGTTGAATTTGGTATATCTATCATAGGATGATGGAGATCCCTTATTGTCATATTTTTATAATATTTTTAGTGAGGTTTTTTATCCATCCATGATGTCATTGGTGCATATTTAGGATCTTGTGCAGTTACTATGTGGCAGTATAAATGTCGTCGAGTATTCAGTAAGGCTTACTGACCTCTCATGGTACTCTCTGGATATGGTGTGAGATATATTTTTTAGGTCATAGACCTCATGTAAGATCATATGTTAATATATCTATGATTTAGTGATATCTATATACATTCCCACCTATAATAGTGTTCTTGAGTCAGATTTAATTGTGGATAGATTCATGGAAGATCATACACCATCAATGGGTGTTGTTAGTGGTCATTCAGAAACAAGATCTCAAAATATGGGAGCTGATGGTTTTCATAGGGATCTATTCATGCATGTATATTTAGGAGACAATACCATGATAGAGGATCGCTACATTAGGGATCTTTGGACATCTCGAGTCATCCTAGAGGGAGTTGGTTCATCTCTTGCGATGGTTGTGGGAATCTTCTTTGAGATTATCTGACATGCCACATGGAAAAGATTGAGATAGTTGATTGACTACCAATATAGAGTCTTTTCTAGAATTAATGATGTCTAAAGGGTGGTTTAAGTTTTAATGAATCTTATAGGGAAGTTGGAGGTGGCATATGGTTTGACATGTTCCCACCATTTCGCTATATTTTCTAGGGTAGGCTTGTGGAGCTTCTGGTCCACACTGAGCTTAGGGAGATGGTGGTTATGGGAGAGGACAATTAGTGGAAGTTCAGAACTATAACCATGAGGCTCCTAACATGATTAGTGGTATGGTATTATTATTCTATATAATAGCTACAATACTGATATACATGATTAAAATCATCTCTTTTGTTTTCCACATCTTTAGTTAATGATTTAAAGGTTCCAACTAATCCTTCAACTCATCCCTTGAACTTGGATACTCCAAATAATTCTCACGTAATGATCAAAAATTTCAACTAATAGTTTAAACTAATTATTAGAAGTATGATATTCTTATGGGATCTCATTGTTGTAGTGATTAGGCCTTGTGACGTCATATTAGGTATGGAATGACTATAAAGGGTTTATGACCATGTTGATTGTTCCAAGTAAATGATGTGGTGTATCCATGGTAAAGGATTGAGGAATTCCTTCATGGTTGAGATGGAAAACCAAAAGGAAAAATATCTTCTCATACATGGGAGGATATAGATCATTTCTCAATATTTGGGTTGTATTACCCTTGGAGTAGTGGATGATATGATCTTTTTGTTTCCTACAGTGGTGGCATAGTATCAGGAAATCATTCCTCATAAAATTTCATGATTAACTCCCCAGAAATAGATAGACTTATACATTTACATTCACCAATGATTTCCCACAATATTTAGGATATCATATTATAGGGATCTCATAGTGGTTTAAGAGATCAGGGTATAGTTATAGGACTTTCAATAGAAGTTCATTGTAAGACCCAGTGTTTCCCCATGGGAATCCCTGCTATTGTTCTCCAAGAATGCAGACATGAGATTGGGGTTTTGGGTAAATTATTTTTCCATTAACAAAGTTAATATGAAAAACATGTATCCACTAACATGTAGTTATGTCCTTTTCGATCAATTTATAGGGTTTTGATAGATCTCGAAGATTGAAATCATATTAGTTTTTCACCATCTTCATGTACAGGTTGAGTATATATTGATGACGCCATTAAAATGTTGGTATGATCACCAGGAGTACATGGTGATCCATTCAAGATTGAGAAGCACCCTAAATTTTTTCATGGGATTAAGGAATTTTTATCTTTCATCCTTTCATAAATTGGATCATGGTATTCTTCATTATTGATAACCTAATGTACTGGATGTCTGAGGAGTAATATGAAAGACCCTTGAGGATAGTCCTAGACATAATCTTAAATAACCAACATTATGGGATGTTATAAAAGTGTAATTATTTATTTAGTAGTTCCACATTCTAGGTAAATTCTTCTCCAGTGATATTGTAGTAGTAGAACTAATGATGGTTGAGGTTGAGTTAGCCTAGGAGCCACCCTAGAGTGTAACATAGGCAAGAAGAATCATTGCGTTGGAATGAATTTATAAGATATTAAGGCCGAATTTATATAGGATATCATAAACATATATTTCTTTCACCTGGATGGGGAATCCTTTTTTTGGATATAGAGGTGGAAGTAGACTCCTCTCGAGCTATGAAATAGGTTGAAGAGTGCCCCCATTTTGAGGTATCTATATCACTGTGTTGATTATATAGTGTTTTGTGATGCCTCAAGTACTAAAAATATTTAATTACGATAAAAAAGTTAAGAAATAATTTTCTAAGGGTATCAATCGTTGAGACCACATGATAATAACTATAAAATAAATTATCTTCAATTATAAGTGGTAATCTTCTCTATAAAGATGTGGAAACCCTACCTTATGGGTGAGCAGTTTATCAACTACTCTGACCATACGATTCGTATGTATATATCGTCTTTGAATTATCTCAACTCGAGATAGAGTTGATGGGTTGAGTTACTAAAATTTTATGACTTCAAGAAATTCAATACTCCTATTATGGGGAACATTGTGACCACTTCTCTCAGTAAGAGATCTTTCCCATAATTTCTGGATGAGGCATCTGAGAAAATAGAGTTGTTTAAGTTATCCCTCATAGATGAGGAGGGATTATATTATCTATTATCAATGGTTGTTACCCCACCACTTCTACCAAATCACAGTGAGGATCATCATGGTTATACTAACTGTGAGACATTATGAGCTCATATATCCACTAGATGTGCTCCTGTTGAATTTTATGAAGATAGGGAACACACCATATTTTTCAAAGGATGAATGATGGTACTAGTAAAGTCTCATTTAGAGGTTATGATAGAGTCTCATATTCTCCCTGAATGTATATTTGTGTGTTAAAAATCAATACATGGACCTTTAAAATAAATTATTGTTGACAGGTATGAACAAGGGTGTATGAGAGTTTACCTCTCAATCACATGATAGTTGGTGAGGGATGAGCACCAAGTTTTGATGGGTATATCTCAATCCCTTGAGGTGATACAGTGTAAGTGGATAGTATATCAATGGGAATTGTGATTGTGTTACTATGAATATCTAGATTAATTGATTCCATCTAGAATATCATTGATTGAAACACAATGTCGGCTTAATTCTTAGTTAAATGTGAGAAACATTCGGTAGAGTGTTTGTCCTTCCTATACAGGAATAAGATAGTCTAAACCCACGGAGTTCCCCCAATGATTGTTTCAAATAGTGATGCTCGCATCATATTGAAATTATAAAGAATAATTCAAGTGGCCTTTGGGACTCATTTTCCTTTTATCACATAATTTCATCCACTAACTGATGGTCCTACTGGGAATTCCATTCAGGTTCTAAAGGATATGTTGCAGGTCTTCATGATGGACTTTAGATGTTGTTGTGAGGATCACCTACCCTTGGTGGATTTTTCATACAACAATATCTACCATTCCAAAATCATTATGACACCATCTTAGGCCTTTTATATATGACCCTATAGGATTCCACTATATTGTACTACTCCATCTAAGATAGCACTTATTGGCATAGAGTTGATGTGAACTATGACATAGAAGGTTGATATCATCCATGATTGGATGATAACTATAGAGATCAATCATAATTCTTATGCTAACCAATGATGAGGTCCATTGGAGTTCGAGTGGGTTGACCATGTGTTCTTGAAGGTATCACATCAAAGTAAACTATGTGGATTTTTCTAGGGATGAAATTTATCTCAGAGATTCATAGGCCCTTTATAGATAATATGTAGGGTTATAAAGGTAGTGTATAGCCTAAGACTATTGGTATAGTTCAAATTCTTTCATGACATCATCCATATATCATAGAAAAAGAGTTATGTTCATGAAGAATCACATGTTATAAAATAGGGACAACTAGACATTGATGATGGGTCCACCTTCTTAATGTATCCGGTGGAGATAGAAGATTAAAATGAGAAGATACTCTATGTGAGTTCAGTATCCTTGGTTCATGCCTAGTGG
The DNA here is from genome assembly GCA_963277665.1 of Viscum album. Lineage (NCBI taxonomy): Eukaryota > Viridiplantae > Streptophyta > Magnoliopsida > Santalales > Viscaceae > Viscum > Viscum album. The sequence continues at coordinate 457,181,766 of OY728139.1, read as the reverse complement.
TAGCATATGATCTTTTAGGATAGCAGTTGGGAGTAGGAGAATTAGATGTGATTTTAATACCAACATGTTATTTATTATCCTTTTTCAATTTTTATAATGAAAATAGCTATGGTGGTGGGAATGTAATGTATGTATTCTTTAAAGTAAATCTTTGAAATATATATATTAATATTAATAGAGTTAGATACTTGGATGGTGTGAGATTCCAAGGCATGGTGATCCCAAAATTGATATTAAAAAATGTTAAATAAATTAAAACCACATATGAATAGTTTTCCTAAAAAAGTATAATAACTCTTAAATGGAGGCTCATATAGGAAATCTAAGATAACCATTGAGTATAAGATTTGTGTTTTACACTAGGTGAGATATAATCATTATGTGCATCAGGTGTTTGGATTGGGTTTCATCATGGGAGGATCAGTAATTTAATGATGTAATTATTTATTTCCTTTTTTAATTATTTACTAAAACATAATATATTATATAAATACACTGTTATGGAAAAATATAAGTGTTATTAATATAACTCAAAGAACTAATAGTGGATTAGGGAAGATCATTGGCTGATGATAATGGATCAGAGGATTTGACCCATACTATGGGGATTGTCTATGCCAATAGAGTTAATGGGTCTCACAAACAACTATGATGTAGGATCATTCATCATTTGTGATTAATCCAAAATCATGTTAATATGTTCTTTTTTTTACATCTATTTTTTTATTATGTGTCCAACATAGATCAATTCCACTAACAATATTTTTTTTCATATCAATGGTTGATTTATGATTATTTTGTTTATTTATTTATTGCTTATTCATTTTTTATTATAATGGAAATTAATTGAGGAGAACCAAAACATATAAAATGTTCATTAATGTTTTGTGTTTTTTTATTTTCTCCCTAGTTTTTTTACACATTCATCTACAACAATTCCTTGGGTAGTGGTTAGATGAATACCTGGTATTCAAATGTTTTGTGACTATACTTCAGTGCAACATATTTAAACCATGGTTATGGTTATCAAATATTGTTGTGATTAATGTTTGACAATAGTGGGGATGAATGGGAGTTGATGAATTTGGTTTTGAGGTTCCTCATTCCATATTTTGGAGTGTGTGGATGTAATGAGTGATGGTGATGGTTTCTAGATCATTTTGGACAGTCGGAATGAGATATATAGTGATGGAAAGGATATATATGATGAGATCTTCAATCCCCATTAGATATTATTGGTAGATCTTGAGATGATGTTGGTGTAGTATTAAACATGAAGGAACTGAAGCTTCTTATAAATACAATGTTACATGACATGTACCTTAAGGAACACATGCAATGTGGGTCCCTGGATGTGGCGCTAGGGCCTACGCATGAAAATAAATATCACACACCATGTGACATGTGTCAAATTCAATGTGACCTAATATTGGTGTCCCAACATGTACTCCAAAATACTCATTCATGAATAAGGTTAGGAAAATGGACATGAGTAGGATACATGAGCTTAGCCTTGTACAGTGAAACAAATAAGTACATATGAATGGACACCATATATTGTCATAGCTAGGTGTACATAAGAATGGGTAAACAACACACTGTGTTCCATAATTCCATATACACACAATGTTTCTCTAATGGACATGATTTGTATGTGTAGGTTTACATCCCATGTGATATGTAGAGACAGAAGTTGACTAGTAGTTGGAATGAAGCGTTATGTACCCCTAGTAGGCATTGTGTTCTCCCTTTGAGGTCTTTTAGGGCCCTTCATTTCATTAATATAGACCAGAATTATCATATATTGTTTCTATATACCCTTATAATGAGGGTACAACGTGCCATTACATCCTCATAATTGGATTCTCAAACCCTCTATAGGTTTAGTATCAAATCGAGTTTATTGTATCCCCAACTAGTCCAAGGATGTAATCTACTATCATTCTGATATGGGGTTCATGGTATCAGTGTGGAAATAAAGAATATAATGTAAATCCTTTATCTATAAGGATAAAACATTAGGTTTTTTTTGTGTCCCCTACGAGCCCTAGGTGGGATCCCCTACCAGAATTATGAGATTGTCATATATCTGGTGAGTAATTATAAGCAAGTCCAGTTTAGAATGACCTCTTAGATGAGTTTTGTTAGTGAAAAAATATTTCATGGAGAGGGATATCCATGAAAATAATTACCCTAAAACCTCAAGTAGTATCCTATTTCTAGAAGTGTTGGTTGAGGATAATTTAGAGAATTTTTCCATTATTAGTATATCTGACTTCATTTTTGTTGTGATTTTTATCTCCTTAAAATAATTATATATAGATGATATGAAAAATATTGATGATTTATGTTTAGTGGTTTTAGGGTTTACATATGGGTATTGTTATACTCACCCATGTATGGGATTTTCCTATAATTGTTTTACCTTATTTTGAAAACAAACTTATTGATAGAGTTCTAGGAGGACTTAGAGTAAGCAATGCTTGTTTTTGGGTAAGACGGTTCAAGTTTCATATTAGTGACACATTTGATAGTAGTTTCCTCTATCTAATTATTCTTTATTAACTCATAGTTTTGGTGGGATTATATTTATCCCTTATCTTTTTCTATTATTTATCATACAATAATGGTGGTATTTTGATGTTTGAAGGAATTATTATTAGTTATTTCAATTATATTTCAAAATTTTATGGGATTGAAGATATGTGAGAGTGTGTGTGTGTCTGTGAAGGTACAATCTTATAATTCTGCCCATATATGGGATAAGTCCACTTAGTGTTGGTTTCCTTACCATTGAGTAATAGAGGTAGGCTTGGGATTTTCAAATTCAGCTAATTATCGGTTAGGAAAGCCTTGGTTGGTCAGTTCCTGACACCAAAGGAACCCGTATACTCCACATAGAGAACATAATCTGTACCCCACCTATAGAGGGAGAAGAAATGATAGAGTCCCACTCAAGTTTTCACATAGGTATTATTGAAATTGTATCCAAGGATAATCCTTTACAGGATATTGCATACTATGCTTTGGATGTAATTCATTTTTATACCATCTTAAGGGTGCGGAAAAGGAACACACCCTAGAGAAAAATGTGAACTCTTAATATAAGGAGGTATTAAAACTACTCATGAGATAGTACAAGATATTTACTAGTATTAAACAACATTTCTTGTCAACCCTAGGGTTTCACATGTCTCACCGTATCACATGAAATTCCATTATATATATACATGGTGTTTCTTTTTAGGATACCTGATATATAGAGTTCAGGCTAGCACTCTACGTGTTTAATCTTACCATGTTCATATACTTTAGATATTCTTGTCTACATTTGTTATTTTAGTGTATATGTCCATGTCTGATTACCCTGTAAATGTATGTCTTTTAGTTTTTTCATGTTTACATTCTTTTCATATGTGTGTCTAGTCATTTTTGTTCCTCTGTACATTAAGGATACACACCGAGTCACCACAACCAAGTCACATGGTGTGTGGAAGGTCCCACACAGTGAGTGATATTTAATTTTTCTAAAACCCTAACCACCATAGATAGGGTTTCACACATCATGTTTTATTTTTGAGTATAGGTCGTGCGGTCTTGATTTGTATAGAAATCACATAATGTTAACATATTTCTTCCTTTTCTTCTTATACAATGGATTCCTCAACCAAATATACAAAAATCATCATGTTTTGGCCTCACTGAGCCTATCCATCACCATTATCCATATTTTGTCCATCTTTATTTATTTGGAATTGACCATATCTCACCACACTATCACCAAAATCCAAAACCACATGAAAATAACACCAATATGATCTTGTTCTATCCTTTATTTTCTGATGTCATTATATCTACACGATCATACAATCAATCATAGACCCATTTATATAGTGATGATATGTTCCCCAAAAAAATGGTTACAGGATGATTTTCTTATGGGTGTTTTTAAATCCCCCATCCAAATTGAATAATGGGAATGAAATAATGATGAATAATGGAAGAAAATAAAAAAAACTTGCAAGAGAATCAAACCTCATCCAGTATTTGGGTTTTCCCTAATCTGTTTCCATGAGAAAACCAAATGAAGAACCATAATAATGGATTTAATAAAAAATAATATCCATTACTAAAACTAGGAAGATAGATCAATACCCACAGTCAAATGGTTAACCCTTGAATAAATTTTCTAGAGGATTTGTTTGAGTTTGATAAGGAATAAACAATGAAGGTATTAAATCCAATAAAACAACACCCTAACTCAAGTTTGGATCAATCCCTAATTAAGATCGATCATACATTAGTTCCAATGGTGTGATATATGTGTTCTATTGGAAAATCCATTACCAGATCAAGAGTCAACACTGATCAGATTGGAATCAGCCTCTAATGGCGCTTATCTAAAAACCAAGGGTTATATAGCTAACTCTAGGGAAATTCTATATGTAAGATTTTATATAAGAGATTATGTTTTAGACTAATTTTAAAACTTAAATCAATAAAATAATTAATTTAATTATTATTCTTCCAGTGATGTTTCTCATGCTAAGAACACATCATGCACAATGGTTATGTTGTTTCTTGAGTAAAACTCGTGTTACAGATTAAATTTTGTCTCCAATTTCTAATTCCAAACTTCATTCTGGAGATATTGCATAAATTCATTAAAAATGAATTGCATGATATAATATATTATTTATTTTAACACATAAATACTAAGCCTCTCCAGTCCCCAAAATTTTGTGACAACTCAACACATATCTCTGATGATATTCATTAAAATATTCCAATATTATCAAGGAGAAAATAGATTCTAAACAATAAATAAGTCACTTAAATTTATCGATCATTCATGAAATATTGTAACATGAATTATCATCTTACTCTGATAATAATGATAATTTTTTATCTATTCATCATCACCAAAATGTTAATACTACTATAAAAGTACATTTTAAAATTAATACATTATAATAGATTTTTATATTAAAAAATACTACTAAATTTATATTTTTTTACACTTTTATCAATACATTTTCTAAAATGCATTGATAATGTTAAAAAATAAATTCTTTCCAAAATATTTACTCCTTAATCCATACCTAAACACTAAAATTATTTTAATATATATAAAACACATCAAAAAATTATCTATGATTTGAATTTTAATGAAAACATAGATATATGAAAACAATATGGGTCATTGAAGGTTGGAATTTACATATGATTAAAATTCTAGATATTCTTCAAAGTAGAATGTATTCATTCCATAATGTAATTTATTAAATATTATAGTCAATATATAATCTTTTTTTTTAATTATGGTCTTTTAAGGTTTCCTACTATGATTTTTTATCTACTTTTGATGGTTTTCATTTACTCCATACCCTTCATCAATGTAATCAAGCTCTTTATCTGCATTATTTTTTATCAATGGGGTATTAATCATCTGATTTGTGTGTTATATGTTATCTTGTGATGTTTTTCATAAATAATCTTTTATCAATGATAAATAATAATAGATAAAATTATACTATAATTATCAGAGGTTTAATCTGTTCTTATAACATGGATAAAAGTTCATTTTACAACAATGGAACATCTAAAGATATTCAATAGGGAGAACTATTATCACAATAAAATATCTTGGAATCATGTTTCACATAATACCTTTAAAGGAAATTTATTTCATAAATCACACTATAACATAGAATTTCATCAAATTCCCCCATCAATGTCATCTCAATGGAGAATAACATTGTTAGTTGATTTTTAATGTAAATTAACTGTCATCATCATTAATTTCATATTTTTATCCAACCAAGTTCAAAATATTCTTGATATGACCCAATCATGATAAATAGATCCAATCCTTCATACATATAATGTCATTATTACCCTTATCTCACACTAATTGTCTTAGTAAATCAACAAGACAAGTAATATGTTATGAAAATTATGTTATTATTTTTAGATGTGAAAACATGTATAAAATTTACATTGAAGAATTATTAATTCCTTGAATGTTAAAAATGGATAATAGTTGAATCATTTTCACTAATCTTACATATTTGGTTCAATAGTAGGTCTCAATGCTAATGAAATAAACTAATCCAAAACATTTCATACTTGTATCTTTTTTCTTCCATGTACAAAATTTATATAGTTTGTTATGAACTCCTACCATAATATGTGAACTAGATAGTCTATGAAATGCTTAGGTGACCAACATTTTTCTTCTCTAAACCCAAGGATCACACCTAAAAAACCCAATAAACTCTAACATTATTGAAATTCCATTTCAATATCATTAAAAAGTTATATAAATATAATATGGTAAATATAAAATTCATAAGAACATTAAAATTTTCAATTTTTCAAATAATAAATTATTTTATGATTAATACATCATATTCTGAGGAAATTTGATAAAAAACAATCTATAATAACTATTACTTCCAAAGTAAAATTCATATTTAGTATAATTACATTCATATAGGGGTGAAAGTGATTGTAACTAAAACGAATTTTGGATTAAACCACCACAATCGATACCTACTAGTAACCTTGATAGTGTGTGTTGAATTTAAAGAACAAACACATTCTGGTGATCCCATTTTCATGGATGTTTACTTTGATTCTATAATGTACAACATGAACTAAAAAAACAATAATGGTCTACTAAAACTACTCTACCCACATGGAGAGAATACATTATGTCCAAAATCAATTGATATTATCCCTATAAATTATCCAAAAAAATTAATTGTTCCAATACCCTATAAAATGTGGGAAGGTGGAAAGTTATTAACCCTCTATAAATCTATGTTTTTAGCTTATTATCTAAATTTTGAGGCATTAGATATATATATAATACCATATCCATGTATAGTCAAACCATAAGAATAAAATTATCTATATACTCAATAAATTTAATATCATCTTATTGTAATCATAGAAAAAATGGAATCTTAATCAACCTCAAGGTTGAATGGTCAAAATACAATTAAAATATTCTCAAAATCGCCTCCCAAGTATTTGGTGTCCTTTCATAGTTTTATGATATTAGAGACAACAATATTCTTGAAACCCCATGGAGTAAACATTTCAAAATTATCACTCATTGATCAATGAGCTTTATCACTAGGTGAAACACTCTGGTGACTACCCGTAATCAATCCAAAGGCATTGTGTGAAAATTCATCCCTGAAATGGATGTGGTATTTTTTGCTTAAAATAATTTAATACATCAAGACTATGAGTTATCCAAATAAATTTGATCAATATTATACGTAATCTAAAATAGGTGGTGAACTCTCTAGCATGTTACTCTTGGTAAGTCACTCATACTCACACATTCTAATAATATAATATAAGGAGTTAAATATTGGTTCTAGATCTTTTATCCTATAGATCCTTGGTAAAGGATTTAAATATTTTATATATAATAAAAGAGGAAAAAATATATTAATTTTTATTATAATATGAAAAATGAGAAATGTGTTCATTATATAGGGAAGCTAAATTTCCAATTTTCAAACCCTAACATGTTCCACTATCATAAAAAATCACATGAATAATCATGTTCTATCTATTACATAATGAATCTAAAAACTCATTATACCCTATAATTAATTCATTAAATACTATGTTTAGTAAAAAATAGAGTCACTATATTGAAATGTCTTTTAAACCACATCATATCATTGGTTTCCAAGGCCAATAATTATAAAACACTAATATTTCAAATAGTGATTTAACTGATTCCTAAAAAAGAATTACTTGTTCCAAATAAAAACCAAATTTTATTGTAATAAATTTCTTGGTACCACTCTGACATGAACTGACTCACCAAGAACACTCCTGAGTTGGATAAAAGGTTGTAGGTGCCACCCCAATTCTACCACTCTAACTCCATGATTTTTATGATATATTTTTTGTTAAATTAAATAAATTTCATCAATAGCTTATGATACATACAACCCAAGTATAAATATGGCATAATGCAGTATACATTTATTTCCTATCCATTAGATTGCACTGCATGAATATGAATAAATATTTATGAATGAAATATGGTTTAAACATGTATAGTATTAATTCATTTCTAATAAATTGAAAATAAAGTAAAAATACAAAACAGTTAAAATTAAAAGAGATGTTTTTTTGAAAAAATGTTTTATACGTGAAATGTGTTTTTTTATTAATAAGTTAAATTGATCACTAATGGTGAATGATTTTAAAAAAAATTATATTATATATTCAGGAAAATGTTTTGACATTCATGTATTATTTTTTCAAGGAATGAGATATGAATATATATCCAGTTTTATGGTTTTAAATGTGTTTTTTTTCATAAAATGGTTTTCATCATGTTTTCATCCATATTTAAAAATATATTCATTCCACCAGTAAAACATTCATCTTGGATATTTGATTCCATATTTTGAATTATGATGACAAATTTAGGTAAATATAACCCTTTAATTTTTAGTCAATTTGTATAGTAACCATAGTAATTTTTTATCAACTTGGTAAGGGTAGAACATGTGAACATGGGTTAAACATTTTGATAAAGAATTAAAATTAATATAATAATTTACATTATCCGATTAGATTCATGGAGTTCTGTAATAATCATCTATGTCTCAAATATATGCACACTTTGTTCTATATTTATTTTATTATGACCTTTATATTAATTTAAGAAAAGAATAAATACAAAATGTCACTCACATGACATTTATATATATTATATATTATAATAGGGGTAAAAAGTGTGATTTCTCAATTATAAAAGTTTATTTGAAAGATAAATTAATTTTATTTTACATAGAGGTTTATTTTTAATGGTTTTTGATTGAATAATTACCATAAATACATATGAAATTCTCATACAATATTTATCCAATAATCAAAATATAATATAAAAAAAATTTAAAATACTAAAAATAATAAAATTTGGAAGAATATTTATTTTTTCATGATTTGTTTTGAAAAATATTACCTTATAAAGAGGTTTTATAGGATTATATTCAAATACTATCTTTTTATTGGTTCTATAGTATAAAATAAAATGAATAGTGTCAAAATGAGATAAATGATATTTTATAAAAAAAATAATTTTTTAATTTAATAGTTTAAAATTCATAGTAATGTATAAATAAGACAATTAGGATGATAAATTATTCAAAATTTCATCTCTTTTACACAACATTCCTTGTTTTTAATGTGGTATTTGAGTTAAGCTCATAGTTGCTATAAATTTAAACATATGTATGCCAGAAATAAATCAATGAAATTCATTAAAAAGTAATAAATATAATGGAAATTAAAGGGAATAATAATAGAACATTATTGGTTTAAAACCCCATAAAGGTTCTATGTTTTTTCTTCCATTAGTGATTCATTTTTGGGGGGTTGTACCCAATTTAACAGTGGTTGTGGATTCTTACTCATGAACCACAAAAATTTCATGATTCAAATGATGTTATATCTAATAATAATATAAATTAACCCATATATAGTGTATAGAATATTATATCCAATTGTTTCCTAATATTGAAAATATATCCCTTTACGAGTGAGAAAGTCATTACTGTGGTTAAGGGTAAAATAGGTAATCTAAGAGGAAAACTAAAATTTATGGTTTAAAAAACAATGTAAAAAAATAGAAATTTCATTGGATGATGTTACTTCACCCTAAAACTACCATAAAGTTTAATATATTTTTATTTTGGATTAATTTTGATAGATAATTAGTTTACTATATTTTAATCTTATATGAAATTATAAGAGTGCTTCTTTACTCACTTATAAAAGGGACCCCCTCCATTATCTTCCTTAAACATATATGAGACATATATCTTGGAAACAAATTGAATACCACCCTTTTAATATTATATATCTATGAATTAAATATGATATTTTTATTAAAATTCAGTTACAAGGGTTTTTAATAGGGGATCTTAAGGAGGCATACCGAAGAAGAGGTAATAGTCTTACCCAAACTCTTTATATTTTTTCTCCATGTACCTCCTTTAAATATTTTACATTATTAATAAATAATAACTTCATTTTTCTAAAAATATTAAAATGTTTTTATAATTATGAAACCACCTTTATTCACCCAATTTGTTCATCTAATGGGAACTAAATGTATTGCTCGTTCTTATGTACATCTATCCCTATCCATGTAGTGATATAATTTATTTTGTATCCCAATATTTCATGGATGTTTATAATGATAAATATAATATTAATATATTACTTTATTTAAATAATTATTCTTCAATATTTATAATATTTTAGCTTCCTTTTTAACTTTCTATCCATTGGAAAATTATAATGTCACTTGTCTGTACTTGTGGACTACCACCTCCCCGAAGTGATGTGATTCCTTTTTCATTTTATTTTCAGATGTATTTTAATAAGGTTATATATTAAGAATATATATTCTATATATGATATAATAAGTATTATTTAATGGTAATTTATTATTCACCTTTCTCTTATTCCATTTGTTGAAAAATGGAATCATAATTCATGCGTACATATAGCCTACAATTTCCATAATTATTTTAATTCATTTTTCTATTAATAACTTATATGGATGAATATATATGTGTGTGAAATTATATGATATTTTTCATTATTTAAATTAATTATATGATGGAAATATGATCAATGTACAAGGGTAAAGACATATGAATCAAAACATGCATGAAAAATGAAGCAGTTATCACCCCGAATCATAATTTCAATAAATATTGCTAATAACTGGGTGATAAGATGTTAAAATTAAATCATAAACGGAATTATTTATATTATTATAGTTTAAAATAACTTTATAATAAATATATAATTATTATAAATGAGGATCAAATATGTACGATGAAAGATAATACTTGATATAGCCACCCATAATTCTCATACGTTGATATTATAGATTTTTAGATGAATATTCATTACATTTCATGAACACCAACTTAAAGAATATAATATTTTAGCGTTATTAGAAACATGGAAGACAATATTACAATCTATTGAATGATTTTAAATTTTCACCATGAATATATTCCCATTTAGTACTCTTAATATACATATCCTATATAAAACTTTTCTCCACAACCTGTGGAAATGAAACATAAGAAATGGATATCTAAGATGCTAAGTAATGGTAAATAAGGTAAATATATAAAAATAATATTATAATAAGTTTATGAGAATCTGAGAATAACATATTAATGCCCTACTATTCATATCAACAGTCAAAATCTTGAGTCATAACATTCATTTTATAAGTATATAAGACATGAATCACAAGGAAATAAATGAACATAAATCATGAGAACATAACATTAGTATAAGATATTCAATTGTGGAAAACATATAAGAATATAAAATACATTCCATAGTAGCCAAGTATCATTTCCAATACATATTAGGGCACTCCACAGGTGGCTACATATCCTAGGAAAAACACACCACCATCTCCAGTGGAATCCCTATCCTCATAGTTGAATGGGGTTACTCAATAAACCATCATAGTAATCAAGGTTCATTCTGAAGACCATTATATCATAAAAAAATCTCTTTTTGAACTAGTTTCACTTCCATTTATAGTATTATCTATCTCACCTGATATATATCGTTATACAAGGCATTGGAGGGTGATATATATCCCACCCATATTTGGATATAACATATCCACCATCCATTGTCATAATGTAATTACTGTCATATAATGGGAATCACACATATATATGCCATGATATGAAGAAAAATCAAAAATAATAACCCATGAAATTAAATGTATTTTATAATCATTTCATCACATAATAACTAGTGGAAATGATAGAGTTTTCATAATTATTTCATCATTTCATCATTCCATCATTTCATCATAGTATAACCAATGAAGAAAATTAAGTTTCATAAATATTTTATCATGGTATAGGCTATGTAATATAAATGGGTTTCATAAAAATATTTTCCTCATAAAAATAAAGGATTTATAGACATAATATGAATTTTTTCATTGGTATATATCCCATGTCATGCATAATTTACATAAAATTATGTCATCTTATATGAATAATGATTTTTAAAGATAAACGAATAAGAACATTTCATAAGGAATAAAAATTTTCCACCAAAATATAATTTTTGAAAAAATAAAATTCATAAAAAAAATATTAAAATGTTATTATTTAAAAATATAATTTGAAACTTAATAATTAATTTTTAATAATAATTTATATCATTTCTTGAGGAAATAGCCTTTCAAAATTTAAAAAAAAAATTATTTAAAAAAACTTTCCAAATCCCTTTTACAATGAAATAATTTATCTAAATAATTCACAAATGTTAAAGGGTAAATTTTCCTTGCTAATCTAATTCAAAAATTATAATGTAATGTTGAAATATTTTCATGTTTGAGATAGTTATAAGTAATATATAATTCATTCGATTTAAAAGCACATATAATTTTATCATTTTTAGTAAAATCTAAATGGTAATTGTTTGGAAAGCAACATGAAAATTCCTTTAATAATAAACCAAACATTCTAACATTGTTATAAAATTTAATAAAATATTTTTAAAAGTTTCAAAAACATTTTTTGAAACAATTTTGGAAAACATAGTTTCTTTGAAAAACAAATTGTTGACCTAAGAGAGAAATAATTTTAGATTTTCATAAAAATATCATCTCATTTATATTAATCAGAAAATGTTGGAAAATTATACTATTACATGAAAATATCAATAGTAAACAAATGAGAATAAAAATCATGAGTTCAAAGAGAGGTTGATCATAATTTTTTTATCATTAGAAAAAAAATCTAAATAATCTTGATAAACAATGATATTGTATTTGAAAATCATTACCACATTTGTAACTTCAAATCGTAATCCTCATGAAAGAGATATCCTCAAATGAATATGAAGTTAATTATATTTTTTAGCATAAGAATCGAAAAATAAATTCATTGGCAGTATATACACAATATAAAATAAATAGGTGGTGAATATGGCATGTGACTTGCATAAGTAAAATGTGATACATAAATCAATTACTACTTTAGTAATATTTTGATTCATAATCCCTAATTGGGAATAAAATAGAATATAAAATTGAATATAATGAAAATTAATATATTATTGATTTAAAATTGAATAGGGTAAGTATATAAACAAAATAAAATAAATTCATTGTTATTTTTAATATGTATCCTAGAAATAAAAGAGAGATTAGAAATCATTTACTGTAAGTCTCAATATCCTCCGTATATGGTTAAAGATCAAGTATAAAAAATATGTATTTCTTATAAATGTATTATGGAACCAGAATTATATATATCATAACATATATTATTTACATATGACCTTTTACTACCTATTTATAAACAATTTCATGTTAAAGTCACGTTTTAGGTAATAAACACATTTTTCATGTCTGTTTTTAATTTTTAATTTTCAATCCTCTTAATTTGATCTTGGTTAGAAAATATCCAAAATAATAATAATGGCATAATTTTCATATTCATGAATAAATTATAATTTTATTACTAATCATGATATATTTTTTGATAAATGAAGACTGTTACGATTATTTAGATTGTAGGTTATACATACACATGAGCAACGTTTCCATTTTTCAACAATCACTGTGGGAAAGAGGTATGTAATATATTATATTTCAATAATGATAATAATATCCTATGTAAAATATTATTAAATTAAATATACGTAAAAATATCCATTTGATGTGGTGATGAAAAGAGAGAGTAATGTCACTTTGTGAAGGCGGCAGTCCACATGTACACGAATGATGTTATTGGATTTTAGTGAATGAAACAGTATAGAAGAATATGGTATATAATATCTTAATATAATTAAAAATATTGAATTAAAATAATAATTATTTTATTTATATCATATATATTTTTTATATTTATCCATATTTTTTCTATGTGATGCATTAGTGAAAAAGAAACACATCGCTTCGTGAGGTGGTAGTCCATCGTACACACAATTGACATTATCATATCCTCTACGAAAAGGAATGTAAAAAAATTAAATATATATATATAATTAATCAAGATTTATAATAATTTTATAAATATAATATATATATATATATTTTATCCATCATCATACCAAGCTGTAAGCAGTGGTAATGGAAAAATGAATGATATCAGTTCTTGAGGTGGTGGTCCGCCATACAAACGAACAATAATTTCGTAACAATTTTAATGGAAGTGTAGATGGTTTTAGGAAACTACCTTCACAAAACAACATATTATTATATTTAATATAATAATTTTATTATTTCATAATGTTATAATAATAATTAGAGGAGGTTTAGGAATTAATATAACAAAAACAGTTGATTGTGAACATTATCTCTTATTCTGGTATCCTCCTTAGGTTTTCACCAAAATACTTCATTAGGTGTATTAAGATACAAACTATGGATTACAATATTATATTATGTATTTTGTGAAATTATTTGAGTAGTTATCTTATTATTCAAAATGTTTTAAATGTTGAAAATTAGAGGATATGTGGTTGTCTTTTATAAGTTATTTGAGTGGCATGCATGTAATTTTTTGAAAGAAAGAATCTCACCCATGATTTTTCATGTAAAGAGTCTCAAATAATGTAACCTTATCTATACTAGAATATATAATGTCGTCATATTGATATAAAATGTGTATTGGGAATGTTTTGTTTTGTTTTTATGCCTTATCTTTTAAGTTTATCCTTCTATAATCATTTTTACCTTTATAGTGGTAAATAATTTTTACTGTTTTTACTATTCATTTTGGTCAAAAATTATATTGAACTTACTATATATTATAAATTATTTTAAATCCAAATGTGAAATATTCTTTTGAAAGTTATATTAACAAAAATGGAAAATTTTTGTTTAAAAATATTTCTACGGATATGATTGCAAAGTGGGTTTTCAAAGAGAAAATGTTTCAAAGTACCCAAATTTTTTATATCCAATTTCAATATAAAATTGGTTACTATGACCTAAAATGGATTAATGGATATATATTTAAACTAATTTAAGTTAAAAAAAATAAAACTTAAATTATGTAAATAATTTAAACAAAAATGTTGTATTCAATAAAAAAATTTATTTTTAAATATTCATTAGAAAATGAAACTTTTTATAAAAATCAAAACCATATTCCCTAAGATAATTTTGATACTACTATTTCAAAAAATGGCCTTTTTTAAAATAAAATTTCAATGAGTGGTAGAAATTTATTTTACCAAATAATTGTGCAAAAGGTGATAAAACACCTTTTTAGACAATAATATTTTAGTCATAAAATCGGGTTTATTATTATCTCTTGTCTAGAAAACACATAAGTAGAATCGTAAAAACTGATTGAATATATAATATATAAATTTAATTAATACAATTTAAAAAAAGTGGTATGTTTAATTTATGGAGGTATAACATATTTGTTTTAAAAAAATAGTTTTGTACAAAAATATTCCATTATTTTAATTTTTTTCTTTTAATTTTTAATTAAATATTCACTAAAGAACTCATTATATATACATATTTTAACCACATATTTTCAAGATTTTTTATTCCTATTCATACTCTCTATACTAATATTTAGGTGAAAACTCTCATATTAAATAATAGTATTTTAGTAATAACTATGTTTCATTTAAACTCAGTTTTGTGTGTAAATAATGCTAGGCACAATGTTGCATATAATGAAAAAGAATCTTGGTGTTTTGTATAATGAAAAATATCACAAATATTAAATTAATTTCAAAAAATATAACTTTTAAAAAATATCAGGTTGTTACATTCAACCCCCTGAAATGAATTTCTCAATCAAAATTTGTAATGGCCATCGATGTTTTAAAATTTGAAAATTACATTATAGAAACAAACCTCATAAAATGAAATAATAAAACATCTTGTTTAAAGGAAGAAAGTGATGTCTAAAAGTCATCTATAATATCAAATATTATGTTTCCAAATAGGATAGCATAGGTGTGAAGTGAAAATATTGACATGGAAGATAAATCTAACACCCATATACTAATGGAGAGTGATAAAAATTTGGTTATGAGAAAGTTACCAAGAAGAAATACATATTACAAATAGGTGTGAAGAATGTCATTGATATCAAAAAAAGGATGATATTATATGAAAAATATATTTCAAGATACATTTCTTTATTTTGGGGAATTTCTTTTCCATCCACACTGAGAACATATGAAAATTTACCCAGTTAATATCTTTTTATTTCATAGGAAATATATCATCATTTGGATGTGACTTGATCAATTTATACATTATATCTTAATCTAAGAAATGAATATTTCATGTTGTTAGAACAAAATAAGAACCACAATATAATGATAAGTCATTCATTCTTTATCTAGTTTAAAAAAATCGATGAACTTGTTAACCAATTTGGATAAATATTCTTATGGTGAAGTAATATGATAATATTTAATAACTAATTCAGAGTTCAACTCAATCCATTCCATAATAGGTTAAACATATATGTATTCCAAAATTAGAAATTTATAAATAATTTTATGAAATATATCAAAATAAAATTAACTATAATTTCTCATATATTATAAATTAGTTATTCATTATCACATACGAAACATGCGAATACCTTCATCATGTATTCTCTTGAAATATATAAATAACATGAATCATCCTAAGACCTTGTTAAATACATACATTATTTTCAGTTCCATATATAAAACGTAGATGATTTGATATATTCCTTAAATAAATGTTGTAAACTCCATCAATTATAACATAAGAAACTTTGTCAACAAATCCTCTAACAGTTCTTTGGTCATCACTAATATCCAATTTACATTATCCATATCAATCATCTATTTATCCAAAATGAACACCATTTAATTATCTTGGGGAAAATAATAAATATTATCTTCCCTTAATCATGTGTTTTCTTTAAAATATTACCTTTTACAATGAATCACTTTTCTAGGTGATTATTACTATTAAAAATATTCTTGCATATCCTTAACCAAAAACTTATACCGTAAAATCCTTATATGTTTCATGATTCATATAATATAATATTTGAATTCTATTACATTAATACATCTATCTCTCTACCTCATCCTTAATCCTTTAATTATTCATCATCATATTATTACATAATACCTTCTTCCTTTCATATATCATTTATATTCTCTTCATCATCAATAAAAAACCCATTACTTATAGGACATTGTTTATTCTCTTTTGGATATTTCTTCCTAGGACATCAATTTTCATAAGGACTATAAATTCTAAATTTAAAACATTAGGAGCCAATGATATCATAGGGATACCATTATTCTCATCCATTGTGTTATACGAACATTTCAACTTTTCCACTATAATTACATTTTTGTTTCCTTTCATTCCACACAAAAAAAATCTTTTCATGCCTATAAGAAATTACCTTAAATGCTTCATTCCACATTCTTAACACATAAGAAACTGAATATTATTTCTTCTATGATGTCCATTACTTAAAATCCCAATGAAAATTTTACTTCTCTTCATTGGTGATTATGATAGTTTTTTGGGGTGGAATTTGTTAATCATATTCCATGATAAATGATTAGGAATAATCACAAAATCATTCACCATATTCATCATCCCATTTGGATTATCATTATCAAATTTTTTATCACATTCAATTTTGACCTAGTTCCTTCTAGTTCTCTCTATTTTTTAAAATCAAAAATCATTATCTGGAAAACACTAATCATGGTGGAAACCCACATAATCATGCAAATTTACTAACATGATTTCTAAATTATGACACCTTATTATTAACATATAAAATACATAATCATTATCTGTTTAAACGATTCATGATGGTTTATAAATGGTTTTTTGTTTCCCAATAAGATCAGCAAGGATTTTCAAACCAGGTATGTAGCAAGGCCCATTTTCATGCACCAATTTTTAATTGATTCCAGCTCAATGTAATACATTTAGAGTTATAACCCCTACGTACCTCTCTTATAGATCCGAATCTACTTGTTTTATCCAGATAAGGATGCAATTTCATTGAAACCACCTTCTCTGTCCTTTACCAAAATTCCAAGACCTTTTCATATACTTTGACTCTAAATTTGACTTATTATTTGATATATCTCAATACATATAATTATAAATATCACTAGGGATCTCTAATGTTTTTCCATCCCTGGTTCTAAATGTTTATGAAACCCTTCCCCTGATATCTACTATACTATCACATTGTTCTCATAAAAGGGTATTACATCTTTTTAGACGAATATTAACAAAATAACCTATACACATGCCTAAAGAAAATAAATATTTTAGTGACTTTTGGTTCTTGGAACAAATTATCCTAATATGCATAAATACAACCAGTATTCCAAAGAAATATATTCCAATTTAGTACTCCTTATATACATTCACTACATAAAACCTTTCTTCATTATCTTAGGAAATTAAATATAAGAAAATTTGATCTCAAATTCTTAGTAAGGGTTAAAAAGGGAAATAATTAAAAATAATATGATCATAAGGGGTTGAAAATGTAAGAATAACATATGAACATCATACCCTACATATCAAATATCAAAATCCTAAGCCTTGTCATAAATATTGTGAGTTCATATGAGATTTATCTTAAGGAAATGAAAAAAATGTGTTAAGAGATAATTACATTGAAAAAATAAATAATATTTTGGATTACATATTTTCAAAGAAAATAATTTCATTATATGTAAAATCTCATTATCAAGTCTTATCAGGTAACTCTATGGGTGGATAATCCTCCTTAGCGAGACACACCAATATACCCACTTGCATATTGTTCCTTATTATAGAGTGCGTTCACTCCCAGAACATAATTTTTAGTCAGGGATCACTCCCAATACCAGCATAGCAGACAAAGTCTATTATTTTATCATGTTCTCTCCCCATTATATTCCTTTCCATTTCATGATATATAAATATATTACAAATGAATTATAATTACATATAGGTCTCACCCATCATTGGTTATAACATAACCACAAACACATAATTGAATCATATATATGTGGGTCAGAAATAAAAAAAAATAAACATATCATAGCCTATGAAATGAATTGGTTTAACAGAAATTTTCTAATATCATAAACTGTAGAAAAGTTATGGGTTTCAAATTAATTTCATCATTTCATCATAGAATAACCCTGGAAAATAAGTTAGTTTCAGACATATTTTTTCATGGTATAACCCATGGAAGGGAAAAAATATTCATAAAAAATTTACATTATAAAATTAAACCATTCATAGAAAAAAAATAATTTTATCTCGGTTTTATACAAAAATAATAAAATTTATTATATAAAAGGATCTCATTTATACCAAGAGTTATTTTTAAAGATAAATACCCTAGATTATTTCTTAATAAAGATATATTTTCTGAGAAAATATCCTTTTAAATAAAAAATCATAATACATTTTGAAATTCCTTTTATTTAAAAATATTCTTTGAAAATTTAAATGCAATATTTAAAAATAATTTAAACCATTTCTTGAGGAAAGAAAAAATTTCACTTTGAAAGACTATTTTGAATGAATTTTAAAAATACCTTTTTTAATTTGGAATCATTTACCAAATAAAGTCTCAAAATTTAAATATTTTTTTTAAAATAACTTTAAAAACATGTATGGGAAGGTTGAAATATTTTAATAGTCACCACTCTGAGAAATATTTTTTTTGTTGTGCATGTTAAAAAAATTATTCTTTCCAAATTTTTGGTAAAATCTAAAGTATAATTTACTAAAAAATAAATTAATATTCCAAAATATATATTTTCGATAAATTTAAAAAAATATATAAAAAGTTATTTATTAAAACATTTTAAAAAATAAAAAATATTTTTAGAATATATGGTTTTGAAAAAAATCAGATTTCTGACCAAAGAGAGAAATAAAGTCATATTTTATTTAAAATATTTTTTCAATTATTTTAAGATACAAAGAGTTTTAAAATCATACTATTACGTTAAAATATCATTAATAAGATAAGGATAATAAAATTTATGAGTTTGTAGAGAGATCGATAATAATATTTTATCATCGGAAACATAATCCTAATCAATCCTGATAACCAGTTACATTGTAATGTGAAATAGTCAAAATTTTGGTAAAATTGAATATTAATCCCCATGAAATAGAGATCATACAAACTTTAAGTAAATATTTTAGTATATACACTAGATAAAAAATAGTTGTTGAACATGGCACGTGTCTCAAAGATGTAAAAAAGTTGGAGGAAATCCATTACCACTTTAGTTATATTTTAAATCGTAAGTCCCAATAAAAAAAGAAAAATGAATAAAACATTAAATATCATAAAAATTGAGATTTTAATGACATAAAATTACATATATTCATTATTTACTCTACACAAAATAAATGAGTGGTGAATTTTCATATGTCTTGTTGAAAAAAAAAGAGACTCGAAATCTATTATTGTAAGTATCAACTTCCTTCGTACATGTTCAAACCTACTATATAATAAATATATGTTTATTATACCTATATTAAAGAAATATAATTATATATTTCAAACCATATATTCTATACTTACAAATTTTTATTACCCTTTTAACAATAATTCCATGTTAAACTCAAGTTTTGGGTAATAACCAGTTTGTGTTAATATGTTTTGATTCGTTATTTACAGTATTCCAACATTTATCAGGGCTTATAAATAACTAGTATAATAATAAAGATATTATTACTATATTTATACATCAAATATAATTTTAATACAAGTAATTAAATGTTGTTCTGAGAAATAAAGTATGTTACAATCATGGAGATGGTTAGTTATACGTACGCATGAGGGGCATTTCTATTTTAAAAATGTCATTATGGAAAGGAGGAAAATAATATTTAATATTAAAAAAATCACCATAATATACTAATTAATATATTTTTAATTTAAATATACTTATACATATAATCCTTTTGGTGTGTTGATGAAAATAGATAGTCACATTGCTTTATGGGGGCGGTAGTCCACACACACAAGAAAAAATTTATCTTATTTATGTACGAGAAAGGGTAAGAAAGAATATGATATATATGATCTATATATAATGATAAATATGACACTAATATATCATTTCATTTTTTTATATCATAAACATTTATTAACTTTATCCTAATTATCTTCAATGTCAAGCTTTAGTGAAAAAAATTGATCGGTTCGTGATGCGGTAGTCCTCCGTAAACATAAACAACGTTATTGTATCCTGTATGGAATGGAAATTAAAAAGGTATATTTTATATAATGAATAAATATTTATAATAAATTTATAAATATAATAAATATAATTATATCAATCATTATACCCAGCCACGAGTGGTGGTAATGGAAAAATTAAAGGCATCAGTTCGTGCGGTGATAGTCTGTCTTATACAAGAATAATGGTTTCATAAACCATTTGATGGAAATCAAGAATGCAATAGGTCATTACAAAAAAATAAAAACATATTATAATATTTAATATAATTAGGTTATTATATAACCATGGTATAATAACAATTTCATGGGGAGGTTGAAGAAATAAAACAAAAACACTCTTTGATGAAATTTACATCTTCACTAGGTATCCTCATTAGGTTTGTACCAAAAGAAATAATTGGTTCACTTTATGTCCAACATAAGGATCATATAATGATATTAGGTCTGTTTTTAAGTGATTTGGGTAGTTTTTGGCTGATCCAAACAGTTTTCAACGTGTGTAATAGAGAGGAGAGCAGTGGCCTTTTATATGTTAGGTGAGTGGAATATTTTTAATATTTTTGAAGAAAGAATGCCACCCACATTTTTCCAAGTCACAAGGCCCCAATAATGGATAATTATTGATAATAAAATATATATGGACGAAATAGGGCTATAAAATGGGTTTTGGATATTTTTTGGCTAATTTGTAATTATTATATATTTAGTTTAACTCTTATAAAACCATTTTTACAATAACCGCGCTCAATAATTTTTAATATTTTTACTATTAATTATGGTAAAAAATTAATTTAACAAGTTTATAACATAAATTATTATGATTCCAAAAATATATTTAATATTTTAACATTCAATTTATTTAAGTGAAAAAATATAACTTCAAAATAATCTCACACGCCTGATGAGAAAGATGATTTACAAAGAAAAAATGTTCAATTGATTACAATGTTTTTATAACAAATGACAATATTAAATTAATTACAATCACCTAAATTAGATTAATAGATATATAATTTCACCAATTTTACATTAAAATGAAATTTAAATATAAGTTTTTTTATATATACTTTAAATAAAAATGAAATTTTTAATTAAAATTCACAATTTTTTACTCTTCATAAAAAATAAATTAAAAATACCCTAATATGATCTTGACATGATCATTTCAAAAAATTATGTTTTCTTTCAAATTAAATATATAAAATCAGTAAAAAATTAAAATAAGTGCGCTAAAGGCAATAAAATAACTTTTTTAAATTAAAATTTTAAGCATACAATTTTATTTATTTTTTTCATATATAAAAAATACGTAATATGAATGATATAAATTTGAGTGAAAAAATAATACATAAATTTCATTAAAATTATTCACTAAAATTTTCTTTTTTAATATGCTTACGTAAAATTTGTTTTTAATTAAAAGTGTTTTTTTGAAAAATTTAAGATTTTTTCAAATAGTTTGGATTTTCATTTTTAATTAATTGATCCCCAAATAATTCATTCTATATAAAATTTTAAAATATATAATTTTTAAAAAAATTTAAAACCTATTCATTCCCATCATTACAATGGATAAGTGATAACTATTATAATAAATAAAAATACAATAATAGTGATCGACATTTCATTTAAACTCAATTTTTTGTGTGACACAATATAATATTAGTTTTTCATATAATGAAAGATTAAATAGGTGTTCATTATAATGAGAGATATAGAAAATATTAAATTAATTTTAAAAATATATTCCACAAAATCTCAGGGAGTTACACTAGAGTAAGTGGTTTATGTTTCAATCCTATTTGGATTGTTTACCCTTGAATTTATCTTTAAGAAAAATATATGATCCTTAATTGGTAAATACCTTTCATTTTTGTATCCTATTGTTATTTGTAGATAATATATGTTTTTTATTTAATTATAATCCATTTTATTTATCAGGATATTTAAATAATGTGTTTGTGGAAAACCAACTATGTATTAATATTTTGCTGAAAATATTTTTTTCTTTAATGTCCATGTTTTCTCTAAATTTTTTTCAAAAATATGTTACAATTATCCTATGATTTTTTAAATACATTTTTAACCATGGTTAAATTTTTTGAAAAATGTTTTAATATAATATTCCAGTTATTTTCCAAATGAGGCAATTTCTAACATTTTACAATAGTTTGAAAAGAATTATATCTTTTATCTTATACGACATGAATTAAATTTATTGTCATCATGTATTATCAATTATTTGAATCCTAAATTATATTTTTTCATGTTTATTTTTAAATAAAAAAATTTCAACGCTTTTTAGAAGATTTTTAATTTATATAATTGATTTTGAAATAAAAATGGTATTTTATACAATAAATATTTCACTGGTATCTTAATGGAATTTCAATATATGTCCACATCCTTGGATGTAAATTATGTCTCACCATGGATATGATCCGGTGATGTCATCATTATTATATATCTTAATGTTTTATTATTATGATGGTGCTATTTTTGTGAAACCCATTTATTTCCTAGTGGTTATTCTATGATGAAATTATGAAATAAATGGAAAAGTTTGTTTCTTTTCATGAGTTATGATGTGATGATAATATGAATTTTTTATGATGTTATGGAACACATATATATGGTTATAATAACATTACTGGTGGTACTATAATTATATATCCCTCCCATTAATTAGGTAATGTTTTATATCTTATGAGATAATTATGTAAAACAAGTCAACGTGATTGATCAACTATAGAAAATAAGTTTATGTACTTGATCCACTGTGGGAAACAAGACAATATTCCTGATAGACAATATTAAATATTTTAATATTCTTAATCCACTATTGATCCACACATTTATGATATGATTCTATATTTTATAATTTATTTTTGATGATTTCTCACTCTTATGATTCATGTATTTTGAAATGATAATTTTTTATTTTATGACTCATGTATATGATCCATGATATATTGTGTATAAAATATGAAAGTTATGTTCACAATATCATACCCTTAGGTTTATCATCGGATAACATGTGATAATCGACTGATATCTCACATATTTACCCTTATATATAATCTGATCTTAACATTTCTTATATTTCCTTTCCCCAGTTTATGAATAAATATTTCACTTTGGTATGTCTATAAAAGGTACTATTTGGGAAGATCATTATGGGATATGTTTAGTATCTTTCATAAAATAAAAATATTTCTTGTCTAGTGTCCAAATACAATTATTAATTACATTCCTTGGGTATGTATTCATGAAATTAATTGAATTTTAATCTAAAAAATATATTTATTTATATATGAAAGTATGGGTCTCTATAGATGTTATCTATGGACAAATTTGTAAAAAAAAATGAAGACTGGGATTAGAAACATTGATTTAAACACATGGAATAATTATATGTATAGGATAATATCCAAAATCATTGGTAAGGAATAGATATAACCTAGGATAAACCTATACTTCCATATATTGAAAAGGAGGTTTCCAGATTTATATATGCTATAAATGATATTTCATTATTATTTGATAGCTCACTGTAATTATTAAAGTTTATTGTATACACTTTCAATTTTGGTTTTAGTCAATGGTTAGAACTAGAATACATAATGATAACAATGAATGTGATGGATAATGTAATTATTGTCCAACTAAGGAACCAAATGATATGGTATATGTAATTAGAATCTTATTATTGTGAGAAAACAATTCTTTGGACATGAATCCTGATGAGATTAGGAACAATAAAAAGAATGAACAACATAATATTGAGTATTTCATCAAGAAAGATCCACCACCTTTTATTGTTTTTTATAATCCACTATTGTTTGAATGATATATTATAACCATTTATAAAATATTATCCATAATCCAATGCTGATAAAATGAAAAAACAAAATTCTTAGTTTTTTATTTTTTGGAAGTGAATCAGATCAATGGTAGATATTATTAAAAATACTTATCAAGAAGATGAAATCTACTTCATATACTGGGGGTTAGATTATGGTATTATTATTTAGTAATTAACTCCCTCGTATTATATGTAAAAAAATAGAGATTGAGTTCCCTGATCTAAGTAAACAAGGGAATGAATCCATTATTAGTTTATAGGAAAATTTTAAAAAATATTTCATTATATTATTTTGGATTAATCATTATCCTGAATAAAAAATTGATATATTTTTTGAGGATTAAAATAATTTCATAAAATTATGTTAGCTAAAAAATACATTATTATCTATGTTAAATTTTTTTACTGTCAAACTAGAAATGGAAAATGAATAGTCCATCAATAACTATTGTTTTCATAAGAAAATGAAGTCTGTGTCTTGTAAAAAAGGGAAAAAATCACATGGATTAATGATATTTCAACCTTTTACATGAAATAAATATTTGAAGAAACATCAAAGAAATTTAATGAATAGAATTTGGAGGTGATTTAAATGTGGAAATGTGGACTATAAATCTTATTAATACCAAAAGGTGATAAAGATAATGGTTAATAAAATAGAAGAAAAGAGGCATCTTTATAATTAACCACCCATTATCCAATGCTTCAAAGGTAATGAAGAAGGACATTATTCCAAACATTGCACATGTAAGATGTATTACCATGATGATCTATATGAAAACCCTATTAATCTCAAATACAAAGGGAAATATCATGGGTCCAAAACTTCAAAAGTTGTTTATGAGAGTGATGTGGTAAAAGGTACCCTTATCATCCATATTATAATATCTATTGTATTAATTTATTCCATATCTTACAACACTTTTTTATCCAAATAATTTTTAAATGGTATTAAATTACGGGCTCCATGCTTATATATTTACTTATTTGTAAAAATTCAAAAAAAATCAATGGTCACACATCAATTTAATAGTTCCTCTCTGATTGAATTATATTATAAAGTTATTACCGAAATTATTATGATTCAACTTTTAGTTTCATTTTATGTGAACAAGGAATGGATTAGATTTTTTTATAGGTTTCACATATCAATTCTTTAGGAATTGAGGTCACATTTTTTATACCAAATAAAACTAGGATCATTTTTTTCTTCAAGGCTGAATACAAAATCCTAATAGAGATTAATTTTATCTTGGGGGTTTTTCTTCTTATTCATGAATGGTATTTATCTAAAATGGTTATGTAGGAACTCAATATTGAGTATAAGCCTATTGTACGAGAGTTTTTTGATGTGTTTCTATAATAACTTCCATATAAAATAGTGAATTTGATTCTTTAATAGAACTCATATATGGTGATACTTTTATTTCAAATACTCTATATTGAGTATCCCAAAATATGTTTTAGGTATTGGAGAATAAAATCATAAATAATTTTTATAAGGGTTTCATACACTATAGTTCATCACTCTAGCATGCACATATTTAGTTTTTAAAGAATAAATATGGGTCAATACTTCTATTCATTGATTATCAGGCACTTAACAAGATCGATATCAATAAAAGTCATCTTATACCCCATTTTGATTATTTATTTGTTCAATTATAAGGATATGAATACTTTTGTAATATTGAACTTCATTCGGGATATCAACAATTGAGGTTTAAGGAGGATAAACCTAAGCCAAACTTTTTTATAAGGTATAAGATTTATTAATTTATATTGATTTCATTTGGACTTGCTAATGTCCTAGCTATCATCATGGATTTAATGAAAAGTTACTTTATAGATTACCTTGATCATTTTGGGTTAGTATTTATAGATGATATTATTATATATTCAAATATTATGAAAGATTATGAAGATTATTTCATAATTTTTCTAATGACCAGAAGGAGGTATAATTTGTATAAGAAATTTACCATTTAAGAATATTATCTTCATAAAATATTAATTCATAGGTTATATATATTCTTAAGTGAGTTTATATTGATGGATCATTTAAAGATAGTGGTTATTGGGAAATGTCTTTCACCAAAAAATGTAATGTAAATATTTAATTTTCTTAGGTGGGATGGATATTATTGATGCATTGTGATAGATTTCACATAAATATCTAATATAATCTCCATGTTGACATCGTAGGGTGTTAAATTCATCTGGATAAATGAATGTGGATAGAATTTAAATGTTTCGAAGAAAAGGTTTTTCAGCACACCTATGCATACATTACCCTCTATTGGTGAAGGTTTTGGGATCTATAGTTATGCATTAAAGAAGGTTCTGGGTTGAATCCCTAGGAAAATGGATATGGGGATAACAAATGGATTACACCAATTTAAAATACATGGGAAATTTTAATAGAATCATGATTTGGATATAGAAATGGTAATTTTTTCATTTATGGTATGGGTATAATTTCATTATAGTTTAATGTGTGGCAAATATATATATATAATAAAAGTTTAAAGTATATATTCACATAAAAAGAGTAAAATATGGATTAGAAATGATGGTCATGATTGATTACAGATCATGAATTCTCAATACATTTCCACCCTAGTAAGTTTAATAATGTTGATGAAGCATTTACTTTTAAATACCTTTCTAGATTTTATATTATCATGATGGAAATATATAAAATACATATGAATTTACCGAAGAATTGACATAAAATCTTGAGCAAATAGGAATTATCCTATCATTGTCAAATAAATGTGTGACCATCTATCAATGTAATGATTAAAGGGATGAAGAAGAAAGATGTAGTATTGGGGAATAACATGGGAATGGATCTAAATTTAAACCATTGTTTGATGTAATGATAAGGTTTAAGAACCATTTATGTATCCCATCAAACCCATATTTTAAGAAGGATCTATTGGATGATGCTTATATTTATTCATTCTCAATTCATTTTGAAAGTATATAGATGTATAAAGATATGAAAGAATATTTTTTGTAGGAAAAATGAAAAAGGGATATTGTAGATTATGTATCATGATGCTTGGTATGTTAACAATTTATGTCTATGAAATAAAATTCTAAGGGGATGTTGTAAAAATTACACAAACCAAAATGTAAATGAAAAACATTTTCCATAGATTTATTATAGGAATCCATAAAACATCTAATAGGGAAAATTCTATTTGGGTTTTAGTTGATTGCCTTATGAACTAAGCACAACCCATTATAATCAGGGAAGATTTCTCTCTTGATTAGCTTTTAGGGTCATAAAATAATGAATTTTTTATATATCATGGAATACCACATTTTACAGTATGTGATTCAGATATGAGGTTTTCCTTGATGTTTTGGATAATTATTATGTGGTATTTGGATATAGAGTTATGTTTCAAAACTAATTATCATCCATAGAAAAATATTCAATATGAGAGAACCATTCTAAACTAAGATGAAATGTTGATATCTTGTTATTTGTAATTAAAATGTGGTTGGGATCAACTCCTTCGTCTTTTTAGGTTTTCCTGCAATAATATCCCACAATAAAACATTCATACAATTCTTTATGATTCTCTATATATTAGGGAGTGAAGAACTATTATATGTTAGATTTAATTAAGATAAATAAACCTCTTAAGACTATATATAACTAATGAAATGGATGATAAATTAATATCCACACAACATTACATAATATCATCTCATAGATGATAGAATATTTATATTTAAAATCATTATAGATATCTAGATTTTGATGTTGGTGAAATAGTATTTTTATCCATATCAATTTGAAATAATGTTATGATATTTGTAATGACGGTAAATTTGATCCTTTTATATATCACACCCTTTCAAATTATTGATTTTATTATGATGGTATCGTATCATTGGGAATGTCCATTGAATCTATCTCAAGTTCTGGATGTTTTCCATTCATATCCCATGAGTATATATATATATAATCCTTCACATGTACTAAACCCAAAGGTCATAGAAATGGATAAATAACTCTCTTAAGAAGAATCACTACTGAAGATTCAGGATTGTAGACATTAAGTGGTACAAATCTAGACAACTCACCTAATCAATGTTCTGTGTTGAAACTACAAATTAGATGAAGCCATGTGCGAACATAAAGATGTTCTGAAATAGATATATCCACAATTTTTTGTATTGGTGTAAGATAATTTTGAGGAAAAAGTTCATGTCGAGAGGGTATAATGTGACACCCCCAAATTTTATGATATTTTTTTAAAATAGATTTAAAATCTTTGATATCTTCTGGTACACGTAACACCGAGACTACATAACCACTAATAAAGTATGTAGTTATCAAAAACCCATTATATTGGTCGGTATGGATATTAATAAGTAAATAATAAAACATTTATGTTTTATACTTTTAAAAAATTAATTAATTTGTTATAAAATTATTATAAAATAAAATAAAAATTATTCTAAAGTAAAAGAGATGATTTTCTTAAAAACTATTTTTATGTGGGCAACGTGTTTTTATATTAATAAATTAAATTTATAACTATTGGAGAATTATTTTATAGGAATATATATATTAAATATTCAAAAAATAAACCGTTATGTAATATTTTTTCTATGAATGAGATAAGAATATATATCAATTTTTACGCATAAAAATGTTTTTTTCAAAAAAAATGTGTTTGTAGGGTTTTGCACACATATTTTAAAATGTGTATAATCCACTAATATAAATTGAATATTGAAAAATGGATTTAATATTTTTCACTATGGAGGAAGAAATTTTTTAAATATGGCCCTTTCAATTTTGGTCAATTTTAATAGTAACCATTGAATGTTTACGTCACTGCGGTATGGGTAAAATGTATAAAATGGGGCTAAAACATTAGGATATGGATATAAAATTTCTCTATAATTTCCCATTATCCTTTTAAATTGGTGAATTTCATCCATTTTTATCCAATCCTCAAATATATGGACACATGGTTCCATATTACGTTGATTATAGCCTTTTATTAATTTAAGAAGAGAATAAATACAAAATGTCACTCTATTGCCATTAATATCTCTAATAGTTTATCATAATGGTGAAAGTATGTTATTTTTTAATATAAATATTAATTAAATTGATAAATTAATTGAATTAATTATTGAAATTTATTTTTATTTTTTAGTGATTGAATAATTAGACTAAATTCTTATGAAATTCTGATATAGTATTTTTAATAGAGAAATAAAAAAATTTAAAATTATTAAAAATAAAAAAATTGGTTGATTTTTTCTTATAAAATATTTTTTAGATGAATATAAATATTTTTTATGTGTGATATTTTTATATCTTAAATACATATTTTTCATGGTTATATAATGTCAAATTAAATGAATATTGTCGAAGATGACATTAATGATATTTTTGGTAAAGTAATATTTTATTATGTTATATTAAAATCATAAAAATCATAAAATATGAAGATTGGGATGATAAATGTACTAAAATTTCATCATTATGTGATTTATGAGATATTTGTTACATGATACCTAAAATTATAACCCTTAAAGAGTGAAAAATTTTGTTACTGTGGTTAAGGTTAAAATATGTAAACTAAGGGGTTAAAAAATATATGGTTTATAAAAGACCATAAAACAGCCCATATATTATTATTTGATGGTATTTCAAACTTAACCTTCCATATCTTCAAATATTTATCTTTTTGGAATCGTTTTTCTAAAAAATAATTTTATTATATTTTAATCTATTAATAAATTACAAGAGGGATGCTTTCTTTAGTTATAAATGGGAACCCTTCCATTCTATTATTTACACTAATTTGATCCATATATATCAAATTTTCCATATAAATTATCTTTTAAAATTATTTGGAATCAAAATAGATCATATTTTCGTGTTAAAATTCCTTTCCACAGACCATTAATAATATATCCAAAGGAGGCCTACAAAAGAAGACGTAATCATCCTACCTGACCACATTCAATGTGTTTCTTCTTGTACTACCTATTAATAATTAATTTTACTCAAAAACAATACTAAATTATCCTAAAAACATATATATGTTATTATTATTATGAAATCACTCATATTAGAAAACTTTTATATCAAATGGGAAGTGAAATTATTTCTCTTGCATATATATAACTTACCATCTCCACGTAGTGATATAATTCATTTCCTAACACAATATATCATGGATTGTTATAATGATGAATTTAATATTTATTTTTTATATTTATTACATAATTATACTTCTATAATAATAATATATAATCTGCCTTCTTAACTTTTCATCCATTGGAAAATGATAACATTGCTCATGCTTACATGTGGACAGGAACTATTGGATTTGGTTCCCTAAAACCAACTTATATTTACTTTATCATAACTTATATTCATTTTTTAAATATTAATAAACTCTTTATCACATCATGACTGTTCTTCTGCATAATATTGCATGGGATAATGTCCCAAGAGTAGTTTCCCCACTAAAAGGCCATAAAAGTTCCCCGCTGTGATGAGAACCTTAAAGTGTTTTATTTCTATTGTTAGATATATGTTCTATGGCCAAATTATATCATTTTCTGGAAATAATGATATAGGATATCAGGGATGGAGAATCATAGGTCATTTAGGCACCTTGTCATGGTGTATGGCCTTTGTGATATTAAGTAGGATATTATGAGAATGATACCCAATAGTAGGAAATCCACATTTATAAGTGTCATTGGATGTTCCTATCCACGTATGTTTCTATTGGTTCTTAGACATTAATATTTTTATTAATGGATATTATGAGTCACGCACGTAGATTTATTAATGAAAACTATGATGATAAATGTTCACAGAAAGGTAGGATATGTTGGGTGTGCCACAAGTAATATTTCATTACTGATTAATGTGAGAAAGGTTTTAACCCTTATGTTCTTAAATAGAAGATAATATCTCATGTCCTTTGATGGAAATGATATTACCTAAATAAATACATGGTAATAGTTATCAATTGGAAAGATCTATTTCTAAATGGACTATGAATTAGGTATCAATCATATAAACATGAACATTCATTACATTCATTCATTACAGCCCGCCTTTTTATCACATAAACATTCATTACATTTTAAAAAACTGAGGATCTTTAAGCTTTAGTGTCTTGGAAACCAGGAACTTAAAACATAAAACATTCTTCATAAGCACTTGAAAGGATTCTCCTTATGTTCTTCCTAGGTTCATTAAAACATCTCAAAACCTGGGGACATATGTCACGACCCGTCCTCGGGGCCCGTGTTGTGACTACCCCAAGCCCGCCTTCCATAGGCCAGGGGCTGGCGAGTAGCACCAAGGCGTAAATCCCAACAAAAGGGAAGGCATTGCCTTTGAAAATTAAACAAGCACCACAGAGTGAGAAAGTGGAAAAGTAACCAATAAGTAAAAACTGTAACAAGCTGTGTTGAAAGTAAAAGGGGTCGTAAATACAAGCCCAACTGTAAGTACAACTGAAAGAGGAAAACAGCAACTGAAAGGAAAAGCCGCAGCGTCGAGCCGTCCTCTGGAAGTCCCACCTGAAGGGTGGGTACATATAGCCTCCACTGCTCTTCGGGTCCACCTGACCGCTCCAAGTACGTCCCGCCCAGTGGTCCACCTCCAGGTATTGTCCTGCTCCGCACGCCTCCACCACAATCAGCGTTGTCCGTCGTCTGCAACCAACACAACGTAGTGCGGGCATAGCCCGTGCAGGGGTGAGTATAAGCTAATCAGTAGTGACCCCGAGACCCCCGAAGGTCTCCCGAAATCCACAAAGGATAATCCAAAAAGGAAAGATACAATCACGAAGTAACATCTGACACGGCTTAGGCATATGCCCATACATATACTTAAGTCATCAATTCCCGTTCGGCTCCAACGTCCGAGACCAAGCACAACCCAGTCCACACAGGAAAGCAAAACGTATACCCACACAGGATAGCACAACACAATCCACAAAGGAGAGTAAACAGTAAATCCACACAGGATAGCTCAACACAATACACAAAGGAGAGTAAACAGTAAATCCACACAGGATAGCTCACACAATCCACAAAGAAGAGTAAACAGGATTCAGCTCACACAATCCACAAATGAGAGTAAACAGGATTCAACTCACACAGGTATACTTCTTCGGATGACGATAAAGATGATCACTGATCCATCTAAGTCTTCATACCCACAAATGATCGATAAGTAACTAACCCCCGCAAAGACCCACACAGGATCTGGCCCACATAAGACCTGTAGGCGCTGGCTCACACAGAACCGCTGAGCGCTGACCCACACAGGATCGGACCCACACAGGATCGGGCCCACACAGGACCTGTAGCACTGATCCATGTAGGATCGCTGAGTGCTGTAGTCGTCGCAGTCCACTGAGGATCACTGCACAGTCGTCGTCGCAGTCCACTGAGGATCTCTGCACGGTCGTCGCCGCAGTCCACTGAGGATCTCTGCACGGTCGTCGCTGTCAAAGTAGCAGTCGCAGCCAGCTCTAGGGTTCTGCACACAGCAAGCTCGTTTGGGAGGGTCCGCTCCACGAGCCGAGAGGCCGATACATCAACTGTCACAAAGTCCGAAGTTGATGTATCCAAAAGTTCTGTATCGTCAACAAGAACTCAATGTCGCAGACGGCGCGTCGATCGGATACCCGGTCTGAGAGTTATTGGCTTTTTCGTCCCAGGGGCCCGGTTGGTTTTTAAGGAAAAACCAACCCGACCGTACTCTACCTGCGTCCAAACCTCGGGCGGAGTGTGCCAAAAGATCCGTCTCACTTAGAGGGAAACAACAAAGCTGACGGCGCGTCAATCGGACGTCCGTAGCTCAAGATATGAGCGTTTCCGCTCCGAGGGCCCGGTTGGTATCGTGTACGAACCAACCTGGCCGAACCCAAGGTATTCCGAAACCTTGAGTGTGATATACCGAAATGACCGTCTCGATCCAAGGATCGTGTTTCCACTGACGGCGAGTCTTTTGGAGGCCCGTAGCTCAAGTTACGGGCATTTGACCGAAAACAGTCCAAAGACGGGGGGGTCCGAGCCCGGGCCGAGCCGGCCCGACCCCCCCCCCCCCCTGGGACGGCCGAACCGGGTCGACCCGGTCCGGCCCGGCCAGGGCGCGGCCCGGCCGGGCGGACCGGCCGGGCTCGGCCGCGCGACGCGGGGGGGAGCCACCACCCCCGCGTGACACCCCCGCGGCACTCGCGGGGTGCCGCCCTGGACAAGGCCGGGCGACACGGGGGGGAGCCGCCGCCCCCGCGTGACAACCCCGCAGCACCCGCGGGGTGTCGCACGGTCAATCGGACGCTGCTTCAGCCGCATCCCACGCGCGCTGGACCCGCGCGGTCGCGGGTCCGCGAGTGCTGCCGCCGCGGCTTCTGTCGTGGCGGCCTTGTCCGGCGGTGCACCGGGGCGCCACCGCTCCCGGCTGCCGGCGACCCGCGCTGCCGGCGACTTCCGCGGGCCCCTGGAGTCGCTCCGGTGGTCCGTTTTCCTTCCCGTCTGCGCCGTTGTTCCTCCCAGGATTCGTTCTTCACTGCGGGATCATCAAACTTCTGTTACGGCACGTTCCGTCGTCGCCCGTCAAATTCGCACAACCACAAAGAACGGCGGAGGGTTGTCGGGCCGTGTTCATTTGGCCCGCACCCTCCGCGTTAGATATAAACAACGGGAGAATTTTTATTCCACACAGGAAACAACAATTTTAATAAATTTAAAATTGTTCACAAATCCGGTTCTTTAACTTTTTAAAGAAACATTTACGGGAATATAAAAAGGAGTAATTCCAAAAATAAAATCCCAACCTCGTAGTCGTTGCGCGTGAGCGTTCTTCGCAGAAAGGTGTCGCGTCGTCGCGGAGTCCGGCGTTGAGTCGGCGAACTCAACGGACCAAGAAACAACAGATTTAATTATAAATAATTAAATCCATGTTTCGGTTAAAACCACAAGGGAGATTAAAAAGAAAATTCGAGACTCTTACCTCAAGCAGCCGATCGAAGATTCGTTGTAGAGGAAGAGACGTCGCAGAAGAACGTTGTAGGAAGGGAACGTCGGCGTCGCGGAACACGGCGTCGCGTCGTCGACTTCCATGGGTTTAGCGTTCTTCGTCGGAGGCCGGCGTTCTTCGCGTTCTTCACGTTCTTCGCGAAGAAGGATGAAGGCTCAAGAACTCTGACCAACCTCTCAACGAGTAATCCTTCAAAAGACCTTGTTGGTCTTATTTTATTATTACGCCAACAAACGAAAAAGGTAAGTAACGACTCATCAATTCGTTGAATTAATTCAACGAAAGAAACCGCCCATTTAATTCACGAAATAAACTGCCCAATTAAATGGTGCGTTAAGATTTTAAGAAAACGCGTCAGTTGACTTTCATAATGACGGGTTTTCGCGGGTGCGTTACTTAGCGGAATGAAATGGCAGGGCTCATGCGGGCCCCACCTCACAAATATCCTACCGAGAGGGTATGATATTTCTGGATAGTCCCCTATCTGTTTCAACTCAGTTTAAGCCGCTATTAAGTGGATTCAAGTGGCTTCCAAGTGACTTAAGTGAAATAAAATAAAGTTGTCGTAAAATTATTTTATTTCTTAACCTTAAGCCCGAAAATTAAAAACCACACCCGAGAAAACGCAACTCTGGAAGAGGCATTTCTAAGCGAATATCGGTGCTGTGATTTCATCGGTGCCCTCAGAATTCGATTTCAGGCACCAATTCAAAAGTTAGAAAAACTCGCTCGTCCGTTCACTGAACTTACCCGATCCAAACTTCAGAAAATGATTTCGGGCACACCGGGCCTCGGAATCAGGTGCCGTCAGAAACTGCGCTCTTGTAAAATTCCAAAGAAAATTAAGAAAAAACTTTCCTTGAAATTTATGGGTCTTTACATTACTCCCACCTCAGGGCTTTACGTCCCCATAAAGATACATCAAAAACTAGGGAAACAAATGTGGGTACTGAGCACGCATCTGAGCCTCCCGCTCCCATGTGCTCTCCTGGAGGTTCTCGTGCTGCCATCTGATGCGCACAAGAGGAATCGATCGCCCACGTAGGACCCGCTCATGTCGATACTCTATCTCCACTGGGACCTCCGCAAAAGTCGCCCCATCATCCACATCTAGCTCCCCATGGTCGATGATGTGTGTCGGGTCATGCACGTATCTCCTCAGCTGAGATACATGGAAGACGTCGTGCACCCGGTGCAACTGAGGTGGTAGAGCCAGGCGATAAGCCACCTCGCCAACCCTGCTGAGGACCTGGAATGGTCCAATGAAGCATGGAGACAACTTTCCGCCTCATCCAAATCTCCGCAAACCACGTCGAGTTGAGACACGCAAGAAGACGTGGTCGCCATCCTCGAACTCTAGTGGCCTCCGCCTCCTATCATCATATGAATTCTGCCGGCTCTGAGCTGTCCTCATCTGCTCCTGGATGACCTGGACCTTCTCTGTCGTGGCCTGGACCATCTCTTATCCCACAAGTGCTGACTCCCCAGGGTCTGTCCAGCACAAAGGAGATCTGCAAGGCCTGTCGTACAACGCCTCATAGGGTGCCATCCCGATGGTGGAGTGGTAGCTGTTGTTGTACGCGAACTCCACCAAGGGTAGGTGGTCCTCCCAGTTGCGACCAAAGTCGAGGACACATGCACGGAGAATGTCCTCGAGAGTCTGGATGGTCCTCTCCGTCTGACCATCCATCTGAGGGTGAAAGGCGGTGCTCAGACGTAGCCGCGTCCCGAACGCCTCCTGCAACCCCTTCCAAAGCCGGGAAGTAAAGCGAGCATCCCGATCGGAGACGATAGTCGATGGAACACCGTGAAGCCGTACAATCTTCTGAACATAGAGACGCCCCAAGCTCTCCACTAAGCCCTGCTCTCGGATGGGTAATAAGTGTGCCGACTTGGTGAGTCGGTCAACGATCACCCAAATGGAGTCGTGACCTCTGGAAGTGTGTGGAAGTCCAGTCACGAAGTCCATAGATATGCCGTCCCACTTCCACTCTGGGACCTCCAAGGGCTGTACCAAGCCTGCTGGTACCTGATGCTCTGCCTTCACCTGCTGGCAGGTGAGGCACCGTGAAACGAACTCTGCCACAGCCTTCTTCATGCCCGGCCACCAGTGTTGTCGTCTGAGATCCTGGTACACCTTCGCCACCCCAGGATGTACCGCCAAAGGAGAAGTGTGAAACTCTCTCAGCACCTCCTCTCGTAAAGAAACTAGTACGAGGGTACGTCCTCTGAAAAGGACGTCGTGATCTGCTCCAAGGGAGAAACCATCAGGTTCCTGTCCCGAGGATATCTGTGCACACCGCGTCTCACAGTCAGCATCCTCATGTTGTGCCTCTCTGAACCGCCACAGAAGTGGAGGAGTGACTGTGAGAGACTGAAGGAAGGCTGCTTCATCCCTATCCATGAAGGATATCTGCAAAGCAGATAGCTGCTCTGTCACCTCCTCAAGTAGTTGGATGCCCGTCCTCCTGCTGAGGGCATCAGCTACCACGTTCCCCTTCCCATGAGTATAAAATATCTCAAAGTCATAGTCCTGGAGGAACTTGAGCCATTACCGCTGTCTCAGGTTCAGGTCCTTCTGCAAGAAGATGTACCTGAGAATTTGGTGGTCAGAAAATACTGTAAAGCGCTCGCCCATCAGATTGTGCCTCCATGTCTTCAGAGCAAAGACCACTGCTGCTAACTCCAGGTCATGGGTAGAATAGTTCTTCTCATTCGGCCTCAACTGACGTGATCCATAGGCAATCACGGCCCGCTCTTGCATCAGGACACACCCGAGTCCGGTCCCTGATGCATCACAGTAGACTACGTATCCAACTCCCTCCTCAGGGAACCTCAAGATAGGTGCGCTGGTCAATCTCTGCCTCAGCTCCTGGAAGCTCTGCTGACATATGTCTGACCACACAAAGGGTTTCCCCTTCTTCGTCAACGCTGAGAGTGGTTCCTCAACTCTGGAGAAGTCCGGCACAAATCTCCGATAGTATCCGGTTAGGCCCAAGAAACTCCGCACCTCCGTCACGCTCCTGGGTGGCTCCCAAGCTAGCACTGCCTCGATCTTCGCGGGATCCATTGCAAATCCCACCTCAGAAATGACGTGTCCCAAGAAATGGACCTCATGTAACCAGAACTGGCACTTCGAGAGCTTTCCATAAAGCTGGTGCTCTCGGAGTGTGTCTAGTACA
The DNA here is from genome assembly GCA_963277665.1 of Viscum album. Lineage (NCBI taxonomy): Eukaryota > Viridiplantae > Streptophyta > Magnoliopsida > Santalales > Viscaceae > Viscum > Viscum album. The sequence goes on along the minus strand of OY728139.1, from coordinate 457,143,348 downwards.
ACCCTCAGGTGGTAGGCGTGCTCCTCCTCCGTCGTCGAGTACACCAAAATGTCGTCGATGAAGACCACGACAAATCGATCGAGGTATGGCTGGAAGATCCTGTTCATGAGGCTCATGAACACTACTGGAGCATTGGTTACACCGAAAGGCATAACCAAGAACTCATAGTGGCCATACCGACACCTGAAGGTCGTCTTATGCACGTCCTCGTCTTGAACTCTGAGCTGATGATAGCCTGACCTGAGGTCTATCTTCAAGAACCACTGTGCTCCCTTGAGCTGATCGAAGAGGTCATCAATCCTCGGTAGCGGATACTTGTTCCTCACTGTCACCTGGTTCAGGAAACAATAGTCGACACACAGTCGCAAGCTCCCGTCCGCCTTCTTGGCGAACAAAAACGGGGAAGCCCAGGGTGAAACACTGGGTCGGATGAACCCCTTGCCCTGCAAGTCCTCCAACTATACCTGTAGCTCTCAAAGCTCGGTGGGGGCTATCCGATATGCTGGAGTGGATATCGGGGCTGTCCTGGGGTACAGATCAATATAAAAGTCTACCTATCTGCGAGGAGGTATCCCTGGAACGTCGTCAGGGAAGACGTCCGCATACTGATCCACCACTACAGGAAAACTAGGACTCCGCACGTCAACTGCTCCAAGGATGAGGCTAGCCAACTGATGAGTGATGGGCTGTCCTCTCCTCTGCGTGAGTCCATCCTGTGCTGCGAAGGATCCCTTCTCGCCGGTGAAGGTGAACCTGCTCCCATCGGTGCGCACACATCGCACCTTGCGCCTAATGCAGTCAATCTGAGCATGGACTGTAGATAACCAATACATGCCCAAGATGATGTCGTAAGGCCTCGACGCCACTACAAGAAGATCCCAGCCGAAGCTCTCGCCTCCTAGAGTAATCTCACACTATTGGAACCAGTTCGTAATCGTTGAGTCTACTCCCGTAGGAGTCTCTAGTCGTAAGGATCGAGCCAACGGCTCTGTCAGAATCTCCGAGCTCCGAACAAGGGCAGTGTCTATGAAAGAGTGACTCGCTCCTGTTTCTATAGGAACTGCAGCAAGGGTGTAATAGACACAGATCGTACCTCGAATCATCTCTGGTGCGCCGTGGTCGTAGGCCTCCGCTGCCTGGAGCTGTGCCTGTCTCTGCCCGCCATCTCCCAGTGGTCTGGGCGGACCTCCTGGTGGTGGTGGTGGCAGAGCCTCAAAGCGTCGCCCACCACCTGCTGCTCGGCCAGCTCCTCTGCCTCATCCACCTCCTCCCTACGGACCGCCATAGTCGACCCTCTACCTCTGCCTGGGTGGCCCCTCCACCGTCTGCTGCTCCTTGGTACGACGGGTCGGGCAGTCACGAGCCATGTGGCCCTGCCCACCGCACGCGTAGCACTGCCTGCCTCTCGGAAGACTGGCCCCGCACTGTTTGCCCCGCACTACTGAGCCAGTGTCCCGAGGTCATCTGCCAGAAGGCCTAGTCTTCCTAGAACCCTGAGTCGTCCGTCGGCTACCCACTGCCGAAGACTTTGCTACCTGCCTCCCTGCAGTAGGTCTCGCTGTGGACTCAGCCAGAAAGCTCTCGATCATAAGGGCTCGCTCCAGCACTTTTTCCTGGGTCGGGATGCTGAGGGAGATCAGCGATGCCCTGATCTCGTGTCTCAAACCCTGCTCGAAGGTCCGGGCCTGGAAGAAGGGGTCCTGTACCATGTCTGTCGAGTAGCAAGAAAGGTCGGTGAACCTCTCCGCGTACTGGGCGACCGTCAAGCTGCCCTGCCACAGCTGAAGAAGCTCCTGAATGCGCACCGCACGAAGGGTGGCCAGGACGAACTCTGAGCGGAAGAGGCTCTCGAAGTCCGTCCAGATGAGGGAGTCCTCATCGTGTACCTGGAGCATCAAGCTCCACCATCATCCTTCTGCTGCGTGCAGTAGGCTCGCCGCGAGGATCACCATGAGGTCTGCTGGTGTCCTCACTAGCCTGAAAACTCAGACGACCGCCTCCAGCCAGTCCTCGGCTGCCTGGGGGTCCGTCTCCCCACGGAACCTGGGTGGTCGCTGGCGCTGGAACTCGTGCAGAGCTCCGAGGCATCGTGCATCGTCAGCGATCGGTGCTGGAAGCATCGGGGGCTCGGCGGGTAAAGGTACCGCCGGTGCCTCTACTGTCAACGGGCCCTGTACCGAGGCCTCATTGCTCGGCGGGCTGTCGTCGTGCTCTACTCTCAGAACCCTAGCTGGCTACCGTCGTGGGGCCATCCTGAAAAGGAAACAAGTGCGCTATAGTCAGAACAGTATACCTGGTGATCTGACACAAGTAATCACAAAGAAAACTTGAAACACACATGCAATCAATGTTTTTGTGCATTAAGTCGGAAATCAGAAGTCAGGGTCCTGGTGTACGGATACATCGGCCGCTGCACCAACACTGGACTCCCTAGACTGATAACCACACTAAATACGCTAAACACTATTGCTTCACATAGAAGAAAGATCAGAGTCTGCGGTAGAACCGACTGCCTCTGATACCAATTTGTCATGACCCGTCCTCGGGGCCCGTGTCGTGACTACCCCAAGCCCGCCTTCCATAGGCCAGGGGCTGGCGACTAGCACCAAGGCGAAAATCCCAACAAAAGGGAATGCATTTCCTTTGAAAAGTAAACAAGCACCACAGAGTAAGCAAGCGGAAAAGTAACCACTAAGTAAAAACAGTAAGAAGCTGTGCTGAAAGTCAAAGGGACCGGAAATACAAGCCCAATTGTAAGTACAACTGAAAGGGGAAACCAGCAACTGAAAGGAAAAGCCGCAGCGTCGAGCCGTCCTCTGGAAGTCCCACCTGAAAGGTGGGTACAGATAGCCTCCACTGCTCCTCGGGTCCACCTGACCGCTCTGAGTACGTCCCGCCCAGTGGTCCACCTCTAGGTACTGTCCTGCTCTGCACGCCTCCACCACGATCAGCGTTGTCCGTCGTCTGCAACCAACACAACGTAGTGCGGGCATAGCTCGTGCAGGGGTGAGTATAAGCTACTCAGTAGGGACCCCGAGACCCTCGAAGGTCTCCCGAAATCCACAAAGGATAATACACAAAGGAAATATACAATCACGAAGTAACATCTGACACGGCTTAGGCATATGCCCATACATATACCTAAGTCATCAATTCCCATTCGGCTCCAACGTCCGAGCCCAAGCACAACCCAGTCCACACAGGAAAGCAAAACGTATACCCACACAGGATAGCACAACACAATCCACAAAGGAGAGTAAACAGTAAATCCACACAGGATAGCTCAACACAATCCACAAAGGAGAGTAAACAGTAAATCCACACAGGATAGCTCACACAATCCACATAGGAGAGTAAACAGGATTCAGCTCACACAATCCACAAAGGAGAGTAAACAGGATTTAGCTCACACAGGTATACTTCTTCGGATGACGATAAAGATGATCACTGATCCAACTAAGTCATCGGACCCACAAAGGATCGATAGGTAACTAACCCCCGCAAAGACCCACACAAGATCGGGCCCACACAGGACCTGTAGGCGCTGGCTCACACAGAACTGCTGACCGCTGAACCACACGGGATCGGACCCACATAGGATCGGGCCCACACAGGACCTGTAGCACTGATCCACGTAGGATCGCTGATCACTGCACAGTCGTCGCAGTCCACTGAGGATCACTGCACAGTCGTCGTCGTAGTCCACTGAGGATCTCTGCACGGTCGTCGACGCAATCCACTGAGGATCTCTGCACGGTCGTCGCTGTCGAAGTAGCAGTCGCAGCCAGCTCTAGGGTTCTGCACACAGCAAGCTCGTTCGGGAGGGTCCGCTCCACGAGCCGAGAGGCTGATACATCAACTGTCACAAAGTCCGAAGTTGATGTATCCAAAAGTTCTATATCGTCAACAGGAACTCAACGTCGTAGACGGCGCGTCGATCGGACGCCAGGTCTGAGAGTTATTGGCTTTTTCGTCCCAGGGGCCCGGTTGGTTTTTAAGGCAAAACCAACCCGACCGTACTCCACCTGCATCCAAACCTCGGGTGGAGTGTGCCAAAAGATCCGTCTCACTTAGAGGGAAACAACAAAGCTGACGGCGCGTCAATCAGACGTCCGTAGCTCAAGATATGAGTGTTTCCGCTCCGAGGGCCCGGTTGGTTTTGTGTACGAATCAACCCGGCCGAACCCAAGGTATTCCAAAACCTTGAGTAAGATATACCGAAACGACCGTCTCGATCCAAGGATCGTGTTTCCTCTGACGGCGAGTCGTTTGGAGGCTCGTAGCTCATGTTACGGGCATTTTACCGAAAACAGTCCGAAGACGGGGGGTCCGGACCCGGGCCGAGCCGGCCCGACCCCCCCCCCCCCCCCTGGGTCGGTCGAACCGGCTCGGCTCGGCCGAGCAACGCGGGGGGGAGCCGCCACCCCCGCTTGACACCCCCACGGCACCCGCGTGTTGGGCGGAACAAACGAGGAAAAGATGGCAAGAGGGGGGGTGAATTGCCTTTTAAAAAATTGATTAACAAATTAAAAATCAAAGTAAAGTGCAGCGGAAATAAAGAGGCAAGACACACAAAATTGATAACGGAGTTCGGCCAAAACCCGGCCTACGTCTCCACTCCCAACTCAACCGTTGAGAGATTCCTACCGCTTGCTTTTCAATGGTTTTAGCAAGAAACCCACTAGGCTTTGAGGTAGCACTAGGACCTATTACAGCTTGCTTTTATTGGTTTAGAAAGAACCCACTTGCTTTTAATGGTTTAGCAAGAACCCACTAGCCTTTTTAACGGGTGAAGGCTAGCTCACCGAAACACAAGCCTTTTAAAAGGAAAGGCTTGAAGAAACCTCTTTACACCTTAATGGTGGTGTGAAACCCAAAAGAAAGGGAGATGAGAAAAGGGTTTGGGGTTTGTAGGCACAAACCCAAATTTAAAGCTCAAAATAAATAAAACAATAAAACCCGTATTTTGAGAAGCCTTGGGCGCCTTTGATTGAATGGAGATGTTGAAGGCCGCTTCCAAGCTTCTTTGGAGGTGCTCTTGGATGAGGAATTGGATTGGAGCACGTTGGGTTCCTTGAGGAAATCCGCCGAAGGTTCACCAAAATGATCAACAATGTGTCTGGTGGCTTGGGTGGTGTTCCGGGGCTTCCTTGGCCTTTATTTATAGGCTAGGAACCTTCAAGTATCCGTTGGAGGGCTTTGGAGCCGTTGGAAAAGGCCTCGGAGCCGTTGGGAGGCTTTTGGAGTTGACTGGTCAAAGCCAACGGCTAGTTTGACCAGGCCTACCGGCTGGCCGGTACAGCTCCACCGGCTGGCCGGTGCCTTGCAAAAAGGAAACTTGTTCTGCCCAGGAGCCACCGGCTGACCGGTGAAAGAGCCACCGGCTGGCCGGTGGTAAGACAGTAGCCTTCACTGTTTGGGCTGGGGGCCACCGGCTGGCCGGTGCTGAGGCCACCGGTTGGCCGGTGGGGAGGCAGTGGCTCAGCCCTCTGTTCTGGGTGCCACCGGCTGGCCGGTGGTCAAGCCACCGGCTGACCGGTGGAACCTGGCAGTGAGCAATGCTTCTGCCAGGTCCACCGGCTGGCCGGTGATATCACACCGGTTGGCCGGTGGACTGAATTTCAGTCCACTAGACTTGCTTCATGGCCCATTTCCTTGGCAATCTTTTGCCTATAAAACAAAAACACTTAAAACAATGTTAGACAAGTAATAAGGTGATTGTGATCATGAAAATCAAACAACGAGGGGTTCGAGATGTACAACAATCTCCCCCTATTTTGATGATCACAATCACCGAAACAATGTAAGAGCTTTAAATGAAAGGCATGCTTTAAATGATAAATTGAAAATAAATACTAAGCATGAGATAAAAGATTCTCCCCCAATCAATCAAGAAATTTCTCCCCCTTTGTGATTATCAAAATAGAATGGGGCACAAAACTTGATTGAGGGAAACGTTGAAAAACTAGATTTTTAAATCAATTGGAATTTTTGAAAATTAAATTGAAAAATTTGAATAACAGTTTGAATTGAAAGTTTTGAATCAAAAACCAATTGAATTTTGAAATTTGAAACCAAATGAAATTTTTGAATCAAAAATTGAATAACAGTTTGAATTGAAAGTTTTGAATCAAAAACCAATTGAATTTTGAAATTTGAAATCAAATGAAATTTTTGAATCGAAAGGAAAACAAAAAAGATCCTAACTCCCCCTAAATAAAAACAATAAATCACCGGGAAGAGGGATTTTGTAAAGAGACAATTTTAGGCCCGGTGAGACTCGCAAGAAGGGATTTTTCAATCCAAACTTGTCTCATAGCGGGTCTTCTCCTATAAAATTCGTCCGAAAAGTAAAAAGATTTGGGTTGGCCGTACCGGGCATTTTTACAATTACACTCATAAATGAGATGCCCGGTTTTCTTGCAATAGTTGCAAAATTTGAAACTAGAGCTCCCCCTTACAAAAACAGTGGGTGCATGGGAGGAGGAGGCTTGGTTGGTATAGCCAAGTCCATTGGTGGTTCTAGATACTCGTTGAGAACCTAATAATTTGGACAAGTTTTGTTCACCTTGGGTGAACTTGGCTAGGGTCTCCCTTAGGTCTTTGATGGTTGATTCCATAGAATCAACATTTGGGAAATTTTGGATTTTAAGGGTGAGTTCCTCCTTCTCTTTGAGAAGTTGGTCTTTTTCGGAGGAGAGTTTTTTTGAAATTCTTTTTTAAAGCAACAAATTTTGATGAAAGCTCATGAAAACCATTTTCTAATTGATCTCTAGCGTGTGAGAGTTCTTCATAAGAAATATGATTTAAAGAATTTGAATTTGAAGAACATGAGGAAGAGGAATCGGAAGAAGTTACCTCATGGAATGCCATTAGGCATTTTGTACCTTGGTTGCTCGAGGAGGAGGAGGAGGAGGATGATGAGGTGTCACTCCATGTCGCCTTGAGGACCTTTTTCTTTCCTTTCTCCTTAGCCCGTTTCTTGTTGAGTGGGCAATCGGGCTTGTAATGGCCCTTTTCGCCGCACCCGTAGCATTTCACCTTGGGCTCGGATCTTGCGGTGGGTTCTTGCTTTCGGTGCTTGCGGGATTTCTTCTTCTTGTGCTTCTTCATAAACTTGTGCATTTGGCGGGCGAGATTCTCCATTTCCGAGTCGCCGCTTGAAGATGAAGTAGATGAGGAAGATGAGGATGATGAGGAGGAGCTTACTTCTTTTTGTACCTTGAGGGCAATGTTCTTTGGTGTCTTGATTGGTGTGCCCTCCTTTTGAGCTTGCCTCCTCATTGTGATCTCATAAGTCATGAGAGATCCGATGAGCTCCTCTACCGGCATATTTTTGACGTCCTTAGCTTCTTGGATCGCCGTCACTTTAGGTGCCCATGAGCTCGGAAGGACCCATAAGATCTTCTTGACCATCGTCTCAGCTGAAACATCATCACCAAGGGACTTTCTCCCATTGCACACGTCAGTAAATCTAGTAAACATTTCAGAAATAGATTCATTTGGATGCATAGAAAAAGACTCAAAATCCTGACGGTACATGTCCAATCGAGTATCCTTTACTTTGTTGGTCCCCTCATGGGTAACCTCCAAAAGTTTCCAGATTTCATGTGCGGAGGTGCATGTAGACACTCGATTGAACTCATTTCTATCTAAGCCGCAATGGAGAGCGTTCATGGCTTTGCCATCAAGCTCAAAATTCTTAATATCGGCGGGGGTCCATTTGGATTCGTCGAGGGTAGACAAAGTGTAACCTTGCATGACTATTTTGTAAATGGGATATCCTATGCTTCTAAGAAAGGTAGTCATGCGGGTTTTCCAATAATTATAGTCGGTCCCATAAAAAAATGGAGCCCGACCCAATGAGAGGCCCTCGGGGGCGAAAGAGGTTGATGCCATCTTAATGGATCTTTGAATTTGAAACCTTTTAAGGTATTACTCAAATTATCCCTTTGATACCAATTGTTGGGCGGAACAAACGAGGAAAAGATGGCAAGAGGGGGGGTGAATTGCCTTTTAAAAAATTGATTAACAAATTAAAAATCAAAGTAAAGTGCAGCGGAAATAAAGAGGCAAGACACACAAAATTGATAACGGAGTTCGGCCAAAACCCGACCTACGTCTCCGCTCCCAACTCAACCGTTGAGATATTCCTACCGCTTGCTTTTCAATGGTTTTAGCAAGAAACCCACTAGGCTTTGAGGTAGCACTAGGACCTATTACAGCTTGCTTTTATTGGTTTAGCAAGAACCCACTTGCTTTTAATGGTTTAGCAAGAACCCACTAGCCTTTTTAACGGGTGAAGGCTAGCTCACCGAAACACAAGCCTTTTAAAAGGAAAGGCTTGAAGAAACCTCTTCACACCTTAATGGTGGTGTGAAACCCAAAAGAAAGGGAGATGAGAAAAGGGTTTGGGGTTTGTAGGCACAAACCCAAATTTAAAGCTCAAAATAAATAAAACAATAAAACCCGTATTTTGAGAAGCCTTGGGCGCCTTTGATTGAATGGAGATGTTGAAGGCCGCTTCCAAGCTTCTTTGGAGGTGCTCTTGGATGAGGAATTGGATTGGAGCACGTTGGGTTCCTTGAGGAAATCCGCCGAAGGTTCACCAAAATGATCAACAATGTGTCCGGTGGCTTGGGTGGTGTTCCGGGGCTTCCTTGGCCTTTATTTATAGGCTAGGAACCTTCAAGTATCCGTTGGAGGGCTTTGGAGCCGTTGGAAAAGGCCTCAGAGCCGTTGGGAGGCTTTTGGAGTTGACTGGTCAAAGCCAACGGCTAGTTTGACCAGGCCTACCGGCTGGCCGGTACAGCTCCACCGGCTGGCCGGTGCCTTGCAAAAAGGAAACTTGTTCTGCCCAGGAGCCACCGGCTGACCGGTGAAAGAGCCACCAGCTGGCCGGTGGTAAGACAGTAGCCTTCACTGTTTGGGCTGGGGGCCACCGGCTGGCCGGTGCTGAGGCCACCGGTTGGCCGGTGGGGAGGCAGTGGCTCAGCCCTCTGTTCTGGGTGCCACCGGCTGACCGGTGGAACCTGGCAGTGAGCAATGCTTCTGCCAGGTCCACCGGCTGGCCGGTGATATCACACCGGTTGGCCGGTGGACTGAATTTCAGTCCACTAGACTTGCTTCATTACCCATTTCCTTGGCAATCTTTTGCCTATAAAACAAAAACACTTAAAACAATGTTAGACAAGTAATAAGGTGATTGTGATCATGAAAATCAAACAACGAGGGGTTCGAGATGTACAACACCGCGGGGTGTCACCCTGGACAAGGCCGAGCGACGCGGGGGGGGAGCCTCCGCCCCCGCGTGACAACCCCGCGGCACCCGCGGGGTGTCGCTCGGTCAACCAGACGCGGCTTCAGCCATGTCCCGCGCACGCCGGACCCACGCGGCCGCGGGTCTGCGAGTGCCACCGCTGCGGCTTCTGCCGCAGCGGCCTTGTCCGGCGGCGTGCCGGGGCGCCGCCGCTCCCAGCTGCCGGCGTCGTCGCGCCGGTGACCCGCGCCGCCGGCGGCTTTCGCGGGCCCCCGGAGTCGCTCCGGTGGTCCGTTTTCCTTCTCGTCTACGCCATTATTCCTCCCGGGATCCGTTCTTCACTGCGGGATCATCAAACTTCCGTTGCGGCACGTTCCATCGTCTCCCATCAAATTCGCACAACCACGAAGAACGGTGGAGGGTTGTCGGGCCGTGTTCGTTTGGCCCGCACCCTCCGCGTTAGATATAAACAACGGGAGAATTTTTATTCCACACAGGAAACAACAATTTTAATAAATTTAAAATTGTTCACAAATCCGGTTCTTTAACTTTTTAAAGAAACATTTACGGGAATATAAAAAGGGGTAATTCCAAAAATAAAATCCCTACCTCATAGTCGTCGCGCGTGAGCGTTCTTCGCGGAAAGGCGTCGCGTCGTCGCGGAGTCTGGCGTTGAGTCAGCGAACTCAACGGACCAAGAAACAACAGATTTAATTATAAATAATTAAATCCATGTTTCAGTAAAAACCACAAGGGAGATTAAAAAGAAAATTAGAGACTCTTACCTCAAGCAGCCGATCGAAGATTCGTTGCGAGGAAGAGACGTCGCAGAAGAATGTTGCGGGAAGGGAAGGTCGGCGTCGCGGAACACGGCGTCGCGTCGTTGACTTCCACGGGTTCGGCATTCTTCGTCAGAGGCCGGCGTTCTTCGCGTTCTTCGCGTTCTTCGCGAAGAAGGATGAAGGCTCAAGAGCTCTGACCAACCTCTCAACAAGTAATCCTTCAAAAGACCTTGTTGGTCTTATTTTATTATTACGCCAACAAACGAAAAAGGTAAGTAACGACCCATCAATTCGTTGAATTAATTCAACGAAAGAAACCGCCCATTTGATTCACGAAATAAACCACCCAATTAAATGGTGTGTTAAGATTTTAAGAAAACGCGTCATTTGACTTTCATAATGACGGGTTTTGGCGGGTAGGTTACTTAGCGGAAAGAAACGGCGGGGCTCGTGCGGGCCCCACCTCACAAATATCTTACCGAGAGGGTAGGATATTTCTGGATAGTCCCCTATCCGTTTCAACTCAGTTTAAGCCGCTATTAAGTGGCTTCAAGTGGCTTACAAGTGACTTAAGTGAAATAAAATAAAGTTGTCGTAAAATTATTTTATTTCTTAACCTTAAGCCTGAAAATTAAAAACCACATCCGAGAAAATGAAACTCCGGAAGAGGCGTTTCTAAGAGAATATCTGCGCTGTGATTTCATCGGTGCCCTCAGAATTCAATTCCGAGCACCGGTTCAAAAGTTAGAAAAACCCGCTCGTCCGTTCACTGAACGTACCCGAGCCAAACTTCGAAAAATGATTCTGGGCACACCGGGCCTCGGAATCAGGTGCCGTCAGAAACTGCACTCTTGTAAAATTCCAAATAAAATTAAGAAAAAAATTTCCTTGAAATTTACGGGTCTTTACAACATACATCAAAAGAAAGGGTGAGCAGAACGCCCAATAAGGGAAACAAGGGGAAACATTTAACAAGTGAACTTGTGATACATCAATAAAGTCATGAAAAATAACTTTAAGGCATGAGAAAGAAATAATGAGGCATATCATAATAAAAATAACGTGTTTCATAACTTGATAATTTGGCTACAACATTTAACATAGACAATCATTTCTGTTTAACCAAGGTCCATCCCCAAGGTTTCATTAAAAATTACCAAGGTTATTCACCAATGCGTTGTTAAAAATGGTCATCTCTAGAGATTAAGTCTTTACCCAATGCATTAGAGTACTATCAGGGAGCACCCTTAAATTTTACTTTATTATCATGTGATCCACATATATCATCATCAAACATTTAATAAATAACCCATATAGAATAAAATAAATTGGTTTCCTTTCATAATCATAACGTTTTAAAAACTGCTTTTAAGACATGATCTTTATGTCACTTTAAAGCCACAGAAAAGAAAAACGGGTTTCATGTATATAAATACCAGAATTTAAATAGAACATATTGATATATATGTGAATTCCCTTGTAGAAGAAAGACCTTTGATTATTCACTTAATAAAACAAAATAATTTGAGAAAAATAGAGAGGCATTTTGAGAGGAAAATTCTGCAGCATAACAGCTATGTTATAGGGTTTTAGAAAATATATAAAAGAGAGGGGAAATGGGTCAAAAACTCATAAATGATCCATAAAACAGTAGAGGAATAGAATATATAGGATATAAGAACATGGTAATGAAATTTTAAAGACATACCATATGAAATGAAAAACATGGAAGGAAGACAAAAATATGATTTCTCTTATGAAAATCCGGCAGCCTAATGACGTCACTTAAAACTTAAAAAAGGGAATTGACAAGATCAAATAGGGTCTCTCATCATATGAACATAAAATATCAGTATGATATATATATATATCATACCCCAACATAATAAAAAGGAACATGAAATACTTGACATGAAAATAGATCTTGAAAACGAGATGGGTGAAAGAATCCCTTAAAAATTCGGCAACCTAACGACGTCACTTAAAACATTAAAAAATGAAATGATGAGATCAAATAGGGTCTCTCATCATATGATCATAAAATATAAGTATGATAGATATAGATATCATATGCCAACATAATAAAAAGGAACTTGAAATAATTGACATTAAAATAGAACATGAAAATGGGAATGGTGAAAGAATCACTTAAAAATTCGGCAGCCTAACGGCGCCAATTAAACATTCTTAAAACGAATTGATGAGATAAAGAGGGGGTATATCATCATATGAACATGAATAGTACAGTAGGAGGAATATAAAATAGCATCCTCAAACATTAGAACATGGAGAATAAAAGATATGACAAAAAAGAGAGTACTTGGAAAGAAAGAGAGAGGTAGGATCCCTTACCTTAAAATGTAACTCTTAAAACTCAATGGTTGGGACCTTGAGGGCTTGGGGGAACCTTGGGAGGACTCTTTGGGAGGTAATGATACCAGAGATTCATTTGGGGAGAGTTGGTAGTGAAAACTAAAGGATTAAAGGTTGGGTATTTATAGGGAAAGTGAGGGGAAAAGGCATTAATGGCCAAGGGACACCTCATTGGTGGTTTTGGCAAAACCATGGGCTTGCCCATGGTATTTTCACATGGTATTGGCCACTTGGGACACCTAATACCTTATATTACTATACATAAGTCGACTATATTGATTAAATACTTAATACATCATTTAATGATGTCATTAAACACCCGTAACTTAAAAACTGTATTTTCACTATTCATTAAAAATTCAACTTTCTCAGAAAATTCCCAACATTTCACCTTAACCAAATATAAATGCTCTAATTTCAAAAATGAACTCCATTTTATAAAAATAATTTTATAATTATTTTTAATTTAATTTTTAAATAAATACAGTATTCATGGAAAATTCATTTTTTTCAGAAAAATCCTCAAAAGTTACCTTAACATAATATCAATGCTCTGAGTTCAAAAATAAAGTCCATTTTATAAAAATAATTTTTTAAATATTTTTAATTTAATTTTTAATTAAAAACACTATTCACTTGAAAAAACTAATACTTGACTAATAATTTATGAAACCTTTATTTAACCATTTTATTGAATCACATTACTTAATCGAGGTGCCTAAATTATATTAATACTTTCTTTAAGTGAGATTACTAATCCATTTGGTCACATTACTAATCCTAAGTGTAAAATAACTATTTATACTTTACTGTTCATCAAAAATTAAGTTGATCTTATTAGACTCTAAATTTCGTACTGAACATAATTGTAGAAGGCCAATTTTTGAAAATCATTACACATAATTAATTATCTATGGTTTATATAAATTTTTTCAAATATTATTTTTCTAGAATTTATCAAAAATATACATACCATATTTAGCCGGACATTTGAAAACTCATAAAATTCATCATAAGAAGAAATCACAGTTTTTATTTAAAACAAAGGATTACACAAGGCAGTTACGGTCTCCTTACATAGCCCATTATAACCCCAGCATAGGACCTAACTGTAATGTGTGCTAAGGTGATAGAATCTGAGGGCGGCTCGGCCAACATCGCACGAGTACAAATTTCTATTATCTTGAACTTCCCACGAAGGTGATTCCTTTATAGCTTCACACGATGAAGGTCGTCTTGGGTTTGGTCTAGAGCAAAGCCCAATGGTGCTACCTCCATACCAAGTTCTGTTAGATGGGCTTCGATTAGCCCGAGACTACTGGAAGAGGCCATAAAATCTTCTTTCTAGATTAATTAACCAATATCACTTTTATTTAGAGATAATAATTGAAACATTTAGTTTCCAATGGTCATATTGATAAATGGTCATATAACAGTAAAAACACAATGGTCTTATTTTAATTATATTAATGTTATCAAATGAAACAGTTTTGTTGAGTAATAAAAATAAAATAACACACAAAGTTTAGGAAACAAATTTATTCCAAATTTTGGGTCGTTACAATCTTCCCCCCTTGAGAAATTGCGTCCTCACAATTTTTAAATTGGGCTTGGAAATTTCGTTGAAAGTCCCACATCATAAATAGAGTCAGTATAAATATTACATCAAAAGAAAGAAAGGGAAGAACAAAGGTCACCCAAGTTAACCCATACTAGGATTACATGTAGGAAAACATGGATATGGAAGAAAATCAAAGAGTCAAGTTCTGATAGAGAGAGATAGAGAACATGATTAGGAGAAAGTTAACAACAAGAAAATCACAAACTTATGATTTGTGTAAACAGTCTTCGATTACCCAGTAGGAAACATAAACCGACAACATTTTTTTTCTTTCCCTTTCATAATTTTGAGGAATTAATTTACTACATAGAATAAAAACATACGGAAATACACCAACCTTCAAGTATAGTATCATCCATTAATAAGTTTCTACCAAAACTAATCTTTTCTACAAATGATGGGAATTCAAAAACACTTAGTCTCATCAAAAGCACAAGAATCATCTTCTAGAGAATCACATAATCCACAAAAGATTAACTATCTATTTCTTCTATCGTTAAACATTATCCCAAAAATAGAAAGGTTAAGATAAAACAACTCTTCAAAAAGAAAGAACCCCATAGGAAGGGAAACTACTTCTAAATAATTAAAATTCCACAGTACTACCCAAAGTTCAACATAGACCATTACATAAATAAATGTCCTTAAAATTCCTCAAACTAAACCAAAATAAGATTTAAACCCAAATACAAGAAGGATTTGGTAACATAGTCTAAACTTTATCATTTATCTCCAAATAACATCAACCACTTCTAACATACTATAACAAAAGTAACTAACCTAAACATATTTTCCCCAAGATAGGTTAATCATTTCCATAATTAACCTAAATTACTATAAGTTTACCTTAAATTCATTGATTCTTTAAAATATAATTCAATATTTAATCCTAAAATAAAATACCATAGTAATCAATTTACCTCGATCATAAAGGGTTCCCAAAATAGTGAGTGTCTTCCAAAATAATAATCATCTTTTAATCCCATAATCACCCTTGAAGAATAGCTTCACTACATCCACATGTGGTGTAATTCCCCGACCCCAGTTACCCAGAGTCGGTGCATTATTACGTAACATTGGCATGATCACAAAAGATCAAGTCTCTAAAGACCGATTAGTTTAGTAGCCTTGAAACACTAGATACATTCATAAGTTTTACATTACATCATAAAGTAATACAAAACTACAACAACATATTGTCTTCATATCCCCTCATATTATCCCTTCAGGTCATTCATAAAATACTTCTTCACATCCTGGAAAAAATTAAAACATTGAAAGGGGTGAGCTTAGATGCTCAGTAAGGATAACAATATAGCAGAAGATTTCATAAATAAACATAAACATTTAAGGAAATGTATAACTAAAAAAAATCCTTTTAAACATGAACTTCAGCATAATATGGAAAAAGTAAAATGAAATAATGCCATTTAATTATTCACATGGATATTCTACTGGTCGAATAATCACATGCAATATCAATAACCACTTTCATAATGATGGAATGCATAATGCCAGACTATCATCACCATGTAGCCAAGGCCTAGTGACAAGACTACAAATAATATTTTTTCAAGGCCTCGTGCCAAGAAACCAGTTTGTCTCATGAGACATGCCGATGCATCAAGGAGCTATAGCGGGTTCCACCCGTCACTTATTAAGTCCAATGCATTCCTCATATGAATGGGTTTAAACATATCATAAACTATAACATAATCGTATCACATAAAACATGCATAAAGGAAACATAACATTTCCAAATTTCAATCAAAAGATATCAATACAACATTGATATAATAAAAACATTATCAAAACCATTTTAAATACCAATATAAAAGAAAATTAAAAGTTGGTATTTATTTTTCATTTAAAAAATGTTATGGCTTGTAGAGGAAGCCGATAGTCAAATAATGGTCACGACGGTGAAGAAGTCATTGTTTCCACATACGTACAACAAGAAAAAAAATTCCTTTTTGACATTTATTAAAATGATTCATATAAAAATATTCCTTTTGAATAAACATAAAAGTCAAAGGGGTTTATATAAAGTATAAAAGAAATTTGTGTATAAAACAAAATATGCCTCAATGAATGGAGATTGAGATGAATTCCCTTACAAAGATAATTTTTTAAATAAAATAGACCTGTTATGTGTATTCACTATAATTACACAAAAAGGAAGTACAAATACAAGATATAACATAATAATATCATGACATAATTTGAAAATAGGAGATTAACTCAAAGAATGAAAATTGGGTTAAGAAGTTCCCTTACCTCGTGTCTGACTTGAATCGGTCGTTCTTTAATATCCTGAATAATAAACTAGATTTAATTTCTACTTGCTTAAGAACCTTTATAATGTTAATTATTCCTTTTATATCACTTATTACCATGTTATTAACATTATGTAATTATTTAAGTTAATAATGATAATTTTGTCGATCTTTAGTACTTGAGTCAAAAATAAACTTGTTATAATTACAAGTTGTTCATGGGATAAAATATCCATTATATACAGAATTATATTCATGATGTATATATCATATATATAATTCATATCTAGTATATACAATCATTTATAATATTACATAACATTTAGAAGTAAGAAATGAAATGCACCGTTCATGGAGACGGTAAGCCGTAAGTACGCATGAACGCTACATTCATTTCTTTTTTGTATTTAATGGAATGAAATCATAATTATATAAAGGTATATTATAATTCCAGTATAATATGATATATAATATCATTTACTCCATCCTTTATACATCCCACATATGGCATTAACGATTCAAATCTCTTTGAGGGGGCGATAGTCCGCACTTCCTAAAATGAAATTATCGCGTTTACCAATAATAGAAATCATAAAGGTATGACATAAATGAAAAATACAGAAGTATAAGGAAAACATAAACATAATATATATCATATATAAAAATAGTGTCATCATAATTTCCACCATGATAGGTGTTAAAAGAATATTTAACAATCATCGTTTCGTGAGGCAGTAATTCGCCACCCACAGAAACAATATGTTCTTTAACCATTAGATGAATGTGTGTGTAAGTTTAAATCAAATAATTCTCATAAAAACATCCTTGTATATTTAATATACTGGTTTTGTTACAAAATAAAGGAATAAAAAGAGTTTATGGGGTTGGAGAATCAAAATAAAACAAAACAACATAAGAGAAGACATTACCTTTAAATCGGGTAACTCTTTTTGATTTGATACAAAGGATTCCTTGGGAAGACTTCTGCCCAAAGTGATACTTCTATGAGTAAGAGAGGGAAGTTGATAGTTTATTTGGGTAGATTTTGGCCAAGCCAAAAGGATTTTAAGGTGTGAATAAGGTGGTAGAGTTGGGGGCCTTTTATAAGAGGAGAGGAGGGGCACTCTTGGAAGGTCATGAAATGTTACATTATTATGAAGTGATTTTCAGATTTCAAAGGTCCCACAATGATATATTTCGAGGATAAGGTGATAATGGTTCGCAATATACCCATCCAATAGGTTTTATACAAGTGTGAGTCTTAGATGTTACATTATCTTTTCATTTTATTTAAATCGTTAATTAATGAGGTAATCGCTGCATCATCATGGTGTCATAGAAAATGTAATTTATTTAATGTCTAAAAATTATAAAAAAATTACCATGATGTAAGAAATATTTTAATATTTCCAATGAATATTTATATTCAAAAATTTAACTTATAAAACCCCATGTAATAATTTATTTAGTAAAAAAACACATGTTTGTGACAATTTTATTTTTACTTTAAATAAAAAGTTATTAATGTCATTTTCTTACCCAAGTGGCTCCATAAGGTCCCCAAGTTGACCCATGGATTTTATTGGTCAGACATGACTCATAAAATAAGGTTTGGACAAGTGTAAAGGTATTTTCATATTTTTATAATATCATTTTTACCTTAAATTTCAGTAATTACCTTTAATCGCGATTAATAAAACATAAAAGTCACTATTCACCAAAAAATCAATTTAATCTCATTGAACCACATTTTAATTCCTAATGACAACCATTTATGTCATATTTTTGAAAATAAAATCACATAAGTGGTAAAATATTCATTTAAATGAAAAATTATTTTTTTAATTACCACTTAGTGGTTTCACTATTCATCAAAAATTGATGTTTTTCCTAAAAATACCAAAAATTCACCCTAAGCTATAATTGATATTCTGAATTCAAAAATGATGTCTATTTTAAAAAATTCCCAACATATAAGTTTCATTAATTAATTTTATAATTAATTACCACTGTCAAAACAAATATCGTGTTTTTAAGAAACAATATATATCAAAAGATTAACAATTGTTTATGTCCAATTTCAAAGTGAAATTAATTCTAATGACCACCATTGGATAAAATGGTAAAAATATATTCTAATTATACTTTAAAACCACTCAATAGTATAATTAATCACTATAAATTATTTTTATTAAAAAATTTGTTTTTAAGTATTTTTCTATTCATAAAAAATTGGATGTTCTCAGAAAATTAAAAAAAATTAAAATTAGGATAATTTTGATTTTCCGAATACAAAAATGAATTCCATTTTGAAATATATCATTTTATATAATTTCAAAAGGTTGGTATTACTATTCATAATAGCTACTTTGGTTGGTCGCGGTGTGTTAGAATCTCGAACTTGCGTACAATGCATGCTATTGCATTTTTGAAAGAGAATCGTACCCTGGAAGATTGGGGTGTTATATTCTCCACTCCTTCAATAAATTTCATCCTCGCAATTTCAAATTTTTCTTTGAAAATAAAGGTTGAAAATAGATAGCAACTTTCTGGAAAACCCACATCGGAAATAGGGTTAACAAAAATATAACTTTAAAAGAATGAAAGAGAAGTACAAAGGTCGCCCGAGATAGCCCATACTAGGATTCTATGAAAATATGGATATGGAGGAAAAACAGACCATCAGGGTCTGATGGAGAGTTGTAGAAAACAGGATTTGTAGAAAGATTAACTACAAGAAAATCACAAACTGGTGATTGGTTAAACGATCATTGATTCCCCAGTAGGAAAAGTTAACTGACAACATTTTTTTTAAGTTACCTTTCATTAAGTTGAGGAATTTATTTATGAGATTTATAAAGAATGTAAGAAAATATACATACTTGTCCTCTAGACTTTCATTCTTTTATAATGTTTTTCCACAAAACCATCCTTCACTCAAAAATATAATAAAACTCAAAAATATTATATTTATCCTAATCAAACAGGGTTCCAAATATTAAAACATACCATTTATATTAGGAAAACTATTTTGTAATAACCAGGGACTTCCAGTAGGCTAGTGGTAGTTAATAAAGGCCCGTCACACTATATTTGTGGGTTCGATTCCTCCAGATTTGTCCAACGCGACGGTTTATCCCTTGACCTGTAGGTTTTCCTTTTCCTAAAACTATAGTATTATTATATTCCAAAAATAATCTTCATAAATGTTTTATCCTTAAACAATACTACCAAAAGTTCAACTTAATCCATTCCAACCTTTATAGTTATCCAAAATACCTCTTTCTAGACTTTCTCCAAAAGGTCTCTAAATTCCAAAATCAATTGTAACATCGGATTCCCCAAATAAAGTAAAGTTTCTCTTATTTTCACATACTAAAAATATTATTACCTTCATCATATTAAAACCTTAATGAAAACAACTAGTACGATAGTACAATCCTTATATATATCACATTATTCTTATAACCAGAATATAATCCTTGAGTCCAAAAGCACTAATACATTAATTATTCCACTTCAACAATAGTAACAGGATAAGATTGTACTTCATCCCTTGTCCTTTTTTGAGGTATTTTTCCCTAACACTTACGAAATTCATTTTCATAATGCCCCATTTCCCTACAATTGTAGCATTCAACATTGATAGCCTCTTTCTTTCCCTTGCAATCAGGAGCCTGGTGACCTTTTTCTCCACATTTATAACAAACTCCCATTCCTTTTAGGCAAGTACCAGGGTGATTCTTCCCACAATTATCACATAATGGAAAATCCTTCATTACCTTTTTCCCTTTATCTATCTCTTGTTCCACCGCTCTCTTCTTCTCTTGCTTTACTTTATTGTCATAAGATTTAGAGAATTCCTTTTCTGTCTTGATAGCACATGATACAATGTCTTCGTATGACGAGAAGGTTTGTGAGATTAAGGCTCGACAGATAAATGGTTTTAACCCCTCAAAGAAACGATAAATCTTACTTCTTGGGTTATGTATATAATCTACTGCATACCTTGCTAACCTTGTAAAGTTAGCCTCATACTTTGCAACATTATCATCCTCCTTTTGTCTCAGACTCAGAAATTGCCTTTTCATATCTACTCGATGGTCACGAGGGAAGTATTTTTCTAAGAAAATATCTTTAACTCCCTCCATTCCATACTTTATACTTCTTCATCTTCCTTTGTGTTTTGAATCAGTGAACACCATTGATCGGCATCTCCAATGAGGTGGTAAACTTCCATGACAAATTTCTCCCTTTCACTACTCCACACGGCGTGGAATATTTTCTCTAAGGAGTTTATCCATTGCTCAGATACTAATGGGTTTTTACCCCCATTAAATATTGGTGTTTGTTGCCTCATGAAGTGGTCTAACATTGATCCTCCATGTTGCGGATCAGGGTGCTCCATACGAGTAAGGTTATTATTCATAACCTGAGTGAGTTGTCCCAGTATGGTGATAAGTTGATTAGCACCAGTTGTATCACCAGCTCCACTATAATTATCTTAAGTAGGAGGGAAATACCTAAATGGAGTGTGTTCATTGATACAGTTTCCATTCCTTTAACTAGGCGCCATTTCTAAACAATGGCATAAACTAGATCAATTTATGAATCGAAATACATAATTCCATACTGGTAAAACACTAAACATAAATTGAACAGTTTATGGATATAATCCATAATCATAAAAATATTTTCATTGAGGAAGTATATACTCATAAAACCTTCATAATGGATTGTAAAGAAAATGAGAATTATCCTAAGAATATCCCCTGGGAGTGTCGTAACCAAGAGTGCAGCAAGGCCCGTTGTCGTGCACTAGTTCCCGTTTGAGTCTAGCTCAAAGCAGTGTTTTTGGGTTTTACCCCTAGGTACATTGGTTCTAGAGCCACCTCTACCTGCTCGTATCTAGACAGGGATGTATTGCTCAAAAAACTCACAAAATCTCCATAATACCAAAATTCTAGGAAGTTCTTCTATACTAATCCTTAATTTCTATCTTAGGGCTATGTGCTCTAATCAGAGTTTATCTAAATCTAGCTTCCAATGTTAGTACTAAACTTCCACTGATACCAACTATAATTCCCCAACCCCAGTTACCCAGCTTCGGTGCATTATTACTTAACAATGGCATGATCACAAAAGATAAAGTCTCGAAAGACTGATTTGATTAGTAGCCTTGAAACACTAGATACATTCATAAGTTTTACATTACATCATAAAGTAATACAAAACTACAACAACATGTTGTCTTCATATCCCCTAATATTATCCCTTTAGGTCATTCATAAAATACATCTTCACATCCTAAAAAAATTAAAACATTGAAAGGGGTGAGCTCAAATGCTCAGTATGGATAACAATATAGCAGAAGCTTTCATAAATAAACATAAACATTTAAGGAAATGTATAACTAAAGAAAATCATTTAAACATGAACTTCTGCATAATATGGAAAAAGTAAAATGAAATAATTCCATTTAATTATTCACATAGATATTCTACTGGTCGAATAATCACATGCAATATCAATAACCACTTTCATAATGATGGAATGCATAATGCCAGACTATCATCACAACGTAGCCAAGGCCTCGTGCCAAGACTACAAATAATATTTTGTCAAGGCCTCGTGCCAAGACACTAGTTTGTCTCATGAGGCCTTCCGATGCATCTAGGAGCTATAGCGGGCTCCACCCGTCACTTATTAAGTCCAATGCATTCCTCATATAAGCAGATTTAAACATATCATAAACCATAACATAATCGTATCACATAAAACATGCATAAATGAAACATAACATTTCCACATTTCAATCACAAGGTATCAATACAACACATTGATATAATAAAAATAGTATCAAAACCATTTTTAATACCAAAATAAAAGAAAATTAAAACTTGGTATTTATTTTTCATTTAAAAAAATTTATGGCTTGTAGAGGAAGCCGGAACACAAATAATGGTCACGAAGGTGGAGAAGTCGTTGTTGCCATATACGTATGACAAGAAAAGAATTCCTTTTTTTCATTTAGTAAAACGCTTCATATAAAAATATTCCTTTTGAATAAATTTAAAAGTCAAACAGGTTTATACACCGTATAAAAGAAATTTGTGCATAATACAAAATATGCCTCAATGAATGGAGATTGAAAAAAAGTCCCTTATAAAGATCATTTTTTAAATAAAATAGACCTATTAGGTGTATTCACTATAAGTACAAAAAAAGGAAGTACAAGATATAATATAATAATATCTTGACATAATTTGAAAGTAGGAGATTAACCCAAAGAATAGAAATTGGGTTAAGAAGTTCCCTTACCTCGTGTCAGACTTGACTCGATCGTTATTTAATCTCTTGAATAATAAACTAGAGTTAATTTATACTTTCTTAAGAACCTTTTTCAAGTTAATTATTCCTTTTATATCACTTATTACCATGTTATGAACATTATGTAATTATTTATGTTAATAACGATCGTTTTGTCGATCTTTGGTACTTGAGTCAAAAATAAATTTATTATATTTACAAGTTGTTCATGGGATAAAATATCCATTATATCTAGAATTATATTTGTGATTTAGATATCATATATATCATACATATCCAGTATATACATTCATTTATAATATTACATAACATTTAGAGGTAAGAAATGAAATGCACCGTTCATGGAGACGGTAAGCCGTACGTACGCATGAACGCTACTTTCATTTCTATTTCGTATTTAATGGAATGAAATCATAATGATATAATGGTATATTATAATTCCAGTATAATATCATATATAATATCATTTATTATATCCTTTATACGTCCCACATATGGCTTTAACGATTCAAATCACTTTGAGGGGGCGGTAGTCTGCACTTCCTAAAATGAAATTCTCGCATTTACCCATAATGGAAATCATAAAGGTATGCCATAAATGAAAAATAAAAAAGCATAAGGAAAAAAATAAACATAATATATATCGTATATAAAAATAGTGTCATCATAATGGCCACCCTGAGAGGTGTTAAAAGATTATTGAACAATCATCGTTTCGTGAGGCGGTAATTCGCCACCCACAGAAACAGTATGTTCTTTAACCATTATACGAAGGTGTGTGTAAGTGTAAATCAAATAATTCTCATAACAACATCCTATAATATTGAATATACTGGTTTTGTTACAAAATAAAGGAATAAAAATAGATTATGGGATTGGAGAAGCAAAATAAAACAAAACAACATAAGAGAAGACATTACCTTTAAATCGGGTAACTCTTTTTGAGTTGAGCCAAAGGCTTCCTTGGGAAGACTTCTGCCCAAAGTGAGGCTTCTAGGAGTAAGAGAGGGAATTTGAGAGTGTATTTGGTCAGAGTTTGGCTGTGCCAAAAGGCTTTTATGGTGTGAATTAGGTGGTAGATATGGGGTCCTTTTATAAGAGGAGAGGAGAGGCACTCTTGGAAGGTCATGAAATGTTACATTATTATGAAGTGCTTTTCGGATTTCAAAGGTCCCACAATGATATATCTCAATTATAAGGTGATAAGGGTTCTAAATAAACCCATCCAATAGGTTTTAGACAAGTTTAATTCTTATATTTTACATTATCTTTTCATTTTATTTAAATCGTTAATTAATGAGGTAATCGCTGCATCATCATGGTGTCATAAAAAAGTTAATTTATTTAATGTCTAAAAATTATAATAAATTTACCATGATGTAGGAACTATTTTTATATTTCCAATTAATATTTATAGTCAAAAAGTTAACTTATATAACCCCATTTAATAATTTTTTTAGTAAAACAACACATGTTTGTGACAATTTAATTTTTACTTTAAATAAAAAGTTATTAATGTCATTTTCTTACTCAAGTGGATCCATGGGGTCCCCAAGTTGACCCATGGATTGTCTTGGTCGTCCATGACTAATCCAATAACTCTAGTACAAGTGTAAATATATTTTTATATTTTTATAATATCATTTTTACCTTAAATTTTACTGATTACCTTTAATCGCGATTAATAAAACTTAAAAGTTACTATTCACCAAAAATTATTTTAATCCCATTGAACCAAATTTTACTTCTTAATTACAACCATGTATGTAGGATTTTTTAAAATAAAATTACATAAGCGGTAAAATTTCATTTAAACAAAAAAATAGTTTTTTAACTACCACTTAGTGGTTTCACTATTCATCAAAAATTGAAGTTTTTCATAAATATACCAAAATTTAACCTTGAGATATAATTGATATTCTGAATTCAAAAATGATTTCTATTTTAAATAATTCCAAACCTATAAGTTTCATTAATTAATTTTATAATTAATTCCCGCTGTCAAAACAAATAGCGTGTTGTTAAGAAACAATATATATCAAAAGATTGACAATTTTTTATGTCCAATTTCAAATTGAAATTAATTCTAATGACCACCATTGGATAAAATGGTAAAAATATATTCTAATTATATTTTAAAACCACTCAATTTTATAATTCATCACTATAAATTATTTTGATTAAAAAAGTTGTTTTTAAGTATTTTTCTATTCATATAAAATTGGATGTTCTAAGAAAATTACAAAAAATTCAACTTAGGATAATATCGATTTTCTGAATACAAAAATGAAGTCCATTTTGAAATATAAAATTTATATAATTTAAAAAGTTGTGACTTACTATTCATAACGGCTTCTTTGATTGGTCACGGTGTGTTAGAATCTCGAACTAGCGTACAATGCAAGCTATTGCATTATTGAAAGAGAATCGTACCATGAAAGCTTGGGGTGTTACATTTGGTACATAACAAAAGATGTTTTCTTTAATGATATTAAACTGTCTTAGTTAGTGACTCGATGTTGTTAAAAAACATTAAAGATATGCTCATATGGCACGTACTATAATAAAACATGATATAGAAAATTATTGCAAAGAAGTTGCATGTAACTTAGTAATCATGATCCATCTCATCATAGGACTTGCATTGTTCCCTTGTCCTTGAAGATTGTTGATGCTCATCATTCTTCTCATCCCTTCCAAGAGAGCATTTCCTTGAATAATGTCCAACTTCTCCACATTTATGATATTGAAGAGTATAAGGTACATTAGATCGAACCTTATCTCTATTCATAACATTATCCATTTTTTTGAAGAAATTGGATACTTTATGCACTATCACCCCATACTTAAAACATCTCTCTATTCCTTTGTGACATTTTCTTGGGTGCCACTTTTTACACTTTTTTCATAAAGGAAGTTGGGTCTTCTTTCCCTTACCAACTTTATCAGATGAACATCCTTGAGACTTCGTCTTCTTCTTCCTTGATGAATTTGGGAATTAAACTAGGTACCAATTATTAATTGTCATTTTTGATAGCTGGTTTGGCATAATCATAATATCTTCAACTTGATCTCTCATCATCTCTGTCACATTAATAGGGAAATCATCACATTTCCTATCACATTGGTTATTGGGACATGTTCTTCTATTTCCCACCATTAACTAAGAAAACAAAGTATAATTAGGGGATTATATACTTAGCGAATAATCATGAAAATGGAACTTTAAGAAAACAAGGATAAACTTATAGAAGAAAAGTAGATCCTAACTTGTGATCCCCTATGTTCCAAACGAGGTTATCCATGATCATATATTCTTATGTGAATCCTTATTTAATTTTATCATTGTTCCTTTAATAATGGTTCATACTAAGCTTATGAATTTACCAAAGCATATCCTCTAGGAGTATCGTAACCAAGAGTGAAGCAAGGCCCATTGTCGTTTACCAGTTCCTGTTCGAGTCTTTCTCAAAGAGGTGTTTTCGGGTTTTACCCCTAGGTACATCTGTGCCAGAGCCACCTCTATGTACTCGTATCCAGATAGGGATGTATTTTCTTGGAAACCCCTTAATCGATACTCACCCAAATACCAGGAAGATTTCCTATATTTAAACTTTTCTATAGGGTTATTCTTAGAGTTTTCATATCCTAATTTCCACAAATAACTAAACCATCCTTTGATACCAACTATAAAAATCCACCATTTTATCACATAAACTTTCATTACATTTTACAAAATCGAGGATCTTTAAGGATTAGTGTCTTGGAAACCAGGAAAATAAAACATGAAAACATATAACATTCTTCATAAAAAATTGAAAGTCTTATCCTTATGTTCATCCTAGGTTAATTACTGTATCTCATAACCTGGGGACAAAAATTAAAGGAATGGGTGAGCAGATGGCCCAGTAAGGGAAACAAGGGGAAACATTTAACATGTGAACTTGACATACATCAATAAAGTCATGAAAAAGAACTTTAAGGAATGAGAAAGAAATCATGAGTCATATCATAATAAAAATAACATGTTTCATAACTTGAAGATTTGGATAAAACATTTAACATAGACAATCATTTCCGTTTCACCAATGCCCATCCCCAAGGTGTCATTAAAAATTACCAAGGTTATTCACCAAGGCGTCGTTAAAAATGTTCATCTCTAGAGATTAAGTATTTATCCAATTCATTGGAGCTCTATATGGTCGCACACATAAATTTTCATTTATTATCATGTGATCCAGATATATCATCATCAAAAATTTCATGAATAACCCATATAGAACAAAATAAATGGGTTTCCTTTCATAATAATAACATTTTAAGAACTGCTTTAATGACATGATCTTTATGTCATTTTAAACCCACAGAAAAGGAAAATGGGTTTCAAGAATGTAAATACCAGAATTTAAAATGGAAAATTTTTATATATATGTTGATACCCCTATATAAAAAAACCTTTGAGTATTCACTTAATAAAAAAAAGAATTTGAGAAAAAGATAGAGGCATTTTGAGACGAAAATTCTGCAGCATAACGGCTATGTTATAGGGTTTTAGAAAATATTGAAAAGAGAGGGGACAAGGGTTACAAAATAATAAATGATCCATAAAACAATATAGGGACATAATATAAAGGATATAATAAAATGGTAATGAAATTTGAAATATATACCATATGAAATTAAAAACATGGAAGAAAGAGAAAAATAAGATTTCTTTTATGAAAATTCGACAGCCTAATGACGTCACTTAAAACATCAAAAAGGTAATTGATAAGATCAAATAGGTAATATCATAATATGAACATAAAAAATCAGTATTATAGATATAGAGATCATATCCCAACATAATAAAAAGTAACTTGAAAGACTTTACATGAAAATAGATCTTGAAAACGATAAGGGTGAATGAATCCCTTAAAAATTCGGCAGCCTAACGGTGTGACTTAAAACTTCAAAAAATGAATTGAAAAGATCAAATAGGGTATATCATCATATGATCATAAAATATAAGTATTATAGATATAGAGATCATACCCCCAACATAATAAAAAGGAACTTGAAAGACTTGACATTAAAATAGAACATGAAAATGAGAAGGGTAAAAGAATCCCTTAAAAATCTGGCAGCCTGACGGTGCCACTTAAACATTATTAAAAAGAATTGATTAGAGAAAGAGGGGGAATCTCTTCATATTAACATTAAATGAATTTATGATGAATATAAAAGTACATAATCCAACATAAGAACATGGATCATAAAATATATGACATAAAAGAGAGTACTTGGAATGAAAGAGAGAGGTAGGATCCCTTACCTTAAAATGTAACTCTTGAAACTCAAAGGTTGGGACCTTGAGGGCTTGGGGAACCTTTTAAGGACTCTTTGGGAGGTAATGAGACCATAGATTCGTTTGTGGAGAGTTGGGAGTGAAAAATAAAGGAGGAAAGGGTGAGTATCTATAGGGAAAGTGAGGGTACAAGGCAATAATGGCCAAGGGACACCTCATTGGTGGTTTTGGCAAAACCATGGGCTTGCCCATGGTATTTGCCCATGGAATTGGCCACTTGGGAAAACTCATACCTTAAATTACTATTCATAAGTAGACCATATTTATTACATACTTAATTCATCATTTAATGTTGTCATGAAACACCCGTAACTTAAAAACTGTATTTTCACTATTCATCGAAAATTCAACTTTCTCAGAAAATTCCCAAAATTTCACCATAACCAAATATTGATCCTCTAATTTCAAAAATGAAATCCATTTTATAAAAATAATTTTCTAAATATTTTTAATTTAATATTTGAATAAATACACAATTCATTGAAAATTCATTTTTTTCAGAAAAATCCCCAAAAATTTCCTTAACATAATATCGATGATCTGAGTTCAAAAATAATGTCCATTTTATAAAAATAATTTTCCAAATAATTTTAATTTAATTTTTAATTAAAAAACACTTTTTACTCGAAAAAACTATTACTTGACTAATAATTTATCAAACAGTTATTTAACCCTTTTATTGAATCACAATACTTAATCGAGGTGCCTAAATTATATTAATACTTTCTTTAAGTGAGATTACTAACCCATTTGGTCACATTACTAATCCTAAGCATAAAATCACTATTCATAATTTATTATTCATCAAAAATTAAGTTGATCTTATTAGACAGTAAATTTCATACTGAACATAATTGTAGAAGACCATTTTTTAAAAATCATTACACATAATTAATTATCTAAGGTTTACATAATTTTTTTTAAATATAATTTTTCTATAATACATCAAAAATATGCATACAATGTTTATCCAAACATTTTAAAATTCATAAACTTCATCATAAGAAGAAATCACAATTTTTATTTAAAACAAAGGATTACACAAGGCAGTTACGGTCTCCTTACATAGCCCCTTATAACCCCAGCATAGGAACTAAGTGTATGGTGTGATAAGGTGAGATAATCTGAGGGCGGCTCAGGAAACATCGCACTAGTAGTAATTTCTATTGGCTTGAACTTCTTGCGAAGGCGATTCCGTTACAGCTTCACACGATGATGTTCGGATTGGGTTTGGTCTAGAGCAAAGCCCAATGGTGCTACCTCCTTCCCAGGTTCTGTTAGATGGGCTTTGATTGGCCCGAGACTACTGGATTAGGCCATATAATATTCTTTCTATATTAATTAACCAAGATCACTTGTATTTAGAGACAATAATTGAAATGTTTAGTTTCCAACGGTCATATTGATCAATGGTCATATAACAGTCAAAATCCAACGGTATTATTTTAATTATACTAATTTTCTCAAATGAAATAGTTTTGTCGAGTAATAAAAATAAAATAACACCCAAAGTTTAGGAAACAAATTTTATTCAAAATTTTGGGTCGTTACAGAAAATGTTTGTATGATGTGACATGTCATTGAAGCATAAAATTATTTCTCTTTGGGTTCCTTTGAATGTTTCTAGATGCTGACCCTGGACTTTAGGATGCTTTTCCTAATGCCACTAAGAAATATCCCTAGAGGATCACACGCTATATGTATCCAAAATCTCAGTTAAATAATTTATTATTAAAATTTTGAATAAATATTATTCAAAGCCATGGTTTAATAATTATTCATTCCTTCCTGATGGTATTTATTCCTTCACTAGTTAGTTGATAGAAAAAATACATGGGGGTAATGAATAAATATATAGGATGATTGGAAGACCAAGACTAATGGTTCGATGAGAAATAAAATTATTGAATATTATTTGATTAAATAATTTTAAATTATCACTGGAAAGTTAAGCACAAATCAGGAAATAATAATTTTTCTATTATTATTTAACATGGGTTTTCTCAAGGTTAAATGAAATAATTATAGGCACTTATGATCATTATTTTATTATTACCATAGTGATATAAATACTTGGTTATATTATTCCCTTTATTAGCAAAGGGAAACGTAAGAGATGCTAGGGTTTTTGTGCACAACATTTGGAGAAAAACTTTCCACCCTAGAGAGTTCGTCCCTCTCCAAGAACACTCTAAAAAATGAGAGAGATCCTCCTCCACTACATCAAGGAAAACGCTTTGAATTGGTTATCAAGGTGATCGAAGGAAGATGACGCATGCACAAGGATCTTCTACGCTATCACCCAGAGACTCCTTTGGTGACATCCACAGATTTATAGAGCACATTGGGATCCCTTCGAGATGAGATCTACCCATGATATCTACAACGTAATAAAGGTGTGATGTAGATATAGTTTCATACGTAGAAACGAAGAAAGAATCCCCATTGAGTTAATTAATATCTCATTAAATTAATTATGAACAAAATACATTGATCTTATCCCCTGGTTCTTGGTTTCTATTAATTTTTCTTATTTCTTTGATTCAACTTCATGGATCTTAGTATTCATCTTCACATAGATCCTAGATTTTTCATTGAATATGAAGAAAATTATTGTTGGGAACCATCCCTCCCATGATTCTATTGCACTTGTAACCTACAAATGGTATTAGAGGGGTCATATTATTATTTATAATTATTTAATAATCATTTTTTATTTTCACATTTATAATTTATTTTTTCAAATCTTGTATAATCATTACATTTAATCCGAATAATGAGATCTATTTCTTCCTCCATCATTTCTCAGATATCTAACATAAATGATTAATTTTATGATTAAAATTTTATCGAGGATCTCATCTTCAGGTTCCAAGGATTCTTTCCAGATAACACAGTAGTACACACTATGTAATTCGAATTACACATTGTGTAGTTGTGTTCAATGGATCGGGAGTAGCATGTAAATTACAAAAAATGTGTGCATTAAAGGCATGCAATATAGTTAATTCCTACCCTGCATATTGAATTGGATGGACTAGCGCATTTTCTTCTAGACTACATTTCGTGTGGCCCATTGGACACGGCATGTTGTTCTGTTCGGGTCATAGTCAGGCTGTTTATCCCATACATGGATTAGCCTATCAATTACCATGTAATGCTGAGTCATCACATCATGTTTCCCACTAGACGCACCTTGTACTCCTAAAATTATAAAGTACTCCTCACATAATGAGTCCCTATGTGTTTACTTAGGATAGACAGTGAAGTTAGTTCTTTCCATGTAGATCTTAAATACACACCGTTTTCTGTTACAAAATTATGCAGAATTAAAACTTTAATATTTTCTTAACATTCAGATATGCATATCATGTATAAGATATATTACAGTTATTATTCTACAATAATTAAAGAATGACATGTTATAAAAAATTCATGTAATACGTGTAATCATCTGTAAAGTGCACGTCATGAAATAATGTGATAAGTTGTGAAAACTAAATATCACACATAATAATGTGTGTACAAGTATAATACATGTTTTGTAGATTTATATGGGTATTCACCAGGTTATCTCTGAGGTACATTTATTTACATGGTTAATTTTAAATTAATTTTAATTTGATTAAATTTATAATGGATGAGAATCTCTAGGAAACTTATAAAAATGATTAAGAAAATATGATTGAATAATTAAAGATAATAATTAATCTATTTCATCCTGGTTTATCTTAAATAAAAATGATTAAGGAATTCAATTATAGTTTTATTGAATGCATAATTTATTGCATGTATGTGGATGATAATGATCTAGACCATACCATTGTATGTGATTGGTTTCCTTTAAATTTATTATTTAATTAAATTATTGGATTGGGTGACTTCTCTCCTTAGTAAAATATAGGGCTTGAGTTTCAACGGTTTCTTTTTTGTAAAACTACTTTTACCCCTCCCCTGTGTGTTATTAAAATCATATGTAATGGATGGAGCTCCAAAGAAAGTGTAGGTGGTTCATGTTAGGAGCTGAGGAAAAACCAATCCTAGGAGATTCAAAGGTGTATTGGTGGAATGATATAAACATGTATCTAATGGTTTCATGGGGATTCGCCCTAAATTCTGTAGTCAATTTATCAACCACTTGATAAACTAACAATTCAAATAATCTCACGGTCATACCTTTTATTTTTTTTCTATTACATTCATGGTTTTTTTATTACGGATTTTTTGTTAAGATCACATAATTAATGAATTAACAAGCATGCAAGTTGGAACTAAAATAAACTATCTTATGCATAAATATTATCTAAATACAAGGTTAGTCACTCAAGTAATTCCACTTAATATTAATATTTGTCTGGTAATGATAAAAAATGATAACATACGCACAAATGATAAAATAAATTAATAAAATATTATGTCGGTATAGCATTCCATTACTTCAGTTAGAATCAAACCATAGTTGAAAGTTTGTGACTAGCCAAATTTTTATTTCTTTATATTATCAAGGAATTATTATTTGAGGTTTTGGGTTGAATTAACATGGTTGACATCAAGGGTTGACTTCCAAAGTACGGCTCGGTGTAACTGAGAGAAAATGGTTGAGGAAATATAAATTAATGATTTCAGGATTGGGGTGTCCAGTAAATGGATTAAGGAACTATGAGTTAAAGAAGTTGGAATTTGAAAGGCCTACCTAAAACCATACAATATTCTTGATCATCCGATGTTGTTTTATAAGAATTAAATATGGATCCTTTCCACTTTAATATATAAGAAACATGATATTCTAATGCCAATGGTGAAGGCTATTGTGTTCTGAAAAAATAATGGGAGACTAATAAATATAATTTTATTTATTTGTCTAAATTTATTCAGATAAAGTACAAAAATTCTACTCATATTATATGTAGAAACTACATTTAAAATGACATCAAAAAAATCATTTTGATCCCAAATAGAGAAGGAAAACCTTCTCACTGTCAATAATTTATAGGAGTGGAAATAGTGCATATGGTTCATCCTTTTCCAAGAAAGGAAACCATATGTACTGGAAGAACCTTTAACAGTTTTTCCTAGAAATGAGGTGGGTGATGAAGATATCTCTTTGTAAGATAAATATATAAATGATACTACACATGTTTAGTTGTTTATGATATCATGCATGTCTAATAAGATCATGAAGAAACATAAAGAAATGGATGATTATATCATGATGTCTCACCTTCATGATCTATATCAATAGAAGGTGAGACAAGGGATTTATGAGATCTCCAATGCTTTGGTCATGATTAATATTGGAGAGTTTTCATTATCCATTCCTCATGTAGTATAGATTATCGGCAACATTGAGTATCTAGACAGTTTATGAATTAAATTCATAGATGATTTGCATATAGATATCATTTTTTCATCACTTCCCAAGACCTTATCATGTTTTGATATGAATTTTAATATGATTATTAAGTTGAACATCTTATCGAAAAGTCTGTCCTTGATTCACTAAGTGGATAAGGACATGGGGTGCGATAAACCCATAGTCTTTATGGTGAATAGAAAGTGTATAGATAAGGAAAAGGTTCCTAAGACTTATAAATTGTCTAAATCCCTTGAGCATCATCTGACCAAGAAGATGAAGATCCAAATCTAGGGAAAGGAAAAAATAGGTAGTATGTTTTGTATGTGGAATGTGAGGCCACTAGATGAGGAACTACACCCCCAAGTAAGGATAAGAAAAAGTTATGTTCGTTATAAACTAAAATTATTCCATTTCTATACATTGTGAATTAGATACAGCTTATGGTTCTCACCTCTTTATCAAAATGCAGGAACCAAGTTTATTTTTGAAAATCACTAGAGGAGAGGTGGATTTGCGAGCTACCAATGGTGTGAGTCTGGCTACTCTTGTCGTTGGTGACTACAACCTTTAGTTTCCAATTTGGATTATTTTGGTTTTTCATGATTGTTATTATGTACCTATTGATACCAAAAACATAATTTTGTATATTGCTTAGATATAGATGTGTTTATTTTCATGTTCGAAAATAAAAGTTTTTTCATTTATAAGGAAAACTTATGTTATGATATTGAACATTTAAATAATGGTTTATATGTATTTAATTATGAAAACTAAGTGTTAGAAATAAATAAATAATCATGTTCACATGACTCATATAACACCCAGTTTCGGAATATCTATATTGGCCATGTAAATGAGAAGTGTTTGACAAATATCTATCAAGATGGTTATTTACACTCTTCCGATCTAAAACCACTTGATAGATGTCACTATTTTTTACAAGGTGAAATTACCAAATCACTAATGGATGGATATGGTGAAAGGGCCACCGAGATTCTAGGATTGGTATACACTGATGTGTGTAGACTATTTCAAGTAGAAACTAGATGTGGATATTCTCACATCATAACTTTTTATAATGACTTTAAAAGATATTCTTATATTTTCATGATGAGGTATAAGTCTTAGTTCGTTCATAAATTCAAATAATTCTGGAATGAAGTAAAGAATCAGATTGGTAATAAGATAAAGAATCTTCGATCAGATCAAGGTGGAGAATATCTTAAACAAGAGTTCATCAATATTCTACAGGAGTTTGGATTATTATCTCAACTCACTCCACCTTGTAGTTCATAGTGGAATGGTTTTATTGAAAATATGAACCATACCTTTTTGGACATGGTATGGTTGATGAGGATTCATACAGATCTCCCATTATCCTTATGTGGATATAAATTTCAAACTACGAAATATAAATTAAACCGAGTACCAATAAAGGAAGAAAATTGAATTCCCTTCGAGCTATGGAGTGGAAACAAACCCATTTTATCTCATACATGTGTATGGGGAAGTAGGTAACTTGTAAAGGATTTATGAGAAAACAAACTAACACCTTGGGGAATGAAGTATATCTTTATAGTGTATCCTAAGGAAACCAAGGGATACAAAAAATACAACCCCTAGGACAAGAATGTGACTTCTGTAAGACAAGTCATCTTTATTGAGAGGAAGAATATACAAAAAAAAAAGATACTTGGAGAAATATCGACTTCAATGAAGTTACTGATCAAGATACATAGGAGTAGGTACATGAACAAGTTCAATAGGTCCTCATTGAATAAGTAGTTCCTGAAACACAAGGATTGTGTTGGAGTGTAAGAGAGGTATGGGAACCAGAGAGATATGGTATTCTTATCATTGAGTATAGTGACTTATTATTATTGGACATTGATGAACCTATATCCTACAAGGAGGTAGTAGAGATCTCTGAATATACAGGATGGCTAGAAGCTATGAATTTTGAGATGGATTATATGTATCATAACTAAGTTTGGGTTATGTTCGATGTGCCAGTTGATATAAAGTGTGTTTGGTGTAAATGGATATTCAAGAGGAAACTATACATTGAAGGTAATTTAATTACCTATAATGCAACACTAGTGGCTAATGGGTTAAACAACATCAAGGAATTGACTATGATGAAACATATTCACCATTTTCCAAGTATAAATCAATCAAAATCATATTTTCCATAGAAGATTACAATGACTATGAGATCTGGTAGATGGATGTCAAATATGAATTCTATAATAAGAACCTTTATGAAGATGTCTATATGACACAACCAGAAGGCATTTTGACACAGGTTGATACCAAAAATATTTTCAAGTTACAGAGATCCATTTATTGATTGAAGTAAGAATCTAGGTCCTGGAACATTTTATTTTGTGAATCCATAAAATAATGTGGTTTCATTAAAAAATAATGTGAGTCATGTGTCTATAAAGGTTTTAGGGGGGATTTAGTCATTCTCCTAATATTATATGTTGATGGAATATTACTTATTGGACAGGACATATCAGTATTACAATCTTTTAAGTAATGGATGAGAAAGTTATGCTCTATGAAAGACATAGGTGAAGAATCTTACATTCTATGTATCAGTATCATTTGTGATATATCCAACAGGATACTTGGACTAAGAGAAAGTATATATATTGACCAAATACTGATGTAATTTAGTATGGATCAATCCAAAATGGGATTGGTTCCAATGTCACATGGTTTAAATATTTCTATGAAAATGTGTCCACAGAAACAACATGGGAAAGATATAGTGAGTAATATCTCATAAACTTTAGTGATAATATCAATAATGTATACCATGTTATGTACTAGACATGATGTTTCCTATTCATTGAGCATGGTAGTCAGATATCAAGCAGATCAAGGAGAACAATATTGGAATAATGTTAAGTCGATCCTTATATATCTAAGAAGATATAAGGATATGTTCCTAGTGTATTGATGAGACAAGTATATTTTCATCAGAGGGTATGATGATGTTAGATTTCAGAAAGATTAGAATTATCTGAAGTCGTGATCAGGATATGTTTTCTATCTCAACAGAGAAGTTGTGAGCTAGAAGAGTTCAATGCAGCCAGTTGTTGATATTTCTACAATGGAGTCTATGTATATAGCAGCTTCTAATTCATCCATGAAATATTTCTAGATTCATAAATTTTTTCATGATATTTATGAAGTACCTATTAGTAAGGACCCTATCACATTGTATTGTGATAATACTACAATAGTGGATCTTGAAAAAAATCCAAGGTCACATTAATAGACAATTTAAATACTCCAAAAGTATCACCTCATGAGGTAGTTTCTCTAGATGGTTCAAGTTATGTAGGGATTAGAGTATCCATGGAATAGAACATGGTAGACCCCTAGACTAAAGGTCTATCTCAACAAAAGCATGAGTAACATGTGAGATCTAGCGGACTGAAGGTTGTTAGTAGTTAGCTCTAGTGAAAGTAGAAGTATTTTGGAGTTGGTTATCTAGGACCGACATCTATGTACTTTATGATAACTTATATGCATGTTTTTAATATCAATAAAATCTTTACCACATCATGATTGTTCTTCGGCATAACAGTGTATGTGATAAGATCCTATGAGTAGTTGGGGCACTAAAAGGTTATTGTAGTTCGCCACTATGATAAGAACCTAAAAGTGTTATAAAATTATTCTTAGATATATGTTCTATGGTAGTATGATACCATTTAAGGGAAACAAATGATATAGGCTATCAATGGTGGAGACTCATATGACATTGAGGAACCTTTACATGGTGTACTCCCTTGGTGATATCCAGTACGATATTATGAGAATGAGATGAGATAGTAGAAAATCCATATTTATAAGTGTAATTGGGTGTAACTATCTATGGACTTGTATATTGTTCCTTAGAAATTAATATTATAATTAGTGGATATTATGAGTTGATTACTTAGATGTATTGACAAAAAATGTGAGGAGAAATGTTTGCAATGTGGTAGGATATATTGGTTGGATCACGATTAATATTTCATTAATGAATAATAAGAGAAATGATTTATCCCTTCTTCTCTTTAACAAAATATAATATCTCAGGCCCTTTGATGGATATGATATAGCCTAAATAAATCCATGGGCATGGTGATCAATAGGAAAGTTCATTTTCTATAAATTCATAGAAATAGACATCGAGATATTGGTTGGTGGCACTAGCATGCAACTTGATCAATTAGAGATACTGTGATAAAGGTATTGTACTACATTATAAAGGTTTGTATGAGATGACATGTTGTGGTGGAATAAAATTATTTCTATATGGGTACATTGGTGTATTTCTATACTCTAACATTGGACTTCAGGCTTCTCCACCAAATGCCACTGTGAAAGAGGCCTAGGGGGTCACACACTAAGTGAATCAAGAATCTCAGTTAAATAATTTATTATTTAAAAAGTTGAATAAATATTATTCCCAATCATGGTTTTGTAATTATTCATGTATACTTGATCTTGTTTATTCCTTCACTAGTTATTAGATAGAATATATTGTGGGAATAATAATTAATAAATACTGAGGAGGATTGGTAGACTGAGATTAATGGTCTAGTGAGAAATAATAATATAGAATATTATTTAATTAAATAATATTAAATTATAACTATCAAGTTAAGACAAAGGGAGGAAATAATAATATTACTATTATTATTTGACTTTTGGGTTTCACTAGGATAAATGAAATAATTAATGTCACTTGTGTAGATTATTTTTTAATTACCATAGTGAAATAAATGTCTGGTTATATTTTTCTCTTAATTAGACAAGGTCAAGCTAAGAGATTCCATGGGTGTTGGGAAAATTTTTTGGAGAAAACCCCTTGACCCTAGAGAGTTCTTCCATCTCCAAGAATTCTCTCAAGAATGATAATAATCCTCCTCCATGGCAATAAGGAGAACACTTTGGATGTGGTTCTCAAGGCAATCGAAGGTGGATAAAGCCAAAGCAAGGGTCTTCCATGTTAGAACCCAGAGACTCCTTTGGAAATGTCCAAGGATTCATGGAGCACATGTGGATCACTGATAGAGGATATCTACCATTGGTATTGACAACACAATAAATTCACACTACAGATTTATTTTCATTTGCAATAATGATCAAATAATGACCCTACTGGTAATTATTATTTAATTAAATTAATTATGAACAAAATATGTTGATCCTCACACATGGTTTCGAGTTTCTATTAATTTGTACTTTTCTTATTCAATTACATGTATGACGGTTTTCATCATCACATATATCCTATATTTTTCATTGAATGTAGTGATAATTAAGGTTGAGCACCAGCCCCCATGCGCTTCCACTACGCCCGGAACCTACATGCACTTCTATGAAAATATTTGATTCAGTTTTCATATTATTATAAAATTGTTGGAAATAAGGTTATATATAATGAATATATATGATATATATGATATAATAATGGTTCTATATTGGTAATTTATTAATTACAATTATTTTATTCAATCCATCAAAAAATGGAAACAACATTCATGCATACGTAAGGTATACCGTCTCCTTGAACGATGCAATTCATTTATCTATATCAAACTATTATAGATGACTATAAATATATATATATATATATATAATATATTTTATATTTATATCTTTATTAAAATATTGGATATCATGTAACTATGTTCGACATACAAGGAATATGACTGTCGAGCTGAAACATACATTAAAAACGAAGCAGTTATCACCTGAAATAATTATTTTAATAAATTGTGTTAATAAATGGGTTATATGATGTCATAATTAAATAATACATGGTATGATATATACTACCCCAAGTTTCTATTATGTAACCCTTATGTATTGATTTTATTTTTATAACATTTATTGTTAAATTATGGGAGACTTTTGTGACCATTCAATATGTTTTTGGGCCAAATGAGATGTGCGCGGGAGGCACATGGTTTTTCCAAAACATGTAGAGAGCCTAGTAGAAACCATGTGAAGTTGAGGATTATAGATAGTAGCTTCATCATGGTGTGAACATGTTTAGGGATATTGTGTGAGGAGTTTATGTGGGGTGATTTGAAAGGTAGTAGCTAACACCCAATTAGTGCACAGTCTACCAAACCGTGTGGACTAACCATGCACGGGTTAAAAACCACCTCCTTAAAAATTGTATCTAGGTTGGCCTTTCCTTTAATCCACTAATTTTTTTCTCAAAACCGGTTATATCATGGGATTTTTATTATCCTAATTCTAAATAATATTCTCCCATCAATCCAGAGGCAATCCAAATGCTTCCCTTAGTTTTTTGAAGCACGCTTCTCGGGTTATATAATTGTTCTTCACCGTTCTTGTCACATTTTCTTAGGTTTACTAAGATATAATTTTCATATATTATCAATTTATTATATTTATTTTTGTTATGTGTAGATCTAAGATATTTAATTCCAAACATTTTTACATTTTTTCTTGATCATGATAGTAGAATAGATCTAAGGTTGTTTCATGGAAAATTGACTAGGTTTCTTAAGTGTTCTTCATCTATTTTCTATTTTCGTCAAAACCTTCAAGGTAGGTGGATTCACTCTTGAATCCTCTTGGTATAACTAAATGGAATATTTTCAAATTTATTTCTTCCTATGGATTTTAATATTAATTTTTTGCTTTATTATTGATAGTAACCTTCTTTGGTGAAGGTTGTGGAATATCTGGAAAAGGGTGCTTTTGATTAAGGTGTAGGATTCTTGATTTTAAAATGTCGATTTTAAAATGGGATTTATCTGTAATAATGGAAAATAGATTTTATAAAAATAATTTCAATATAAGTAATGATATTATTTAAATGGAATGGGTGATTGGATTTTTGGTTTGTTTAAAAGGGTTTCAATAATAGAACAGTTTTATTGAAATGGTTTGAAATGGTTAATTGAAATGGTTTTGGCATGAGATTGGTATGTGTGTATATGAAATTTAAATGACTTGGATAGAACGTGACCTTTTGGTCAGTTCTAGAGGTGTAATTATAAGATCAAAATGGATATTTATATTTCTCAATTACAAGAGGGGGGTTAATTTTATGTTTAAAAACATTCGTTTTTATCCTTTAGAATAATGTTTTCTTAACAAAGTTAAACAAGATGGATTCACCAACCCTCTTTAGTTCATAATAAAAAAAATCAACTTTATTGGATCCGATAATATAGATCTTATAAAGAAACATAAGGAAATTTTATATAGGGAAATATTCTACCGTAAATTGTATAGAATATTGTTTAAATTATATTATACAATAATAGTAAAGTGTAATAAAGTTAAACTTTCTATATTTAACAAAATGCAGCGGTATTAAAGCCTATAATAAAACTGGGACAATTATAAGAAATATTTTACCCCAAAGAGAAAAGTATCCCACAACCTTTTATAAAGGCCTATTGATTTATACATTCAAGAAATTCCATCTTACCCACACTAGGGTAAGCCCTCAATATGATGATCGGAATATATCTTGTTATCCTTGAAATCTCTTGATCTCTAATGTGATTGGAACCTCTATATTCCTGTTCCTGGAATCCCTTGATTGATCAATAACAATCGGAACCTCACTAGGTAGGGTGAACAAGTAGTTCATAGCAAATGCACAAGGTGTGTCATGCAGAGATCTTGAAACCCATAGGATTTCCACGTGATCATTTCATTCCAGATATCAAAATCTATATATGAAAACTCTATCCCTATGCTCTTTCAAATGGATGGGTATTTATAGGCATGAATTCCATCAGTCAACTTCCCCCTCCAACATTCATATTTTTACTTAAATTTTGGAGGGACCTATACACGTGTCACTCATCCAACAGTTAGTTATTGTACGTCAATTTTTTTTGTAACAAATCATGGTAATAAGTCCATAACACATAAGGTTTTTTATTAATAAAAGTCTTGATTAAAACATGATTTATAGGATAACAAGAAGCACTAACAACGTTATCCAAAATGTGTTTGTCAACATAATATTCAATCGATATGGTTTTAGTTATCTCTTGAATAATTTATATTCTTTTTTCAAAAAAACCATCTTATTATGAGTTCTTTGATATAATAAGTTATGAGTAATTCATTTTTTACTACAAAAAGATTAAAAATATGAATTTCCAAAATCTCCCCCATGATCACTATGAATTATTTTTAAAGTAATATTCTTCTCATTTTTATCATTATATAAAAAATATATAAAATAATAAAAGTCATCATATTAATTTTCTAAATAATGGACCCATGTAAATATAGTGTAATCATGAAATTAAAAAAAAATACATAGTATTTTCCTCCAATACTTCTAGTTTATGTCTTACTAAAAAGATATATATTCACTAGCTGTAATGAATCAGAAGATGAGACTTAACTAATTGGTTTAAAGCCTGACTTATGGAGCATTCCATATTGAAATGGATCACAATCTTTTGAAAAATTAAATCTATGCTTTGGTAGATCCTTAACAAGTATTTTCTTTTAGATTTTTCATAAGTATCTAAGGTTACAATATCCTAGTCTTCAATTCCATAACCATGATGGATCTTCCATTGCACTAAGTCAAGGTAGTTCTTGGATCCTACGGTCTTCTAAGATAAGTGTATAAACATTCTCATTCCTATGGGAAGACAGAATAAACTATTCCTTGGAATTTTATACTAGACACTTCTCATTACTAAAACTCAGAAGGTAAACATCACCACATAATTATCTAATGATTATAAGGTTGTACTTAAGACCATTTATAAATAAGACATTTCAAATTAATGATTTTCTAGGAAGAACAATATTACCTATACCAACAATTTTTTCTTGATAATTATCTCTGAATGTTAATTTTCAACCATTCACCTTGATAATATTTTCAATAAATTATTTGTTACTAGTCTTTTACTGGGAACATCCACTATCCATGTACAATATATTATAGTTGGTAATTCCTCTGTTTTTTTTAAAATAAAACAGTTATATTTTTGGAATCCAAATATTCATAGATCCATAATTTTTAGAATGTAAAATCATAGGTATCCACATTTTCATGAAAAGTAATATTTATGAAAACATAAGGATGGGGTTTTATTCAACGAGAAATTTTTCACCTAGTGTCCACCATATTGACACTTATTGAAAAAAGGAGCACTTTGGGGAATAAAATAATTGTGACTAAAAGTAGGTTTTTAATGAGAATAACCAAATCTAGAACTATTCCTAAGAGGGTGAAGTTGTGAATAACTTTTATCAAATTCTTTCTTTCTGGATGTGAAATTTGTGAAAAGTTTCTATAAAGAAAGTATTTTTTATTTTAGTCTGATGACTAAATTCTTATCCTCACAGTCATTAGTCATAGAATTTGATTTTGTTTCTAAAACATTCTTCTTAGAAACAAAATTTACAATATCCTTATAAATTTTATCCTTCACATAATTAAATTCGTTATGGTTTTTTCAAACATTATCAAAATCATGGGTTTTATGATCAATATCTTTTTAATGATCTGATACTTCTTTTCTTAAAATATAAATTCTATAATTTTCTTTATCATGTTTTTTTATTGTACTATTCTCATTCTCAAGTAACAATGAAAACCTAGATACTTCTTCAAATAATGGTAAAGTATTATCTTCTAATAATGATTGATCTTCATCTAAAGATTCATAATATTCATCATTTGGATAATTAACACTTAAAGAAATATTGGTTAATGATTCAGTAATATTTACCTTAGCCAGGAGACTTTGATTTGTACTAGGAATTGTAGATATAATAACAATATTATTTTGTTTAAAAGATTCAATTTTCAAATATTCATTAGAAAAATCACCTCCACTAACACTCCAAGTGTAATTAGATTTAATGACATTCTTAGACATATAATTGTTGTAATTATTCTTGTTTCTTTTTGAATGTCTATCATTTCTTTCCTTACTTTTAAGCATAGGATGGCCTAGTTTGATATGACTTTCCCTATTTCATTCATAACAAGTCACTTGTGAATCATTCATATCCCTATTGTATTTCTACTTGTATCTATACTGGAAATCATTTATTCTGAAAATCTTTTTCATCCTTTAAACAAGATTGGAAATTCCATTCTCAGAATGTTCACAATCACTTTATTCAGATATAACATTAGATTTATTAGCTTCTTATATAGTAACTCTTCAGGAGTCATGGATTTTGTTTGATTTGATGTAACATTGAAAGCCAAAATTCCATTACCATTATTTTTTTATTGATATATTTATCTCTTTTTATTCTAGTTTCGTGCAATAGAATAGTCCTAAATAACTCAAAAAGTATGAT
The DNA here is from genome assembly GCA_963277665.1 of Viscum album. Lineage (NCBI taxonomy): Eukaryota > Viridiplantae > Streptophyta > Magnoliopsida > Santalales > Viscaceae > Viscum > Viscum album. The sequence goes on along the minus strand of OY728139.1, from coordinate 457,099,654 downwards.
ATTGGAAATCTTCCTATTCTCATCAATAGCTTTTCTTTTTTATTCCCACTATTTGGGAATAATTTATATTATCTTATCAATAAGAATCTCATCATCAAATGTTTTTTCACCCATATACTGAAGGCTGTTGACAATAGTCATATACTTTTTTTTAACTTTGCATACAAGTTCTCTATAAGAAAATATAAAACCATGATATTCAGTTCTAAGCATAGCTCTTCTTGTTTCAATAACCTTGGATGTGCCAAAATGTGTAAATTATAATTTCTTCCATATGTTATTATAAACCCAACAAGATGAAATATGGATATAGATATTTCTAGTCATAGAACATAATAATGTATTCCATACATTAATGTTAAGTTGGTACTTTTGATATTCTTGATGGGTGAATTTTCTTATTTCCGAGTCCGGAATATTTTAGTATCTATTTAACATAACAAAGTTATCTACACTGGTATTGATAATAAAATTCTTCATCCTATCTCTCCATTGTTCATAGTCATTCCCATAAAAAATTAGTGGTCTGGTAGGATTTAGTGTTTCTATAGTTACAACATTCATTCCTACCATTCTTTAAGAAAAATAAATATAACCTTTTCCACAAATTATGTTGGTAGTAAAACTTGTAAAAAAGTTTGTTTTTAAGAAAAACATGATCAATAAAAGTTAACTAAGAAACGTTGAGAAAGAAAACATATCTTTAAGTATAATAATTTTAGATACCTCCTATGATACCAGTTGTAGGATCAAAATTTACATGTAGATAGCCCAATTATAAGAGGGAGTGAATTGTTGGTTTAAATACTTTCATTTTTTATCCTTAAGAAAAATCTATGTTTAACCAAGTTAACCAAGATGGACTCAAAACCCCACTTTAGTTCTTAATAGAGAAAACTAACTTGCTGAGGATTCAATAATATGGATCCCATAATGATAATTAAGACAATTTTACTTAAGTAAATAATCTGCCATAAAGTGTATGGAATCTTGTTTATATCATAGTATAAAAGAATGAGAATGTGTAATAAAGTTTCACTTCATATCTTTAACAAAATTCAGCAGAATTAAATCTTGTAACAATATAAGAAAAGTATAAGAGATCTTTTAACCAAAAGAGAAGGGTATCCAATATCCTTGGATAAAGGTATCTTGAATTATACTTTCAAGAATGTCTGTCTAACCTACACTAGGGTAATCCCTCGATATGAAGATCTGAATCTATCTTTCTATCCCCGCAAGACCTCGATCTCTAATATGATCAGCACCCTTGCCTTCCAATCCCTTTAATCCCTTGATTTATCAACAAAAATCAGAATAGCACTAGAAATCTTGAATAAGTTGTTCAAAGATTGAAAAAAAATTTCATAACAAACACACAAGGAAGATTAAGCATAGCTCTGGCAGCACATAATAGTTCTACATGATCATTTTATCCAAGAGATCAAAAGCTCTAAATAAAAACTATATCTATGAACTTTCTCAAATGGTTGGGTATTTATAATCATAGATTCCAATGGTTGACTTCCTCCTACAACTGTCATATTTATCCTTAAATTTTGAAGGTACATTTACATGTGCCACTCTACAAACAGTTAGTTAAAAATAGATTTTAAGACATCTATTAATGTAGAAAAACATGGGAATCATTATCATGATTAGGAAACATTAATATGATTAAGAAATATTTACATGTGTAGGATCTAAAAAAATAAAAGGATACATTAAATGAATGATGCAACAATATAATAATTTAATCATATTCATAAGATATTGAAAATCATTTTCTATAACTATTGACAACCAGATTAAAAAAAATAGAGTTTAAATTATGATGAATTTAGAATTTGATTTATTATGAATTTAGAATTTGACTTCAGAAGAAATCAGAGTCTAATTTTATAATAAATCGGTGTCTAATATCAGAAGAAATCAGAGTCTGATTTTAGAAGAAATTAGAGTCTGATTTCAGGAAAAATCGGAGTCTGATTTCAGAAGAAATGGGAGTGTGATTTTAGAAGAAATAATGGGCTGATTTTAGAAGAAATTAGAGTCTAATTTTTAGAGAAATTATAGTCTAGTTTCAATATAAATCAATGTCCAATTAATGAAAAAATCGGAGTGTGATTTTAATAGGAATCCATGTCTGATTTCAGGGGAAATTGGAGTATGATTTCAACAGAATTTAGAATCTGATTTCTGGAGAAATTAAAGTCTAATTTTAAAAGAAATAAGATTTTATTTCAGAAGAAATCAGAATCTGATTTTAGGAGAAATCAGAGTTTAATTTCAGAATTAATCAGAGTCACAATTATGGACATAAAATTAGTGTCTAAGTAATATTAAGGTTCTATGTTAAATGAGGATCCAAATTTTTTAGTTATAGAATGATAATTAAACATGATTTGAAAAAAAATATTAGATAAGTCATTTAAGATCATTATTAAAGTCAAAAAATATTATTATAGAGATATAATTTTCCTTAATAGAAATATAGTTTTTCTTAAGATAAATATAATTTTCCTTAAAAAAATGTGATTTGGATTTTCAAAACATAATGGAATTGAAACGTCATAACAAAACGTATTGATTTAAAAAACTCCCCATTTTTGGAAAAGAACACAAATTTTTTGTAAAAGAATATAAGGACTAAGGTTTTCATTTTTATGCTTAAAACAAATACTTCCCTCCCTTTTTATTTATGGATCATAAAAAATATAACTAACTCCCCCGTAGGTTTGAAAATCCCTTAGGATTATATTCTTGACTTTAATAGAAAAATAAATCTTCCTTACATAATAATTTCTTCTTTATGTAATCCCTACATTACTTAGACATTATCTTTCATAATATTCTTTTTGATAATTCTTTTCTCCACATTAGTGATTTTAAAAAAAATGGGGGGAAATACAAAAATAGTATCTAAAATGTTAGGAATATACAAAGAAAAATGATTAAAATATAAAACATTTATTATGATGAAATCATTTGTTACAAAGGAAAATAAAACAAAATATTGGATTTGAAGAGAAAATCATTAGTCCATCTTTTTCTCCATTGAAATCATCTTTTTTTGGTATCCTTCAACTTTTTCAATTCCTTATGATTGTCTTCAAACTTCTTGATCAGGTTTCCCTAATCCTAATTTTTCTTTTCAAGATTTTTTATTCATTATTTCTGAGACTAAAAACATATCTTTGAGACATTAACACTTCTTCCAAATTTTTGAGTTTTCTTCCATCTCTTCCCAGAGTTCCCTTTCCCTTTACAGATTTTAAGCAACAGAATTCAGCATCCCATTCAAATTTTAATCTTCTAGAAGGTGACTAGTTTATTCTTAATTTATATTTTCTAAAAAACTTTTTGAAAGATTCTGTTTCCTATCATCAAACTTATTAAATTATTCTTTAAATGAATTAGTGAAATAATCAATAATTTTAATATTATCAATCACTAACATATATTTCTTGGTTATTTCATTACATGATCCCCTGTGAGAATCATAACCGATTTGAAATGTTTTGAACATAGATTTATATTTCACGAATTCTTCGGTGATAATTCTTATTGAATCTGACTTCTGATTGATTTTTTGTTGAAGTATCTGACATCTAGAATCAATTCATAGAAATAAAGGGATGGTATTCACATGCTTCTTTAATGACTGAACCACAAAATCATGTCCTTAGGAAGATAAATATTCTAAAACATATTCTTTTGTGAGTGAATCAAATTCATCATAGTAGTCTTATATTCTCTTATATGTTCCAATAACATCCTTATTTCTTTTTTGAATAACATATTTCTATGGTTTTTTAACAAAAATTTCCTTGACTTTCTATTTCATGGAAAACTTCTTCTCAAAAAGCTGAGTTTCATGTTCCCCATTTGAAACATTAATTTTTTTATCATCATCATTATAAATTTATTTATCAAAAATTTAATCACCAATTTCCTTATTCGGATTTTCTTCAACATGTTGAACAATATCATCATCATTCATATCATCATATGAAGGATATTTATTGACCTCATCATAAGAATCAACTTCTTTTTGAAAAGATTTTTCTTCTAAAATAATCTTAGTGGATTCATCTTGGGATGTTCTGATTGAAAACTTTTCATACAAACTTTCCTTCTCCAGATATTCTTAAACCATTCTAATCACATCATCACATTCTTCTACCTCTACTTCTTCTTATTCTTCTTATTCTTCTTCTATAGGTTCTAGAATTAAAATATCTTTCTTTGTCTTATCTATAACTGGAGTCTCTGTTGGCACTGGATCTTGCATGAATGATTCTGGTACCTAATCTTGTTCAAACCCTTTTCAGTATCTCTATGTAAGGATTAGTCAATATTGTATTTTGAATCCTTATTCTTCATATTCTATTCTTTAGGTTGTATATTATGCTCTTCTGATGCTTGGATCATTAAGGCCTTAGCCACATTAGGGTCAAATCCAAAAAATTGAGTCTCTTTCCTTATTTTTCTCCTTATGATATCTCTATCTTGATACTACATTAGTATAGAATGTATTTTTTCTTCTTTGATATGGTTGGATAATATAATGACTTGGGTTCTAGAATATTCTATTTCTGTTCCATCTCATTACATTTTCGTTTCTTAGGTGTTGGTTTGTATCATTCACCAACTTTTCCTTTCTTTCTAATAGTTTTATCATCCTTTTTAGTAAGATCAATGAACTCTCCTGTCTTAACACTATAACAAGTATTCATTCAGCTCAGGGTATCATTACTTAAAAACATTATATTGAAAACTGTTTCCTTTTAGATTCAATGGATTATGAAATATTCTAAGTACAAGACTATAATATTCAACAAGATCACATGGTACATTACAGTCCCAGACATGATGGTACCATTCGTAATGTTGAGGATTGTTAAAAGAATATACTTGGTGAGGTTTATCTTCCTTTTATTCATGAAAAAATCCATCATAAAGAAATCATATATCTTATGGGAGTACTTGTCTCCCTTCCTCGGAATTAGAAAACCATGAATCTAGAGGGTTAGTAAATTGTGATTTGTTGAAAGATAGACGATCATTAGTTTCTTAACTCTTTTATGTCCAAGTAATTCAATAGCATTAACCTTATCAAAATATCCTTCTTTATCAGGTAATATATGTGTGAAAATTTTTTCTTCTCCATCGTAATGAATATCCAATATACTAGAAGCCTTATTGAAAGACAAAGAATAGGGCTTTCCATAAAACCTGAAGAAAAAAATTTCTCTACCTCATTTTTCATAATAATGAACTATATCATTGAATTATATTAATAAATCCACATATAACAAATCAAAACTCTTCTTCTTGGCTACATAGAGACCTTCCCATCCATTTTTCATTATGATTTTAGAAATCAATGACTCATTCTTAGAAAAGAAATTTGGGTCCACCAACATTTCGATAAAATTAGGCAATTCATAAGTTCTTTGTTAGAGGCCATAAAAGTCTATGAGGAAACATCAATAGACATTAGGTTCTTATGCTAAAAGGAAAAACCGAATGGAAAACATAATGGAAAGCAGGGATTTGGTGGAACAATACTGAGAGAACTGATGTGGGACACAAATAGGGGGTTTTATTATATAGCCTTCGCGATGACGGTTCATATTCCCAGTTTAATCTAATGGTTTATATTTTCATGATCTAATATAATGGTTAATATCAATTTAAAATAGGGATCTATATGTTCTGATCTTTTGAGGTTTCAAGGAAAAATTAGTTTTAAGGTAATTTAATCTGATAAGGTTTTCTTAAACCAAAATTGAAAATACCAAAATAATAATAATTTAAATAATAATGATATAATTAGGGGAACATATGTTCCATATTACTTAGAATTATTTTTTAGTAATGATAAGGTTCCTCTTATAGGGAATAGGTTTTGAAAATTTTTATTACGGAATGAAAAATTTCTATGTTTTGAAAATTTTAGGTTCTATAAAAAATTTGAAGAAAATATGAAAGAGAAGACATATGTACACCCATTATGAAAAGGAGTATATCAATGTTAGAAGATAGGTTTAAAAAAAGTTAATATAAATGATTACATTATGGTTATCATTGCTATATTTTGATTAATGTATGAAAATATATTGGATAGTAAATATTTTTTTAATATGTTAGAAAGTTAGTCTTGTATTCTGATAAATTGAAGAATAATATCACCTTTAAGCGTATGATCTCTATGAAAGTGATGTCAAATATCTATGTGTTATTAATGAGAGTGTTGTGCAGGGGTTTTTATTAGGGAAATGGCACTTGACACATTATTTTGTTTTGGTAAAACGTTTTCCATAGTCTATGATGGTGTGTTTCATCCACAACACTTGAGTACAACAACTTCTAACAGCTACATATCTAGCTTAAGCAGTGGAAAGTGCTATTGAGTGTTGTTTCTTACATGAACAAGAAACTAGTGAATCTCCTAAGAGTTAAAATGTTCTGGATTTACTTTTCTTATCCATTCTGAATCCACCAAAGTCATCATTTGAAAAATATTTTTTTAAGTTCATTTCCTAAAAAATAGAAAATTCCTAAATCCATGGTTCCCTTTAAATAGAAAAAAATTACTTTCACTTATTTGAAATGGTATTATTTTAGATTATATTGAAATATTACACATAATAATACAAAAACTATTATATATGGATTACTAGATGTTAAGTAAAATAAATATCTTATCATACCTCTAAATGATGTTTGATCTACTAATTTTCCAACTTCATCAAGATTAAGAGTGTTTGAGGTACTAATTTGAGTACTTATACTTTTAGTGTTGTCAGATGGATACTTTATAAGAATACCATTAATATAATTATGTTGATATATATATATATATATGTTCCTTCTGGTTTTTTAGAAATTTGAAAATAAAGAAAAATTGTTGAATCACCCATCATACTCATTTCAAAGTCATATTCCATAATATTCACAAATGAATCAATTAAGGATTGTTGATTTGATCAAAATATAATTTCATCAACAAAAATTTGAACAATCAAAACAATTTTTTTATCTTTATTTATAAAAATCTTTGGCTAAGTATTCCCCTTAAAATAATTGTTTTGTAACAAAAATAATGTAATTCTATCATACAAGGCCCTAGGAACTTGTTTAAGTCCTGTTAAATATTTTCTAACTTTGTAAACATGTTAAAGATGTTTTTTGTATTCAAAAAGAATAATTTTTTCAATAGAATCTTCCTATTCCACATATCCATTATGGAAAGCACACTTCAAGTCCATATGAAAAAAATTTAATTTTAAAAATACTGCAAAGGCTATTAGAATATAGATAGATTTATGTAACACCCAGAGATTTTATAAGAAATATTTTTTTTTATGTATTGTGTAATACGCAACACCAAATGATTCTTTTACTACACAGAACATTGCCTTGTCTTTAATTACACACAAGAGCAACCTTCCTTCATAGCTTGCGTTGTACGCAATACCGAGTTTCACTAAACGACGATATGTTATTAAAATATTATATAAACTAGCCGCTATGAATAGTAATACCAACTTTTTGAAGTTTTATAAATTTTATCTTTCAAAATGGACATTATTTTTGGATTCGGAATATCGAAATTAGCTTAGGGTGAATTTTTGGTATTTTTCTGAAAACATTCAATTTTTGATGAATAATGAAAAACACTAAGTTATAATTTAAAACTGATTTTTTATTTAAATTTATTTTAGGTAAAAATATATACATAATACCTATATAAGTTCAATGTAATACATTGGAGTAATTTTTTATTAATTTTATATATATATAAATTTTATTGAACTTTTTACCGTCTTTTACCCACCTGTTAGAAGAAATTACAAAATTACATAAAAATTAGTTTTACCATTTCTGTGAGTTGAATTTTGAAACTCTGGGAGACATGGTTAATATCAAGGAGTAAAATTTGGTTCAATAAGACAAAAATAATTTTTGGTGAATGGTAGCTTTTTACTTTTATTTACCACGGTTAAGAGTAAATAAGTAAATTAAGGGTAAAAATAATATTATTCTTACCCTAACACATGTACTAATTCTATTGGATAAGTTTAATTCGACCAAAAAAACATTAGGAATAAAATATGACCATTTAGGTCCACATGGATTAGATTAGGACATTTATTATTATTTAATTCAAAGAAAAGTTAAAAGAGTTAAAATCAATGTTTAATAACTAAAACATTTTTAATATAGGTTTATACATAAGATATATTAGACTATAAATATTAATTATAAAGATAAAAACATTTCCTACATAATTATGTTTTAATTATAATTTTTAGACATTAAATAATTTAAGTTATTTATGACACAATGATGTTGCAGTAATTACCTTATTAATTAAATATTAACATAATTGATGTTATAAATACCCCATTAAATGTACTTTGAAACTTTTATGAATAAAACTAATTTTATTGGTCAATATAACATATTAGGTTTAATTAGATGAATTTTTTTCCAAGTAATAATTCTGGTGTGAATTTAAAAAAACAAAATACCAAATAGTGTCAATATTGACATAAAGGAGTTTTTAAAACATATATTATATTATTAATTGTTATTCTATTCCTAAAAATTTAAGGTTCAAAAAAAAGAGTTATATATAATATATATTACATTAATGAACCAATTGGGGTGTTATTGTATGTTTATAGTAAGTTTATTAACTATATAGTGTAAGAATACAAGAAGACACAGTAATTGCTAAATGATTTAACTTAGAGTTAAATCTAAATGATAAGGTTAAAATAGTAACCGAAAGTTTTCTAAAACCTATTGGATGAGATTATTTCGACCCATACCCACCCTATATTTCAAATAAGTCACTTTTGATCCATTATAAACTGAACATGACTTTATTATAAAATAATATTTTATGTTTTTTCTATGGTTCCCCTCTCCTCCCTTGTAAAAGGGAACCTCCTCCCTCTCCACTTTACAACATTTTGAGCCTTAAATCTTGGGAAAAACCTGTAAATTTCACTTATCCACATCCCTAGAAACATAATAGAGGTTATTTTATTCTTCAAAGATCATCTTTAGTGTCCTAAGAGGAGGTTTAGAAAAGGTGCGTCGAAGAAGAGGTAATATCCTTTACCGATTATTTCACATTTATTTATTCTTCTACATCCTCTTCTTTATTTGTTTCATTATAAAGTAATAACATCAGTATAACTCATATAATGATATTGTATTATAAAAATAAAACAACCATATTCACCTTCTATCCATTTTATGGAAAATAAAATCACTGTGCGTGCGTACGTACAGAATACTGTCTCCACGCTGTGGTGTAATCTGTTTTTCCACAACCAACTTTCATGGATGGGTATAATGGTGTAAATAATAACTATATATGGTTATTATGACATGATATTAATTCTTAGATATTCTATCATCCACTTCAATACAATTCCACAATCATGGGAATGATATCATCGCACGTGTGTACATACGGCCTACCGTCTCCACGATATGACGTGACTTGTTCTACATGATCTTAATTGAATAATTATTATATAAATGAATTTAATGAATAAATATTATATATATTACACTAATACCATTCTGTAAATTATTTATCTATAACCTAAAAATAGGTATAATAATTTATTCGACAAAAATTGCATAAGAACAGAAAGCAATGAACGCCTGAATAACAAGTATCAATGAAATATTACTAATAAGAAGATAAGAATATGACCATATATGATATCATTACAATGAATATGATTATATAATAAGTTAATGACATTATTTAAATCATTATACAGGATTTTCGGATATGTACGAAGCATATCGGACCTAAGGTAAGGGAAAATCTCACAATCTCATTTTTTATCTGAGATTGTTTATACTTAAGAATTTACTAGTGCATATTTATCATCCACTTCCATGTTTACTCAATATGTAATATTATTTATATCTTCCTACTATTGTTTAAACCCAATTTTACCAATTGGTTAATTTTTAGTAAACGATATGAAATGAATCTTTTTTCATTTTCAGTACGAGATATTTTTTGACTTTTTCGGCCAAAATATGAGAAAAATGTTTTTTATAACTTATACTACATGAATGGATTTTTTATGATTTCATAGATCATTATTTCAAAGAATATTACTTTACATTTTTTCAAGTTTATTTTTAATTAACTTCTTTTATTTTAAAATTGTATGACATTTTAAGAGAGGAAAAATGTTTTTAGAGTAGAAAGGATATTTTACTCAAGAATGGAGTTCAAGTGTTCTATCAAAATTATTTTCCATCTAAGATAATATAGGGTTCTGTTTATATCCCTATTTTTACGTTGATTTGATTATGATATGTTGAAATTATCTTTATTAAGTCCTTTTATCTTATATTGATTATGTTATGATGGCATGATGTTTAAGAATCCCATTTTTATTACATGGGTTATGCTATGATATATGATTTATAATTTTGTTGCACACATAAGAATGGTTTCATTAGGAGATGTTTGGAACCTATATCTCCCTTAAATTAATTGGGTAAAAATTTATATATCACAAGATAGACATGGTTGGAATGACAAGTTAATATGGTTCAGTTATACAGGACTGGAACGAGGAGTGAACTCTGTTCAGAAATGGTCTTTGTCACTATGATATTCTTGGAAATGAGTTTTGACTAATATGAAATTATTTTCTATTATTATGTGTGTATTCCAAATAGTTTCGTGTTTTATGTTCTGATTATTGGGATTATATTTCACTACTAATATTTATCCCATGTTATGATATTATGATCTCTTTTGCAAGTTCTGATTTTCAAACGATATGTTCTTATGAATATAATATGATTGATATTTCTTTTGTTTACCCATACTGAGCATTTGAGCTCACCCATTTGTATTTTTTCTTTTCCCCATGACAGGAAGAAGGGTATTAAGTAGTATATACCAAAAGGGACTCTAGATATGAGGAAATATGCGGGAGACAATGTAGATTCTTTATGAACCGATTTTTTATGTTTCCCAGTTTCAAAAGACATTGTACCAATACGGTCCTATCGTGGTTCTGTTATACATTGTAATAAGTAAGCTTCAATTCTGAAGTAATAACAATGAATGTAAAGTATGGGTCTTTATAGTTGGTATTAGAGGAAAGGTATAGTCAACCTTTGGAAACTAGGATGTGAATGCCTTATAAAGAACCCTAAGGATATGTCTAAGCATAGAACAAAATATTAGTGTTATAGATATGACCATAAATAACCTATGATAAGACCTAAAGTGTGAAATTTTATTCTTGATTATGTGGTTTTTCTATTATTATTAGTCCTTATCACACAATGCTTATTGGTTTTATTCAATGGATAGAACCCGATGTAATTGTGTTAATGTTGAATGCGACGGGAAATGAAATGATTGTCCCCCTGAGCAACCAAACGTTATGGGAGCTGGAATGAAAAATCTTATAGCCATGGTCACATAACTTTCTCAAGCTATGAATCTTGTAGGACTTCCAAACGAGCAAAAGAAGGAGTGACATTCTGTTGAATCCTTCATGAGGTAGCGTCCACCTTCATTCAACGGGTCTACTAATCCATTAGTGGATGAACAATGGATTTGTACCACTGAAAAGATATTTTCAGTTCTTAAATGTTCTGAACATGATAAATTCATCTTCGCAGTATATCATTTAGAAGGTAAAGCTGATCAATGGTGTAATCTTATCAAGAATATGAGGCAAAGATTTGAAATTGATTGCATGGAATGGGACGAGTTTAAGAACATATTTTTCAATATGTATGTCCCTTGTATTCTTCGAACAAAGATGGAGAAGTAGTTTCTTGAACTAAAGAAAAAGGATGATGAATCTGTTGCTACCTACAAACCAAATTTTACAAGACTTGCAAGGTATGCTTCCAGAATTATTATACATCCTGAGAGTAAGATCGATCAATTATTTAGTGGCTTAAAACCATGTCTTATAAGGGTGTTATCCATAAGGGACTTCAAGAGCTATGAGGAAATTTTTCTATGTGATCTCAAGTTTGATATGGAGATAGGAGTAACCCATCAGTCATATGGGTTTTATTAGAAGAGGAAAATGGAATTAAAAGGGAAATATAAAGACCACACAGAAATGAAGATGAGTTTTCCCTTGTTCTAAAAGTGTGGAAAGAAACATGGAGGTAATTGCCTTAAAGGGACGAGTAAATATTTCAAATGTGGAAAAGAAGTTCATCGGGAATTTGAATGCTGCAATGATGGGAAAAATATATCTAGTTATGCGAACAAAGAAAAGGCAACACAGAATGAACCTCCTACACTTCAATGTTACAAGTGTAAGGAAATGGATAATTATGCTAATCAATTCCCTAATCCAAGGTTTGTTGATGATGATTGACGTCAACAAACTCTTAAGGCCCAAGACAAATGAACGTCACATAAAATTACTATCATCGATGTGGAGTACGATAACTAAGTGGTTAAAGGTACACTTACCATCCACTTTAAAGTATAAAATGTTTTATTTGATTCTGGATCCACCCACTCTTTTATTTCTAAATAATTTTCTAAGGGTATCGTCATACTACCTCAACAATTAGCTGTTGAGTTAGCTATGACAACTCCTAATGTCACAACTGTTGCATCAAAAGTTTACAATTCTTCTCTAATTGACATTTGTGGGAAAGTTCTTCCTACAAATATTGTGATCCTTCCTATAGTGGAATTTGATGTGATTCTTGGCAAGGATTGGATTTCCTTATATGGAGCACATATTGATTTCCAAATAAGGGAAGTCACACTTCATATTGCTGATCAATATATGATCATCTATTGATGCAAGGATGAATATAACCTTCCAGTGGAAATTTATTCCATCTTATGGGTCGTGATTCCAATAAATGAAGGTTATTTATCCCAAATTATTGGAGAGAAACTCACGATTAAGAATATGATTATTGTATGGGAGTTTTATGATGTCCTTCCAGAGGAATATCCAGGTCTTCCACCAAATCGTGAAGTTGAGTTTTCAATTGAACTCATACCAGGTGCTATGCCCATTTCATAGAAACCTTATAGAATGTCCCCAATTGAGTTGTAGGAATTAAAGAAGCAACTCCAAGAGAATATTGATAAAGGACTCATACACCCTAGCGCATCACCTTGGGGAGAACCTATTCTATTTTTTATGAAGAAAGATGGATCAATGAGACTTTGCATTGATTATAAAGAACATAACAGGATCACTATCAAGAACAAATATCCTCTCCCATGCATTGATGATTTATTTGACCAACTATACGGAGCTAAATACTTTTCCAATATTGATCTTCATTCAGGGTATCATCAATTTAGGTTCAAAGGGAGGATATACCAGAGGCAGATTTCCGTAGAAGGTATGGACACTATGAATTTATAGTGATGCCATTTGGTCTTACTAATTCCCCTGCTATATTCATGGATCTAATGAATAGAGTCTTTAGAGACTATCTTGATCAGTTTGTGGTAGTCTTTACAGATGATATTCTTGTCTATTCAAAGAGAAATGAATAACATGAAGATCACTTGAGAATTGTATTAAAGAGCCATATAAATGATAAGATTTATGACAAATTTACTAAGTGTAAATTTTTTCTTCAAAAAGTTTCATCTTTGGGTCACATAATTTCAAGAGGGGAAATATGTGGATCTATCAAAAACAGAGCTTATCGAAAGATGTTCACGACCAAAAAAAGTAACTGAGATCCGAAGTTTTCTTGGTTTGGCTAGATATTATCGATGTTTTGTGAATGATTTTTCACAATTATCTAATCCACTCCCCAGGTTGACTCAAAAAGGAGTTATGTTCGTTTTCACGGAGGAGTGTGAAGAGAATTTCAAGGAGTTAAAAAGAATGTTATCCAGTACACCTATGCTCACACTGCCTAGTAGTGGAGAAAGTTTTGTGATCTATAGTGATGCATCCAAGAAGGTATTAGGGTGTGTTCTCATGAAAAATGATATGGTGATAGCTTATGCCTCACGACTGTTAAAAATCCCTGAGAAAAATTACCCAACTTATGATTTGAAATTAGATATGGTAATATTTGCATTTATGATTTGGAGGTATTATCTTTATGGTGAAAGGGGTGATATTTATACTGATAATAAAACTTTATAATATATTTTCACACAAAAGGAGCTGAATATGCGCCAAAGAAGATGGTTGGAGCTGATTAAGGATTACGACTGCTCAATTCATTGCCACCATGTGAAGGAAAACAAGGTGGCAGACACATTAATTCAACAAGACCATTCTAGATTATCCATGATGAGGATCAAAAAAGATCCAATATTTATAGATTTACAAATGATGGATCATGGAATTATAATGGAAGAGAAAATTCTTATCTTTCTCAAATGAATGTTCAACCATCTATACATGTGAAGATTGAATAGGCACATAAAGAAGATGTAGATTTACAAAAGAAGGTGATAAATTTTCCTGAATTCCACATTGATTGTGATGAAATAATAAGGTTCAGGAATCAGGTTTGTGTTCCTCCCATTCCAGAATTATAGAAGGAAATATTGGATGAAGCTCATAGTTCTTCCTTCTCTATTCACCCTGAAAGAATGAATATTTATAGGGACCTGAAGGAGTAATTCTGGTGGGATGGCATGAAAATAGATGTTCCTGAATATGTCTCTCGATGCTTGGTTTGTCACCAAGTTAAAGCCGAGAGATGGAAGTCTAAAGGGTTTTTACAACCATTACCCATACCAGAATGGAAATGGGAAAACATCACTATGGACTTTATCATAGGACTTCCTAAAACATCCAAAGGCAATAATGTTATCTGGTTTATAGTTGATTTTATTATGAAGTCGTCACACTTCATTTCTATTAGAGAATATTTCTCTCTTAATAATCTTGTTGAGATATATGTGAAGGAAGTTTTAAGATTGCATAGAGTACCACTTTCAATTATATCTGATCGGGATCTGAGTTTTACCTTGAAGTTTTGGCGAATTCTTCAGCATACTCTAGATACAGAGTTGAGTTTCAGCAATGCTTATAATCCTTAGACAGACGGTCAGTATGAGAGGACAATTCCAACTCTAGAAGACATGTTGAGAGCTTTCTCTATGGATTTTAAGGGTGGTTGGGATCAACACCTAACTTTGGTGGAATTTTCTTATAATAATAACTTTTTCTCCAGTATTCAGATGTCTCCTTATGAAGCTCTCTATGGAAAGAAATTCATAACTCCAACTTGTTGGGATAAATTTGGGAAAGGAAGCTATTAGGACCTAATCTTGTTGATGAGATTGAAGAAAAGGTAAGATCTATTCAACAACACATAATAGAATCTCAGAGTCAACAAAAAAGTTATGCCAACAACTGAAGAAAAGACCTAGAGTTTGAAGTGGTTGATATAGTGTTCTTACGAATATCTCCTTGGAAGAGAGTAATGAGACTTGGAAAGAAGGCCAAGCTGAGCCCTAGGAATATTGGTCCTTTTAAAATACTGTATTGTGTTGGGAAGTTAGCTTACCGATTGTCACTTCCACTGAATATCTCTCAAGTTCATGATGTGTTCCATGTATCTCTCCGGAGAAAGTACATACCTGATCCTTCACATGTACTAAGCTCAGAAGTTGTATTGGTGGAGGAAGATATTTCTTACGAAGAACAGCCGATAGAGATTCTGGATTATAGAAAAAAAGTTCTAAGAAACAAGACCACTCACTTGGTTAATGTTTTACGGAGGAAACACCAATTAGAAGAAGCTACATGGGAACTTGAGGATATGATGAGGGAGAGGTATCCTTATCCTTTTGTTACGAAGTGACACATTTCGAGGACGAAATTCTTTTTAATGGGGGTAGAATGTAACACCCTGAGATTTTTTGAGAAATATTTTGTTTTTATGTATTATGTTATACATCACACTAAAGGATTCATTCACTGCACACAACACTATCTTTACTTGTGTTACACGCAAGAGCAACCTTCCTCGATAGCTTCTGTTGTACGCAATACTGAGTTTCACTAAATGACGATATGTTATGAAAATATTATATAAAGTAGTCGTTAAAAATAGTAATACCCACTTTTTAAAATTTTATAAATTTTATCGTTCAAAATGGAATTCATTTTTGGATTCGGAATATCGAAATTATCTTAGGGTGAGTATTTTGTATTTTTTTGAAAACATTCAATTTTTGATGAATAGTGAAAAACACTAAGTTATAATTTAAAATGATTTTTTTATTTAAATAATTATTTATTTTATTTAAATTTATTTTAGGTAAAAATATATTCATAATACCTATAAAAGTTCAATGTAATTCATTGGATTTATTTTATAATTATTTTAGATATATAAAAATTTTATTGAACTTTTTACTGTCTTTTACCCACCTCCAAGGAGAATTTGAATATTTACATAAAACTCAATTTTACTACTTTTGTGAGTTGAATTTCAAAAATATGAGAGACACGGTTAATATGAAGGAGTAAAATTTGGTTCAATAAGATAAAAATAATTTTTTATGAATAGTAACTTTTTACTTTTATTTAACACGGTTAAAAGTAAATAGGGTAATTAAGGGTAAACATTATATTATTATTACCCTAACACATGTCCTAATTCTATTTCATAAGTTTAATTAGACCAAAAAAACCTTAGGAAGAAAATATGACCATTTAGGTCCACTTGGATTAGATTAGGAAATTTATTATTATTTAATTCAAAGAAGAGTTAAAAGAGTTAAAATCAAAGTTTAATAAATAAAACATTTTTAATATAGTGTTATACATAAGATAAATTTGACTATAAATAATCATTAGAAATATAAGATGATTTAATACATAATTATATTTTATTCATAATTTTTAGACATTAAATAATTTAAGTTATTTATGAAACAATGTTGATGCAGTAATTACCTTATTAATGAAATATTAACATAATTGATGTTATAAATACCAAAATAAATGTAATTTGAGACTTTGTATGCATTAAACTAATTTTCTAGGTCAATATAACATATTAGGGTTAGTTAGAGAAATGTTTTTGAAGTAAAAAATTCCGTTATGAATTTAACAAAAAAAAATACTAAATAGTGTCAAAATTGAAATAAAAGAATTTTTAAAACAAATATTTTATTAATAATTGTTATTCTATTACTAAAAAACTATGTTTTGGCCAAATTAGTTATATAATAATATATATAACATTAATGAACTAATTGGGGTTTGATTGTAAGTTTATAGTAAGTTTATTAACCATATAGTGTAAGAATACAAGAAGACACGATAAAAGTTAAATTATTTAACTAAGAGTTAAATATAAATGATAAGGATAAAATGGAAACCTAAACTTGTATAAAACCTATTGGATGAGTTTTTTTCAACCCATATACACCCTATCGTCGAAATAAGTCACTTTGGATCCATTATAAACCGAATATGACTTTATTATAAAATAATATTTTAAGTTTTTCATAAGGTGCCCCTCTCCTCCCTTATAAAAGGGCACCTCCTCCATCTCCACTTTACAACATTTTGAGCCTTCAAGATCAGTAAAACCCTATAACTTTACCTTCCAAACTTCCCTAGAAACAAACTATATGTTCTGGTCTTCTTCAAAGACAAACTTTAGTGTCCTAAGAGGAGGTTTAGAAAAGGCACGTCGAAGAAGAGGTAATATCCTTTACCAATTATTTCACATTTATTTCTTCTTCTACTTCCTATTATTTATTTGTTTTATTATAAATTAATAAGATCAGTTTCACTCATAAACTGATATGTTATTATAAAAATGAAACAATCATATTTCACCTTCTATCCATCCTACAGAAAACGAAATCACCGCGCTTGCGTATGTATGGAATACCGTCTCCACGCCGTGGTGTAATCTATTTTTCCACCACCGCCTTACTTGGATGGGTATAATGCTGTAAAGAAAAACTATATATGGTTATTATGACATGATTTTAATTATTCGATATTCTATCATCCACATCAATACAATTCCGCAATCATGGGAATGGTATCATCGCTCGTGTGTACGTACGGACTACCATCTCCATGATATGATGCGACTTGTTCTACATGATCTTCATTGAATAGTGATTATATAAATGAATTGAATGAATAAAATATATATATATTACACTAATAATATTCTGTAAATGAGTTATCTATAACCTAAAAAGTGGAATAAGAATTTATTTGACAAAACATGCATAAGAACATAAAACAATTAACACCTGAATAACAAGTAGTAATGAAATATTACTAATAAGAAGATAAGAATATAACCATATATGATATAATAAAAATGCATATGATTATATAATAAGTCAATGAAATTATTTAAATCATTATACATAAAGTTCGGATACGTACGAAGCATATAAGACCCAAGGTAAGGGAAAATCTCACAATCTCATTTTTTTTATCCGAGATTATTTATACTTCCGAATTTACTGGTGCATATTTATCATCCACTTCCATTTTTCCTCAATATGTAATATTATTTCTATCCTCCTATAATTTTTTAAATTCAATTTTACCTATTGGTGAATTTTCAGTAAAAGATATGAATTAAATCTTTTTCCATTTTCAGTACGAGACACATTTTGACTTTTTTGGCCAAAGTACGAGAAGAATGTTTTTTTCACTTATGCGGAATGAATGGATTTTTATGATTTCATATAACATTATTTCCATAAATCTTCCTTTACATGTTTTAAAGTTTATTTTTAATTAAATTATTTTATTTTAAAATTGAATGACATGTTAAGAAAGGAAAAATGTTTTTGAAGTTGAAAGGATATTTTCCTCAAGAATGATGTTTAAGTGTTTTATCAAAATTATTTCCATATAAGATAATATAGGGTTATGTTTCTATCCCTATTTTTACATTTATTTGATTATGTTATGATGTAATTATTTGTTTGAAGTCATTTTATCTTATATTGATTATGTTATGATGGCATGATGTTTAAGAATCCCATTTTTATTACATGGGTTATGGTATAATATATGATTTATGATTCTGTGGAGCACAAGAGAATGGTTTCATTATGAGATGGGTGGAACCTATATCTCCCTATAATGCTTTGGGTAATGATTTATATCTCATCTTATAGACATGGATAGAATGAAAAGTTAATCTGGTTTAGTGATACAGGAGTGGAATGAGGAGTGAACTCGGTTCAAAAATGGAATTTGTCCTCTATGATAGTCTTGGAAATGATTCTTGAATAATATGAAATGATTTTCTATGATTATGTGTTTATGCCACAGAGTTTCATGTTTTATGTTATGATTATTGGGATTACATTTCACTACTAAGATTTATCCCATGTTATGATATTATGATCTCTTTTGTAGGTTATGATTTTCAAATGTGATGTTCTTATGAATATGATATGATTGATATTTCGTTTTTTTACCCTTAATGAGTATTTGAGATCCCCCTTTTGTATGTTTTTTCCTTAGGATAGGAAGAAGGGCACTGTAATGACCCGAAATTTTGAATAAATCTTGTTTCCTAATTTTGTGTGTTATTTTTTTATACTCAACAAAACTATTTCATTCGATAAAATGAGTATAATTAAAATGATACCATTGGGTTTTGACTGTTATATAACCATTGGTCAATATGACCGCTGGAAACTAAACGTTTCAATTATTATCTCTAAATACAAGTGATCTTGGTTAATTAATATAGAAAGAAGATTTGATGGCCTCACCCAGTAGTCTTGGACCGATCGAAGCCCATCTAACAGAACATGGAAAGGAGGTAGCACCACTAGGATTTACTCTGGATGAAACCCAAGAAGATCTTCATCGTGTGAAGCTAGAACTGAATCGCCTTCGCGAGAAGATCAAACTGATAGAAATTACTACTCGTGCAATATTGGGTGAGCCTCCCTCGGATTCTCTCACCTTAGCACACCTTACACTTAGGTCCTATGCTGGTGTGATAAGGGGCTATGTAAGGAGATCGTAACTTCCTTATGTAATCCTTTGTTTTAAATAAAATTTTTGATTTCTTCTTATGATGAAGTTTATGAATTTTCAAATATCCGGATAAATTGAGTATGCATATTTTTGGTGAATTTTAGAGAAAGGATATTTTAAAAAATGTTTATGTAAACCTTAAATAATTAAAAATGTCTAATGATTTTCAAAAAATGGTCTTCTACAATTATGTTCAGTATGAAATTTAGAGTCTAATAAGTTCAACATAATTTTTGATGAATGGTAAATTATGAATAGTGATTTTATGCTTAGGATTAGTAATGTGACCAAATGTATTAGTAAGCTCACTTAAAGAAAGTATTAATATAATCTAGGCACCTCTATTATGTAATTTGATTCAATAAAATGGTTAAATTACGGTTTCATAAATTATTATTCATGTATTAGTTTTTTTGGGTGAATAGTGTTTTTTAATTAAAAATTAAATTAAAAATATTTAGAAAATTATTTTTATAAAATGGACTTTATTTTTGAACTCAGAGCATCGTTATTATATTAAGGTAATTTTTGGGGATTTTTCTGAAAAAATGATTTTTCAGTGAATAGTGTATTTATTTAAAAATTAAATTAAAAATATTTAGAAAATTATTTTTATAAAATCGAGTTCATTTTTTAAATCAGATCATTGATATTTTTTTAAGGTGAAATTTGGGGATTTTTCTGAGAAAGTTGAATTTTCTGTGAATAGTAAAAATACAGTTTTAGGGTTTCGGTATGTTTAATGACATCATGACTGCATCATGATGATGTGATGAGATATTTTAAGGGATGGAAAATTAAAGGGGATGAATTATTGTATGAGGTGTCCCAAGTGGCCAATACCATGGGCAAGCCCATTGTTTTTTCAAAACCACCAATGAGGTGTCCCTTGGCCATTATTGCATTGTCCCCTCACATTCCCAATAAATAACCACCCTTTCCTCCTTTAGTTTTCACTCCAAACTCTCCCTAAACGAATTTCTAGTATCTTTACCTCCAAAGGAGTCATCCAAAGGTTCCTACAATCCCTCAAGGTCCCAACCTTCGAGTTTTAAGAGTTACGTTTTAAGGTAAGGGATCTGACCTCTCTCTTTCATTTCAAGTAATCTCTTTTATGTAATTTCTTTTATGCTACATGTTATTATGTTGGATTATATTCTTTTATATTCATCATACTTTCCTTTTCATGTTCATATTATGAGAGACCCCCTCTTGCTCTCATCAATTCGTTTTAATAATGTTTAAGTGGTGCCGTTAGGCTACTGAATTTTTAAGGGATTCTTTCACCCTTCTCATTTTTCAAAGTTCTACTTTCATGTGAAGTATTTCAAGTTCCTTTTTATTGTGTTGGGGTATGATATATATCTATCATACTGAAATTTTATATTCATATGATGAGATTCCCTATTTTATCTCGTCAATTCATTTTTTTTTTAAGTTTAAGTAACGCCGTTAGGCTGCCGAATTTTCATAAGAGAAATCTAATTTTTGTCTTCCTTCCATGTTTTTCATTTCAAATGGTATGTCCTTAAAATTTTATTACCATGTTCATATATCCTTCATATTCAGTCCCTCTACTATTTTATGGGTCATTTATGAATGTTTTTCCCTTGTCCCCTCTCTTTTCAATGTTTTGTAAAACCCCAAAACATAGCCGTTATGCTGCAGAATTACCGTCTCAAAATGTCTCTCTCTTTTTCAAAAGTTCTTTTATTTTATTAAGTGAATGCTAAAAGGTCTCTATTATATAGGGGTATTCACATATATACCAGGTTGTTCTATTTTAAATTCTGGGATTTACATACATGATACCCGCTTTCCCTTTCCGTGGGCTTAAAGTGACATAAGATCATGTCTTTAAAGCAGTTTTAAAACGTTATGATTACGAAATAAAACCCATTTATTTTATGATATATGGGTTGTTTATGAAATGATGATTATATATATGGATCACATGATAATAAATACATATCATGGGTGCGCCCTGATAGCACTCCAATGCATTGGGTAAAGACTTAATCTCTAGAGATGACTATTTTTAACGGCGCCTTAGTGAATAACCTTGGTAATTTTTAATGACACCTTGGGGATGGACCTTGGTGAAACAGAAATGATTGTCAATATTAAATGTTTTAGCCACATATTCAAGTTATTAAATACGTTATTTTTATTATTATATGCCTCATGATTTCTTTCTCATGCCTTAAAGTTCTTTTTCATGACATTGTTGATGTATCTCAAGTTTACATGTTAAATGTTTCCCCTTATTTCCCTTACTAGGCCTTCTGCTCACACTTTCTTTTGATGTATGTGCCCAGGTTATGAGATGCAGTAATGAACCTAGGATGAACATAAGGAGAAGCCTTTCATGTTTTTAAGAAGAATGTTTTATGTTTTCATGTTTTAAGTTCCTGGTTTCCAAGACACTAAACCATAAAGATCCTCAGTTTTGTAAAATGTAATGAAAGTTTATGTGATAAAAAGTAGGGATGCTATAGTTGGTATCAAAGGATGGTTTTGTTATTTGTGTAAATTAGGATATGAAAAATCTAGGAAGAACCCTATAGAAAAGTTTAAATATAGGAAATCTTCTTGGTATTTTGATGAGTATTGAGTAAGGGGTTGCCAAGAAAATACATCCCTGTCTGGATACGAGCAGGTAGAGGTGGCTTTGGCACAGATGTACATAGGGGTAAAACCCGAAAACACCGCTTTGAGATAGAATCGAATGGGAACTGGTACACGACAACAGGCCTTGCTGCACTCTTGGTTATGAAACTCCTGGGGGGTATTCTTTGATAAATTCATAAGCTTAGTATGAACCATTATTAAAGGAACAACGATAAAATAAAATAAAGATTCACATAAGAATATATTATCATGGATAACCTAGATTGGGACCTAGGGGATCAAAAGTTAGGGTATACTTTCCTTCTACAAGTTTATCTTTCTATTCTTAAAGTTTCCATTTAATTATTATTGGCTAAGTATTTAAGCCCCCTAATTATACGTTTATTTCTTAGTTAATGGCGGGAAATGGAAGAGCATGTCCCAACAACCAATGTGATAGTAAATGTGACGATAGCCCTATTAATGTGACATAGATGAAGAATGATCAAGTTAAACATATTATGATTATGCCAAACTAGCTATCAAAATCACAATTAATAATTGGTACCTAGTTGAATTCCCAAATTCATCAAGGAAGAAGAAGACGAAGTCTCATGGATGTTCATCTAATAAAGTTGGTAAGGGAAAGAAGACCCAATTTCCTTTATGCAAAAAGTGTGGAAAGTGGAACCCTGGAGAATGTCACAAAGGAACTGGGAGATGTTTTTAGTGTGGGGTGGTAGGGCATAAAGTAGCTAATTTCTTTAAAAAAATGGATAATGTGATGAATGGAGATAAGGTTCGATCTAATGTACCTTATACATTTTAATGACATAAATGTGGTGAAGTTAGACATTATCCAAGGAAATTCTCTCTTGGAATGGGTGAGAAGCCTGATGAGCATCAATAATCTTAAAGGACAAGGGAGAAATGCAAGTCCTATGTTGATATTGATCTTGATGACTAAGGTACATGTGACTTCTTCGCAATAATTGTCTATGTCATGTTGTATTTTTGTTCGTGCTCTATGAGCATATCTTTTATGTTTTCTAAGATCATCGAGTCACTAACTAAGATTATTTTATATCATTAAGGAAAACATCTATTGTTATGTACCACATGTTGATGTAGTGAAGTTGTTCTTCTTAAAAAAAGATGATTAGGGGATTAAATGATGATTATTATTTTGGAAGACGTTCACTATTCTGGGACCCCTATTTGATCGAGGTAAATACATTACTACGGTATTTTCTTTAAGGAGTAAAGGTTGACTTATATTTTGAAGAATCGATAAATTTAAGGTGAACTTGCAGTAATTTATGTTACATATGAAAATGATTAACCTATCTTTGGGAAAATGTGATTAGGTTAGTTGCTTTTATTATAAGATGATAAGAGTGGTTGATGTTGTTTGAAGATGAATGATAAAGTCTATCTTGGAAGACTATGTTATGAGACTGCTCTTATAATTGTGTTTCAATCTCATTTTGGTTTATTTTGAGGAATTTTAAGGATAGTTATTTATAGAATGGTCTATGATGAACTCTGGGTAGTACCGTGGAATTTTGAAGATTTAAAGAAGTTTCCCTTCCTATGGGATTCTTTCTTTTTAAAGAATTGTTTTATCTTACCCCTTCTATTTTTGGGATAATGTTTAAAGATAGAAGAAATTGATAGTTAATCTTTTTTGGATTACGTGACTCTCAAGAAGATGATTCTTGTGTTTTGATGAGACCAAGTGTTTTTGAATGCTCATCGTTTGGAGAAAAGATTAGTTTTGGTAGAAACTTATTAAAGGATGAAACTCTACTTGAAGGTAGGTATATTTCCTTATGTTTTTGTCCTATGTATTAAATTAATTCCTCAAAATTATGAAAAGGAACGTAAAACAAAAAATTTGTTGGTCTACGTTTCCTACTAGGTAATCAAAGACCATTTACACACATCATAAGTTTGTGATTTTCTTATGGTTAACTTTCTCCTAACCATGTTTTCTATCACTCTCCCTCAGAACATGACCCTTTGTTTTCTCCTCCATGTCCATGTTTTCCAACATGGAATCCTTGTGTGGGTTAACTCAGGTGACCTTTGTACTTCCTTTTCTTTCTTTTAAAGTAATAGTTTTACTAACTCATTTTCCGATGTGGGAATTTCAATGAAATTTCAAAACCCAATTGTAAAAATTGCGAGGACGCAATTTCTTAAGGGGGGAAGATTGTAACAACCTTAAATTTTGAATAAATCTTGTTTCCAAACTTTGTGTGTTATTTTTTTTATACTCAACAAAACTGTTTCATTTGATAACATGAGTATAATTAAAATTAGGCCGTTGGGTTTTGACTGTTTTATGACCATTGGTCAATATGACTGCTGGAAACTAAACGTTTCGATTATTGTCTCTAAATACAAGTGATCTTGGTTAATTAATATAGAAAGAAGATTTGATGGCCTCACCCAGTAGTCTTGGACCGATCGAAGCCCATCTAACAGAACTTGGGAAGGAGGTAGCACCATTGGGCTTTGCTCTGGACCAAACCCAAGCCGAACTTTATTGTGTGAAGCTAGAACAGAATCGCCTTTGCGAGAATTTCAAACTGATAGAAATTACTACTCGTGCGATATTAGTTGATCCTCCCTCGGATTCTCTCACCTTAGCACACCTTACACTTAGTTCATATGCTGGTGTGATAAGGGGCTATGTAAGGAGACTGTAACTTCCTTGTGTAATCCTTTGTTTTAAATAAAAAGTTTGATTTCTTCTTATGATGAAGTTTAGGAATTTTCAAGTGTCTGTATAAATATAGTATGCATATTTTTTATGAATTTTTGAGAAATGATATTTTAAAAAATGTTTATGTAAACCTTAAATAATTAAAAATGTGTAATGATTTTCAAAAAATGGTCTTCTACAATTATGTTCAGTACAAAATTTAGAGTCTAATAAGATCAACTTAATTTTTGATGAATAGTAAATTATGAATAGTGAATTTATGCTTAGGATTAGTAATGTGACCAAATGGATTAGTAATCTCACTTAAAGAAAGTATTAATATAATCTAGACACCTTGATTAAGTAATGTGATTCAATAAAATGGTTAAATGACGGTTTCATAAATTATTATTCAAGTATTAGTTTTTTCGGGTGAATAGTGTTTTTTAATTAAAAATTAAATTAAAAATATTTAGAAAATTATTTTTATAAAATTTACTTTATTTTTGAACTCATAGCATCGATATTATGTTAAAGTAATTTTTGGGGATTTTTCTGAAAAAAATGATTTTTCGGTGAATAGTATATTTTTTAAAAAATTAAATTACAAATATTTAGAAAATTATTTTTATAAAATTGATTTCATTTTTGAAATAAGATCATTGATATTTGGTTAAGGTGAAATTTTGGGATTTTTCTGAGCAAGTTGATTTTTCAGTGAATAGTAAAACTACAGTTTTAGGGTTTTGGTGTGTTTAATGACATCATGACTGCATCATGATGATGTCATGCGATATTTTAAGGTATGGTCGATTAAAGGGGATGAGTTATTGTATGAGGTGTCTCATGTGGCCAATAACATGGGAAAATATCATGGTAAAGCCCATGGTTTTTCCAAAACCACCAATGAGGTGTCCCTTGGCCATTAATGTCTTGTCCCCTCACATTCCCTATAAATACCCACCCTTTAGTCCTCTAGTTTTCACTCCCAACTCTACCTCAATTAAGTTATGGTCTCATTACCTCCAAGGGAGTCCTCCCAAGGTGCCCCCAAGCCCTCAACATCCCAACCTTCGAGTTTTAAGAGTTACGTTTTAAGGTAAGGGATCTGACCTCTCTCTTTCTTTTCAAGTAATCTCTTTTATGTCATTTCATTTATGCTAAATGTTCTTATGTTGGAGGATGTTATTTTATATTCATATTACTTTCCTTTTCATTTTCATATGATGATAGGCCCCCTCTTTCTCTCATCAATTCGTTTTAAGAATGTTTAAGTGGCGCCGTTAGGCTGCCGAATTTTTAAGAGATTCTTTCACCCTTATCATTTTTAAAAGTTCTACTTTCAGGTCAAGTCTTTCAAGTTCCATTTTATTATTTTGGGGTATGATATCTATATCTATCATACTGAACTTTTATGTTCATATGATAAGAGACCCTATTTGATCTCGTCAATTCATTTTTGTTGAAGTTTAAGTGACGTTGTTAGGCTACCGAATTTTCATAAGAGAAATCTAATTTTTGTCTTCCTTCCATGTTTTTCATTTCAAATGGTATGTCCTTAAAATTTGATTACCATGTTCATATATCCTTCATATTTGGTCCCTATACTATTTTATGGGTCATTTATGAATGTTTAACCCATGTCCCCTCTCTTTTAAATGTTTTCTAAAACCCCGAAACATAGTTGTTATGCGGCAGAATTTCCATCTCAAAATGTCTCTCTCTTTTTTCAAAAGTTCTTTTATTTTTTTAAGTGAATACTCAAATCTCTCTCTTCTATAGGGTTATTCACATATATAACAAGTTTTTCTATTTTAAATTCTGGGATTTACATACATGAGACCCGCTTTCCCTTTCCGTGGGTTTAAAGTGACATAAGATCATGTCTTTAAAGCAATTTTAAAATGTTATGATTATGAAATGAAACCCATTTCTTTTATGCTATATGGGTTGTTTATGAAATTATTGATGATGATATATGTGGCTCACATGATAATAAATACATGTCAAGGGTTTTCCCTGATAGCGCTCCAATGCATTGGGTAAAGACTTAATCTCTAGAGATGACTATTTTTAACGACAGCTTGGTGAATAACCTTGATAATTTTTAATGACACCTTGGGGATGGACCTTGGTGAAACAGAAATGATTGTCAATATTACATGGTGTAGCCACATCTTCAAGTTATGGAATACGTTATTTTTATTATGATATGCCTCACGATTTCTTTCTCATGCCTTAAAGTTCTTTTTCATGAAATTGTTGATGTATCTCAAGTTCACATGTTAAATGATTCCCCTTGTTTCCCTTACTGGGCCTTCTTCTCACCCTTTCTTTTGATGTATGTCCCCAAGTTTTGAGATGCAGTAATGAATCTAGGATGAACATAAGGAGAAGTCTTTCAAGTGTTTAAGAATAATGTTTTATGTTTTCATGTTTTATGTTCCTGGTTTCCAAGACACTAAACCTTAAAGATCCTCGGTTTTGTAAAATTTAATGAAAGTTTATGTTATAAAAAGGAGGGATGTTATAGGTACTAAGTAGGATATTCCAAATGGGACTCTAGATATGATGAAATAAACATGAGACAATTTAGATACTTTGTGAACTGTTTGTTTATGTTTCCCAGTTTCTAAGGACACTATACCTATACTATCCTACCATGGTTTTGTTAGATGTTGTAATAAGTATGCTTCAATTCTGAAGTAACAACAATGAATGTAAAGTATGGGTCGATATAATTCATGTCTAGATATAGGATCATAGGTTTCTTCATATTATATTCTTTCATATTGATTATATCCTTTAAAAACTAATCTTTCTTTATTTCCTACTATGATTCCATTTTCATCACACATATTTCTGAAGAACCTATTTACTCCAATTACAAACGTTTCATTAAGTCCTTCAACCTAGGTCTAGACATTGTTCCTTTAAAATTCATTTAATTCATCTTGTATAACTTTAATACAATCATCACCACATAAAGTTTCATCAGTGATTTTAGGTTATAATTAAGAACGAAATTCTAGATTCTCTACATATTTTCTTAGAGAGCATTTTGTCCTTATAGGTTGATTTAAATCACCAATAATATTATCACTGGGATTATTCTTCAGAAACAACATATTAGGGTTTTGTAAAGCTTATTCGTTGGCATAAGTTAAAAAATATTTTGAGGTAAACACATCAGAAAAATTTTCTTGAGTATTTTCCTTATTAGAAGAATCTTCCACAAAAGGTTTATTATCTATTTTTTAAAACTCATCCAAATATATAGGTTGAACTTGTTTAAAAACAAAAGTATCAATTTCATCATATTTATTAGGTACTGTTTATTCAGTAGTACAAGAACTTTTGTTAAAAACACTATAAGCCATAGAGGTTATGTAATAGCCTAAGAAAATTCATTTATCGAATTTCGGTGTGAATTTATGTAAGTTATCTTTAGTATTCAAAATGAATACTTTTCATCCAAAGTCATTGAAGTAAGAGTCTTTTGGTTTTCGACCAGTCTATTACTCAAAAGTTTTTTTATTAAGAAAAGGTCTGATTAAAAGACAATTTATATAATAATAAGCAGTACTAACAACTTTATCCCAAAAGTATTTAACAATAAAATATTCCCTCAACATGGTTCTAGTTATCTCATGAAGAATAAAATTTCTTCATTCAAAAAGACCATTTTTTGAAAGAGTTCTTTGAGATGAGATGTTATGAGTAATTACTTTTTACTAAAAAAAGTTTCAAAAACTGAATTTTTTAATACTCCCCCATGATCACTATGAATTGTAATGAAATGAAAGTTTTTATCATTTTTAAATTTGGAAAAAAAATACAGAAAATAATAAAAGGCTTTAGATTTTTTTTCTAGATAATATACCAATGAAAAATATAGTTTAATCATAAAACAAAATAAATACATAGTATTTTCCACCAATACTTCCAATTTTTGTTGGACTGAAAAGATCCATATGAACTAGCTATAATGCATGAGAAGTAGAGACTTAACTAATTGATTTAAATATTGACTTATGTATCTTTCCATATTTACAGGGGTCACAATATTAATAAGAATCGAATCTAATCATTAGTATATCCTTAACAAGTCTTTTCATTGAGAGTTTTCATAAGTTCCTAAGATTACAATATCCTAGACTTATATTACATAACAAATATTGGTCTTCCATTTCACAAAGACAAGGTAGGTCTTGGCTCCTAAGGTCTTCTATGAAAAGTGTATAAACATTATCATTCCTATGGGAGGAGAGAATAAACTCTTCCTTGAAATTTTGTACTAGACACTAATCATTCCAGAAATTCATAAGGAAAACTTCATCACATAATTATATTATGCTTATAAGGTTCTGATTAAGACCATTAACAAAAGAGACATTTTAAAATATTTATTTTCTGAGAAGAATAATATTTCCTATACCAACAATTTCCCCTTTACCATTATCTCCAAAATTTAATTTTCCACCTTTCATCTTGATAATTTTTTCAATAAATTTATTATTTCCAGTCATGTGTTCAGAACATCCACAATCCATGTACCATGTATTTTTTTTGGTATTTCCTTTGTTTTCATACAAATAAAATAGTTATAATTTCAGAATCCAAACATTATGTGATCCCGAATTGTTAGAAAGTAAAATCTTAAGTATCCACATTTTCTTAGAAATGTATGATTTATGAAAACCTAAGTATTGAGTTTTATTCAAATGGGAAATCTTCTCTCAGTTTCCACCACATTGACACTTAGTGTAAAAAGTAAAACTTTAGGGAATAAAATAATTGTGACCGAAAATAGGTTTTGAATGTGAATAACCAAATCCTCAACTATTCCTAAGAAGAAAAGGTTGTGAATGCATTTTATCAAATTCCTTCCTTCTTGGTGTAAAATCTGAGAAAAGTTTCTATAATGAAAATATTTCAGATTTTATTTTGATGATTAAATTATTATCCTCATAGTCATTAGTCTTATAATTTGAGTTAGTGTCTAAAACATTTTTATTAGAAACAACTTTTTCAAGATCCTTAAAAAGTTTATCCTTCTCGGAATTAACATCCTTAAGGTTTTTGGAAACATTTTTGAAATCAAGTATTTTCTGATCAAGATCTTTTGAATGATCAGATACTTATTTGGATAAAATATAAATTCTAGAATTTTCTTTATAATGTTTCTTTTTGATATTACTATTTAAATTCTCAAGTAACTTAGAAAACCTAAATACTTATTCAAATAAAGGTAATTTATTATCTTTTGTTGAGGAAATTTCTTCATCAAAATATTCATAATAATATTAATTTGGATAATTAGAACTTAAAGAAATATTGGATAATGATTTAGTGGTATTTACCTTGGCCATGATATATTTATTTTCACTAGGAATTCTAGCTATATGACCAATATTATTCAATCCTAAAGAATCAATATCTAAATATTCATCAAAAGAATCACCAACACAAGCACTTTAAGTGTAATTATCTTTCAGTACTTTCTTAGACATAGAATTTTAGTACAAATTCTTTTTCATTTTGAATTCATGTCCTTTTTATCTTTACTTTTGAGCATAGGATAGACTGTTTTGATATGAATTGCACTCTTTTATTCATAAAAAGTCACTTCTGAATCTTTCTTATACTTCCTATATTTATTCTTGTATTTATATTGGAAATATTTATTTCCCATAATCTTTTTCATCCTTCAAGAAAGATTGAAAATTTCATTATCATAATGGTCACAATCACTTGATTCAAATATAACAATAGATTTCGTATCTTCTGATCTAGTAACAATTTCCAGACTCTTGGACTTCATATTAATTGATGTATTAGTGAAAGAAACACTTCCATTACCATTTTTTTTATTTATCTCTACATATCTCTTTAGTCTATTTTCATGTTATATAAGTTTCCTAAATAACTCATTAAGAGTGATATTTGAAATTTTCCAATTATCATCCATAGTTGTTCTTTTATATTGCCACTCATTGGGCATAATATCTATAATCTTATCCACAATAATCTCATCAGCATGTCCTATTTCACCCATATACTGAAGGATTTTTACAGTAGTCATAAAACTTATTTGAACATTGCATACAGTTTCGAGATAAGGAAACATAATACCATGATATTTTTCTATAAGCATAGCTCTTATTATTTCAATAATATTTGATGTGCCAAAAATTTTAACTTCTAATTTCTTCCAGGTGTTATTAGAGGAATCACAAGATGATATCTGGATATAGATATTCCCAGTCATAGAACATAATAATGTATTTCATACCTTAAAGTTAATTCGGTACTCTTTCTTTTCTTGATTGGTGAATTTTTGGATTTTCTTGTCTGGAAATTTTGTTGTCTTTAGTTAACATAACAATATTATATACACTAGTATTGATAATGAAAGTCTTCATCATATATCTACAGTATTTATATTCATTCCCATAAGAAATTGGAGGTTAGGTAGGATTTTATATTTTCTATAGAACCAATGTTCATTCAGGTCATTATTAAAGAAAAATACCAATGATCTTTTCCACAAATTGTTTTATTAGTAAAACATATAAACAATGAAAATTTATAAGAAAAATATGATCAAGTAATGTTAAATAATAAATTTTGGGCATGATAAATTATATTTATGTATAATAATTTGAGATACATCCTCTGATATCAATTATAAGATCGAAATTTATATATAGATTTCTCACTTAAGAGTTGGGGGTGAATTGTGGGTTTAAAAACATTCATTTTTTATCCTTAAGAAAAATATATGTTTGAAAAATTTAAACAAGATTGATTCACAAACTCCCTTGAGTTCTTAAGAAATTAAACTAACTTTCTTGGGATTCGATAATATGCATCCTATAAGGAAACATAATACAAGTTTACTTAGGGAAAAAATATACCTTAATGTGTATAGAATCTGGTTTATATCATAGTATAAAACAATAATAATGTGTAAGAATGTTAAACTTCCTATCTTTAATAAAATACAGTGAAATAAAAACTATTAAAAAACATGACAAGTATAAGAAATCTTTCAACCCAAAGAAAAGGGTTTCCAAAATCCTTGGATAAAGGTCCCTTGATTTGTACTTTCACATAATTTTTTCCTACCCACACTAGGGTAATACCTCAATATAAAGATTAGAATCTATTTTTCTATATCCACTAGCCCTCAGTCTCTAATGTGACAGTTACCTCTATCTTCCTATACTTGGAAGACTTTTATTTATAAGAAATAATTAGAAATTTACTAGGCATGTGGAAGAAGTTATTCATAGCTTGAACAAGTTTTTCATAGCAAACGGAAAAGGAAAATCAAGTAGACCTCTTGCAGCACATATATGTTCCAATGGATCATTTCATTATAGAGAGAAACATATCTCAATGAAAAATCTAGCCCTGAACTCTTTCATATGGTTGGTTATTTATAGTTATGGATTACAATGGTTGAATTCACCATCCAACGGTAATATTTATCCTTAAATTCTGTAGGGACCTATACATGTTTCAATCAGCCAGCAGTTAGCTATAAACATGTTTTTAATACATTTTTTCATTTAAGAAAACATGGGAAGTGATATTATTTTTAAGAAACATTAATATGTGTAAGAAATATTAACAATTTTTGGATCTGATAAAAGGAAAAGTTACTTTAATTAAATGAGGTAACTTTAAGTTTATCATTTAATAGGATTATTAAGATACTGTAAATCATTGTCTATAAATATTGAAAATTGGATAAAAAAATAGAGTCTGAATTTTGATGAATTCAGAATCTGATTTATAATGAATTCATAATCTGATTTCAGAATAAACCGGAGCATTATTTTCAAAGAAATCAGAGACTGATTTCATAAGAAATCAGAGACTGATTTCATAAGAAATCAGACTCTGATTTGATGAGAAACCGGAGTCCGATTTTATGATAAATCAAAGTATTATTTAAGGAGAAATTGGAGTTTGATTTTAGGAGAAATCATAGTATGATTTTTGGAGAAATCATAGTCTCATTTCAGAAGAAATCGGTGTATCATTATAGGGGAAATTGATATCTAATTTCAGTAGAAATCAAATTCTGATTTCAGAAGATATCAAAGTATGATTTCCAGATAAATCAAAGTAAAATTTAATAATTAATTTTAGTTTTATTTCAGGAAAAAATAGATTCTTATTTCAGGAGAAATCAGAGTTTGATTTCAGGATAAAAGAGAATACAATTTCAGGAGAACTAGTAGTTTTATTTCATAAGAAATCAGATTCTGATTTTAGAGGATATCAGATTTGGATTTCAGAGGAAATCGGATTTTTATTTTAGGAGAAATCCGATTTTGATTTTAGGAGAAATCAGAGTTTTATTTCCGAATAAATCAGAGTCTCAATTCTAGAAAAAATTGATGTCTATGTAAAATTAAGGTCCTAAGTTAGATAAGGATATGATTTTTATACTTATTCAAAGATTTTTAAACATTATTTGATAAAATTATTAGTTAAGGCATTGAAGATCATAGGTAAATTCAAAAATATTCTTAGAGAAATAATATTTTCCTTAAGAGAATGTCACTGAGAGAAAGCTAATTTTCCTTAACAAAATGTGATTGTGATTTTAAAAACATAAAGGAATTAAAAAGTCACAATAAAACTTATTTACTTAATAGTAATGGCACATTAGGTATAATTATCTTGTGATGACTCGGTAGACCGATGAGAGACCACACATGAGTATGAAACTGTCATAATGAAGAATGCACAGTTGGATGTGTGAATAAGTGTAATGGGATGGATATTTCAAAATTATAATGATAAATGGTTTTAAAGCATTATTTTTTTGTTTTTATGGAAATATGACTTATAAGAAACTGGTTCAAAACTGAACTTGTTTACATTTGGTTTAAAATGTTTTTGAGACTTGTTTATATTTAGTTATAAAATGTTCTGGGAAATTGTGTTTTATAAACTATTTTATATAAATTTTTCTAACCTTTCTATCCAAGTGGAATGAGTATAGTAGTCTTTAAGGAAATCCTATTATGTTCTATAATCACCCCTTATTTGGAACTTTGGTGTTGTTGTAGATGTTATCTTCTGGGAATTTGGAAAAGGTAAAGTATCACACGTTTTTAGCACCACCTCGGGATACATTGGATGTTTGGTGATGTTGAATCTTTGATCTTTTGAAGCATAAAGTATTTGGGTGATCTTGAAGTCTTTATTTATTCTACCTATATTTATTATGATTTTGATTTGGCTTCCATTGTATAACTTTTTGGTTGTCTTTTGTTATAAAGGTAATGGTGGAGTTGTCTTTCTTTTATTCATGCATCATATAGAGAGTTGTTTGGTTATGGTTTGTTGGGTTAATGTTTTTAGTTCCTAAAGGGTATATCATCTCCACTTGTATTTGAAACCCTTTAGTATTTATTTCCAGAATTTGGTGTCTTGGGGATGTCGGCTGAGGCCTAGTAAAGATTCATTATATTCTCAATCTAATGAGATTAAGAAGGTCATTAAAAATGGTATCATTTCTTTTAATCCAAAATATTTTTTGAGATAAGTGGTATCATCTTCTTCCATTCCTTTTGGAAAAAGTACTCATTAGTTTTTTTATTATTGTAGTTGAAATTAATTCTTGTCTATTCCTTGGGTTGTGATATTGGATGGAAATTAGATTACAGGGACTTGAAATATGGATCATAAAAAGACATTGTTAACCTTTTTATGTTGAACTTCAAGCTACAAGGGAATAGGGTACAAAAGTGTTTTGGATATACTTATTGGTTTATGGAAATCTCACTATCATGGGTTTATCCAATGAGAGGAGCAAGAAATAAATTGTATATGAACGAATTCACACTTTTATTTAATATTTCATTTCAATTAATGATTTATGTTTTGTCAAAAAGCATTAATTTTGGAAAAGCATGACATTGCTTTCAAATAAAACAATCTGGAATGGTTTTGGTTGATGTATTTTGAAAGTGGTTTGATCAGAAAAAATAAAGAAGAAATTTTAAAAAAATGGATGATTTTGGAAAGAAATATTTTGATAGTTAATGTGCATGAATTTGAAATGAAAATTCATTAGTAGCTAGACATTGAGACTTATAGAGTTTGTTGTTTTTTTAACAAAATGGATCCTAGTAGCCATCATAGAAACAATAGGAATAATTTTCAAGGAATGTGGTCACAAAATTACCAAAGGATAACCAAGAGCTAGTACAGAGTGTTGTCCAATTGTTTCAAGATATGAATATGGGAAACCAGAATGATGATCCAAGGAATGTGGATTATTCCATTCAGTTCATGAATCAGAGTCCTCCCATCTTCTATGGTGATTATGAACCCATAAAGAAGGAGGTTTGGTTAAATAGGATTAATCGTATTTTCTATTTCATTGGCACACCAATAGAGATGAATATCAAGATAGAAGCTTGTATACTCTAGGATCTTGTACGCCAGTGGTGGGTTCTAGAGGGGTAAGGAAAAGTAGATAAATGCCTTAGTAGGGATGATTATGAGGAATTGTTTAACAAAAATATTCTTTCCTCAAATGTTGAGGATCAATAGAATGATGATATTCTTCATCATAAAGCATGAAAATCTATCAGTCATAAAATATGTGGCTAAACTTATTCATTTATTATGATTTTTACTAGAAGTTGTAGAGAGTTTGGCCTTGACATCTTGCATTTTAGAATTGTGGCTGAGATATGAGATTCACTTTATGATTGTGGTGCAGTCTATTAAAGATTATATAGAAATAGTGAACATAGTGAAAATGGATGAATGTGATATCTCAGGATCTATGGGAGGAGGATGTATGTTGATACCTATGGGAAATGGTGGGAACTATAATTCTAGGAGCATGAAAAAGAGGGAAACCTATTTCCTATGTGGGAACGGGATGTAGAATCAGAGAGCTGGCTCAGTGAACCTTCCTCCACAAACAAAGATCCAATCATGATTATTCCCATGTGGATATTTTGACAACATGAAGTAAGGGTGTACAGTACAACTGTCGTCATGCAACAATTGCAACAAGACGGTGCATCTAAATCCATATTTTCACAGTGCTCTAATGTCTAGTTCTTGAGACACTTCTCAGGTGTCACATTCATTATATTCTTTTATGGGATTAGGATAGCCAAATCAGACTCATTGGTAGTGTAGATCTAACCTTGGTGATTCTTGTAATATCATGACTCCTCAAAAAGTGAAATCTCAGTAAGGAAAAAAGGAGCATAATGCAGCGATGAAGAAGTTGTATGGAGCTGAGTAGATGCTTGTAGATGTTCAGGCAAGGCCATATATGGTAAAAGGTATGATTATTTTAAATTCTACCTTTATGAATGTTTTTTTACTCTTGTGTTTCATTCCTTTATTTCTTTTTACTATTTATTTTCAATGTTTAAAACTAAATATGATTACCACTATGTTAAAACATTAAACTTCTCTTAGAGTAAGTAAATGTACATCCTTCTTGTGTAGATCTGGTTCTATAACTATTGATGGACCTGATCTGAAATGGGACTTCTTAGTGATGGATATATATTTATATGATGTAATCCTAGGTATATATTGGTTAACAATGTTCATGTCTCACGTCAACTATTATAGAATAATGGTGAGTTTCACAATTGAGTACGGTGTTGAGCATCTCTTTAGATGATAGAGGTTTTTAAAGAAAGGTGTAACAAGCTTGTTGGCACCAGTGGTTGGAACAATCTTATACCAGTTGTCGGTGATTACCTATCATTGATAAAAGATATTGAGGATGCCATTTTTTCATCCATCATGGATCAATTTCTAGATGTTCTTCCTATGAACTTATCTAGGATACCACCAATAAGGAAAGTGGAGTTTACGATTTATCCGCTTCCTGGGACTAGTCCTATTTCCTTTTAGTCTTATATGATATAACCTATAAAATAAAGGGAATTGAAGGCAAAATTTTAGGAGTTGGAAAGAAATGATTCATTCATCCAAGTACGTCTCCATGGGCATCAATGATCTTGTTTGTAAAGAAATCATATTGAAATCATTGACTATAAAATATTATCATAAAATTAAACAAGTAACGATAAATAATAGATATCCACTTCCATGAATTTATGCTTTTTTGATCAATTTATGGGAGCTCAATGGTTCTCTAAAATTGACTTGCAATCAGCATATCATCAATTGAGAGTTCCGAAGGAGGATATTTTTAAGACAGCTTTTAAAAGCATATATAGAAATTATCAATATGTAGTGATGACTTTTTGTATAATGAATTCACCAGTGGTCTTTATGGAATTGATGAATCAGATATTTCCGAGTTATCTAGATTCCTTTGTTGTTGTGTTTTTGGATGACAAGTTGGTGTATTCAGGGACAAAGGTTGAGAACATGGAAAACTTAGTGGCAATATTTTAAATCTTGAGAAATTATATTTTGAATGAAAAATTATCAATGTGTGGTTTTTTGATACAATAGGTATGCATTATCGGCCATGTAATTGTTGAAAAAAGGTGTTTCAATCGATCCAAAGAAGATAGAAGTCTTTATATCATGGAAATCATTGAATAATATCTTTGATATAAGAATTTCTCTTGGTCTATATAGTTATTACTAATGCTTTGTGCTTGAATTATCATGAATAAACTAAAAAATAAAAGTTTTTACACATAAGAACGTTACATTCCAATTGAATGAGGAATGTAAGAAGTATTTTTAAGAGCTCAGAGATCTCCTTACATCAGCATGTATCTTGATTTTTCCAAAATCAGGATAGCAGTACATGGTACACTGTGACGCTTTGGTATCTGGTTTGGGATATATTCTCATGAAAGTAGAACATATGGTTGCTTATGGCTCAAGGAAGTTGAGAGTGGATGATAAAAATTACCCAACACACGATTTGAAGTCAACTATAGTTGTCTATGCCTTGAGGACATGTCATCATTATCTCTTTGCTAAGAAATTTACTCTGTTGATGGATCATAAGATCTTGAAACACATTTTCTCACAATGGGATATGAATCTATGGAAAATGAGATGGATGGAGTATCTTAGTATGTTTGACATTGACTTGATGTATACACCAGGTAAAGGTAATACGGTGGTATATGCATTAAGTATAAATTCATACAATTAGTTGAAAAAATAATCTTCAAATTAGAGGTAGTAGATGTTGGCATTAGCTTAAATTCATGTGTAATTTGAAGATCGAGTTGATATTGTGTTTTTATTTTCAATTTCTGTGGTTCTTAATTTGGTAAATATGGATAAATAGGGAAAAACATATGATACATAATTCTTGGTTATTAGTTCAAAATAAAATGGTGGGGAGACCATTTAGGGATGGAAACATGAAGGGAATTCAATGTTGTGGTTCACATATTGAATTTCTGTAACTATGTATTGTTAGGAAAAAATTATTTATGCTTTCCATCATTCTAGATGGGCTATAAATTCTGGTATATAGATGATGTATAAGTCATCGAAGGTGAAATTTGATGGAGCATCATGAAAAGTAATGTGGATGTGTTCAGTTCAAGGTGATTAACTTATCATCTTTTTAATAATGAAAATCAATTACTAGTGAGTATTTTTCATTCTTTACCTATCCCAATGTGGAAATGTGGGAAGATAGGCCTGGATTTCATTACAGGTCTCTGAAGAAAGGTTCAGAAACACGATGTCATATGGGTGATAGTGGATTATCTCACAAAATCGGCCCATTTCATCCATAATTGTGAAACTCATATGGTGGATGATTTTTCCATAATATATATCTACGAGGTGGTAAATATACATGGTATACAAGTTTAGACAGTCATAGATAGAGGTTAGAGGTTCACATCTAATTTCTTGACATCCATTTAGAAATTTCTTAAGACTCAGTGAACTATAAGTATGACATATCATCCTCAGACGGGTGGGAAATACAAAAGGATGAAACAAAAATTGGAACACATGTTGTGGGATTGTGTAATGTATTTTTCTGGCTCATGGGAAGAGAACGTTCCATTTGATGTGTTCTTATATAATAACATATTTAGACCTTGATACATATAGATCCTTTCGATGCTTTGTATGGGT
This sequence comes from Viscum album, assembly GCA_963277665.1. Taxonomy (NCBI): domain Eukaryota; kingdom Viridiplantae; phylum Streptophyta; class Magnoliopsida; order Santalales; family Viscaceae; genus Viscum; species Viscum album. The sequence continues at coordinate 457,060,192 of OY728139.1, read as the reverse complement.
ATCCTTATCATTCTCTAGTGTGTTGAGTGGAAATAGGTGAGACTTCACTAGTTGGGAAAAGCCTTATCCAAGAAACAATAGATAAGATTTATTTGATCGAAAGGAGGATGGAGATAGCTCAGCGTCATAAAAACATATGTGGATCATTATTGAAGACCATTGTTGTTCGCGGTAAGTGATCATGTGTTCTTGAGAATCTCTACAAGGTTGGGACATCATTTTTTGGGGAATAATTGCAAGTTATCTCCTTGATACAGAAGCCCTTTAGAGAAAAATTAATGGATTGGATAGGTGGTATATAGGTTTGAATTTCAATCATGGTTTAGTTTGGTGGATAATGTGTTCTTCGTATCTCTATTGAATAAGTATCAGTATGATCCTGACCATGTGATCACATGGGATCACCTTGACCTATAGCTAGATGCTTCCTTGGTACATATATTGGTTCGTATTGTGGATAGTCAACATAAAGACTTGAGTGGAAAAATAATCAGCCTAGTGTAGGTTTTATGGGAACATGTTCAGGTTTAGGAAGAGACTTGGGAATGAGAGAAATAAATGAAAGAGCAGTTGTTGAAACTCTATTAGGGAAAGGATGGTTTTCTACTTTTCGAGGACAGAAAGACCAATGGTGAGGAGAATGTAGTACCCCTAGTATCTTTTATGTATCCCTAACAATGTGATTTTATGTTTGTAAAGTGTATGGTTGAATGATGGTATAGTTAATAAAACATTCAATAAGTCTTTGGTGCCAAAGGAGTGGTGCACGTGCTATGCACGGTTTGTCCAAACGATGCGGAGAGCCTAGTAGAAACCATGCAGTGTTGTGTACTCTAGATAGTATATTAATTATGGTGTGTATATGGTTTGGGAGACTATGAGATGAGTTTTCTTAGGGTTATCTTTATGATTGTAGCTAATACATAGTTAGTGCACCATTTGCCTAACTGTGCCGACTAACTATGTAAGGGTTAAAAACCACCTCCATAAAAAGTGGATCTAGGTCGGCCTTGCCTTTAATCAAATATTTTTTCCCCAAACCAGCTATAACATGGGATTTTTCTTCTCTTAATACCAAAGGAGCTTCTCCCATCAATTTGGAAGTAATATGACAGATTACATGGTGATTCGAAGATTGATTCTTGAGGTATGAGATCATTATTCACAGTTCTTATCATGTTTTCTTTGATCTACATAGATCTACATAGAACTACTTATCCTATATTCTCATTTTAATATATCAACATCTATTTTTTGTAGATCTACGATAGTGAATGAAAAATATTTTTATATTTGGTCTTTATCGGGCGAAGAGATATAAGGTGGTTTCATGGAGAATTTACTAGGTTTCTTATGTGTTCTTCATCCATTTTAAATTTTCATAAAAACCATTGAGTTAGGTGGCTTAAATATCTACTCATATTAATATAACTAAATGTAATGGTTTCAAATTTATTGCTTATTTTGGATTTTATTTTGAATTGGATACTTTATGATTTCTAGAAACCCTCTCTAGTGATAGTTGTGGAAAATATGGAAAATTTATGCTTTTGATTAAGGTATTTGATTCATGATTTTAAAAGTTTTATTTTAAAATGGGATTTATCTGTAATAATTGTGAATGGATTTGATAAAACGTTTTTCAATACAAGGAATGATTTTATAGAAAAGGTAGGGGTGGTTGGAATTTGGTTTATTTAAATGGGTTTCAATAAAATAATGGCTTTATTGAAATGGTTTTGGTGTGAGAGTGGTATGTGTGTAGATTATATTTACAAGGCTTGATTGGAATATGACCTTGTCCTCGGTGAAAAAATGTGTAATGGAAGGTTGGGTAAAATTATCATGTGTTTACATGGTAGATTGATGAGAGACTCTTCATGAGTATGGAAATTTCATAATTAAGCATGCATAGTTGGACATGTCAATAAGTGTAATGGAATGGATATGAAAACATGTTAATGGGAAATTGTTTTAAAGACTTATTTGGTTGTTTTTCTAGAAATGTGACTTGATCTAAATTGGTTTAAAATGGAAATTTTTAGATTTTGTTTGAAATTGGTTTGAGACATGTTTATATTTAGTTCTAAACTATTTTGGAAACTGTTTTATATAAACTATTTTATAAAAAGTTTCCAACCATTATATCCTAGTGGCATGAGTAATGGATTCATTGGGGAAATCCTGATGAGTATTATACTCATCCATTCTTTGGAACTTTGGTGTATTTTCATATGTTATCTTCTAGGACATGGGAAAAGCTAATGTATCCCACGTTTTTAGAACCTCCTCGTGGAAGATGGGATATTTAGTGATGTTGTGTATTGGAGTTTGTGTAAAATGGATTGTTATGGTCATCTTGTAGTATTTAGTTGTTCTTAAACTATTTAATTTTATTTTTATTTGGCTTCTGCTATAGCACTCTTTGGTAGGATTTTGTTATCAAGGTAATGGTTGAGTTGTCTTGATTTTATTCATCCATCATATCATGAGTTGTTTGGTTATGGTTTTTTATGTTTATAGTTTTATTTCTTAAATGGTTTATGATCCCCCACATGTATTTGAAACCATTCAGTATTTATTTTAATCCATTGGTGTCTTCGGGATATCACCTAAGTCCTAGTAATGATTCATTGTATTCTCAAACCAATGAGAATAAGTAGGCCATTGAATGATATGTATGATTATGTTTTTTGAATAAATTTTTAATAAATATATATTTATTATACATAATGTTTGATCATTTATAATGGAAAAGGTACTTGATTTATGGGATTTATGTTCAATCTTATCAAGACTGTTTATTATTGAGTTTCCATTATGTACAATTATATGATCATTAGAGGATAAATCCATTACAAATAATCCTCTAATGATAATTTCTCTATAATACATTTTTTTTCCTTCAATCTTCATCAACTTATATACTCATTAAATTGAAAACAAATTAAGGTAAACTGAAATTTTTTTACTATTTTTTCAAAATACTTTTTCTTTCATGTCTGTATTTTCTCTAAAATGTTTTCAAAAATGTTTTAATATCATTGTAAGACTTTTCCAAGTTATTTTTACCAATTTCTTACTTTTTATAATAAAAATTAAATGAAATATTCCTTTCTTTTTTTGAATGAGGATCTTTTTTATGTTTTATACATGTTTGAATGAAATATTTTTAACAGATATGGTGTGAAATAAAATATCCACCATTATTTCCACTCAATTATTTGAAGATTACTTTTATAATTTCAATATATATTTTCAAAAAAATTATTTTTGTGATGTTTTTGAAAAAAATATACTATATATTTTTTATTTAAAAATGAAAAATGTATTTTCCTCATTAAATATTACATTGATTCATTTTATGGACTTTTAATCCATACAAACATACTTTGATATTAATTATGTTCTACTAGGGGTGCAATCCAGTGATGCCATATTTATTCTTTCTATATATGGTTTATGATTTCATTAGTGATATGTTTATGAAACCTATTTATTTTTCATGGGTTTGGCTATAATGAAATTATGAAATGTTTAAGAAACATATTTTCATTTCATGGGTTATGATGTCGTGATTTGATGAATGTTTTGGATCTTGTGTCACACATATATATTGTTTTAATTATGTGAAGGGTGGGCCCATAATTATATATCCCTCCAATTAATTGGGTAAATTTTTATATTGCATGAGATAATAATGGGAAATAAGTCAATGTTGTTCATCCACTATTATAAATAAGTAGATGTTCTTAATAATATGTGGTAAATAAGTCAATGTGCATAATCTAGTATGGAAAATATGTTATGATTTTTGATCCACTATGGTGATACACTTTTATGACATGATCTTATGGTTCATAATTGATTAGTGAGGATTTCTCACCCTTCAAATTCACATCTTTTAAAATGATAATGTTTTATTCAATTAATCATGTTTATGATATATGATAGATTGGGTATAAACAATTCATGTTATATTCATGATCCCATAATCTTGTACTTATATTATGTTTTTATTTGATAATAAATTGATATATACCAGGTTTACCCTTATTGATTATCTAATATAACACTTTCCTATGTCTCATTTCCCTCAGTTATGAAGAAATTTTTAAGTATGGTAAGTCTATAAAGACAGCTATATTGGATGATCTATATGGGATATATTGTTTATATTTCATGAAATAAGAACATTGTGAATTGATTATCCAAAGACACTAATCATTTATCATCCTTAACTGTGTATCTGTGAAATTTATAGAATACTAATCAAAAAATATATAATATTTATTGATGGAATGTGTGGTTCACGATATTCTCCAATAGTCTAGGGGATGGTGAAAATTACCCGATTTGATGTAAACATGTTAGATGATCAATTTTAATTTAAATGATATTAGTATGGTACTATTAATGATTATTATAGAACTGTTTCTATCCCCTCACAGTTTAAGTACATTGTCAATGGGGATTGCCTTGGGATCATTAATTCAGTACCCCTTACAACTTGTATATGGAATTTTCATCCACATTAATTAAATTTATAATTTCTAGTTATTCCATTGGTAAATATTACCAGGATTCCATATAAATGTGAATGTGAAGAATTGTCCTGATAAAAACATAGCATAACAAGCCACTAATAAAATAAAACAAATGAAACTAACAAAAAAACAGAATGGAAGAAAATATTTTTTCACATTAATAAATAACTCAATAAAATTCACGACCCATATCAATTTATTGTAATGAATAGATTTATATAAACACAATACTATGAAAAAAGTGTTACTCCAATACACAAAATCTATTATGGGAGGAAATATTCATCTCAAATCTGTATTCCTATTGTCAAGACCACTATATGAGAACTCTAAGGTGTACACTAAGGATTTGACTCCTCAAAATATAACACACACACTCAATTCATAAGTAATAAAAATAGTAGCAATAAAATAGCCACAAGTACATCATCATACAAGGGACTATTTTTTGTTTTCCAAAAGAAAATAAATATTTAAACACTCCAACAACTACTCAAAATCTGACAAACACATAATGAATACATAAGACAAGTATATGAATATTTATATCCACATGTACATCATCGAACAAGGGACCGTATAGTGGTGAGCAAGACTTTATACAATTGAGAATACCATATAGAGTAAACCACAAAGTCTCATTTTAATGTATGATTCAAGATAAAAAGGACTAATAAATATATAAATTCATAACCTCACCAAACTATACCAACCCATAGTAATGACATGGTGAACTGAACCACATGGAATATCACTCATAATAAGAATTGACACCCAAAAACTAATTACAAGACACACTACTTAATTATTTAGAGTAAAAAGGTACTTATTTCAAAAATCATTATATTTACAAATTATAACTATTTCACAAACATCGGTTGATAAGGAGTATATAAATTCTTATTAAAAAGAGTGGATCACTCCCTACCAAAATATTTAACCATGAATTTTTTAATTTTTTTAAGTGTTTTATTGATTTATAAAATTAATATATATTATATAGAATCCATGTGAATCCTTTTTAGAATATTTTAGTCAATTTTATAATTTTATTTAACATTATTCATTATTCATACATACACTTTAAACATATTTTAGGAAAATTTATGTTTTATCATTTTGAGTTAATATATTTACACTATTATTTTATAAATTAATATGAAATGACATGGAATTGATTCAAAATTATAATTTGATATTTAATGTAGTATAATTAATATATAAATTACTCACTACATTAAATTAGTTTATTTATAATATTTTAATTTAATAATCAAAATCTCTTATGATATTCATTGAATTTACTTGACCTATTATTATGGAGACTATTTTAATTTTTTTGTGGGTAAATAAAATTTGTTTGAATAGGTCATTAAGTTTTAAATTCAAACAAATTTTGTTACAATTATTATGATGGGTAACTTTCGATCACCAACATAATTATTTAACAAAATATATCTCTCTCCAGTATTAATTATTATTTTTTTTTTTAAAAAAAATTTACACATGGATGGTTATGGTTACTATTTTTAATTATCTGTTTTATGGTAGCCCAAGAAACCATTCAAATATTATCTATTACATCATCAAAACTTTTCAATTCTTTGAAAATAATGTTTTAATATTTTCAAGTGTTATAGAATATGAAAAGTCATGTGTGATCTCAGTTTCATCATATGGAAGACCTATCATGTGATGAACTACATCTTCTATAACTTCAACATCCTTAAGAGGAAATATGATCTTCAAATCAAGAGACAATTCTCATGATTTATTCTTTTATAATATACTTTTTCAGGTTTCTTATGTTTGTAACACTTCTTTCTATCTTTCTTATATATTCTTCTTTTATGATTTTACATAAAAAAACTTATTTTATTCTCTTATTGGGTTCTAGATCATAGATTTTATGTTAAAACATTTATGGCTATGACTTCAATAATCTACATTTAGTGTAGTAATTGGTCTGTGACTCCCCATACAAAAGTCAATGTGTATTGGTTATCCCTGCACTTTATAGAAATACATTTTATTATTGGTCTATGATTCCGTATCAAAAATTAGATTACTTATAAATGTATCTCCCACTATGTAGAGAGATATATGAGTAGATTAGGTCAATTTTTGACAAAAACTATTATAGATAAAATCTGTGTGTTCTTCATTTTTTCCATTACTAATTAACACTCATAATTAACTTTCATGATTAATTTAAATAGTAAATTTATTTAATTAAAATTATTAATCTAGTCTATTCACCCCCTCTAGACCATATTCCATTAACCATTTGGACTTAATAATTGGTATCAAAGGGTAACCCATTTTAGGAATAGTTTATCTATATGATTCTAATTCCAGGTACCAAAAAATTGGTATAAGTAGTTAAACTTATTTAGGATATATTATCACTATTATTATTTTTATCAATACAAAACAAAAAATATCAGAGTTTGTTCCTTTCCAAATTTATCCCAACTTTATACAGTGTTTATTCATATATATTTATGATTGAATTTTCCTAGGCCTCATATTATAAGGAAAAATATATTTAAGATGGTAGGAGTGAATATAAATGATTCTTAGATGTCCCAAAATCAATCACACTTTTATGGAAATTATTATTGCTAATAGAAATCCTAAATAGAAGAATATCTCAAACATTTAAGCATAGAACATTGCTACATCATAGAAAAATAATTCACACCACTAGAAGATGGCCCCGATATGCTTACAAGAAATAATGGTGTTAAATATGTTTAAAATTACATAATTTTGAATATATTATATATTTTATATTAACAATAGAAATTTTAGTCATGTATTTTTTTGTAAGACAATATGTAATATTTGAAATATTGTACAATCCACTCACCTTGTTTTAGAAAAAATAATTCAAAATAATAATTGAATACTTCATGTAGAGTACCTGGAATTCAAGATGGGTGAATATGAAATAGTAAGTCAAATATTTATCTAATTCACAAGAATTTTTGATTGAATTAATTGACTTAGATAAGCTTTAGAAAATCTAGTATTTTTTTAATGAGTATTAAGATTCAAATGAAGAAATGGAAAGAAAATAATTCTTTCACTGATGAAAGTATGAAATTCAAAGAGTAAACTCTTGATGAATTTATTGGATCATTACTAGAATATGAACTGTAACAAATGAACATCACTAAATAGAAGATAGAAAAACGTGGAACATTTAAATCTATAAATTTTTTTCTACTAAAAATTCTGATTCGGGACAAAAGTATAGTGAAAATTTAGTTTTGGCTATGATTGTGACTCGATTCTATAAATGAATGAAAAAGAGAGGATTCAAAAATTGATTTACAAGAAACCCACAAAATTAAAAATAAAAGGGTGATAACAATGTTTCTAATGACTATAATGTTTCATGTGTTACTTTTTTTTAGTTTAGGAAGAAAGGGAATATCAAGAATTATATTCCAAAACTCAATAATAAATAGAAATGAAAAATTATAGGCATAAAATAATTAATAACAAGTTATAATTGTATAGAAGAATATGATTCTAGTGAATAATCTAGACAAGAGAGGAATATTCTAACTTCTACTTCATGGATTATGCTAATAAAGTTATATATGTTTTAATTCATAATATGGGTTTGAATATCAAAATATTTATAAATTAAATGATTAGATTTAAATATTGAGAATATATTTCTTAAATTATAAGGTTTTATATAATAAGATTATGAAAAATAAAGATAAGATTGTTTAAAAAAAAAATTAATTTTAAAAGAGATTGAAAATATAAGAAAAAATTCAAATGATTCTCATTCTAATGTTTTTGAAAATTTAAAATCTTGTCATGGTTTTAACTTAAAATTTAAAAAGGAATTTTAAAGGCATAAAAAAAGATGACATAATTTTATTCAAGGTCCACAAAAATATCTTAAAATGATGTATTTGAAACAAATAAATATAAATAATGATAGTTTTGAATATTATAAGATATTACAAAAAAATGTATTAATATCATCATTTTAAAAGTAGAAATGTTTATACTTCTACTGTTACATTTTTTTAATGAGGCATGAAAGGTCACTATGAAAATTAATTTCCTCTTATATTCATAGGGTATTCCAGATTTATAATAACACATATTTATTAATCATTATTATCTAGAGTACCATACAATACTTGTTTAAATTCTATATTTTAACCACTCAATTGTATTACTAATCTGGTTGGACCCAATGTAGCTTGGGTATCACAATTTTCAATGAAATTATTTTTTAGGAAAAATTCCTCGGATTTTTCAAAAATGATATATAGTACATTAAAATTGGATTATTTAATAATATGATCATATACCAATCAATTTTTACCACTTACAACACGTGAGATGGTGGAAATATTAAATTTGGATACAATTCCAAATGAAAAGTAAACGGTTTTGGTAAAGTTTGTATTTCTAATTATACTTTTATTTATAATGTTTTATTTTTCAAAGGATTAATATGTAATTTAATTAGTATATATAAATTATATAAAGATGTAATGAAAATTAAATTAATAATTGATAATTGTTTAGTATTAATGATGATTCATTATTATTTATTAATAAAAAAAATTAGTTTACTAATTTTACTAAACTAGTTATTCAACATGTTATGTGTTTGAATCTTGGGCATAATGATAGTGTCATTTGGTATCAATGATTATTTCATGTTAACTTCAAAATGTTAAATAATATCTCTAAATATGATAATGTTTTACAATTACCTACCTTGAAGATAGAACATTTTCAAGTTTGTGACACTTACACAAAATTAAAATAACATAAAGTTTCTTTCAGACCTATCAATAAGATAAGTTCAAATATACATTCATAGTTCGTACATGTTGTTCTATTTGATCCTAATCAAATTTATATCTTCAGAGGAAAGAAATATAATTTATACATTTGTTATGATTATAGTAAATTTTCCTAGGTTTACATTCTATCTCATAAAAATGATACTTTATTAAGATTTTTTGTTTTTTTAAATTTAGTTCACAGTGGAAAAGTTTTTAGGATTTTTTATATTTTAATGGATAAAAGAGTTTAATTTCCTAAATTTTTACTTCGATTTTTTTTGAAAACATTGGTTATTTTCATAATTTTTCTTCTCTGAGAACCCCACAAAAAAGATGTCGTAGAACGAAAAAATATAACCTTTATTGAAATGGAGTGAACTATGTTAAGTGAATATAAATTTCATAGATATTTTTTAGTTGAAGCATTTTCTTCTACATTTTATATTTCATATAGATTTCTTATTACACCATTATCAAATAAAATAGTTTATGAATTGTTTAAAATGAAAAATTGAAGATTTGGTTATTTTAGAGTTTTTATGTAATGTTTTTTTAATTTAAATGATAATTTAGATAAATTTGATGCTAAAAGTGATGAATGTATTTTTTAAGGTTTATTTTAATATCACTAATTCTAATATAGTTTATAATGAAAAACATTTTTTATTTAATAAGTTTTTTCATTTTAAATTTAATGAATATAATATAAAAAATAGTTTGTGATTTCAATTTTTTTTATGATGATGTTAGATATATTAATTTTTGGGAATAAAAAATCAAGAAACTGATGAATAAATTGACCAAGAGAATACTTATTCTAAACCTGATCACAAACCATGTAAGCCTCATAGTGATCATCCTATTGACAATGTTATTGGTAATATTGATTATCGTATTAAAACAATAATTTATGATTAATTTTTTTTCCAATTTTTCTTTAATTTTGTATTTTGTTCCTAAAAATATAGATGATTCATAAAATTATTATATTTTTATTGTTATTATTCCTAATAAACATAATCATTTTCCTAAAAATAATGTTTTTATTTTAGCTAAACACTATAAATACAAGCATGTTATAGGTTCTAAATGGATTTGTAGAAATAAAATGGATGAATCTAAAAAAGTCTTTAAAAATAATGCTAGACTTATTTCACAATGTTAAATTCAAAAAGATGATAAATTCTTTGATGAATATTTTTCACATGTTTCTATAATTGAATCAATTATAATTTTATTAGTTATTTACTCTTTCAAAGGATTTAATTATTTCAAATGGTTGTGAAAGGTAAGTTTTTTAATGGTTTTATTTCATAAATTATATGTTTATCAACCCCTAGTTTTGAAAATGAAAAATTACTAATCATGTTTTTAAATCATCAAAACCATTATATCATCATAAGAAAGAACATATTTCTTGGTATGATAAAATTAATTTTATTTTTATTAAAAAAAATTATTATTAAGTTAATTATATGATCCTTTTTTTATCAAAATAATTTCAAATGATTTTTTAATTATTCAAATTTACATTCGGGATATTATTTTTTGATATCCAATGATTTTCTTTACAAAGACTGTAACAACCCAAAAAATTATCAATAGATGTTCCCTTCTTATAATTATGTTATACTCTATAAAACGCATACACAACATAGAGAACCTAATGAAAACATAATTCTCATAAATGTAAAATGAAATAAGTTATGTTTAGTGAAATTAAAAAACCTATACCAATAGAATAGTAATGTAACCCTTGGAATAATAACATGACCATTAGGAATAGTAATCTAACAAATCCAATAATAACCTAATATATGATAGTATAAATAAAATTTGGGCATCACATAACTGATAATATTATATAATTACTTCATACTGTAAGTAAATAAATGTTTCCAAAATAATAAATTAAGTGATTGGGTTTTTGTAAAACATAAATTTTTGTTTAAAACTCAATAAATAATATAATGATTTAAAATAAAATTTATTTTCATTAAATAGTTTCATAAATTAACATTTCTTTCTTATGATTATATGGTAATTTTATGAGACATTAATTTATTTTTCAAAGTTTCATAAAATTATTTCTAATTTTAAAATCATTATTTTTTCAGTAAATTATAATTTTAATTAAAATTTAAAATTTTCATATATAGAAAATTATTTTCATAAAATTGAGTTAATTTTTTAGTTCTACACTTCAAAAAAATCATTAGGTTGATTTTAAGGGTTTCTTCTAAAATAGTTGAATTGTTTAGGAGTAGTACAATATAATAATTTATGATATGTATCATTATAAGTTAAATACATGAATTTTTTAGTCCTGCTTAATCTATAAGTGATGTTAGCACCATAATATAAAATGATATTTAATAATTAAATGTGTTTATACATGGGAACCAAAACTATTAATATTCTTGATCGAAAATAATAAACAAATGAATAAAATAATAAAAAAACACCTCTCTCCTCCACTATAAATACCACCACTTCTCCTCAGACCTCTAAATCTTGGAAGATATTTTATTTTCCATCCAATCCTATCCTCAATCCTTTCCCACACATCCAGGATACATTAGTCTCCAAAAAATAACAAATATAATTTCTCTAAGGAGGATATCAAGGAGGATAATTCAAGAGATAAAATCCTCTATCATTTTCCTTTAACATCATTTAAATGTTTTTTTCTATCTTCAACCCCTTGTCCAAGTATCATTATAAGTCCATTATATTATATATCATATAATTTTATTATTTTAATGAAATTATCCATCATCAAACCTCTTCCCCTCTCACTTTTATTCTAAAAAAGAAAGCATCAGGTATGAGGTGTTGATTTGTCACCTTTGAGAATGAAAATTTTTCATTTTCATTTACCTACTTCAAGTATAGTCATATAACTGTTATAATGTTTGAAACATATTTTTAAAGTTATTTCATAACCTTTTTTAGGTTCTAGATCAAACATATATTTATATTATTAAATAATAACAAAAACTATTTGTGATTATCGAGAAACTTCAAAATTAATCTAAATGATTATCATTAATGTTTTATATAATGAATTATAATCATATATAGAAACAAAATAATATATAATACCAATTAAAGTTATAGAGGATAATTAATAACATAAAATTTATGTTCTGTATACTTATCTTCATTATAAACTATCTTTCATATATGTATACCAGTGAACTAGTCATTAATCCAAGAAAATGAACACTCTTGAATGATGAAATTGAACTCTATAAATCATCATAATTTCTATAAACGAACATAAAAAATGATAATAAATTAAATAATTTTATAAGAGGTTCATAATATAGTAATTAATGAATATAATTTTTTTATATTTGATATTAAATTGAAGAAATCATTCGGATATAAGGTATGGGGATTCTCAAATCTAATTCCCATTATTTTGGTTATTCCTCTTTCATTCTAAATTTTGGTGTGGATTTTATTTAATTTTTATAAAATATAATTTATTTTTTCTAAAAATTTTGTTTCTTGGATATACATGTTTCAAATATGATTTTATTTCAAATTCAAATACTTTAATAAAATAACCCTTTCTCCTAAAACCATATATTTTACAAGGGATGAGATTGTTTCTTCTTCACTAAAGATTGAATATTCTTATACCAAGTATGTTATTCCCTTTTTTTGGAACCTCAATTTGTATCCATAAATTTCTTATTTATTAAATTCTCTTAAAACTCATCTCCTTTCTGTGGGATAATTTTTTTCAAATATTATTATACTTTCTTTGTGGCATGTATTATTATGTAAATGATATGATGTATTGGGTGCACCCAAAATTATATAAAACTCAAATTTATTGTGTAATGTGATTTATCTCATGAGAAAATTTGAAATATTATTTAACATACTGCCAGATTTTTCACAATGATAATGTTTAGATTATATACATTTGGTATTCATAAACATGATGCACAATTTGTCACAATAATGTCTGTTATTCGACCACTAAGGCATAATTTTTCATTCTTATTCACTTTCATATTCATTTCCTTTATCTAATTATTCATCTTGTGATTATGATGATGATTCCATGTTTATATTATGATGATGATGATTATTCACAGCAATGTTTTATTGATTCATGTTCTTAATTATCTTCTCATTGGAATTTTACCTCACCCCTTTCATTAATGTATATCTTCAGGTGATTACTTATTCTAATGATTAAATGAGGGACATTAAGAATATTGAGAAGAAATAATTATTTAATATTGGTTTTGTATTATGTAATTGTTATGTATGGTCCTAATGTTCCCAAGACACTAAACCTTTTGATCCTATTTTTGTAACACTTTTATGTTGTATATCTATAAAATGATGTATTAATTATTTAAGAAAAATGGGTCTCCACAAAGAGTTTTCAAATTTTATGGAAAGTGATTTTGATATGAATTTTATGGGATAAATAAAATTATTTCTAAGACACTAAATTTTTCAAATAAATGATGGGATATTTTTTAATCAATCTAAATATGGTAAGTATTTAGTCAAAAGTTTTGGTCTTGATTATTTTAAATATTATAAAACCCCTAGGAGTATTTATTATAAACTATATTCTAATTTTGTTTGGAAAATATATTGATTCTAAATTATTTTGAGGAAAGATTTTATGTTTTTTTTATTTAATGACTTTTGATGCCGGCCAAATTAGCACCAGCAAAAAAATCACAAATTAAGAAATAACTGAACATGGGTATTATATTTTCCATGAAAGCATGGGATAAGAGGATGTTCAAAGACTTGTGGATCCCCTAAAAGGCTCGAGATCGTGTTACCACATCAAGGTCATTTGAATTATACATACATGGTGCTTAGCTCGCACCAAGCCACGTGAAACACTCCTCAGCAAGCACCCATGCTCACCAATGACTGAACATTGAAGGTCGGATGAGCGACTCCTGAGGATGCACAGTTTTTCATTTCAAAGTACCTCAAAAACCATTTTAAATACCCCAAAAATCAAGGGAAGTAAAATCCAAATGAAGAAAACACCATTAGACACAAATGTCACATTCCAATGCATCATTGGGAAGAATAAAATCTCTATATGATGTCCAAGACATCTCATGAGACCTTTGAGCCTTCACTAAAAAGAACGATGTAAATAAATAGTAAAAAGAGAGAGAGGTTTGTGGTTGCTAAAGGACATGTGGTGCTCCCTTGATGACAAAAGATTCACCCCGACCTATCTGGAGTGTCTCGCCAAGCCCCTTTCGCTTGTCAGCCACGTCGCATGGGAACAGCTGGACAACACTGCGGTGATCTATGGACAATTTCATAGTTTGGGCTACATTAGTTTCACACTATCATATAATCCACATTTTTCATGTGAGAAATCACTATAAAATGTAGTAAAATCATGGATATTACCTCTGAAAACCCATGTAACTCCCAACCATTGTCGAAGAAAACAAAGGGGATAAAAAGGGAGGAGGGGAATAGTGGATTTGATAGTTTAAAGACATGTGATGTGCACTCCAAGTGACCTGAGAGACACCATGAGACCTCATTATCATTACTATGTATCTTCATAAGTTCCCTCGGTATTTCAAATTTCACTACATGAAATATTCAGTGCATGTCCAGGACACCCTATGATGATTTAAGGATGAATAGAAAGGTTTGTCCATGAAATACTCATACATCTCCATGTGACCCATATCGGTTATGAAACTCATACCCAATAAATATAGGAAATACCCTCAGTTCCATACATGAAATAAAACATGACTCTCAACCTTCATTACATAAAATAAAAGAGATGGAAATGGAGAGGTGATAAGGGTCCATGGTGGCTAAAGGACACATGAAACGTCCAGTGCACCCTTATCATGGACCACAAGACCTTGATATAGGTCATCCTAGCACTCATGAGTTCCCTCTGAGATGAAATTGTATCTCATGATAACCATTGGAAATTTCAACATGATGGCATGGAATCCCTACATGGTGCGAGCCTTCAATAATCAAAAGTAATATGATAAAGGAAGTATGAGCCTACGATTTCTGAAAATCAGGATGCTCCCCAAACGTAGTCCACCATAGAGACTCTCAATCCACATAATGTAAAATCCCTCATTGACTCTACCTTAGACTCAAGTCAAATTACAATCACAAACTGGTGAGTACTATGAGTGGTTGCGCCTATAAATTCATTACTCCAACTCAAAAAAAATGCTTTGTTGTCTATCTTGATGGTGTGTTGGTTGATTGACTGGACGCTAGAGGCTACACACGTTGGAAATTAGATCTTAGACTTCTATGAACACTCGATCATTGGATCTACCAACTTTAAAACATGTAATGCAATGGAGTTATACCAGAGGAGTCATGCATAAAGTATAAAGTCATTCATGTGATCAATCAAAGATCACGCAACAGACTCCTGGAAAGACATACGAAGTCCACATCGCATGTCTGTCATATCATATGACACCAAAAAGAAATGAGTTTGAACCATGCCGAGGAACCTGTAATAAAATGGAATGAGACAAGATTTGAAGTGGACAACTCATAGGAGGACATGATCACAGACCTCTGTGGGATTCACATGTTCTATCCGAAGACACCCGACAACGCCAAGTTGCGCCACCAGATCTCACGACATCCCATCTTCATGTCATCTATGAAATGGGGATCAATATATACATGTCATGAAAATTCTTGATAACCTTATTTGAGCACTAATAGGATCCTAAAATTCCTCTGGGTTTCTCACCTTGTACATGTGATGTCCTTTAGATGCATTGCCCGACTCATATGATGTCACTTTCTCACATCAGCAGAGTCTCATTAACACATCTGGACATGAAGAACTAGCATTCATGGTGCACCCCCTGAACAAGTAATACGAGACCCCCAACACATCTGGACATGTTGTCCTATTCTTTCGGTGTCTCTTGGACAAGTCCCCAATGAAATGTGGCACATCTCGTAACATTCATACCTGAACTCATGATGTCTCCCTGAGGAGTCGGGCAAGACATGTGACACCCCCCAAACAACTGCAACATAGCTATTATGACACCCACCCACCCCCCCCCCCCATATGTGTCAATCTAGGTCCCAAAATAACTCCCAAGTTATGATGACCTGGTCACGAGACACCTTCTAAGTATGAATTCCCATTCATTCGGCCAACCTCAGTGTGCAATCCCTAGCCCTGCAGAATTATGAGTACTATGATTCCCACCTTAACTGTGATATGTATGGAGACTCCTTAAAGGATTGAGCTCCATATCAAATATCTCAAGGACTACCCAAATATTTAGATCCCACATAAAAATTCCATGATGTTGATCATGAAATCCCTATTGTTTATCAAAACGATCATGGCTCACATGGGATTAGGGAGATTCAACGAGAACATCATTAGGAATCATAAATAGGGAATCCTCTGTGTGTAACCCTAGCCCTTAAAATCTATGAGGACACTAATTCACTCCATAACTAGGATACGTAGGAATCCTCATTAAAGGATTGAGCTCTATATCATATATCACGAGGAATATTCCAATATACAGATCCCATATCCACATATCATGAGGCTAATCATGAACACCCTCTTGTTTCTCACAACAAGCATAGATCACATAACCTTATGGGGATGGAAAGAGAACCTCATTAGAAATCATAAATAGGGTAGCCTTAGTATATAAGCCTCAACCCAAAAGAACTACGAGGACTCTGATTCTAGTTATAACCAACATATTTTGGACACCTCCTTAAAGGGTCAAGCTCCATATCAAATATCTGAAGGACTGTCCCAATATACAGATCCCATATCCACAAGACATGAGGCTGATCATGTGCTCCCTCTTGTTTCTCATAACAACCATAGCCCATGTGGGCATAGGTGGATTCAACGAGAACCTCATTAGGCATCATAAATAGGGAATCCTTAGTGTGTAAGTCACAATGCGAATTTAACTATGTGGTTTTTAATTCCTGTAATATCTAGGATATATATAACACCTCATAATGGATCAATCCCATCCATGGAATATCAACCATCTCTGCACATGGAAGAATAGACCAAATCACTTAATCATTTTACTTCAAAACCTGATAAATTTCCAACTATTGGAAAATTATGGAGAACCTAGGATACATATAGATGAATCCTAATCTATTGTACATAAAAGAGAATTGATCCATATCCATTTTTTTCGGGTAACCAGTCTTGTATTAGTATTTGGTAGATATTCATTAATATGTCTTAAATATATAAGAGAGTCCCAGAGTAAGGAACAATTATATCCGAATGGGTGCGATGTTCTTGAAATCCCATCCTCTAGATCAATGTGAGTCCCTAAGAGTCACTAGGCCTCAAAACCCAGATGACAGTCAAACATTGTAATGTAGGTTCGTACTCAGCTATGGATGGGGGAACCATTGAGAGTTTTAGGGAAAAGTAAAATGATAAAGTGATGAGAAAAAACCTATTCCACTCCATGAAATCCCTATAAAATAAAAATGGTGAACCTGATGTGAAACTATGAAATAACAAAATGACCAAGTTATAATCCGTCAAGCCATGTTTATTTCCCCTCACATGCAAACATCATTTATTGGATTGACATGAACCTCTTAGGCCACATTATTTGGTAATTTATATAAAATAAAATTAGCAAGACAACCATAAACAGGGATTCCTATAATTCTATCTCTATTTTGATGAGTACACATGAGTAGAATTGCTTGAAAGGGAATATAAGAAAATTGTGTTAACCATGCATATTTGATTAAGAATCATCATGCCTATGACCCGACACTAACTAGTGACCTTGTTCCATGTTGTCTTCATGATTTTAGACTCCTGATCTGAGAAAATTTCTTCATCTTATAGCACTCATTCCAGCACTTCATTCCCTATCTTTACTCCCATGGTTCGTAAAACGATCTCTCATGTAAAAAGGATTGAGTATCAAGTAGAAAACACAATGATTTGGGAGCACCAATGACACTACACAATCCTAATTATGGAAGCTTGTCATGATATTCTATAAATGTGGTATTTGGAGAGTCCAGGTCCCTCGATGAAGACACCACTAGGCTAGTGGCCCCCATCATCATGACCAATCACTTCAAGAGCCTATTCTAGGAATGTGAAAACCTCTACCTTCTGTACCTAATAAAGGTGGATCAGGAAGCCATATCTGGATATCCTATGGTACATGCACCGCTAAGGAGGGAGCCTGCTAACTGTCATAATCAGATTCATCATAATGATACCTATCATCCACCTTCTAAGGTTACCTTTTGAAAAACAACCATCTCAGATGCCCATGTAGGTGATCCACCGTGAAAGACTCATTGAAGGAAGAAGACTCTAGATACATAGGAAAGGGAGAATATATTTTCTCCTACCAAAAATGACTGCCAGCATACTCTGGTAGGGACCATCCAACAAGATAATATCCCTACTCTGTTTCAACATCATTGTAGGAATATTCGTGCATCTAACATGGGTGAGGATCATACTCCTACTTCCATGCATGAATCCCATGGGCATATCACGATGGCACATGGATGATAGATGTGGGTTCATATTGTCACTTCAATAGAAGACGTCATTCAAAATGTTTTTGAAAAAGATGAAATGCATTATTATATTCATGCACACACAATGATAAAGTGCCAATACATTTTATAAATAGTTAAAGAACTCAGCCAGCATATTTCGGCACTGTTACAGATTAATGGATAGGTTGTTACACTTATCTCTATCGTCAGGATGACTCATCACTTTGATCATCATGATTAATTGGTTGTACTGGAGAAATTTCACATTCATACTCCCACCATATAGGATTATAGGTATATACTGATGTTGGGTGAGGCATCAGACCCGGCTTATAATCCCATTCCAACAGGGGCCAACTAGGTGAGAGATGCACCCACCTAGAGATAGGGGCACATGCATGTCGAAGAAATCATACAATGTGATCTGAAGGCTTGGGATCGAGACCATATCCATGTTCTGGATGAAGCTAACTAGGTGAGGGTTTCACAAACCCCAGTACATGCCCATGTTCCTATCAGAGAACCTCCTAGAATACTCTGGTAGGGCATAGAAGAATGACACATATTCCTTCATCTACCAATGAAAAACTGCTCCAACATAGTTCTGAGGCAATACTAGAGGAGTCACATATTCTTTATCATATTCTAGAAATCCATCGGCATATTTCGGTGGAGAATGAATATTCGAACCAGAAGTATATTCTTGATCCAACTGTAGGTAGCCAAGTGAGAGTGGAACATGCCTTAGGAAAGGATCATATCCATATCAAAAAGGAATTAGTTCATCAACATGATCTAATAGCTCCTCAGTAGTGAGATCATATCCCCCTATCACTATGAGGTTATATTAAAAGTATGGAAACCTTAATTTAGGAGTCCCATATCCCTGCACAACCACCAAAGGTAGGCCAACATATTCCGACCACAGTGAAGAACATGAATCATATTTCTAATCTGCTCAGTGTCAGTGTCCATGAAGTTGTTTGAGACACACTTTCAACACCACAAGGGTCCTTCAACTCCACTGTTGATGTGGAAGCAGGAGATGTTCATTACTACAACAGTCCACCGTGGGGTAATGTGGAGACTGGTTATAGTGATTCTACCCTTGACATTGACCATATTCAACCTATCCATGGATATATCTCTCATGAGAAGGGTATTTCTCCCTTTTTCTATAAACCTACATATAGATAAGTGAACCAAACAATAAAACCTTAATATAGAGAGGTGATAAAAATGTTAGGAACAAAATTATATAGTTCCTCATCATCATCCAGCGACACTCCACCCCCATCAGCAGGTGACCATCAGAGTCATATTCTATGGTCTTACCTGATGGAGGCATGTATGTCTGATGAAGAAGATGTCTACATTGATATATGGAGAGTTTTTTCTAAAAATAGACTCCCCATCATGTTTTTTCCCCTCATTACTTCTAGCTATGAGATCCCTGATGAGAAAGAAAATGAGTACATTCATTATCTATTCCAAGATATGTGGGCCACTCATCAGTGACTAAAGGATCAACATTTCCCTTATCCAGGTTACAAGTGTCACCTTTATACCATCAATATACTCTATTTCTCGCTTGAATGAGCTTCTATATCCTTGTCCCAGGATCCAAAATGAGAAGAGAACAATGCAATGTTGCAACACGCTTGACGCCATTGAATCATCAAACTTCATAATATTATCTCCAAAGCTAAGTCAGGAATTCAAATTTGAGGATGGGGAAAATTTGGGGCATTACACTTTTTCACTACCCTAGAACTGTAGATCCCCTCGAACATGGAATCATTCAATGTTGTATCCTCCAGTGAATTCAAAGGAATGGGGAATGCTCAAGCTAGTTAGTCAATATAATAAAATTCCCCTGATCCTTCAATTCCTTGACATCATAGATGGTGAGAGAGGATAGCCAAAAAGGATTTAAATTGGACCTCTCAGGATAATAGGAGGATGTTCCAGAAATGGAGATCAATGTCGTAATCACCTGGACAACTACCTATTAGGAGTGATCCTCATCATGGGATTCCATCACACCCAGCTCAAATGCAAGCAAAACTGTGCCACATCACGAATACCATGGTTGAAGACTTTATGATAGGCGTCAAGGAGTAGACCCAACCCCTAGGGCCAAGAGAAAATTTTCCGTTGACTCTACATCTTAGGTCATCAGTCCTTGAAAATAGTTAGGACATGTTTATAGTAGTCCCAAGAAAACCCCAACCCATAGGGATGGGGTCATTCATATCTCAATTGCCACATCCAAAATCATAATCCCGTAAAAGGACCTAAGAGACATCAACATTGATTCCATATCAACCCCATCCCATAGGGCTGGATGAATTTTATCATCATCACCACCATAGAAGGAATTAGTATTATTATGGTTTGGGGAAAAAGATCAACGATCAACATCCCACCAGCTCTTCCCATAATTATAAAAACCTCTTTAGGTCAACACTAATTCTGAAACCCTGATAAGAAATTCCCTCAAGGATACCATTCATAAACCAAGATGAGAGGAGAATGCGTTAAAAGTAATCAGGCCCCAATGGGTCCGCAATCCAAAATGGATCAATAAGTCCCAGGGTTCGAGTACCGATCCCAAAGAAAGCCTTGTAGAGCCAGATTTCCTTGTGGAAAGAAATTGAATAACCACTATTGTTGGATATTCCTATTTGAATGTTTTCACTATTAATATTCGATAAATCAATCATGATCCGGATATAGAGGATCAATATTGGGAAGGCATACCCTAGGAGGAGGGTGATTTGGACGCACCAAATGAGAGTGCATGCACCTGGAATCAAAGAAGGCTTCAGAATTTGGATCCATAGAATAAGGATCTACCACCTCCTCGGCATAACACCTCTAATGATAAAGGGAAAAAAGTGACCATGACTACATTTCTATCTTTGGAAGACAAATTGTCACAATATGAGAGTGATATAAGATCACTCTAATATATCAATGTGGAGATAATTAGGGGAAATATTCCTACTGGGTATCATCTCCATGTAGAGGTAGATATTAACCCTCTTATGGATTATCCTCCAGCCATAGAAGAATCTAGATATAAAATTTTCTATGGGTCTTGGCAAATCATCCACATAAAGGAGGAAGTCTGAAATGATCATGAATTCCCTCCACTGTGGCAACAATCACTCCCTCACTAGGGAAACTCCTTAGTCAATGGATAGTTAGAGGATAAGTGAGAGATGAAAGTGGGACCACCTCATCGGCCCCACCCACTCCATATGGAAGGGAATCAACTCAGATGATAGTTCCCCCAAAGATATTCACTACCATTGAATCCTTGGATACTTAGATGGAAGTCATACAAGGGAATCGTGCGCTAGTCAAACTTAAGAAGAAGCCATACCCAGAATCGGTAGATGATACCACACCTCCACCCAATTTCAGAAATCATACCTTATACTCCTTCAAAGATATAGGTGATCTTGAGAAAAATCTTACAAACATTGTGTATTAATGTGTTTCGATGATGGGCCCTCAAGATCAGTAGGAGGTGACGAAATTGAGGTGTTTCGTATAGACATTGATATGGACATCCTTCATCTGGTAGAGCATTTTACCCACTGGGTTTATCATAGGATGGAAAGATCATCTCTATAAGTTCTTTTACCAATTTTAGTTCAACATTGAGGAAGACAATGATCCTAGACCGGTTGAAATGCAAGAAGTGTGAGAATGAGAGGGTGTCAAACTTCATAGCAAGGTGGAAGGTTATGACCTATTCTCTTTGATTCACACTATCGTAGGAACAAATATTGGAACTCAATGTTGAAAATATCATGGATGAGTTGCAGAAACCCCTAATCCCCATGAAATATCTTAGTGGATTCTAATAATTAATTGAAACAAAAAAGTGTCTTGAAGAAGCTATCCAGTGAACCTGATCCTAGTCTCGACTCATGCCCATAGCGTAATGTAAGAAGTTAGGAAAAGAGTAAGTTACAGCTATCACCATCAATCCCACAATGGTCTAAGAACCCAGGAAACCACTCCACTTCCCAACACCCCCTTATGACTAGAGAAAACAACATAATCTCCCTCTTCTAAATGCACAAAGAAACCAGGTCTTCCCGAGATTCCAAGAGTGGATGAATAAGGTGTACTCCATCCAAAATAAGAATCTTCTGCACTACATCTTGGTAGCCATAGACAACAACCTTCTCACACTTCGGTAGCACAAAAATCCCAATGAAGTCAATATCACTAACCATACCAATTACTAACCTTTTTATATAAGGTTGGCCCATAATATACATAACTAATTCAACTTTAAGGATATCCTTCATGGTATGGTCGACTCCAGAAAAGTGAAATTATACAATTCTCTAGAACAACTGGCTTTCATAACCATTTCATGTTCATAGGATGAGGAATGATGGTGGAAAATTCCAACTAGTCAAGAACAATAGTATGATAACTAGATGAATTATTAAACTATTGATCGAGACCATGGATCCATTAAAGGGTAGTTGTACAAACGTATAACAACTCCACCACCCAAAAAAGTATGATGTACCTCCCATGGGTGGGAATCACCACCGGAAGTAAGAAGAAATAGAGGAGGAAGAGTCATTTTCTAATCCAAATAAGGTTATAACTACTACAAATTTCTTCCCTAAAACATCTGCAACATAGGCACTACCCCGGTAATTATAATCCTCATCTGAAAAAAAAAACTCATATTCAATTCTATCACCATGATACACATTATGAAGACATTCTCTGATGACGAGTATGCCCTCAAATATGGTTTTCTCAAATATAACAGGGGAATGAGAGGCTACATGTGCTGAAACCAAGGATATATGGGACAACATATATATGGCTGGAGTCAGTATCTTGGTCCTATCCCCGTAGAGGACTCATATGCAGCCGAGACTTGTGGTCCAATCCTCCAGATGGATTGAAGGAGGTAGGGAGGTGCCTTAGTGTCCTATAGTAGCTGCCTACAACTGATTGTATTGCGTGACCATTTAGATCATGTTCATTGTGATCATCCAAATCCATAGGAAAGGTCAGAACAACCTATTCCACTTGCAAAAGATATCCCCTCAACCTCTACAACGGCCCAAATTCCATCAACCACAGCCACTCTATAACCTCTACCACATGCCTAGAAAAATCCCCATACTAGGAGGCGGTGACTTGTGGCATTGAAGTATGATGTTCTAAAACAGAAATCTATGGTCAAAACCAAGGTCTCAATTTTTTATGCGCTTCATCATTCCAAAGTACTCCTGGGGGATCCTATTTTAATACATTCAAAGACTAAGATAATTTGAGATAGATGTTTCTATGGATGATGTATATCTAATGGAATCCTTGTCCTTAGGATGAAATTTAGTCATTTCATTCATTGAACAATATCTGGAAGAGGACATCCAGTTACACATGAGACCCTTGTACGTCTCATTGAATCTCAATAATGTCGGTCTGCAAAGGGTGTTGATAGATAATAAATCTGGGATAAATCTCATCCCATCCAAGACCGTCCCACTTCTGGGGTATATAGAAGGGGAACTATCCCCTACAAAGATGGACATCCATGGGTATGATAAGCATTAAAAGAGTCCCCTCATAAAGATAAATATAGAGACCCAATTTTTGGAGTTCATGTCTGATTCCACATTCATGGTTATCCAACAAGACACTACATACAACGTCTTTCTTGGAAGGCGATGTCTCTATATCCACTCGGTAGTCCCATAAAATATCCATAAATGTTTTAAGAACCCCATAAATTGAATGGTAAGAACACTCCATGGTGATAATTCCCCCTTCGAAACTTTTGGATCCTTATTTGCTGAAATAGACATCTACAAGAATGGAGGCATATGGACAACAGTGGATGATGTTATAGAGGTTTCCGCCTCCAATGTCTTGGGGATCACCCTTGTAAATCCCTAGACCATGATTGATGAGGAATATATTATCCCCATAAAAATGGTCGAAATAGAGGTCTCAGTACCAATGTCCTAACCCTATCCTATCCACGGAAGCATTCACCCTCAATGTCTCTTTACCGCATCCCAAATGGCAGGAGAGGATGACATTTCTCCTAATAATCTCCCTCACACTGACAGTGACAAAGAGACCCCCAAACTGACATCCTCACCTGGAGTTGTCCCCATGGATTCACGAATATAAGAGGATGAGGATGATCTTAGAAACACCCCTACATCATTTGAAGAAGGTGTTTCCACCACCATAGATAATCTCCAGTAGATAAACTTGGGGATAGAAGAAGATACAAAACATACTTTGATTAGTGCCTCGAAGTCTCCCATGGTGTAAGAGATGTACATATCATTTTTTAAGAAGCACTGATATGTGTTTTCTTGGAATTATACAAAAATGACCATATTGAATCCAAATATAGTTATGCACCATATAGGACTACCCGATGATCATTGAGGCTTCAAGAAGGTAGTTTGAAGAATTCACCCCTACCATTCCATAAATGTAGAGGCAAAGGTCGAAAAGTTAATCAAATACAACGTCATTCAGGAGGTGAAATACCCCAATAGGATTGCCAATATATACCTTTTAAAGAATACGAATAATCATATTGTGGTCTTCATTGATTTTAGAGTCCTTACTCGACATTTCTTGAAGGACAATTTTCCATTTCCAATCACATAACTCTTGATCAACACAACAACTCGCTTCCAAGACTTTTCATTTATTGTTGGGAACTAAGGGAATAATCATATGAAAATGGCCTCTGAGAATAAAGAGGACACCATCTTTAGGTCACCTAAGGGGGTCTTCTTCTACCATGTCATTCCCTTTAGATTAAAGAACACCAGTGCCACATATAAGTGTGTCATGCATTACATTTTTAAGCCGTTCTTGGGGAATATATTCAAGTTTAATGCCAATGGCCTCGTAATAAAATATAAATATTGATGTGATCACTTCATTGATATCCAATAAATGTTCATAAAATTGGAATAGCATAGTCGGAAGATGAATTCAATTAAGTTCACTTTCAGGGTAACATTCGGAAAGTTCCTTGGATTTTTGGTATGCCACAATGGCATTGAGGTTGACCCATATAATACTAGTTATATACTAGAAATGTATCATCCTAGAAACCTTAATGAACTAAGGAGTATCTAAGGTCACATCGAGACATTTTGTGATTCAAAGCCAACCTAACCGGCAATTCCATCCCCTTCATGAGGCTGATGAAGAATGGAGTATCCTACCAAGGGGATAATGACTTCCAAAAACTAATTTGAGAATCTCAATAAGTATCTGCTAGACCAACCAATTTTGATGCCTCCATTGGAGGGGAGGCCACTCATATTATATGTTTCTGCCATGGAACACTCACTGGGTTCCCTTCTCTCTCAAAATAATGATTTGGGGAGAAATAAAAGTCTCTACTACCACAACTAGAAAATGATGGGTGCCGAGACAAGATATTTTTATTTCGAAAAGAACTAACTTGTGCTCATCATCACAATGAAAATGTTGAGTAATTACATAAAGCAACATTAGATCTATCTGGTCTCTCATATAGACCTCCTCAAGTACATCCTTGACCAGTCTATGTTTACAAGGCATTTGGATTGGTGGGAGGTCATCCTACACCAATACGACATCTAGTTCGTAACCCAAAAGTCAGTAAAAGGGAATTCCCTAGGTGACTTCCTCACGGTACATCCCACTCTATAAAATGAATCATAGGACACCGAACTCACTAATGAAGAGGTTTCCTTTTCCCAAAAAACTCCTAGTACATCGAAGTTGTATTTTTATGGTGCCTCTAGGAGTCCTATTGAAAAAAGAATAGAGAACCTAAAACTCAACAAACTTGTCTTAAGGATCATGTTTGTCTCCCTTGATAAAGAAGTTATGCCTTATTATTTCTCACTATCTGAAGGCTATAATAGGAAAGTGTATAAGTAATGAAATCTCGTTGTTGGTTTGGAATGAGAGTTAAAATTACACATAGCCTACATGAACATCAAAGGGGATTTGGAGCTAGTGATAAAGAACATCAATATAAAATATTACATTAAAAAGGAATAATTGTCCAATCTCAAGGGCTATGTAAAGGTACTAATGGAGGAATTACCCTTTAATTACATGTTTCATTATATACCTAGATCATAGAATGCTCATGATGATGCATTTTCCAATGCAACAACCATCTTGGATGACCCTAATCAGGATGAAGTAACTTTCCACATAACACATTAAATAATAGTCTCATCAATCATCATGTGTGATATGAAATAAATAAATCATATAAATGGAACCCCAGATCCCAAAAAATCAGTGACCACCTCTAGATGGATGACTCCCCTAATCATTTATCTTAGGGATGGGTCTCTCTGAGCCAATAGAGCTGGAAAGGAAACGATCTGGTGCCAAGCAACAAGCTTCACATTACAGGATGGTCCAAATGATCTGAAATTCCTATAAAATTGTGGGTTCAATGGAATTTAACTTAGATTAATAGTATAAGGAGAAATTATTTCCTTCTTGTAAGAAGTACAAGTAAGTTATCGTGGCACCCACTAATCTAGAACCAAGATTTCCCACCAGATCAAAAGGTTGGGTTATTATTGAAAAACCTTCATACAAGACTACGAGGAATTCACCAAAAAATATCATGCATGCTATATTAATGAAAAAATCATCCATAATCCCCTAGAGTTACATAAAATATATAAATACTCTTGGATATTCTCTATTTGGGGAATGGAAGTTGTGGGGACATATCCCATGGCCACAACAAAATAGTTTAAGTACATCCTTACTTCCACCAACTTCTTATCCAAATGGGTTGATTTGGTAACCCTCAAGGAATTTGGTATAAAGAATATCATCAAATTCGTAATGTCCTACATCATCACCAGGTTCGAATTCCTTCACATGATATTGTCAGGAAACATCACCAACTTCTGTTATGTGGTGTTTAAGAAGTTATATCAGTAGTATAACATTGAATCCAATCACTCATCCTGATATCCTATAGTAGCATATGGATAGTTAGAGGCCTTCAAAATAACATTTTTGAATATACACCAAAAGCTGGTAAATAAAGATAATAAGTATTATCAAGAAAAACCCCCTTGCTTTATGGGACTATTGTACCACCACACATACTAATACAAAAGAAATTCCATAATCATTGGTGTATGGGACCTAGGAGATGCTACACATAAAGTTCCAACTTCCCTTTCTCCAAATAATTGTTTCCAAGAAAATCTAAGATGATGGAAAATCTCAAAAATGAATGGATTATTTTGAGGGGCTAGATGAGAAGAGGACGTGCACACTGAACAACCTAGAAATACACCAGAACTGGATAGCACATGCATTCAATAAAAAGTTTTGACTTTGTTCATTCCTCAAAGGAGAATTTTTATTAGCTCTTAGAACCCCTATGATACTAGGTAAGAAGCCCCCTATGTGTAAGCACAAGTGGTAGGGACCCTATGTTATGCATATGGTCTATCATAATGGAGCTTACTCACTAATCACCATGGAAGGGGATCATGTCCCACTACCCACCAATGCATGTTTTTTAAATAAATACTTTTCATAGTCACTTGCAATAGGGAATCCACATTGGTGTAAGTATCATAGTCATACTTACTTCATGATTTTAAATTTCTTGTAATGTCTCGCATTTTATAATAAACTATAATGATAATACCTCAGTTAATGGAATTAAATAGAAGAGTCTCTTTAGAACTATATACGTCATGTTTCTTGCATCAAGCATAGCTCACGTGGGATTTGTAATTTCGACAAGGGTTTCCCCTCACAAAATAGGGTGGGAAGGCATGTGATGAACCCATTATCATTCTAAAGATAGGTAGATAAAGTGGATGTTGTGATTCCTCACAACATGATAATAAACTGCATGGTCGATGTCCTCTACACAATATTGAACTGTATGCTCATGTGGATCACTTCTGAGAGGAACATCATCACTGGTGTAAATCTCCTACTGCACTATCATTTGAATAAATAAGTGAGTCATGATTCTCATTCTCAATGAGGTACATGGTGACACATGAAGCCTTTCTTCTGGGCCCATCCATAGGATTATCTTCCATTCAAATCGGGTGACCTTAGTCCTTCCTGCATGACGTTAAAATGCATGGAATGTATAGCACACGACAATAAACTGTGTAGATAAGTCCCCATTTCATGAAGTTAAACCATACAGTCTCCCTATAACTACATATGGTTTGATTCCTATCCTTATGGGATACTTAGGAATGGCCGATCATTTATTCTTCGGTTCCGGCCCCATGTACTACAAAACCCACCTTTTTTCATCCTCTTGGTTTGTTCCCCTTCAGGTGTACATGGCATGGTGTGGGTCTATTTGTCCCTTATTCACATCATTTTTACCTTCATCCTCCTATAAGGAAGCTAAATTACATGGTTTCCCTAGAACTATGTACGCTTTGATTCCCTACCAACTAGGGAATATAGGAAACCCCTTGGTGTTCAAGCCCAATACTTCACAGACCTCATATATTCCTATTTCTTCACATTGGACCACCTTCATCCTTACATTGTGATGTTAAATTGAATAAATCCTCACCAAAATACATTAAACCGATTGGATGAACATCCTACTACATGATGGTAAACTATAAAGGTCATTATGCATAACCCGTCATTATCAAAGGACCACAATAGCCTTACCTGATCCAACTACATAATAGAGTTCATCCATAATTTTTAAGCACCTCAACCCATTCCCCACACTTCATGTCTTGAGTTTCTCAGGCCTCCTTCAACCTTCTATGTCCATCAGAAGGGATATCCAGCTTCATGGACCCTTATCATGACTATTCATGCATGGCCCTGACTCATGAATATGTGCCTATTGTCTTCAACAAGATACACCACTCTAAAGATGGACATTCCAGTTCTTGTGATCCCTGACATCATCACAGCATCACTCAACACCATTGTATGTCTGAACCTCTCTTTGTATGATTGGCCCATATCATCACTCATGACCTAAGAAACCTGATCCATGATTCACAATGTCTCTACTTCCTACTCAGAAGGATGATGGAGAAATCTTGACCCAAGGTATCCTTATAAGCCTATTGTGTATTATACCCCATACCAGGTCCAAGTGGCATGACCATATAATACTCACACTTTGGTAAAATTTGTATGACCTTAAACTCTATCACATTATGGTCCAAACTGCAAGACCTTGAACTGCTAATGAAAGAGACAAAAAACTCATCGGGCCAAAAACCCATAAAGGTAGACCTAAGAAAAAGGTGAGTTATCACCTACTAAAATCATCATCTAAAGAGTTTAGGAAAAAATTATAGCACAAGTGAACTATTCAAAATGTTTATAGGGTCTACTATGTCGCCCTAGTAAAATCCATGTTTTGCTCGATGGACCCCCTATTCCTAGAAAAAATAAGATCAATGACTCATTATTTCTCGTCATCATGATAATATGTTCGACATGTGGTGACACAACACTTTAGGGTGCTCAAAATATCCTTAAATCTTACACTTTCCATATACCCCACATCATATTAAAAAACAACTTAGGTATTTTCAAGCCTTCCATTTCCACTAAAATGGAAAATATATTTCTCTGCTTGGCTATACTATTGATACGAGGGCTCAAACCCACCAACCAGAGATATAATGGAACAATGTAAATGGGTTTCTGATTCATGTGAGTCTAATTTCACTAAGGTAGAACACAACACCCCATTTTGTTATAGGATACACCTGAATGACTTTCCCATACCTTCCTCAGGATATGATGCATATGAAATGTGATTTATTGTCTCCACATCAAACATTACAAAAGGATCTGATATCCCCACCATTGAATCACCATTTTTTCTACCCATTCTCATAGATAAAATGTGGCCCTTCATTCTTGAAACTTTTGATGGATCACACCTTATGATATGAAATCTCCAATTATAGGGCTTGTGTGGTTTAATTAAATACTACGTTTCCCTAGGGTTCCATAAACCTTCATGTATATCCTTCCCTCCATGACCAACATCATCATAGAGATGATTGATCCTTTATAAATATCTCATATCCCCTATAAAGGAAAAGATATCTATCCCCCCAGTCATGATACTGACACAAAGGGGCTCAGAACCACCAATAGGGGTTATTTTGGCCTAGCATAAAGGGACCCCTAATCCTTATGATCTTCAGAGACATAGTGGAAGAACCTGAAACCCCCATTGTGTCAAGGTACATACTTGGAATTTCTACCTATTCCATGGGTTTTGATTTACGCCACCCAATTTCCAACTATATAGGTGGGTCTAGAATCCCTATTATTTTTTCCTCAATCATGTTCACCCCACAAACCTTCCATAGCCCTTGGAACTACTATCACCATAATCCCTAATAGTGTCATAACAGAACTCAACATCCATTAATATTTTGATCCATTTTGGGCATGTTGGACCCATATCCCATAGATGGAATGATTTAAATGACCCTAAACTGAATCAAAAGATAGTCTGAGCTAAAAGAACCTAAACTAAATCAAAAAATGGTCCAAGATAAAAGATCCTAAACTAAATCATGTAATTTTTTCATGATTCTTGTTATATATCCCTATCACGCTCAAGTTTCTCTACAAATATATGCAAATCACCCATCGTTATAGACATATCTCTGACCCTGATGAACTCCTTGCACGAAAAACACTCACATATTTATGTCATAATGAAATAATTTGACATATATAGTGATTATTAATGAAATGGAACCATAGAGTATTATACAAAAGAGTGGATTGGATAGCAGGACAATCTCATCTATTCATTGTTGGGAAAAGTGGGGTGGAATCTCCAAATTTAGAGTATCTCAAAAAACCTCAAAAAATGGCATGTAGTGCAGAAATTTGGAATGAATTACAAGGAAGTTGAATTACATCAAAAGATGATAATAAGCACTATCAAGATCCGCAATGGTTTAGAGGGATGTTTCAATTGAGTGTTAATGTGTCACTCTCCCCACTTCATCCACATCTATTCTAGGATGAAGAACTTTTACTAGAGTATTTTGTTCATTAACCCTCCTCAGAGTAGTGGTCAACTAGGTTGATGATGTTGAGGTATTAGACTTTGGTTGAGCAATAATCCCTTTTTACCTTCATATCTGCACCATAAAAACATCCATATGAGTTTTCAATTAAGATGATTGTTGCAAAAACATATCAAAGGGATCTGTCACCTCTTCTAGATGCTTGGTGAGGGGGTCTCATTCCCAAAATCGTATAGGAACCTCTCCTGTGTATCCAAGTATCTTTGGGCTAGGACGATCCATTTCATAATTTCAAATAATGTATGTGGATCAAAACCTCATACCCCTATCTCATGGAATAATTTTTGAATCCTATCCCCTTGAAGATGTAAGGAACCCATAGGGGTAACAATAATTATGGTCTGGATCCACTCCCAAACTAGCCCAATGTTTGTCCGAGCCTCATAAGTCAAATATGTTGGTATGGAAGAAGCATTTCTTGTGAGGATAATCAATGCTGAAATAAGAGTGGAGGCACCAAACATCCCCCTTTTAATAGGAGAATCATCCACAACGTTCATGGGATAGTTGATTTCATCAACAAAATCTAGTCTACTATTAGAACAACTATCATCAGAATGAGGATGCTTCCTAGAAGCCTCACCCACATCCTTAATCAGGTCCATCGAAACTATGGATAGAGGAATCGATAACACGAGAAGCATGTTCATGTTATGGTCCAGTTGTCCCAATACACCATTAGATTATGACATCATCCAAGACAATTCACAGTCTTGGGTAAGGTAAGAAGGCGCATTAGTGGTCAGAAATATAATCACAACCATGGTGTCTTCCTGAGACAACATATTCCAAAATTTGTAGATGAGGCCCAGATGTCGTTCCCCATAGACATTGGACAAGGGAATGGGGGAAACCCTCTAGACACAACCAAATTTTCAAGCAAACTGATGCCGAGAATATGGTTTACAGATAAAAATCTCATCCACTCTGGTTGTAAGAACCACATCTTGAAGGGAGACCATATAATATCTCTAATCAAGATATCCACAACCATCATCAATGATTGAACCAGCCGGTATAATTGAAATAGAAATGTTGAAACTGTTAGACTAGTATAGCACGTTTTTGACCTTCGTAGGGGTTAGGGACATAGGCCCAACTCTAGATAAGTACAATATTCTAGGGTAGAATATGGGATACAAAAACTTGTAAGTATTTTAGTAATCATAGAAATAAAATTAGTCCCCTATACATCCAAATTAGAATTAAAGAGGACCACCAATTTTGTAGGTAGTGTTTCCCTGTGGATATGGCTCAACATCTAGTAAAGGCGCACAAGGACCTATAATACCAAATTGTGGAATCAACCCTCTATGAGTCATTACACCATAATCAAGGTACTAATGAAGATTCTTTAGTTCACATCCCTGGATGAAATGAAGCATCGGTTTAGAAACATAGTAAGAAAACCCGATCGCCTATGTTTTGGAAAAACTTCTGGGTTCAATTAATATCCCCATGAAGTATAGTCCCCAGTGTCTAGAATGGCCCAATATGAGACAATATCATCGCAAATTTTCTGGTATGGACACAAACAAGGGATAATAATGATCATTTTATCCCCATTACTACACATGAATTTTTTGATGCAATCAATGATGGAAAACATCTAGTGCAATAATATATATATCCCCAATTCCTTCCTTGAAAGGATGATAATCTATTTTTCTAAAGCCAGAGTAAGTAGGGGATAGTCCCAAGCATTTGATACAGTGAGAAACTCATCATACTTATTTTTGAGAGGAGGAATACAACCCAACATATGTATATACCACAGGATGATCCCACTTTGTCATGGGGAAGATGGAATGTGTTGGTCTTAGGGAATCAATGGATTATCATTAATCAGATTATTTCAGGCTATTGTTCGATGATGAACTGGGATATCCACACATATTTCTAAAGATGAATCCTTTATAAATTTCCAAAGAATTCAAGATATCCCTATAGTATCTAGAATGGGTATTCCCATTCATCAAAGAATTTTGTTGGGGGTCGATGGTCCCACTTAGAATACCACCGACCACCAGGAATGTTAAGGAAAGAGGAAAATATTCCTGAATAGATCTGGTCAATAGGATATTGAATGTTATCTTGGACATTTGGGTTCAAGGGTAATTTTCCAGTAGATAGAATAACCCCTATGGTTGTGCAGTTTCAAATTGAATGTCCTCAGAAATCAACATCTGAAGGTAGTAAGAGGAACTGAATACACAATGAGATGGAAGATTGAATCCTTGGGAGGGAATAGATACATCTTTCCTTAGACCAAACTCATTTAATAGAATGTAGTCAAATATGAGATAATCCTAGAGTTAAGGTGAAAGGAACTTCCAAAAATTCTCGATATTAGAATGCACATGATAATGATGGTTGGCATTGTGATTCTTGGAAATTAAGCCCCTTTGATCATCTGAAACCAAGGAACCTTGATGGGATTCAAAATACATCTGAAAAATAAGTAAGTGGAACATGTTAGACAAAAAAAATATAAAGACATGACAAAATTAAAGGCTTGAAAATTCCCCAAGTGCATCATGTGCATCGCATGACTCAGCCAAGGGTTCACGAACCACATAGAGGATATCACGAACCACCTGGTATTTAGAGGACTTATGGGACGTATAACCCCTATGATACCCCAAGCGCATCACATGACCTCCTTGAAGCCTCACAATCATGTGAACTGTACATGGTCACATGACCCATTTGAGAGGCTAAGTCGTAGGAACCCATTGTGTCCTCATGACATCATCCTAAGTCTGAGAAATTTCTTAATTTTTGTCTACGGATGAGATAGATGAGTCTTTGAGTGGGAAGTAGGCTTGCGCAAGAGTAGGTCACACAGTCAAGACTCGCACTGGAGAATCATGAATTGGTATTGTGATCGGGGTTCGCAAAGAAGCATTGTATCAGCATATTTGCAGGATTTCTCTCAATAATAAGGCATTTGGTGGAATGAAATGTCCTCCACCCCCACCCTCCTATATATAGGGGGTTCACTGAATACCAAAGGAGGCCTGGTCAGTTGAAAATCGCATGAAAGTACCAGTTTACGAAACCACTATGAACTATAGAGGGCATCTCATTTTCCTCTTGACCGGTTCCTTATCTCTTTAGACATCGCTCCCGAGGGGGGGAATTTGTTGATTCCTGACAAATGAGCACCAACAAAAAGCCCAAAGGAAGAAATACCTGAACATGGGTATTATCTTTCCCATGAAATCAAGGCAGAAGAGGATGTTTGAAGACTTGTGGAGCCCTTAAAAGGATCGTGATCAAGTGACCATGTCAAGGTCACATGAAGTCTCCATAGGTGGCACTTTTCCGAAGGGAAGCCCCGTGAAACCCACCTCAATAGGCACCCTTTCTCACTAGTAGCCTAACAGTGAAGGTCAGATGAGTGTCCCCAAAGAATGCATAGTTTGTCATTGTAAAGAACATGAAAACCCATCTGACACACACCAAAAATTAAGGGAAGTAACATTGCAAGTAAGAGACCCACATTAGTAACAAATATCACACACCAAATCAATATTGGGATGAATAAATTCCATATATGATGTCCAAACCATCCCACATGACCTCCGAGCCTTCACCACAATGAAAGATGGAAATAAATAAGGGGAGAGGGGTCTGCAGTCACTGGAGGATATGTGGTGCACCCTTAAAGACACGCAATGCACCCCAAACTATCTGGTGCATCTCTCAGATCCCCTTCGGCTCATCAGTCATGTCACATGGGAACCGTTGGTCAATTCCGCTGCACTATAAGGAAAAATGCATAGTTTTGGACACAATACTCGAATACTATCAAATAATACACATTGTTCATGTGAGATAGCACTGGAAAATAGAGTAAAAATCATAGATATTACCTGAGAAAACTCACGTACCTCTCAACCCTTGTTGAATAAAACAAAGGGGATCAAAACGGAGGAGGTGAGTGGTGTATGCCATTGCGGAAAGATAGGTGACGTGTGCCATGAGTGACCAGAGTGACACCGTGAGACCTCAGTTTCACTAACTCCTCAACTCTTGAGGCCCATCTGGCTTGTTTTTTTTTACCACACAAAATACCAAGCGCATGTCCAGAAACCCCTCGGCACTCTAAGGACTAACATTCATGTTTTTCCATGAAATACTCACACATCACCATGTGACCCATATCGATCAAGTGAATCATCTCCAAAAATAAGGGAAATATCCTCAGTTCCATATATACAATCACGCATGACTCTTGACCTTCAAAACATAAAAAAATGAGATGGAAAAGGGGGAGGCAAGTAGGGTTTACGGTAACTGAAGGAAACATGATGCATCGAGTGCACCGTCAGTGCGGACCACGACACCTCAAGATATGATATCCAAGGACTCATGAGTGCCATTCAATAGGCACATGGATCTCATAAAGAACCTTGGATGTGTTGATATAATAGTATGGAATCTCTTTAAGGTGTGAGTCTTCAATAATCAACAATATTCTAGTAAAGGACGGATAGGCCCACGACTACTAAAAATCATGTGGCACCCCAGATGCGTTCCACCGTAGAGACTTGAAAAATCATGTAATGCTAGACCCCACATCCACTCTAGCCTAGAATCAGGTCAGATTCCCCATACACATCGATGAGTACGTTGGACGGTTTCACCTAGAAATTGAATACTACAACTCAAAAAATGTTCTTTTTCCTAGTTCATTGGTGTGTTGGTTGATTTTCTGGACACTATAGGCTATGCACATCATAAATTAGATCCTAGTCATCATAAAACAAATGATAGCATGCTCGAATAAATGTAATCGAGGTAATACATTAGTGGACTTCTAGAGTATTCATGTGCCAAGCATAAAGTCCTTCGCATGATCAATCAAAGATCGTGCAATGGACTCTTGGAAAGAAATGTGAATTCAACATATAATGTATTCCATATCATGTGAGACCTGAAAAATTGACACTAAACCAAGACAAGGCACTCAGAATACAAGGGAAAATGTTTGGATTCAATGTGGAAAACTCAAGAGGAGGACATGATCGTAGACATCTATGGAATTCACATATTCTATTTGAATACATGCGACATCGACAAGTCATACCACCCAGATCTTGTGACATCCCTTAACCATTTCATATGGTACATGCAGAACACTCCACATATGTCTAGACATGTCTTCCCAACCTTATGTGAGCACCACCCAATTCCTAAAAACCTTCTTGGTTTGTCACACAAGACTTATGATGTCTTTCAGACGCATCGATTGAATCATATGAAAACACTTTCTCATGTCATCCAAATTTTATTGACACATCTAGAAATGACAACCCTACTCTCATGGTTCCCTTCCCCACCTAAACAAGTGATCTAAGACCTACGACACCTCTTAACATGTCAAACTGGTCTTGTGGTGTCTCCTAGAAAAGTTATCCAAGACATGTGGCACACCATGGGACATTCCTATAAGGGCTCACAATGTTTACATGATGTGTTGGAAAAGAAATGTTACACCCCTCAGACCATGGAAACATGGCACTTGAGACACCCCCACATGTGTCAAGCGAGGTCATGTGATGAATCTTAGGGTATGCCGACAGGATCACGAGACACCTTCCAAATATGAAGGCCCATTCATTAGGTAAGCCTCAGTGTGCAAGCCGCAACCTTAAATGATTATGAGGACTCTGATTCCCTCCATAAACGAGATATGTAAGATTATTTCTTGATGGATTGAGCTCCATATCAGATATGTAAAGCACTGCCACAATATGTAGATCCCACATCCAAATTCCATGAGGTTGATCATGAACTCCCTCTTGTTTCTCATGATGATCATGGATCATGTGGGCTTTGGGGGATGTAATGAACCCCACACTAGGAATCATAAATAGAGAAGCCTCAGTGTTTCAACCCCATCCTTATTGACATATGAGGACTATGACTCACACCATAACCGGGATACGTAAGTTTCCCCCTTAATGGATCCAACTCCATATCAAATATCTTAAGGACTGCCCCAATACAAAGATCCCATAACCCCATTCCATGAGGATGATCATGTACTCCCTTTTTTTTCCTAAAATGATCATGGTTCACATAGGATTAGGGGCATGCAACAAGCAGGATACGTAGGATGCCTACTTTATGGCATGAGCTCCACATCAAATATCTCAAGGACTTACCCAATATGATGATCCCATATCCACATTCCATGAGGATGACCATTAACTCCCTCTTCTTACTCAAAATGATCATGGTTGACATGGGAATAGGGGGATGAAACATGAACCTCATTAGGCATCATAAATAGGGAATCCTCAGTGTGTAAGTCTCGACAACAACAAGACTACATGGTTTTTTATGTCTATAATAACCAAGATATGTAGAATGCCTCATAATGTCTTAATACCGTCAACAGAATATCATCCTCCTCCACACAAGGGAGCATAGCCCGAAGAACTTAGTCATGTGACTTCAGCACCTGGGTGATTTTCCAATATCGGAAAATGATAGAGAACCTCTTATACATACAGATGAATCCCAGTCTATTGAACATAAAATTGAATTGACCCATAGCCATCTTTTTAAGGTAACCAATCTCGTATCGGGATTAGGGAGAGATTCATGAACATGTCTTAAATCTATAGGAGAGTCTTAGAGTAGGAAACAATTCCCCCAAAAGGGTGTGATGAGCCTAACCACCCATCCTATCGAAAAATGTGAGTACCTCAGAGTTTATGGGCCTAAAAACACATATGACATCTAGCCTTTGGAAACTAGGCATGTATACATATAAAGATGGGGGATCCATTGGCAGTTTCAAGGAAAAGTTATCTGGTAACCTGACGAGCAAAACCCATTTCGTGCCATGAAATCCCTATGAAAAAAACTTCTAAATATGATATTGTGTTTAGTGTTTATTTATATGTTATATTTCAATCTAATACAAACTAATCTCACATAAAAGATGTTAATCATATTATAGATATATTAAAGGTCATTTTAATTGTGGATTATTATATTCAAGAAATAATTATTTTGATTCAATTAGTTATTATAACACTGATCTTGGAGGATATCGACTTGATAAAAAGAGAATCTCATGTAAGTCTCAGTTATTTGGTAAGATTTTCGTTTCTTGGAGTTCAAGAAAACAGAATGACTTATTCTTTTTCAACTGATGAAAGTGAGTATATAATTATTGAATCTTGTTGCACTCAAAATTTAAAGATTAAATAGACGTTGTATTACTATGGTTTTACTTAGGAAAAAATTCCTATTTATTATGATAATTCATCTTCTATTTTCAATTCAAAAAACCCTTTAATGCATTCTTTAACTAAGAATATAGAAAAGTTTTTTCATTTTCTTCAATATTATCTTAAATAAGGATATATTACACTGGATTATATTCCAACTAAAAACAACCAAGATGATATTTTCAAAAATCTATTGGATTATGAAAAGTTTGAGAAATTGAAACTTGACTATTTAATGTTGTTAATTTAGTTCAAAATTTTATTTTATTTAGTTTTTAACATACCTAAATATATATTTATTAAGTGGTGGTTTATTTTTTCGAATTGTTAATTTTTATATTTCTTAAATATTTCATTTTTTTATTTCAAAATGGGGTGTAATTTTATAAAATATTTTTCAGTTTTATAATTTCCAAAAAGGTAGATATTTTTGGGATTTTGTTTATATTTATAATTTTTTTTATGTTTTTAAAATTTACATAACTTCTTATTATGTGAAAAAAATTAAAACCCTTTTTTATATTCATTATATTATATTTTATAGTGATCTGATTTAGGTAAAAGAATTACATATAAAAGTAAAAATGTACATTTTATTAAAATACAAAAAAGTTTTATGCAATATATAAGATGTTCATAGTGTGAACTTAATTGATACATGCTTTTGTTATGAACAATATTTTTCTTCTTAATTTGATGTTTTGCTTTATTAGGTTATTCTTTAAAAAATTTGGGATATAGCTCAGTTTCTTGTGTGACTTATTCCTTTATTAAAAGACAGGTGTTTTCATTTCATTAGACTAAATGGATGTCTGGATTTTTTTTTTATGTTGTCTAAAACCCACTAATAGTTTACTATAATTATATAAGTCTAAAATTTCCAAAATATTTTTTCTTATGTATTTCATTGATATCTCTGGTGATAAACATCTAAATAACATTCCAATTATTAGATTTTAAAAATAAGCAGATTTTATAAATTTAATTAAACTAAATGAATGTCTAAAACTCTTTTTAAATTCTATAATAATGGCATAATATCTAAAAAATAACATCATTTTTTCTTCAATATATATTTAATGTTTTCAAAAAAAAATCATATCTTTTGATATACTTTTTGGATTTAAAATTTATTTTTAAAAAAATTTAAATTTTTATTAATTATATTCATTTTTTTATTATAAACCTCTCATTAATTCTATCATTGTTGTGGGTTAAAAAATATCTGATATTTTTATGTCAATACTGTGCAAGAAATGTTTCACTATTCATCATCTTCAAACTTTAGCTTCTTCTTCTCTGTCTCCCAATACCTTCATCCTATCATTCCATTCCATTTCATAGTAGAAACATATTTTACTATGTGAACAGTAAATATATTTTTTACGTGAATGATATTTCATATTTTTTTTCTACAACAATAGATCATTTCTACAGTGGTATTCATAGCAGACTCCTACTATCACCATAAAAAAAAATATTATCACCAATTATTTTTTAAAACACCATGTTATATTTTTTTGAACCATCAATTCTTTTTTAACTATTAGTTTTTTTAAAACACCAATGAATTTTTTTTAATAACTGGTTAAAAGTTTTTATATTCTAGGTAAAAATATTTAACATGGACTACTTTTTCATTATTTAAGATGATATGTTTAAAAATATTTTTTTTAATTGTTTTAAATGTTTTATTAATCTCTAAAGTTAAAATATAATATATAGAAACCATGTGAAGTGTTTTATAATTATTTTCATTAGTTTCAAAATTAGGTTTATTTTAATTCATTATTCATACGTACACTTGCAACATATTTAAACAATATTCATTTTTAATATTTTGGGTTTATTATTTAAAATTATTCTTTTCTAAATTAATATTTAATGATTTTTAATTTACTAAATATTATTTTTTAATATTTATTATTTTATAATTAATATTTAAAATATGAACTTCATCAAATTAGTTTATATTTAATATTTGAAATTAATATTCAAGTAACCCTATGATATTCATGGAATTTTCTTAATCTATTTTTATGGATACTACTTCAATTATTTAATGGGTAATTTAATTTTTTTTGAATTAGTTGTTATTTTTTAAATTCAATCAATTATTGTTACGATTACTGTGGATGATAAGTTTCTCTCCCATGATAATTATTCTTATGATAAATTATTTCCCTATGATGATTACTATTTTTTATATTTAGACTTTTATTACTCGTGGAAAGAGTTTGTTAATATTTTTACTTACCTACATAAAAGTAGGTTGATCATCCCATCACGTTTTATCTATAAGATCCTCAAAACTCTACTTTTACTTGAAATTACAGTAGTGAACTTCTCAAGTGTTGTACAATATGAAAATTTTTGTGTAGTCGTAGGCTTCATCATAGGAAAGATATCTCAAGTGCTGAATTAAATGGTATTTAAATCCTACTTCCATGATGAGATGAATTGATCCTCAACTCAAGAACCAATACATGTTCTTTACTCTTTCATATTCCACTTTTTTTGGTTTCTTGTGTCTATAACACTTCTACCTATATTTCATGTACATTTTTTATTATATTTATGCATTTACATATAGATTATGTATCCTTATCTACATTGGGTTATGAATCTTGCATTAAAAAGTGAGAACTATTCAGGTTGTGACTCTCATATTCTAAGGTCAGTGGTAATTAGTTTGTGAGTACCCATAAAAATTCCAGTGTGTCGTGTTTATCCCTCCACTTTGTAGAAAATTATTTTGTAATCAGGTTATGATTCAACCTAAAAAATTAGTGGAAATTTTATCTCTCACAAAATATAGTGTCATAAGTGTAGAGTAGGACCATTTGGTAATGAACTGGTATAAAAAACATCATTGTGTTATTTATTTTATTCCACTTCTAATTAACTCTCATAATTAGAATTCAAAATTAACATAAATAATAGATTTATTTCATTACAAATATTAATATAGTTTATTTACCCCTCTAGACTATATTCCATTACCAATTCTGATGTATCAAATTTTACCCTATTGATAAATTTAAAATCTTAATAACGTTAGTTTTTCATGAAAATTTTTTTTACCGATTTAAGTGTTTTATTTTAAAAATAACATTTCATTTATATAAAAATTTTATTTCATAAATTTTTAAAAAAATTTAAATCCAAAGAGTCAAATTATGTCATTAGTTCATTTTTCAATATTTCATTAAAAACAATTATATTGGATAAAAATTAATTATCACGGTAAAATTTAAATGTGAAATTGAGTTTAACCTAATGTAAAAGTCATAGAAAATTTTGAAAAAATTTATTGAATTGAATGGTTTCTATATTATGAACCAATAAATGTTCCTTGTAAATTGTTTCCCATTTCAAACCCTTGGGACCTTGAAGAGAACATTTCATTATTGAAAATTTTAAATGTGTTTCAAAAATATCTCTTACTTCCATGTATAAAAATGTACCACTTTCACCATTAAAATGTACACATAACATAAGGATTAATACTCTAAAAACAATTATTTTATTATCCCTATATATATCCCCCAAAAAAATATATTTCCACTCATAGTTAGCCTAATCCCTTCAAATTTAATGAGACTTGCATAGAAAGATCATGTCTCCAACATAAGTATTATCTTCCTATTTTCTTTTATTTTTAATCTAACTCATCTAAATATCATACCACCGTAATGATATAGTGATTTATGTTACATTAAAATAATTATATGTTTTTATATCTATGGGTAAATCCCTTATATATTTATTTCTTTCCACTTATAAAAATAAAGAAATAAAAATAGTGAGTGTGCGCAGACTACCGCCTCAATGAAGAAATGTTTTTTCATATTTCATCCATTTTTAAATTCATTAATAATATATCATAGAATATTGTTAATATTTATAAAAAAATAAAAATAAATAAATTATTCTTCTATGTAAATGACATTTTTCAAATGAATCGTCTAATTGATCATACTCTCCTATTTAGATAAAGTATGTTCATGTTTTTGGTGGTTTAATGACCTTCTTAAATGTTTCTTTAAAATGTGATCATGGATGACTATGAGAAACTAAATGATGATATTACTATATGTTAATAAGAAAATAAGTATCATTTTATGTTTTTTGAAATAATTTATAATATATATAATTTACTATTAAAAATCATCTTTGACCACAAATATTACCGAAAGAAGTCATTATGAATTTAGTTTTTACATAACATAACTGAAATGCAAATTGAATGAAATAATAAAATTAAAAATAGATATTATTTATTTATTAAATGATATTAAATTACATTTCAATAATTAAATTGGTATCAAATAATATGTAATGATATCAAAATTATTAAACATGAAAAAAATAGTTGAAGCTATAAACAACCGACCTGGAAAATTGTTAGAATTCATATAGAAAATGAATATTTATGAAGTGTATAAATGAAAATAGATATGATTAAGGTTATGAATTAATTTATTAATATTTATATGTTTTTGATACATGAGTATAGGTTATATTCATGGAATTCATGACAAGAGTATAGGGTTTTCATCTCAAATTACACTCTTTGACACATGTATGATATTATGGACCAAATTCAATTTATGAGGTGTATGTACAATCATTTTATGATATCATATCATGAATTATATCTTAATAATTTCTTTTTATGTTCAATTAAATACTCACCCTTGCAAGGGGTTTTCATTAATGTGTTATTCAACCCATAAGTGTTTTTCCCTCAATTATAATTCTTTAATAAATGTTACATGCTATTCACTACGATTCCATTATATGGTATTCTATTGAATTAAAATCCCATTAATATTATTTCAATTATTTTATTTTGATTCATGTGATAGAAAATTCAAATTATGTTCTTTTCTTCAAACGTATTTTTACTCAACTGTTACTCTGGTCATAAGAGTTTTTGGTAACACAATATTCACTCATTGAGTTATGATTATCCAGTTAAAAATATTTCATATAAGTTGGGTACATTGTATACTTTTGATTGTATTATGTGTTATTATATCATTTATTTATTTTTAACAATTGAAATGCTTTTCAGATGTTTCATTCTTCATTGAGTATATCTCTCGTAAGAGATATTGATTACTTAAGTATTCTTTCCTTGAGTTATTATTCTATTCGGAAATTATTTCTTCCATTCCTTTTTTCTCCCACCCTAAAATTTTATTATTTTTTATTTTATAATATTATTTTGTTAAATGAATTTGTAATTAATTTTCTATTATTATTTTTTGACAAAGTGTGTTTTTAAGACATGTATTGAACAAATTAAAAAAAATTCATTTTGCATTCATATTTTTTCTTTCTCTTCTATTTTCTCTAAGATAAAAATTATTAATTTTGAAGGCTATATTATTAGAGATTATTTTAAAATTATTTTTTACCAAACTCTTTCACATCACTATATCAAAATTTACCTTTGAAATTTACATGTACATTTTTATTTTAATCAATTTTAAAAATGTTTTCTAAAATATCTATTAATTTTTAACATACATTCCCTTATAATTTCCAAAAGGATTTAATCTAATGGGTTTTATGTTTTAGGATTTATCCAATAATATATATATGATATCATTTCTAGATTTAA
This sequence comes from Viscum album, assembly GCA_963277665.1. Taxonomy (NCBI): domain Eukaryota; kingdom Viridiplantae; phylum Streptophyta; class Magnoliopsida; order Santalales; family Viscaceae; genus Viscum; species Viscum album. The sequence continues at coordinate 457,015,207 of OY728139.1, read as the reverse complement.
CTCACAGTAAATGTACTCCCATTATAGATTCATTCTTGGGTGGTGTTCTTCAAGAATTATTTTTCAATGATGTTCTTTATTTATACCAATTTCCTTTGAGTCTCACTTTATGAAATTGGGGATATGTTCTTTTGAAACCATCCACCATATTTATCTGGATGAATTTTGATTATATAACTCTAGTATTAATTTATATATATACTCATTGATGTATATATTGTTAACATCACATTTTACATAATTTAGATTGGATGATGTCCACCAAGAAAGAATGTTATTATATTAAAATGGGGGAAAGTGTCCACATTCCATAGGTTTCTATTATAAAATGTACTATTGTCGGAATGTTAGATCATCAATATTTTTATCTGGATGGTTTATGATCAATTAATACATTTTATTAACATGAGGAAATTTAATGAAAATCATGAATCTTATTGACCTATAACATCAGTTTATCGTGTATTTATATTTTATAAGATTCATTATATATAGATACATGTTTTTATTTACAAAGATGTCACATAGTTAATGGTTTGAGATGTATTTTTGACACTTATAGTGAATTAATTGGAGTTAATTGGGAGATGGTTGTGGTGAAAAATTTTATAGATCCTCGATTCATAAATAGATCTCATGAAAAAATAGGTCTAGGAATTTTTTGTATGTTTGCCCAATTCATCAAGATGTCTGGATTATAGTCATCATGACAAGTAAATTAATTTTCAAATGGCCTTGAAAAAAATATTTTTTATCTTTGACATTGTCATATCCATCAGTATGATATCAATATTATTCATATCCATGTTTTCATTTATTATCATGGATATAATATTCCCACAGTTTGATGTTGATTATGGACTATCTTTTTTCCTATTACTACCATAAAATTTATTCCATGTTTATTCAATTATTACATATTTTATATGTTTCCCTTAATAAGGATTTGATCTAATCCCTTTCTTATGATTCAATTCATAAGGTTATGAAAAAAAGAGGAATATGTGACATGTTTATAATGATAGCATGTGTGGAATTATTTATTTGAGATGCTGAATATTTATCATAAATTCATTATTTTATTAAATATAAAGAAAAAATTACATTATTTTTGAAATATGTGGTCTTTATTATTTTAATTCTATAAATATCTAAACCTGAAATGGTCCTCTTGTTGTAATAGATTCAGTAAGTGCTGTTGATTTTATAATTATTGATGGTTATATGTATATTTTTATAGTTGGTAATAAACTATGTATGTAAATTATGTTTTTTATGTAGTCGAGTCTAATAGAGTGGGTCTGTAGTGTCAAAATATTAACCATATTAATGGATATATATACATGCCTCACTGAATTGGAAATGATATAAAATATCCCCTATATTTAACCTACTTTTTATTCAAAATTCAACAAGATAAGATGTGGAATATTAACATATAAACCCAAACATGACCATAGAATAACAAAATAATTGGGTTTTAAAATATTATATATATATATATATATATATTTCCATAAAAAATATGGACATAAAAAGTCCTAAAATAAAATAATATTGTAACATAAATCCCTTACCATAGGACTCCTCTTAGTCATGTATTTTTTTACCTCTAGTAAAATGAATTTAAAAATTTTAATTACTCTTATAATAACCATTAATATCAATAATCTATTTGATATGGTCTTTTTATAATCATTTTAAAAAATTCATTGATTAGTTTTTGCTTACATTTACTATCTACAGTTGTTCAGTTGATTTCCCAAAAGGTGATTGGGTATATTTTTCATGGATAAAGTTTATATGAAATGGTTATATCATATCCAGAATTTATATAATTATAAGAATATAGTTATTATTCATTATATTTAATTTTATAATATTCTAAAAATAGTGGTAATAGAAATAAAAATATCATCACTTCATGGAGGTGGTAGTCCACATGTATGCATAAAAAATGTTATAATATTTTAAAATATTGATATGTAAGAAAATAAATGAAATATTATAATTATTGAAAAGTTTTTATGTCATAAATATCATAAATATTCATTAATTATACCTTTAAAAATATCCTTGTAAAGTGGTGATAAAATAATAATATCACAACTATGTGGAGATGTTTGGTCGCACTTATAAATGAGTGATGTTTTAATTTTCCATATGGTTGATAGAAGGGTATAAATGGTTGTCCCATAATCATAATTAAATTTCTATATATTGGTGATAATTTATACATTATTTATTGATGGATACATTAGTGATATATCAAATAGAATAAGAAAAAAAAATTGAAAGAGTCAAGTAAGGTGATTACTTATTCTTTGAGAGACCTCCATTTCCTTACTCCTTAATAATTATGAGTATTGTCTTATAATAAGAAAAAAAATCTCAAGAACATAGGGATGCAATATATGAAGGATGTTTTGTATGGATTTTTTGATATAGAGGGCTATATGTTTTTGAATAAGGCAGGGGAAGATGTTCTCGTTTACAAGTGACGGGTGGGACACACATTTAATTACTTAGAGGAATTTAATAATATAAATTATTTTTCTTGTGAAGGTGGAACTATGTTGAAGTATATTCAAATATAATAATTTTAATTCCTAAATAAAATTTACCAATTAGGTTTAATCATGTTTTTTTACTTATCTCGAATACTTAATCCATTATTTTTAATCCTTTTAACACATTTTTTCCTCAACCTAGTAGATAAATATTTAACATGGTTACTATTTGTGACCAAAAATTAAGTTTAATTTATTAAATAATAAAAAAATATGTAAAATATAGACAAAATTTGAAATTAATCAACTTTTATAAGTTATAAAAGTGTATTTTAATATATCATTACAAAAAGAAACAAAACTATTTTTAGAAAAATATTTATTTTTAATTGTATAACAAAATGATGTATAATGTTTATTCCAATGTAATTAATTATTTTATGTTAAATAAATGGATATTTATTTATTTTTAATAAAAAAATTAAACTTGAAAATTTTGGATTAAGAGAAAAGGACTAAAAATGGTTTTTAGATGAACAAAATCATTACATAGATTTCTAAAAAAATTACAAATATAATTCTTTGTTCAACATTATATTTTTCAATGAATTATTCTACATTATATATATATATATATTTATATTTATATTTATATAATTTGTTTTATAAATATTAAATTTATTATTATAATATAACAATTTCATAAATGTGATAGTTTTTTTAATAAGTATATTTCACTATTCACCCAAAAATAAAATTATTTCTGAAAAAACTCAAAACATACCAATGTACTTTTTTATATTATTATTTAAAAAATGAACATATTTTAGTTAAATTAAATTTATAAAAATTTTATAAATTAATTATATTTATTCTCATATAAAACACCTAAAAACATTTTTATGATTAATATATTCCTATAGTGTTAAATAAATATAGAATTGTACTTTTCCATGTAAAAACAATTAAGTGAATAATTTTTTTATTAGTTTTTTTATTTGTTTTAGTGATATAATTTGTACATTGTCATGACCCATCCTCGGGGACCGTGTCGTGACTACCCCAGGCCCGCCTTCCATAGTTCAGGGGTTGGAGACTAGAACCAAAGGTGAATCCCTGATAAAAAGTGAAGGCATTGCCTTTAAACCTGTAACACACCAGTCTGAACACAAGCAGTAGAAGTAACAAGTACTAATATAGAAAAGAAAGATGTGCTGAAAGTAAGTGGTCCAGTATACAAACCCAACTGAACAACAAGTACAATTACAAGTAAAAATGGGAAACAACTCCTAGATCGTACACCAAGGAATACTACCTGAAGGGTAGGTACAGATCTCAAATAACTCGTACCTGGGATATGTCCCATCTTTTCCATCTTCGAGCAGCCTCCCATCCGTCACCCTCAGCCTCGATCACTGGCGGCCGTCGTCTGTACAGAACACAACAAGTTGTGGGCAAAGCCCGTGCAGGGGTGAGTATAATAATACTCAGTATGGGACCCCGAGAACCCCGAAGGTCTGCCAGAATCCACTAAGGATAAACCAAATTAGTAAGATACAATCACGAATTATCAACCTTATCTACTTAGGTATATGCCAATACATATACCTAAGTTACCAATCATTGTCCGGCTCCAACACTCTAGCCCAATCACAACCCATTCCACAAAGGAAGTAAAGTCAATCATCACGATGATAACAACTGAAAGGCAAGACTCAGCTCACACAGGTACACAACTCATGTATAGGGGTAGAGATGATTAGATGTAGTTACTAAATCATCTCCTCTGTAGAACCCACATAAGATCCTGGAACAGTATCCACGCTGTCGAACCCACAGAGGATCCCAGTAGAGAAGTCATCACTATCAAATACACAAAGGATCCTAGTACAGAAGTCATCGATGTCGAACTAGTGGAGGATCCTGGTACATTATCGTTGCTGTCGAACACACGGAGGATCCTGGTATAGTAGTAAGTCCATGTAGGATCCTATCATCTCAGTCACAGCCATCCATAGGGTTCCCGTACACAGCACGATCGATTCCAGGAGGTTCCACTATTCGATCCAAGTGTCAATACATCAACTACCACAAATTCTCAAGTTGATGTATCTCATAGTTTCATCTCATCATAAGGTACCCAACGCAATAGACGGCGCGTCAATCGGACGCCCGGTCTGTGAGTTATTGGAATTTCTGTTCCAGGGGCCCAGTTGGTTTTTAGGTTCAAACCAACCCGACCGTACCCCAACTATGTCCAAATATCAATTAGAGTGTACCAAAAGTACCGTCTTTTTTTAAGAATTCCATCTCCATATACGGTTCATCGATCAGATGGAAGGCGGTGCTCAGATGAAGGTGTGTCTCTAAAGCTTCTTGCAACCCCTTCCATAGCCTGGAAGTAAAGCGTGAATCACGGTTAGAGACAATAGAAAAAGGTCCTCCATGTAAAAGTAAAATATCTTGTACATAGAGATATCCCATGAACTCCACTAATCCATACTCTCTAATCAGTAGGAAGTGGTCCGACATGGTGAGTCTGTCAACGATCACCCATATCGAATCGTGACTCCTAGATGTACGTGGAAGACCCATCACAAAGTCCATGGATATCCCATACCACCTCCACTCTAGGACCTCTAAGGGATATATCATGCCTTCTGGTACCTGGTGCTCTGCCTTCACTTACTGAAAAATGAGGCATCGTGAGACAAACTCTACTACTGCCTTCTTCATACCTAGCCACAAGTTTTATCGTCTAAGGTCCTGATACATCTTTTCCACTCCTAGATGTGTCGCTAGAGGGGAAGTGTGGATCCCCCTCAACACTTCCTCCTAAAGTGAAACTATTACCATGGCACGTCCTCTGAAAAGGATGACGTGCTCCCCACCTTCAAAAAATCCATCAGGTGCCTACCCTGTGGATATCTAATCACTTCGTGTCTCGTAGTCAGCATCCCCACGCTGCACCTCCCTGACTCGCTGAAGAAGTGGGGAGTGACTTTAAGAGACTGTAGATAGGCTGGTCTATCCCTGTCCACAAAGGATGTCTATAAGGCAGCCAGCTGCTCGGCTGCCTCTCCTAGAAGCTGAATGCTTGCTCTCCTGTTGAGAGCATCTGTTATAATGTGCCCCTTCCCAGGAGTATAGACTATCTCGAAGTCATAGTCCTGGAGGAACTCAAGCCATCACCATTGTCTCAGGTTTTGGTCCTTATGAGAGAAGATATACCTGAGACTCTTGTGATTTGAGTATTCAGTAAAATTATCTCCCATCAGATAGTGTCTCCAAATCATCAAGGTGAAGAACACTGCTGCTAACTCTAGGTCATGGGTTGCATAGTTCTGCTTGTGTTGTCTTAGCTGCTGAGAACCAATTGTGATAACTGCTTGCTCCTACATCAGGACACACCAATGTTCGGTCCTTGATGCATTGCAGTAATCTACGTACCCTACTCCCTCCTCTGAAAGACTCAATATTGGCGCACTAGTCAGACTCTGCCTCTGCTCCTGGAAGCTCTTTAGGCATCTCTCCGACCACACGAAAGGTTTCCCCTTCTTCGTCAAGGCTGATAGTGTTGCTTCAACTGAGGATAAGTCTAGAAAAAATCTCTTATAGTATCCAGCCAAGCCCAGGAAACTCCAAACCTCTGTCACACTCCTTGGAGGCTCCCAATAAAGTATCGCCTCGATCTTCACTGGGTCCACTACAACTCCAGCCTCCGAGATGATGTGTCCCAAGAAGTGAACCTCTCAAATCCAAAACTGGAACTTCAAGAGCTTACCATAAAGTTGGTGCTCTCTGAGGATGAGGATAGTCAACTGATGCGTGATTGGAAAACCTCTCCTCTGGGTAAGTCCATCCTATGCGGCTAAGGTTCCTTCTCATTGGTGAAGGTAAACCTCATCCCATCCTCGCGGACACACCGCACTTTCTTCCTAATGCAGTCAATATTAGCATGAATTGTGGATAACCAGTCCATACCCAAGATGATGTCGTAAGGCCTCGACGCTGCTACAAGGATATCCCAACTAAATCTCTCTCCTCCTAGAGTAAGATCACACTGCCGGCACCAATGTGTAATTGTTGAGTCTACTTCCGTAGGAGCCTCTAGCCATAATAATTGAGCCAATGTCTCTTTTGAAATCCTTGATCTCTGAATGAGGGTAGTGAAAATAAAACAATGACTCACACCTGTGTCTATAAGTACTGCAATGAAGGTGGAGTAGACACAGATAGTACCTTGAATAATATCAGGCGTTCCGTGGTTGTAGGCCTCAACTACTTGGAGTTGAGACCGCCCATGTCCTCCAGCTCCCTGTGGGTGGGGTGGACCTCCTCGAGGTGCTGGTGGTAGGACCTCGAAACATCATCCACCACCTGCTTCTCGGCCAGCTCCTCTTCCACATCCGCCTGCTCCTAGCAGACCACCATGGTCGAACCTCTGCCTCTGCCTGGGAGGTCCCTCTAATGTCTAATTCTCATCAGCATGGTAGGTCAGGCAGTCAGAATCCTTGTGACCCTTCCCACCACATGCATAGTATTACCTACTCCTCGTATGGCTGGTTGTGTCTCGTGTTCCCCACATAACCGAACCTGTATCATGGGGTCTCCCACATGATGGTCTGGCCCGCTTGGACCTCTGGGACATCTGTCTACTGATGGCTGGAGAAGACTCTGCTACATGTCGCCCTGTGGTGGGTCTCACTGTTGGTGACTGCTCAATAAGAAAACTCTCCACAAGAAGGGCTCACTCTAGCACCTCCGCCTGCATCGGGATGCTAAGGGAAATCATTGAAGCCCTGATCTCATGCCTGAGTCCCTTCTCGAAGGTCAAATCCCTGAAGAATGGGTCTAGTACAATATCTGTGGAGTAGCACGAGAGGTCAGTGAACCTCGCTAAGTACTGAGCTACCATCTTTCTACCCTACTATAGATTTATTAACTACTGTATCCGCACCGCACAAAGGGTGGATGGTACAAAATCCAACCAGAACAGGCTCTTGAAATCTTTATAGAGTAGTGATACCAGGTCATGAACCTGGAGAATCAGGCTCCACCATCTACCTGATGTTGCCTGCAAGAGACTCGCTGCAAGGATCACCATGAGGTCGGCCGGTGTCCCTACCAATCTGAAAACTCTCACAACATCCTCCATTCAATACTCAATTGTCTATGGGTTCATCTCTCCCCTGAACCTAGGCGGACTATGGCGCTGGAACTCATGAAATTCACTCAGACTACATGCACTCTCTACTGTTGGATCTGGTGGTATCTGTGGACAAGCGGGTAGTGGTACCGCTGGTACCCCCGCTCTGATGGGGCCCTGCACCGAGGCCTCGTCGCTCGGTGGGATACCATCTCATACAAAACTCGAACCCTGGTTGGTTTCCTATGTGGGTCCATCCTAAAAAAAACTAGTGCACCATGGTCAAAACAATATACCTGGTGAGCTGACACAAAGTAATAACGAAGAAAACTTTTCAAAGGAAACACGCACGCAATCAGTGTTTTCATGAACTGAGTTGGAAATCAGGAGTTAGAGTCCTAGTGTATGGATACATCGGTCATCGCACCAGCATAGATTTCTATAAACAGATAACCACACCCAAAACACTTAACACTATTTCCATTATAATAATCATAGTCTGAGTTCATTGGTAGAACTGACTCCTCTGATACCAATTTGTCACGACCCGTCCTCAGGGCTCGTGTCGTGACTACCCCAAGCCCACCTTCCATAGGCCAGGGGCTGGCGACTAGAACCAAAGGTGAATCCATGATAAAAAGGGAAGGCATTTTCTTTAAACCTGTAACACACAGTATGAACACAAGTATTATAAGTAACAAGTACTAACTTAGAAAAGAAAGATGTGCTGAAAGTAAGTGGGAAAGTATACAAACCCAACTGAACAACAAGTAAAAGTACAAGTAAAACGGGAAAACAACTCCTGGATCATCCATCAGGGAATCCTACCTGATGGTTAGGTACTTATCTCGAAAAACACCCCCCTGAGATACGTCCCGTCTAGTCCAACTCTGAGCAGCCTCTCGTCCATCACCCTCAGCCTCGATCTCTACTGACCGTCGTCTGCACAGAACACTACATGGTGTGAGAGAAGCCCGTGCAGGGGTGAGTATAACAATACTCAGTAGGGGACCCCAAGTCCACTAAAGGTCTCCCAGAATCCACTAATGATAAAACATAGTAGTAAGATACAATCACAAAGTATCAACTATCCCTACTTAGGTATATTCACATACATATACCTAAGTTACCAATCACAATCTGGCTCCAACACTCGAGCCCAAGCACAACCCATTCTACAAATTAAGTACAGTCAATCATCATAATGATAAAAACTGAAAGATAATAATCAGATCAAATAGGTACAAAACCCATTTAGAGGGGAAGAGATGATTAGATGTATTCACTAAATCATCTCCTATGTCGAGCCCATGTAGGATCCAAGAACGGTATCAGCACTGTCGATCCCAAGGAGGAACCCAGTACAGAAGTCATCGCGGATGATCCTGGTACAGAATTCATCACTTTCAAACCCATGGAGGATCCTGGTACAGTATCATTTCTGTCGAACCCACGGAGGATCCTGGTAAAGTAGTAGTTCCACATAGGATCCTATCATCTCTATCGCAGCCAGCAATAAGGTTCCCTCTCACATCATGCTCGATTGTAGGAGGGGCCGCTCCTCAAACCATGTGTTGATACATAAACTACCAATAAGTCTCAAGTTTATGTGTCTTGTATTTCTTTCTCATCATTGGGAACCCAACGCGACAGACGGCGCGTCAATCGGACTCTCGGTATGGGAGTTATTGGCATTTTCGCTCGAGGGGCCCAGTTGGTTTTTATGTTCAAACCAACCCGACCGTACCCCAACTATGTCCAAACCTCATATAGGGTATGCCAAATGTTCTATCTCGTTATATGATTTCCTTCTACATAGACCGTTTGTCGATCGGACACCCATAGCCCATGATATGGGCAAATAAGTGTTTTCGAGTCAAACGGGTCCAGAATGGGGTCTGAACCGGACATTGGGTCCAAATCGGCCCGAGGGTCTGACCCAGCCCGTGGGGGTGGCTTGGCCCGAGGCGGCCCGGCCCGAGGCATCCCTGCCTGAGGCAGCCTAGCCTGGATGTCAAGCCCGCGTGGCCCAGCTGGCCATGCCATGGGGGGGGGGGGGTTAATCCCCACTATATTTTGAATGGTCGGCGCATGGCACTGGCCCTGTCTCCGCAGGACCCATCTGGTCCCGCTGGTAGCGCGAACCAGCGTCTGGCTCTGCCGACCACCCCTGGATCCTCCACCGTGGCGCAACGATGTTGCGCCACCTCTGCTACAGCCCAGTCTGGCCACAGCCTCCAGCCCCTCTGCGCGGTGCGATGGCATCACGCTCATTGTTCATCTACTACGTCCCATTCTTCTGGTGCGGTGCGACAGCACCGCGCCCCTCCGGCTCTATCGCGGCCCAGTTCTTTGTGCGGTATGACAGCATCGCGCCCCTTTGGCTACCTGGTGGCCCTTGCGCCACCGGTTACTCTTGTGGTCCGCCTCCATCATCAACAAACAAGAACAACCAAAGGGGTAGGGTTGGGCAGTGTTCGTGTTGTATAAGCCCTCCTCGTCATGGCAATAACATTTGGCATTTCATAATCCAGAAATTTGAACAAAGAAGAATGGAGGTTAGAACTCATATATAAAAAAACTCAAATCCCACAACCTCGAGTTCGGTGATCGATGACGGAGTTGCGGAAGGCGGACGTCGTTACATTAATGTCGAAGGAAGAAGATCTCAGAGAAGATGAGTGGAGATGACGCTGTCGGCATACTTCGTGGGTGGCGATGCTTCCCTTTCTTACCCCGGTTGAGGATGGAAGAATATGGTGTTCGTTGTTCTTCAGAGGTGAGGGGTGTTCTTCCTGTTCTTTTCTGAGAGGATGGCGTTCTCTCAATTTTCCCAAGTTTCTCTATGGCTCCACCAAAAGAGAGTTTCCAACCAAAAGGAAATAAATATATTTGTCTATTATTTTATTTTTGGGATGAATTCAAAAGAATTCAAATTGCGCCAATTAATTAAGTGAAGGAGTTGGCACTTTAATGAGGGGAAGGTGAAGAGGCTCTCCACTTAATTGGGGGGTTTATGGGGGTTTAATGCCTTTGTGGGCCCCACCTATTTGATTGCCAGAGGTGATAAACTTTGGTTGGGTCCCACTATAATAATATCCTCCCAAAGGAGGTTATATGGGGGTGGGCCCCACCTCTAACCTCCACTTTTAGGTTTTAACCACCAAACAAATAAAAATAAGTTACACTTATTTTTGTTTAATTTTATTTAAAAATCCCAAAAATTAACTCCCATTCTTGTTAGAACGCAACTACGGTGAAGGTCTCTGTAGGCGAATATCGGCGTTGTGAGTTCAACGGTTCCCTCAAATTTCAATTCCGTGCACCGGTTAAAAAACTATAAAATCCCACTCGTAATTTTACTGAATGTACCCGAACAAAACTTCAGAAATTGATTCTTGGCACACCGGGCCTAAGAATCAAGCGCCGTAAATTTTCACAGACTCCTAAAAATCCAATGAATTTAAGAAAAAAAATTCACAAATTTTTTGAGTCTTTACATACATATATTTTATAATTTGGTTATTTCAATTAATTTTGTCAAACCCAATTGTTATGTTAAAAGATTCATATTTAAATAAAATTATTTTTTCAGTTCATTTATGCTTACGGTTTCATGTGGTAAACTCTATAAAATAAAGTATTAATTTATTAAAACTAAAATATTTGGTTGTAAAATTTTATTAAAATGATGTGGATAGAACCTTCATAAAAATTCTTTAGTTATATATGGTGAAATACAACTAGGAATTCATTTAATCACCCATACAATATTTTTTAGTGTGAAAATGTTATATATCAACATAAATGAAAGGGAGATGATAAAATTTTTATTAGTGATAGATTAGAGTAGTAGTGTTAATAGTAGATATGAATGTTCTTTGCCTTTTTTTATTGGATATGTAGGAATAACTATAGTGGATAAAAATATTTCACCTTAGCAACCCATATTATATTGGACTTGTCTATGTTTATCTCCATTATAGTCTATTTGGCTTTATATTTACCTCAAAATAATTTATTTTTATTGATATGTTTTATTTGAAATAAACATTTTATTTATATTACATGCCACTATAATAAAAATGAGTTTTGATAAAATATATTTAAAAAATGCTTCTAATGCCTATTATTAAATGTTACATATGATTATGTGCGTGTATTTCATATTGTTATGTTTGGTGTTTACCATCATATGAAATTTATATTTTATTATTATATTAATTTCCATTAAAAACAAAAACACAAAATATTATATTATTTTTATATGTCATATATTACAAAAAATATTATATGTTTTTGAAAATTCTAGTTAATAACTTGATATGACTATAGTATAAATAAAATAATAATAAAAGTAAAACCATGATATTTAATTGTAATTACATTTTAATATATTTTATAATTTATTATTGACATGTGTACAATTTGTTTTCCTGATATACTTATTAATTAACATTATATATCATATCTCGTCTTATATAAAAAAATCAACATTATAATACTATGCAAGGTGAGGTATTCCTAGATCTCACTATCAATATGTTCCTCTCTCACAAGGGAATTTCACCCAAATTATTAGGTAATGAGATCATAATTTGTGTCTTATATGATTTGATTAATGGTTAAACCATCATAAACCATTTATCAATATATGATGATACCATTCATTGATTTTTTTTCTTCGAATTTTCTTGACATATTATTCACATAGAGTTAAAAAAGGTATGTCCAACCTATTATTTTCCTTAGTGTAATTATAGGACCATTCCTCGATTACCCCTTTATTATTGTAACAAAACACATCATTATGTTTTATTTAAAAGGTGTGAATGTATAAAATCTGAAATATATATTTTGGAGTTGGCTTTTTTATCATGTTTTGAGTGATTTATGGGATGTTTTGAGAGTAGAAGTTATGTGGAAGAATTTACATATTGGGTTCTCCAGTGTTGGTGGATGGAATTATATGATAGTCAAAAGTCATTCCATGACATAGAAAGTTTTGTTATGAAGATATTAGTTGATGGATTAGGCACTCTACTAAGAAATACATGATTTTTGAACTATACAGTTCATTATATGAAAGTACATACCTAGGTTTGTCACATCACCTCCAAGATGGTTCATATCATGAGAGAGATTGGTTAGGTATTAACCAATTTTCAAATTGGCGTTAACATCATGACCCACAAGGAGTCACATTATGACCTGGATTAGTGGGGTTTCACTATGGAGTGACCTTTCTTGTCATGTTATATCCAATCTACAAGTTTATTTTTTAGTAGGTAATTTTAATAATTTTACTTGGGGTCTCATTGGAACACAATCATGGTACATTGATCTTGGCTGATCAAACGAGTGGAGAGATACCTCATTGGATATTATCATCCTTTTTTCTCCCTTTAACCAAGATAATTATAAAAGGTTTAATCACGAATATTCTCAGTAAGGAACCTCTCTTTTCATTCTTAATTATTCTTTTTTTTCTATAATATTTTTATGGATAAGGACCATGAGAGATGAATTCTCAGAAGTGTGGTGAAATCATCACTCTTGATAAGTATTTATAGTGTAGCTTGTATAGGAGGAACCAAAAGAATGTATTCAATATATTGATAATCATTTTACTTAAATCATATTTCCACATTGATATATTTATGATTTTAAACAATTTTTGTGAAATTTACCATTTTTAAAGTGATTTATTCAGGTATTTAGTGTGGGTTATCTCTCAGTGTTTGTTGGGAGTGGAAAACACCTCACTTATCATGGATTTAGCATTTTAAGGATGTCAGGTGAGTTGAGAATATTTTAGGATGTGGTAGGATTTAGATTTTTGGTATTTTATTTATGAAATTTATGGTTTTTATGAGTTAGATAAGTGATTTTTCACTCGAATGAGGTTGGTGCAAGATTTGGAATGAATTGTGGTTCACTAGTTAAGTTATATAGCCTTGAAAATGTTGAAAAACTTTCTCAAATGGTAATTTTATGTTCATTTGTGAGAATTAATATTATTTTAATTCACCTATTGTATGACTTTTGTGCTTTTTACGATAAATTATAATGCGATTGTGTGGTCTGAGTAGCCATCATGGGTTGGATAACATGCCAATTGTTTTGATTAAATCCCCATTTTTGAATTATTTTTATGGACCTATTTATATTTTTTTGGTTTGAGGGGTTTTCAAAGAGAATGTTGCTTATTTTTTTAAATGTGGTTTTAAAATAGGATTTCTCTCAATGGGTCTTTCAAAGGAAAAGTTGTGACTAATAAATAGGTTTTGAAATATCAATTTAAAATAAAAGTTGGATTTAATAATGAATTTTATGATGAAATTTCTTCTGATGACATATTTTTAGTAAGATACCATGTGATTCATTCTTTTAATATTTCAAAATGTAAATTTTTATAGGGTTTTAAATGAATTATAAAAGGTCTTGGTTGAGCTCATTATAGTTCAAATGAACTTGTGTGGGTGATTTCAAATGTTCTAATGTATTGATGCATTTAAAATACATGTGCATAGTGTTATTTTCTAGTGATGCATATTTTTTTGTTAGCTTGTTGATGTGATTCATTCAATACCTAAGTGTTGTGTTGGTATAGATGGATTTAATGGAACCCTTAGAAGGTAGATATTGGGATGTGATTAATCAGTGATATCTCTTTCTTTTAAGTTTCCTTTTTTGATTCAAACTTCACCTCCTATTAAATAATTATCACATTTTAAAAAAACATCTACACATCAATTAGGACACATGTATTTTCAAGGTTCACTGCTAAATAAGAGTATATACATACTTGGAATTGTTTGGTAATAATATAATACAAAATTTCTTGTAGAAAATAATCCTTTTGTGTATATACAAGAAGTAAGATATACAATTAAAATTGTGTAGAACTATGATCAATACAATAGTTCATGTGCATATTCTAAAAAAATGATTTAAAACAGGTTTTGTTAAAAATGTATGGAACCTTCAACAGTGGGTTCAAAACAGGTTATTATTTTTTGCTTATCATCCACCACTTATGATATTCTTCAAAAAATACATATTCTTTTTTTTCAACAAATAATATCTCAGAACTTAACTTTTGGAATTCATATAAAAACTAAGTCCAATGACACAGTATGATTACTCTATTTGACACCTCAGTATAAAAAAATAAAAAGAATAAATTGGAAACAAAACTGAACAACATCAATGTTTACCTAGATATCAACATTCAATGGATGAATCTGAATAATTTTTCTTTTATATAGAAACATTCCTCAGAAAAACTCTATCCAGAAACATATTATATCTTTAAAAAAATTCATCACTTTCTCTCTTTCTTAATCCATGTTTCATGATTCTTAAATTCTAGGTTCCATCATCCTTATCACATGACGTTAAACTGTAGCTTCACCTCGTGCAACACTCATGGGGTTCCCTACCTTGAACATTTTCTACACCCATTAGCCTCCACAAGAGTGAGATATTAATCACAAGGAATAAAATCCACCTTGAATGTAACAACATTTTAATCTAGGTAAAGTCCATGAATCCTTGTGTAATCCCCTAGAATTTCTTATAATAGGTATCACCCTTTCTCTTACATGCCTTTTCTGAAAGAAAAGACCAGAGAGGGGATGGGTACTGTGGACTCTAAATACCCCATCCCTCTCCATTTTCACTTTTTTCCATGGGTCACATAAATTTATAAGCCCTTATCCATCCCTAGATGATTCATCATTCATAATTCAATCATCTGGTCTATTGCATACTCTTATTTCTCACACTAAGCATGAATCTCATGGTATTATAGGTTAGTAGTCACCATGAGACCCATCCACCAGGAATCCATCTTAGAGTAAGACATGGCTTCCACCTTTATAGGATTCTAACAATGAATAATCCCCAAACTACTGAACTATGTGGTTTTTATCATGTATTCTAAATAGGGTACATTGGAATCCTCCATGAGGTTTAATCTCCATCACAGGTAAATCCTAGTTCCCTCCTCTTAGGGATTCAACTAGTAGATCTTAGTATACATCATAATCCTTTCTGTTATGATCTTCCCCTCAACCAACTATATATTGGGAGGGTCATGCCTCACCTAGAGTTCATTCCACCTTTGGGTCGACCTGGGAAGCTAACCATGTGTAAGCCCCAACACCCCTATCATAACTACATGTACTTTGATTCCCAAAACGTTGGGATATGTAGGAATCCTCCCCAAGTCTCAAGTGCAATACCATCACTTTCATGTCGGTTCCATCTCATCAATTCCATCCACCTCATCTAATCCTCTATCATCAATCTTGATTTTATGATGACCAACACATCTCATTGGGACCATACCATCCATCTGGGCCATCTCATCACTTAATCCACAATCATCCCATTGCTTCTCCTAATAGAACTCAGGTAGCTAACCATGAGTAATCCCCACAAAATTCACATTCATTCAAACAAGAATGCTCTTGTTGTGATAGTCAACTAGCCGGGTGTAATCCCCAAATCAACCCTTAAAACTACATGGGTTTTGACCCCTATCTTCCAGACAGGGTATGTTTGAAGCCTCCTCAAGGATCAATCCTATCTAATGGTAAATATCGGTTCCCCCTTATTGGCATTCACCTTCTCTGATCCTCCCTCAGTGGTTCCCATATCAGCCTTCACATTGTAAATCCCTCCCTTTATTGGACATGACACTCCCAGCCATTCCCCATAGGGTGTTATAATCCATCCATATAGTAAACCATCGAGGTTCTCCTTCCTTTGTATCCCCCTATCTAATCCTCCATTACAGTTGTTCTGGTCAGTTCGATCAATCTTTAATAGTTCTTAAACTCATGGAATACCCAATTTTAAACATGGTAAGCTGAGGAAAACAATGTAGATATGTGTCTAGAATAAGATACCACACTATCGAAGTGGTAAGCCTCAAGTTTCTACACCTTTGATAAGCCCTATAAAGATGAATAATACATTTGTTCTGATGCTTCAGCGTCCAAACATTCCAATGATTCCAAGCATGAATACTCTCCTGACCAAAGGTTTCTTCCCTAAACTGACCACTTGAAATGTCTTAACTAATGAAATGTAATTAATAGGAATCCACAAAGAGATGGGATTAGGAATGAGTTTCACGAAAAAAATATTAATATATAATGGAAACCCAAACTAGGAAATAATTTTGAGGAAGAATAAAACAAAGAAGATACCAACATCCCATCATATCATTTCAATCAAGGAAAAAAGATATCAAAATAATTTATGAATGTTTATTGCCTTTATAAAGATATAATGTGGGGTAGAATACACTGATATTGAATTTCAACATGCTCCCAAGAGGCATGCTTTGAAATAAATCATTATAAATAGAAATTATAAACCTGATGTGAAATAGTTCTCCTTTAACCATGGGGATTTGTAGTGTTCGATACATTAGTACATAAGAATGTCCATAGTTCTTGCTATCTGTCCCCAGGTCCCACTATGAAAATTGTGGGGATTTTGTGAAACTCGCTAGGATTCAGGGATGTTAATCACTTTTCATTATGGTCTGTGACATTGTCATTGTGGATCTCTATCTCCAACCATGGAAGAAGGAATGACACTGGGGAATTGGTCATTGGTTTCCTTATATCTATACTGATAGATGAATCTTCCTACATTGCAAGACCTATGTTATATGAATCCAATCTTCCCCCACACTCATTTCCAAGGGAAAGAGGAACGACAATGTAGAAATCCCATATGTTTCCCCCTCCACTGCGGCATAATCCATGACCCAAAATATTGGGCACCCTCTCCCCATATCACCAATAGAAATTGTATAGATGATGGTGATAGACACCCTTACCTGATGATATAAGAAAGGGGTCATTCTGATGAAGTGTATGTCCCACCAAGACAAAGATTCTTTTGTGTCTTGCCATCAACCCCTCCCCCAATGGGTCACGTAGGGAGCCACTGCTCCTACGTCAACATTCAAAAATTTTGGGCACCTATCCATGGAACATTCATATGACTCACAACCCTATGTTAATGATGTAAGGGACATATGTTTCATCCCGGAAATTACTATCTCCATGGAGCTTCATAGTAGGGATCCCATGAGGCCACATCCATGCCACCAACTACTCGTCCCTCAGGTTGAAGAACAAGCAGTCTATGCCCCTACTCCATCATCCCTAGTTCAAATGACTCGATGCCAAGGTAGGGTGAAAGATCCAGAATATGTTTATCAGGGGCATCATATTTTATATCTTTAATGGCCCATGTAACCCCTGGTGCATTCAACCTAGTCTCTGTGACTGCATACCATGGATTCACATATGCCCGATCAGAATTGAGACCTCATCCACCTTACAGGCTGGATGGGTTGACTCTATTAGGTGTTATCATGATCAGCTACAATCACGGGCCAACCCTTGAAGATGGGATCTTGAAAGGAGGTCCTCCTTATACCATCACCATATAGAGTGGAGTTCCTCCCTAATCTCTCACTCATAATGGAGGTCCTCTCCATGTTACCATCATTGGTCCAAGAGGATGTCCTCCACATCTTGTGGAAATCCCGGATGGAGGTCCTCCCCTTGCCTAGGATTATAGATATGGAGCTCCTCTCAATGTATTAGATAATAAATTTCAAGCCCCTCCTCACATAATTACTAACTCAAATAGAGGTCCTCCCTATAGAAATAACAACCAGAGTGAAGGTCCTCCTCACTTCATCACCCGTCGATATGGAGGTCCTCCCAAAGTTCTCACCAGCTTTAGCAGAGTTCCTCCCTACTCCAGCAACCATCCAAGAGGTATTCATCCCTAATTCATCGACATTGAACATGGAAATCCTCCCCAGGTCATGTTTTATCAGTATGAAGCCCATCCTCATGCTACCACTTCTAACCAGGATAGAGGTACTCCTCATGTCAGCAGAAACAGACATGGAGGTCCTCCCCATGTTCTCACCATCTACAATGGAGGTCATACCCGCTCCAGCAATCCCAATGATGAATTTACTCCTCTTGCATCCATCAATCAACATGAAAGTTCTCCCCATGTTTTTTTTGACATATTCCCAGGTTCTCCTTTCACCATGGATCACCAAAGCAAAGGTCCCCCCCCCCACTCTAATGAAAACCAATAAAAAGACGTTCCTTGTGTCAAAACTAGCTTAAGTTGTGTCCCTCCCCACTCCAGCAACAACCCGTAGGGACTTACTCCCTATTTCCAAGATCTTCCATGTCCTGAGGAACCCTACCAAGGAATAAGGAATAAATGTCACCACCGAAGGAAGAACTCCAAGATGCGCCAGATAATTCTCAATCCATTATATTTCTCAAATTCTAAAGAGGAAAGTGACTTGATGTTGGAGACTTCACCCTGATCCTTAGCATCTGAGTAAGGGGTAGGAACCAGGTGTGTGAGTTTTATACTCGCGGAAAGTGAGATGTACTAAATCCTAGAAAACCTCGACAGGTACATGAAAGAGGAGGAAGATTTGTCTCCCATCGAGTGTTTTGTCGTGCAGTCTTCTCTGCCATATCCATACTCATTCCCTACCACAACACGATATTACAGAGAGTTATTATGGGGTTTGGTATAAGATGATTACCTTGTAGATATACCAATAATGGCCTCTTCACCCACATAATAATATGTGGTCAATACATAGTCTTACAGGGACATGATGATCCATTCAGTACAACCCCTGAGAGGAAACGCATTCAGGAGAATCCTATCATACCACACAATGTTCTCTCCATTGGCTAGTCCACCATCCCAATGGTCCACATCATTATTTTTGCTAGTTCATCAGACACCCCCAGTCAAATAATGGGGAAACCAATATAGGGATCCTTCCTTTGAATGAATAATTTTGTGAGTCCCTCTTGTAGATGAACTTTTATATGATATGTTCCTGCCAATCGTGACTTAAGACATCAACAGTATAAAGTCCCTCAACCAAGATGAAGTGATTTGATTCCATCAAACCCTTTGGTAGATTCATTTACGCCTTTAGGATCAATAGTTTTCTAATCCAAATAACCAAGAACATTATGACAACATTGTCCATGACTGTCACATTGTTGACTTAGGAGCTATTGTCGTGGCTCATCACCCAGCATCATCCAGCTATCATATGGATAATTAAGATATATGTGTACATAGCTTCCTTGTGCTCTATAAAATTATCATATATGAATATCCTCATGTGTAGATATGCGGTTAGGGCAGTATGCTACTCTTCATTTCTGTTTTATCCTATGATAGCTAGACCTTTCTTGCAATATTGAGAATATGCCTCCAGGAACCATTACTGTAAACAAGGTTGTCCTAAAGATATAAATATAATGGGTTATTATAATGGGTTATGAAGAGGATGACCCACCCCCTACAGTAGAACAATACATAGTGGACCCTACAAGTGTCCATACTCATCAGTAGAGGCAGTTTCTTGGCCTTGGTGACACTTCTGTATCATTTCCCATCGGTTAGAACACCATAGAGGGACAAAGAATATTGGGAACCTTAATCCCTCTAACCCATCTAGATCAATGCAGAAGATATAAGGTGATATCAATAGGGTCATTTTTCTCAAATAGATCAAAAATCAAAAAAACCTCATTGACGAGCACCTTGCAGAACAATCCCGGACTATGTTGATCCTCGGTAGGATCTCGTCCCTCCTCAACTATTGCATTAGGGGCATCCAAAGGTTCTTCTCAACTGGATGCCTCCCATTGAACTTGATAGACCCGCACATCTCAACAGCTTAGCAGCCAGAGCATATGGAAAACAGCCATAGTATGCATTGTTGAATCTACCTGAATACCATGAGAACCCTCTGAAAGACCCAGATCAGGTCGTTCTTCCAGAAGTTCCTCAGGTTGTTTCCTCTATAGCTCCACAAGTCTCTCCACTCGCTCTACGAGCCACTGAACCCACCTATTGAGTTAAATAGACTCCCAATTCACTCGTTATCCGGAATCCTCCCCATGATAAGAATCTTTGAAAGGATGATCTGATAGACACTCTTATCTCCCACCTCGAGGAATGTGAAATGTGGTTGGAGGAAATCCCACCTGATAGAAAGTCGTATCCCACATAGGTGGATGATATTCCAGCACACCTGGGTTTTTGGAATGCTACATTCTCCCCCTTAAATTGGACATTTGACCCTCTTCAGCATCTGGACCACTTTATTTCAATGTGTTGACCCATGTAGGGAACTCCATCACACCAGAAATCCTCAAAGATCCAATGTTTCATACAGACATTCGAAGGGTCGTCATTCATCTGGTTTAGCTAGTTACCCATGAAGTCCATTACTGGTTGAGAGGATCTTTGTAGGAAGTTTCTTTAGAAGTTCTTCTCCACCAATCAGAATACAGGTATTGCTAAACTCTTCAATTGAAAATAATAAAATGATTAGAGATTCACCGCCTTCTTCACCAAGTGGAAGGGCTTGACATATTCACTTGATGTCACGAACAAGGTTGGGCTTCCATCCATCCTGATGTTTGACCTGGTATGATACATAGACCGAAGGTAATTCATTATCCCCACAGGCTAGAAACTAATTCCAGGAATCAAATTTAATCTATCGAGAAGGATTTATCCCATCATATAACCAGGATAAAAATAAAATAAACTAATAAATATGAAGAACTATAAATAATAATTGAATTTAAAATATAAAAAAACATTTATTCAGTTAAAAAAATTTAATAAAATAGTAACTATATAAAAATTTGATATTGAATCATGTTACCATTATCTTAATTTGGCCTCTTAGCCACCACCAACCACAAGGAAAACCTACTCAAACCATGAGCACTTAATCTAGGAACTAAACCTCTAAAATATATCTGGTCTACTAACACTGAATTGTATAATTATGGTGTGATTATAATAGCTCAGTAGGCAACAACCAAAGAAACTATATATTTAAATTCCTAAAATACTCCAAAAACAATAGTATAAAAAATTAGATATATAAAAATAGGTTTTTATCATTTTATAAAACAAACATAGCTTTTCGCATTATAAAATCCAACACACACCACATTTGATTTTCAAAACTAATTACCATTTTAATACCAAATCTATGACTAATATCCAACAAATTAATACCAAAAACTGATGAATGTATATAGATAAACAATAAAAGAAACTAGTATTAAAAGAAAATAAACAAACACATGCATACATATAGTAAACCATGGTTGTTCCTAAACAACCCTAGAGAAATCCCTTGACATACTCTGGTTGGACTCACCGGTAGACATATGGTGTAGCTCCATAGTCAATAACCAACTGGCTGCTCTAAATCTCTTCACTACTGGAATATCTCACATGGCCTCTATACATCCAAGGGTTTCCAACCCATCTAATCGGGGTCAACAAGTAATTTCCACTCGACCTTCGAAAAGATTCCAATGATACTCATGGTAAATGTAAATCGTGAAATAGGATGCCCTTGCACTCGTGACTCTCCATACCTACCACCACCACACTTTCCTACCCCAATAACCAACACCACTTGTGTTCAAACCCTTATAGGTAAATATTATATAGGTTTTCCCACCACATATCATGTCATTATCAAGTTTCAATCAATTTGTAACATCATTAAACTTTTCAAGAAAAAATCTCAAAATAGGTTAAGGTGCCAACGGGGCCTTATATTTAAAAAATCAAATTCCTTTCCCATATATTTTAAAGAGTTCCAAATGGACATTTCATCATTCCCATTCCATAATATTTAAAAAAACATTTCCAACTCATTATATAAATAACATAAAACACCACATTCATGTATACCTTTCCAAATAAACCTTTATACCAAATCAAATTTAAGCTTCAAAGACCACCTCTTATCAAAGTAAAAACACACAAAACTCTTTAAAATGCCAAACATAATTTTATATCATATTAATGAAAATTACCCATTTATCCAAATTACTAAATGGGCCATAACCTCTTACATAATTTAGAATCACATTGATATCATTGAAAACCAAGGGTCCATTTGTTTAGAGTTAAGAGTAAGAATAAAGGAAGAATGAAAGGGATAGATATGAGTTTTTTGAAAATTCATTCCTTAAGTTAAATGTGGTCATCTCATTTGTTGGAACACCCACATGTGAACTTGGTGTATTTATGAAAGTGCCCAAATCTAATGTCCCTCACGTGAAATCCCAAGAATGTACCCAAAACATTTTAATGAAACACAAATTGCATACAAAGCTCATGTCACCATCAAATTAAACCACCAAAATATAACCAACAATAAAAATTATATCAGACTGTTCAATTTCATAAAAAGTAACCAAGAACAATTTTATGAAACACATTGCACACATGAACACATAGGAATATTTAATAAAACCTCTTAAAAACCCAAGTAAAATTTCATCAAACACCGTATGTGAATAGATATTTTACATATTTTATGAAATCACTTTAAATTCCACTTCCTATAATTTTAATAAAAATAAAAACACCATAAAAAGCCAAATAAATACACCACAGGCATGCAGAAGACATTATTAAATTATATAAAAATCCACAAGAATCGATAGAATGAATCAAAAATAAAAAAAATGAAAACACCTACCTCAATAGTGTGCAAATGGGATGAGTCATTGGAAGGTGGAATGATACACCACAAGAGACAATCCACACACCCTAACAACCACGAAAATGACCCACACATTAACCCTAGATTCTATGGTTCTTACAAGGAGAAACCCCACTATGAAAATTCAAGGAATTAGTAGTGAGAAGAGGGGAGAAGATGAAATGGATATATTTCCTAAAGAAATCATGAAGAATCGCTATCATCATCATTAATTTTTCCATTTTTATTCAAAAAACAAGTATAAAGAGGTAGATAACCAATGTCTAGAGGGGCCTGAAATAATGAATTCCATGGGAATCACCCTGAATAATGTTCACCCCACCAGGTTTGAAATGAGAAACTTGGGAGAGACAACTGACCATGATATAGGGGTTGCCATGGAGGCCAAGTGATCTGCCACCTTGTTTCCCTCCCTCCACGTATGAGTAACTCTAGTGATACTAGCATAGAGTAGCTTACATTTCATAATTATGTATAATATTGACCAGGGGATGATACCCTTTCCATGAAAGGCATCATGAATAACCATAGAGCCAGTCTCCACATGGGTGATGTGAAGAACCCTCGGCCTACAAATGGTAATACCTATATGGACCGATTTTTCCCTCTACCTTCACAGAATATCCATTACCATAATATGTCGAGAATACCATGGCCATGCCACCATTGAAGCCTCGAACCATTCCACCAATGCGCATTTCACCCAGAACACAAGAATTGTCAATATTCAATTTTAGGCCAACTTCAAGAGGTCTCCCTCGAACCCAGTGCCCCTGTTGCTAGATATATAATTGTTGAGCCACATTTTGGGTCAAGTACATCATGAGGAGTGAGTGTTCCCACTTCCAGTCATCATCGATGCCACACAAGTCTACCAGAATATATATTACTCTAGTGGTAATGGATCTCCCTATAGATATGAGCCCCTCAAACCTGTCCAGATTCCTTGCTTGCGATAAACACCAACAACCCGCATTGATGATGATGTATATCACCATCCTTTCCATTCCTCATCCATCCGTCCCTTGGAACCAGCATCCCATGAAGGCTTTGAAGTTCAGCATAGGGGGTGATTACCCAATCAACTCCCCGAAGACCACCCAAACATGGAGGGCCCAGTCACCCTCAAAGAATATATGGGATATGCTCTCTTCACACATAAACATGCAATAATAGAATTAATAAGCTAGGCCAATTCTGAGTCTCTTGATGTTATCATCAGCTGGTAAGGAATGAATCTAGATCCTCTTTGTTAGAAAGTAAAATTTCACAGGGATACGCTTGCACTAAGATAGACCAAACCCACCTTCATGTAGTCCATACGGGCCACAAGTCCAGTAGAAATCCTTCGTGCTGAACATGCCCTATATGGAGGGGGGAAGACACACCGATCCATATCCGAGCTTATGGTAACTATTTATGTTGATTTTGTCAGGGCACACGCATCCATCTATCAATGATGAGGATGCGCGGTTTGTTTCCCCACATTACCACTTTCCAAATGCGGGTGGCATCTGTCTCTTATTCAGGGATGTTTTCTCCTTGATTGAAATGGAATAATGGGATTTCGGTTCCTCCTTCCATGGATTCCTCCTCGGAACTCGTTACCTAGTCCAGGTCTTCCTTATAGATTAAGAATTTGTTTGTGAAACTATTCTCAGTTCCACATCATCATGGATGTCAGTTAATTACACTTCTTCTTTTATGACATTCCAAAGTGTCCAGTTTGGGCAGCAACCTTTGGTTGGGGGAGTATTCACATTGGACATTAGTGGCCTGTCTGGATGTTGGAACACTGGAGCGTCTGGTTTTCTTCCCCTTATTATAGGATTCTTGATGGTCTTGAAGCCTAATGAATCCCATGTTGAATTCATTAAATTATATTCCATGGGAATGTCTCTAGCGGTTTCCTCAGCATCCCATTTTTAACATAGGGAACACCACGAGTTTAACGTCTAATGGAGAAAGATCAGACTGATCAAAACATGGACAGGAGTGGATCAGATGGGTGAAACCCCTAGAGGGAACACTATTGTTGGGGCTAACACGTGGTTAGATACCCAAGTGCTGCTCAGAGTTGTGAAGAGGTGAATTGGCATGATTTCACCAAGATGTGGCGGCCAGGGTAAGAATCCGGATGGATGATGGATAGTTGAATGAAGTGGTGTTGGAATGAGAAGGAACCATCGTGAAGGTGACTGTAGTATGGGGCTTTATCCTAGAAGAGAATTTCTATGTATCCCTGTGGTAGAGAATCAAAGTCCGCGTAGTTTGGGGAAAATGGGACACTTGAGGAGACAACCCGTGTGGATGAGACCTAGATGAATTAGAACTTGCAGGTTGGGGAATAACCTTCCTAAAACACATAGGCTTAATGGAAATACTAGGATGAGACATGTGTGATGGGCTTGAACCTTATTGAGGTTTTATACATACCTTTCCTTGACGAGGATCAAAGTCCACATAGTTCAAAATGGGGCAGAGAATCAGGGTGTGCGCAGAGGTCAACAACCCGATGATATACTAGAGCTTACAAGTTGTTAGTAGCCCGAGGTGGGTCTGATGCCGTTGGGATGAACTAGGGATATGGGTCCTAATGAAAGGGAAAACAACGTCTTACCGCTGGATGAGGATCGCAGCATCTTACAGTCGGTTTGGGAACACAACGACTTACCATTGGTTGGGGAACCCAATAGCTTACCGTTGGTCAGGGACACAATGGATTTCCATCGGATGGGGATCACAATAGATTACCATTTAAAAGGGGCGTACACTTTAATGTCATGTGGGATGAAAAGGGCATTCAGTTTAATGTCATTCGGAAAGGGGGTGGACCGACGTGGAGTGTTCAGGACCAATGGGTGTTGGGCTTGAACCTCGTGGAGGCTTCCTACGTACCTTTCCATGTCAAGGATCAACGTCCCCATAGTTAAGATGGTTTTGGTGAACCAACGTGAAGTGGTCGAGACCAATAGGTGTTGTTCTTGATCCTCAGGGAGGCATCCATTGTACCTTGTCATGGAATGGATGTAGTTCGGGTGGCTTGGTGAACCGACTTGAAGGGGGAAAAGCCAATGGTTGTTAGTCTTGAACCTCAAGGAGGCTTCCTATGTAACTTTCCTTGGCAAGGATCAATTTCCCCATAGTTTGAATGGCTTGGTGAATTGATGTGAAGGGGCTCAAAACAACAGGTGTTGGGATAGAACCTCAGGGAGGCTTCCTACGTACCTTGCCTTGGCATGGATCGAAGTCCTCGTAGTTCGGGTGGCTTTGTGAACCAACCTAAAGGGGGACAGAACCAATGGTTTTTAGGCTTGAACCCTATGGAGGCTTCCTATGTACCTTACCTTGGCATGGATCAAAGTCCTCATAGTTCATAAGAGTTTGGTCATGGTAGGTGCTTACTCTAAGTCTACGTGAGTCATGGTCGGTGTGAGAAACCAGACTTAGTAGAGACCTGATGATCACGTCACGAAAGGTGTTTCTGAGATAATTTGAGTGGATCATACACATGGTTAGTGGACCAAAGTGGAAACATGAGATTATGTATGTTTCATAGACTAGGGAGATAGAGATTGGGACTTACTTCAAGATGGAGGCCCGAGTGGCGACAAAGCCCCATGCGATAGAGATTTGGCATGGAAGACAGGAGGTTTATGGTGCCCATCCTCCCTTCTCTGGTCATTATTCAGGAAGAAGATAGGAGGAGCAGGTATACTGCCTCCCACAAGAAAGGATAGGGGCTTACCCCAAGGTGGCTACCCTTTCCCCACAGACAGACATAGCTCCAATAAAGAGGATCTCATTCCATGTGAGGAACATCTCACTCATGTGGAGACGAGCGAGCATAATGAAGGACCAAGATGGGGCCCCACATATGATGTGCGAGCTGGGGTCACAGTTTAATGTCATGTGTTGAGGATGATAGTTCTTGGAAGCTTAATTTCCTACGGCTCAGACGAGGTGACTTCGATTGGCACCCCTAGAACATACATAACAGATACCCTCATGCCATTGGGTGAGGGAAGGCATCAGAAATGCCGTAAAAAAGTGGTTGGGATCAATGGGTCTTAGACTTGAACCTCAGGGAGGCTTCCTATATATCTTTCCTGGGAAAGGATCAAGGTCCATGTAGTTTAGATGGTTTTGGTGAACCAACATAAAGTGGTCAGGACCAATAGGTGTTGGGCTTGAACCTTAGGGAGGCATCCTATGTAGCTTTCCTTGGAAAGGATCAAAGTCTTTGTAGTTCCGTGGCTTGTTGAACTGACATTAAAGGGATGTAAACCAATGGTTGTTGGGATTGAACCTCAGGGAGGCTTCCTACATACCTTGACTTGGAAATATCAAATTCCCCATAGTTTGGGTGTCTTGGTGAACCGACATGAAGGGGGTTAGAACAAAAGGTGTTGTGCTTGATCCTCAGGTAGGATTCCTACATACCTTTCCTTGTTAAGGATCAAATTCCTCATAGTTTGGGTGTCTTGTTGAACCAACGTGAAGGGGGTCAGAACCAAGGGTTGGGGGACTTGAACCTCAAGGAGGATTCCTAAGTACCGTTACTTGGAAAGGATCATAGTCCCTATAGTTTAGAAGAGTTTGGTCATGGTCGGTGCTTACTCTAAGTCCATGTGATTCATGTTCGGTGTTAGAAATAAGAGGTAGCAGAGTCCTGATGATCACATCGTGAAAGGTGTTTCCATTAGAAATGGAGTGGTTATTATGCATGGTTATCATCCCAAATATGAAACATGGGCCTATGCATGGTTCGTAGCCCAAGGAGATGGATATTCAGACTTACTCCAAGATGGAGGCCAGAGTGGCGAAAAAGCATAGTGGGAGAGATATTTGGCATAAAATAGAGGAGGGTTTTGATGCCCATCCCCCCCCCCCTCTCTGGTATTTTTCCAAGAAGAAGATAGGAGGAGCAGATATGTTGCCTCCCGCATGAAATTCTAGGGGCTCACACTAAGGTGGTTTCCCTTTCCCCGTGGATAGACACCACTCCAACCAAGAGAATCTCATTTCTGGTGAGGAAGATCTCATTCCCATGGAGACAAGCAGGTGTACATAATTTCTGAGATGGGGCGCCCAATGTTATATGCATGGGGAGGGGTCACATTTTATCATCATGTACCAAGGAAAATGGTTCTTGGCAGTTTAACGTCCTACAGATCAGATGATGTGAGCTCACTCAGCACCCCCTAGGACATACAAATCAGATACCCGCCTGCCCAGGGGTGAGGGAAGGCATCATCAATTCCATTATGAGGGGGTTTTGTGGAGTGATCCATTGAGGGGGACACGTTAGTATGGCTATGATAAGAAGAAATAGATGTTAGTGTGCCAATGTGAAGAAGTATAAGGCTAAGAAACGCAATAGTAAGAACCACCTAAGGGACTTTAAAATCACTTCGTGCAAACCTAGAGGGTCGTACGGGTGGAGGAGTAGCATAGTAAATGGGTTCACATATAGAAGCCTAATGAATCTCTGGTGCTTCATGTAGTGGATGAGCTTCGCAAAGGGGTATGATTTGCGAAGTGACGTGGCCCATCCTAGGCATAGTGGATAAGTGAATATGGAAGGTTCTTCACAAAGTGGAGAGTCATTCGCAAAGCAGTGCTTCGTAAAATAAGGGTGCCCTGTGAAGTGTAGAATTACGAAGAAATGTGTCTCACAAAGCACAGTGGACCTGGATTTTCATGTGGGTTACATGTGAATGGAGGGTCTTTCGTGATGCATTAGTTCCCTGAGAAGACCCGAGTCCCCTTGGGGATCCCCTTCCTTCACGGAGGCCCATCAGATCCGTGAAGGGAATCCCTCTTTGAAGAGGGGATGAATTCAAGCTAAGGGAAAGGAACATCATGATGTTAAAGTACCTTGAAGGGATCATGGTTCATAGAGAAAAATGTTACTCGTGATTTGAGATATAAGAAGGTGAAAGGTCAGAGGATATGTCCTTTGGCCTCAAGGGGAGCCAGGTATTTATAGGAAAGAGGTGCCACGAAGTAGAGCTTGCTGGGCGTGAAGACACATGGCAATTTTTTGTAACTGCCGAGCCTCCTGGAACCTTACTCCCTGGCTACTTTAGAAATGTCAATCGGTCTCGCAGAGCCTCCCACCCATTGCCCCGTAGTAGCTTCGCAAATTTCAATCTATCTTGTGGAGCATCCCACCCATTTTCTCTACATTGGCTTCGCAAATGTCAATCCGGCTCATGGAGCCTCCCAACTCCTTGCACCGTTGTGCCTTCACGGAGGGGGAGCTTCATGCCAGCTGCAATGTTGTTGGGCTCCGCGGACATGATTTGCGAGGTATCCCCATGGGATTCACACTTGCTTATCCTCTTCCCAAGTTTTGGCACCAAAAAATGCCCCCCTCTTACTTGGAGCCGAGGAGAAAACTAGGGTCGAAGTCTGAGGTTCAATCGCCAAAATTCCTTGGTCAATCATGAAGAAGATTCATGGAGGCTCACAAGGCGGAGAGGTGATGTGTGGGTTGAATGTGACACAAAGATCACTTCGATCAGATGCATCGAAAATTACAAGGGGTCATCACCTGTAAATTGGGGAGGATGACCTCTCTTTTTTACTTTCTCACCTCTACGTTGTTGGCACTTAGCACTCTCGATTCGCGAAGCTCCATGTACTCTGTGATTTCTCTCTACAAATTGATCATCCTACTTTGCGGCGCATAGTGAGTCTTTGGCTCCACAGCAGTGCACTCTACAGCTTGAACCTGAAGGTCAGGGCAGGGCTCTGTGATTTCTTTTCTAGGATCAAGCTCCATGAGTGACCTTGGCAGATGGGCTTTGAAAAGGTGCTTCGCGAACCATAACCTAAAAGGCCCAAATTTCCAAAAACTGAATAGCTCACTAGGAGGCTGCTTGGAGATCCTTGTGTATGTTGTCTAGAGGGAGGAAATGGCGAATAGCTTGGGTATAAGAGAGTTCATGCGAATCCATTCTGACTATAATTCACTGGTAGAGCTGCTCTCAGAGAGTTAGAAGGAATATCCATTGTGCATGAGGTTGTCTTTGTACGACTTCGGCCCGAGGGATGACGTCCTCATCCCTAAAGCGAGCAGGGACAAGACAACTAATTGGTTTAGGATCATGTCGTGCCAGTGCCAATGGTTTAGGGTGGCTGATGGCCATGCCTGGGAGGACTTCACACCTGTCATCACTAAATTTCGATACAATCATGTGAACAATGTTGACGAGAAGGAGCTGCATCCAGAGATATCTCCCCCGTTGTACTGTACTATTATGAAGGTAGCCTTGGGGAACCGGGAGAAGGGGTGTTCTGATGAGTTGGATCTACACCAAGGGGGAAACTTCGCTATTGACTAGGCCTAGGCCTTCTGGGTAGGTTCCTCATGCGAAGAGTATGGGGAAGATCTAAGGAGAGTGGGCCTATATGAGGCAGCTTGGGCCTCCCAATTCCATATCTATCAGCCAAATATAAGAGTGAAAAACAATATTCGGGCATCCTGGGTTTGAAAAACCATTCTAGGTTTTCAAGAAGAAAGGTAGATTCCCAACTGGAGAATGATGATCTCAGAACAATTGGCGTGCCATCTTCCCAATGTGCTCTAGTGCATGAGCGGGGTAACGCTAGGGGAGTTTGGAATTAATCTGAACAAAGGGGAGTGGAAAGTGTGAATCATGATACCCAAGATTCAAAACATTGTTGGGATGGTGTGACAATGAAGGATAATTATTGACTGTGTTTGAATCACATTATGCTTATTGTGTTAGCATGAAGTGGGGATAAAAAATGATGGATGACCACTGACCAGGTTCAAAACATAGGTCCTGACTTGAAATTTCATCCATTAGTATTCTAGAATGTTATCCTAAGATAGTAGGTTAGCCACAGTTCAGGCATCCATACTATTAGGGGGTTCCTTTAAACATGAAAGAGGATGAGGGTCCAAATAAAGGGAATAAAAAATGTGGAGGGTGGAGTGATGGTTTGTTCGAATAGAGTCTGGCACTCCAAACATTATGCCACCATGGTGAAAACACATTAGGTGGGCATATCTATCTGATTAGGGATCAAACTTGCTTCAAAATAGGACCACTCTGTTAAGAACCTGAAATGATCTGTAACTTTATGTTAGACCAATAAGAACAATAGACACAGTTTATCGTTGTACAGTGAGTATGATGCACATAGTTTTAAGGTCATATTTCCTGGACCAAAATCGGGGTTGAGAGGCCAGACGGGTTAATGACCCTAGGGCTGGTCCTGAGGCAGAATGTCTGGGAATCACTACATATCGCATGAGGATGGGAATCAATCTATACGTACTTCCGGAGGAACAGTGTGGTCATAAACCAACACTAGTAGGGAGAATCCGTTATAGTGAGGAGACCGATGCATCCTGTGATTAACATGGGGCATCCTGAACTTGTTCAGGGTAGAACCATAGTTTAATGTCATGTGTTAAGGACATATGGACTCATTCATTTTAATGTCATATGATAGGATGGGGAATTAAAGGTAAGATCCTATGAAGGGATCACGTGATGCGGTATCCATAAAACCGACTTGAATGAGGACATAAGAAGTCCACAATACACCATGTATCCCTAGAGAAATTTTTTCAGGTCGAGGGACCAAAAGTAAGAGTTTTTTGGGCCAGAGGAAAGGTTCTTAGATGTTCCTACGTACCCCATTAAGATGTGAATCGAGACTCACATAGTTTTGAGAGTTTAGTTTAACATCATTCGTGTTGATGAAATACATGTGTGACAGGCTGTGCCAGTACATGACCAACCAAAACAACTAAGCCCACGTGAGTCGCGCTTGATGTAGGAAACAAGTAGTAGTGATGGGGCTTTCCTAGTTCATGGAGGCACACATTAGGGGTAGTGGGACACTAAGTGAGTGATGTTCCCATAATGCTGGCCAGCCTAATTAACTCACCTATATGTGCAGAGGCGTAAAGCTGAGTATGTTGGAATTCCACTTAAATATAAAGAAGTGGAAAAAATGTGAATCATGATGATAGAGATATGGAACACAATGATGATGGTGTGACGATAGTGGATAACCATTGACTATGATTGAAACATATCATCAATATCACATTATCCTGGAATGGGGACAGAAAAATTATGGTTGACTGCTTACTATGTTTGAAACATAGACCTGTCGCAAATGTTTTCTGAGGCCCCCAGGGACGTTGGCCCAAGATGGTAGGTAAGCCAATATGGCATGAGACGAGGCTGTATAGGGGGTCCCTTTAGATGTGGAAGAGGATGAGGAGACAAATAATGATCTCAAAAAGTTTGGACATGGAATGAGGGGAAGGTCCCCATGAAAATTTCACACTTTGTGCTCTTTGTCACAAAGCATCTGAGTACAACAATAAGACGTATTAGATAGAGGTAGTCATGTACATTTCCAAGGAAAAGGGTCTGGGGGTTGGATGATTTCTTCTTATGGACGTAGGATGGGCTATTAAGGGGAGTTTGATTTAATGGACTGTACATAGGGTGGCGATGTAGCCAAACCCAATGCGTATTTCCCATAGGGAGATCATAGTTTATGGTCATAGAACTCAGACCAGATTGGGAAAATACAAGGGAGGTACATGGTACGACTGTTAAAAACCTGACATGAATGAGAACCCAAGAGGTAATCACCCACCACATGTTCCCAAAAGAGATCGGGCCACGAGGCTAAAGAGAGGGGGTATGATTTTAGATTCCTGGGGATGGACTTGTAGACATAATGTTTGGGAGTTCTTACATATCCCATTAGGATGGAAATAAATCCATTTGTTATTCTTGAAGATGTCGTGCAGTTTAACATCTTGTGGCAAGGTGGAAGAGTGGTCTTAGTTTATGGTCATTGAGCTCAGACAATAGATGGAACTGAAGGATGGAGACACATGGTGAAGTAATTACTAAACTTGATGTGAATGAGGATAGTAGGAGTCTGTATTACCATAATGTGCTCCTTGAGAAACTTTTAGGTAAGGGGAACAAAATTGAAAGTTAGGTTGGGCCTGAGGAAAAGTTCCTAGACATTCCTACCTACCACATGAGAATTGGAATCAAGCCATATGTAGTTCTGCATGTGGCATGATAAGATACCAGTGCCAGTGATAAAAAGGTCATGTGGGTCTGGCCTCCACACCAAAAGAAGTTACATTTGGTAGATCTTGTTTGTCCTTTTGGATGAATGTGGGTTTTTTAACTGATGGATCTCGGATGGAGAGTCTAGCCATTGCCAAAAGAATCAGTCTATATACAGGAATTGACAAATGGTATGGTGGGAGACCGATACCAAACATGATTTCCTCTCGAATGAGGGAACCATGACACGATGTTGTTTTTCTTCATGCATCCCGGATGATAATGTCACAATTTAAGGCCGTGTGGTAAGACCAACCATGTATTTTAATGTCGTGAAGTATAGAATTAACAGTTCAATGTCATGTAGGAATAATAATATCATATTTTAAAGTCATATGGCTCAGACATATACAGTAGAGATGAGGTTCAAGAGGGGATGTGCATGATCTTATAATGCATATCCAATGTGAATGAGGACGAGGTCCACATCACACTGCGTGCGATTATATGAAAGAAACCTCGATCCAAGGGGCCAAAAAAGGTTATAGAATATGGGGTAGGAGAGACTAGATCTCAGAAAGGAAGTACATGGTAAAGCTCTTTCAAACCTGATGTGAATGAAGACATAAGTCTACAAACACCACACCATGCAATCCTATATGGGTTGGGGCCTAAATGGATGAAAAGAAGTGATAATTAGTGAAATTTGAGTTGTACCCAAAGATGAGATGTCTGGGAATTCCTACATATCCCAGGAGCATGGGGATCAAGCTAGACGTAGATCTAGAATATGACGTATAAGAAGATTTTATTTTAAGGTCTTAGAGCTCTGATAATGATGATGTGAAACTCTTCTAAGCGAGCGTAGACCTCGATCTAGTCCTTAAGCCCACATGAGTCAATCTTGGTGTGGGAAACAAGGGAGATAGAGGTATTTGAAATACATGGGATACACGTAAAAGGGAAGTTGGTTCGAAGCCCCAAACGATGCCTTACCATGGAATTTTCCTCATACCATGCAAATGTGCACTAAGGGATTTTACCAAGAGTGTCGAAATTCCACTTAGACATGATAGGTGGAAAATGATTTGAATCTTTTAACTGAAATTTAAGGCTTGATGTGGTTGGCATGACGATGGAGGATAACTTTTGACCGTGTTCAAAACACAGCATCCAAATCGTGTGAACTGAAATGGTAACAATAAATGAACATCAATCGCTAACCATATTTGCAATGCGGGATTTGTATCAATTTGTTGTTCGAAACCCATGAGGACGTTGGCCTGTAATGGTAAGATACGTCTTGGGCCGAGCATCCATGCCATTTGGGGGTCCCTTCGGATGTGAAAGATAATGAAAGACCAAATGAAGGGGAAAATGAAGTCTAAAATGGGTGAAATCAAGTCCAGGTAGAATCCGACACTCTAGGTTTAGAACCAGAGTACTCCTAGGCACATTGGTGAATCACTGATGAGGGTCAAGGGGCTAAACTTAAGAGCATCTGAATTTGAAATGATGAGTATAAGGAAAGGGGGCAAAGGGATCTTAGGAGGGAGAGGTACGTGGCTTGGTTGTTACAAACCCAATGTGAATGGGGACACAAGTCCATACCACACCGCGTACCCCTCCCTTGGTAGGACTCAGGCCATGGGGCTAGATTATTAAGAAGGATTCTAAGAGATGGGGCCAGACCTGATGACATACACATTTGGCCGGTCCTACGTATCCCCAAAGGATGGGAATCAAGCCACAAATAGTTCATGAGAAGGATGTGGTGCAGTTTAATGTCATGAAGAAAGGGCGCAAATAGTGTCAAGGTACCCCAATGAGGGATGTGTATGGAATGACAAGTAGCCTATGGTGATGAGGTCATAAGCTCATACCCCATCAAAAAATCCCAAATGAACACTTGGGCCAAGGGTATGAAGATGTTGAGGGGCCTAAAATGGGAAGTCCAAACCAATTTGGAATTTAACATCTTACAGTAAGGACGATGGTGCTCTTAGTTTAAGGTCATAGGGATCGGATCGTATATGTCTAGTTTAATGTTATATGCATAGGACAAGTAAGTAAAGAGGGTGAATCATTTTGCCTATGGAAATCCATAAAGCTACAATAGTGATAGAGGATAACTATTGACCATGTTCACAACATAGAATTTGTATTTGTGTGACTATGATTTGGGGTCAGACAATTGAGCATCAACCATTAACCATATTTGCAACATGGGACTTGTATCAATTTTTCATTTGAGGTCATCAAGGAAGTTGGCACGAATTGGAAGGAGAGCCCATGGTCCAAGAATCTATACCATTTGGGGGTCCTTTTGGGTATAAAAGATGATGGAAACCCAAATGATGGGGCTCATGAAGCATGGTGGGGCATGTGCTCATGGATAAGATGATAAATGAATGAGGGATGTCTGTAGGGGATATGTGTGGCATGGAAAAATAGCCCAATGTGAATGAGGATGTGAGTCCATACCACACCACACAATCCTAAATGAGAACATGGGCCATGGGGCTAAAGGGTCGAGGGACCTGAGGCTGGGAGTCCCAACCAACTGTAGCCATACGACCTCTCATGTGGGCATTGCCTTATCATTGCCCTTATGCCCATGTGAGCAATTCTTTTTGTGGGAAACATGGAGTAGGATCAGGCTCTCCTCATCATATAAGGGTCCAACAGCTAGAATCACACTTCTTCCCTAGGCATACTGATTCTTGAAGAGAGAGTGGGGAAGAATGAACCACTACACTCAATGCTTGGGACATATGGGGGTGGTGACAATGAAATGTATAGTTATTGACTAAATTCAAAACACAACATCCACATCGTGTGACCTAAAATGGGAAAAACAAATGAGTTTCGACCACTAACCATATTCACAATGCGGGACTTATCTCAATTTGTTTTTCGAAACCCTCAAGGATGTTGGCTCGTGATGGTAGGAGAGCCCTTGGGCTGAGCATCCATTCCATTTTTTGGTCCCTTCAGATGTGAAAGATAATGGAGTCCCAAGTACAGGGAATGTGTGAAGCATATATTTGCCTATGATATTTAAAAGTCAAGATGGACAGTAGATGAGGTGGAGATATTTAATGGGGATACATCATACAGTCATGATGAACTCAATGTGAATGAGGTAAAAATCCCACACCATACTATGTGTTTCGACCCAATGGTGGGGCTGGGCCTATGGATGAAATTTCTGGACATTCCTATGTATCCCATAAGGATGGGAATCAAGCCATACGTAGTTATGAAAGGGCCATACAGTTTAGCGTCATGCGGTGATGATGTGGGAGGATAGAAGAACAAGGAGGGGAACATGGCACTACCATTGTAATATTTTGGCGAGTGGGGCGAAAGAAGCCTACACGACACCATGAGGGAACCTCCAAAAGAACAATACCCAGGGGGATAGTCAAAGAGGAAACGGGGGGATGGACTCAAGTAGAAGCATCTGAGTGCTCCTACATATCCCATGAGGATGGGAATCAATCCATACATAGTTTTTATGGTTTAACATCTTGCAGGATGACACATTGTTTAATGTCTTGTAGGATGACATAAACTTTAATGCCATACGGGATAGTATACAGTTTAATGTCATGTGGGATGACATATAGTTTAATGTCATGTGGGAAAGTATACATTTTAACATCATGAGGGATGATATACAGTTTAATGTTATGTGAGAAAGTATATAGTTTAAAGTCATGCGGGATGACATACAGTTTAATGTCCTGCGGGACAGTATAAATTTTAACGTCATGAGGGACGACACATTTTTTTAATGTCGTGCAGGAAAATATACAGTTTATCATCATGCAGGATGACATATATTTTAATGTCATACAGGACATTATACAATTTAACATCATGCGGGACGACATATAGTTTAATGTAATGCGGGACAATATACAGTTTAACGTCATGTAGGATGATATACAGTTTAATGTCGTGTAGGAAAATATACAGTTTAACATCATGGAGGACGACATACAGTTTAATGTCATGTAGGAGAGTATATAGTTTAACGTCATGTGGGATGACATACAGTTTAATGTCAAGTGGGAAACTATATAGTTTAAGGTCATGTTGGAAGACATACAGTTTAATGTCCTGGGGAACAATATACAGTCTAAAGTCATGTGGGACGACATATAGTTTAATTTTATGTGGGATAGTATGCAGTTTAACATCATGCAGGATGACATATAGTTTAATGTCCTCTATGTCAAAATACAGTTTAACACCATGTGTGACGACGTACAGTTTAATTTCATGTGGGACAATATACAGTTTAAGATCATGTAGGACGATATACAGTTTAATGTCATGTGGGACATTTTACAGTTTAAGGTCATGTAGGACCAGACATTTTAAGGTCATGTTGTACCCTTCTTACTCAGGAAAAGTTTGCTTGAGGAACTTGGCATTTGTGGGAAGATTTATACACTCACCATCCATGGTAACCAGGGAGTATGCACCATTAGATTAAACCTTGTGAATGATGTAATTTCCTTCCCATTGGGGCTCCAACTTGGGTGGTTTACTCCCACGTATCATTTTGGTTCTCAGTTACAACACCAAGATGCCTTTCAAGAAGGACCGGAGGCAAAATTTCTTTTTTAAAGCTCTAGCTATCTTGTCCTGATGCCTTTCCATATTATTCAGGGCATGGAGACTTTTCTTGTTGAGTGATTCCATCTCAACTGGATGGATTTTAGATACTTTATCTGGGTCTTTCTAATCATAGAAAATTGTGCGCAATGAGGGAAATTGAATCTTTATGGGAAGAACAGCCTCTGTTCCATACATTAGGGAGTTTAGGGTCACCTGGGTGATATTATGAGTCATCGTCTGATAACCCCAAAGGGCATTGGGGATCTTGTCTTACCATCTCTTCTTATTCTGACAAACCATTTTTTGTAGAATGTTATAGAGGGTTTTGTTGAATGCATCGATCTGTACATTTACTTTCACATGATAGTAGGAGGTATGGTAAGAATGGATATTGTACTTAGCGTACAATTTCATCCGATCAGTTTCCTAGAAGTTCATGCTGTTATCAGTGAAAACGGAATGGGGGAATTCAAATCAGTAAAAGATGTTGGATCTCAAAATTTCAATGATGTAATGGGCCTCAACCTTGTTTAGCGGGACTGCCTCTTCCCACATGGAAAAGAAATCCGTAGCGGTCAGGATGAACCAGCATTGGTGAGATGTCACAGATGGGTATGGTCCCAAGACATTGAGTCCCTAGACCACAAAGGGCCAAGAGTACATGGAAATGTGGAGAGGCTCTAGCGGGCTATGTATAAAGTTGGTATGATTTTGGAAATCATGGCACCTTTTGGAAAACTTGATGCAGTCATGGATCATACAGGGCCAAAAATATCACCGTCTCTGGATCTATTGAGATAGTTTCAGCCTGGTCTAATGAGCCCCATAGGAACCGGCATGAGCCTCCTACATGACATGAGAAATCTCAACTCCATGAATGCAACAGAGGATAACCCTAGAAAACCTATGATTTTAGAGAATCTACTCACGACTAGGACTGTTCTGGAGGGTAAAATGTAATGTGTGGCATCAGATTCACTCATGCTTAGCTCATTCTACCAGGAGATTACCGTTTTGGAGGTACTCGACAAAGGAAGCCCTCCAGTTAGGATTCACCTCAATCACTACATCTGGGGGACTTGGAGGTACTAACGTGGAGCCGTCGGTGGTAAGGTGGCTCACCTGCAGGCTGTCATCATCATCTGGAGTGAAGGGAGAGATGACTCTCTTGTGTGCCATTTGAATAATCAAATAATCATTTTTAGGCCCCGTAAGTTATGAAGCTAAGAAGGACAAGGAATTAGCTCGGCCGTTTTGGGATCGAGGGACATGAGTAACTTCTGGTCGTTATGAGAACTAGGCCATCAGTTGGAGAGTGCATTCCAACAGTGGTATGAGCACTGGCTTTCTGATGACATAGTCATTGTTGATCTCCTTGATGACTAGTTCGGAGTCCCCTTTCACAAGCAAGTGGGTAACATCAATCTAGAGGGCCATCCTGAGGCTAGTAATGGGAGCCTTATAATCTGCCTGATTGTCAGTGTAGCCTTATGACAGCGGGAATGAATACGGAAGAAAGTCTAGTGATATGGTAATTGATGGCGCAAAAATTCGGGACAAAGAAGAGGCTCAATGAAGGCCCAAATAACTGCCTCGCAAATCCCCTTCATGGTGTTCCCACAACACCGTAGCCTCCGTGAAGCAAGGAGGAAGGATTCTCCATGAACGAATTTTACGTTCATAATCCCTCTGTGAATCAAGGAGGCAGGACGCTCTGCGAATGCATTTGAAATTCACGAGCCCACCGCGAAGCAAGGAGGCGGGATGCTCCGCGAACACACGTGACGTTCGCGAGCCTACCGCAAAGAAACCAAGTCCCTCTACGGACCACGTAAGCTCTGATTCGTGGTGCCTCTCCCTTAAAAATACCCAGCTCCCCCCCCCATTTTCCAGACGGCCACTTCACCCCGTGGGCGGCCGATCACGCGGTTCGCGGAGCTCTGCTTTCCTCCGCGAAGCGACTCCGTGAGGTCATGCTCCATGAGAAGCTTCCTTCACATTGCTGCTCCACAATCCTATACTCCGCGAGCTGATGATCAGTGAGCCCATGATCTGCAATTCCATGCTCCTAGAGTCTATGCTCCACGAGTCCATGCTTCACGAGACCCCATGCTCCCTGAGCCCCTTTTCTCCACGAAACTACTTCGCGAAGACCTATCCTTTGCGAGGCTCCTACCTTCGTTCCCACTGGTCCATACCATGGGGGGTGTGCCCCCACACCTCCTCTCGAGGTCAGTTCTAGGCTGCAGTCCCAGCCCTCCGTGCCGGTCCCTTCGCTACCGTCACTGACCCCCATGAAAAATGGAGAGCTGCACCGCAAACTTTTCAGGTCGAGACGTCGGGATTTTCTATTGCGCCCTTATGCACTCCCACATTCCACCTATGGATTTCCATGATTTGAGATACCCCTCCACACACTATCAAAACAGCTTGAGTTGACATATTTCTCTTGGTTTGTTTCCCATGTCATGAGTTTATATTCTCCTCATCAATTACCCAAGTACCTTGAGTCAAACCATTTCTCAGGAAACTCATCCAAATCCTATCACTAGGATCCAAATCCAGGTTGAACCAGAAAGGGACGCCCTTGAGTAAGACCCAACATGAACCATTTCCAGGCACCTTATGCCTAATAGTCTTATCTACATGACTTTAAACTGTAGTAATCCCTATTTTCCAAACATAGGATGCCTCTTACTCCAAGCAAGAGATGCCTTATGCGCCAAGCATGAGATGCCAACAGTCCTCTCTAAATGACTATAAACTGTAGTGTACCTTATGATCCAAACATAGGATGCCTCTTGCTCTAAGAATGAGATGCCATATGCTCCAAGAAGGAGATGCCAACAGTCCTTTCTACATGACTATAAATTGTAGTGTACCCTATGGTCCAATCATAGGATGCCTCTTGCTCCAAGAAAGGGAAGCCTTATGCTCCAAGCATGAGAAGCCAATAGTTCTATCTATATGACTTTAAACTGTAGTAATCCTTATGTTCCAAACATAGGATGCCTCTTTCTCCAAGAAAGAGATGCCTTATGCTCCAATAATGAGATTCCAACAGTCCTCTCTACATGACTATAAACTATAGTGTACCCTATGGTCCAAACATAGGATGTCTCTTTCTCCAAACAAGGGATGCCTTATGCTCCAAGCATGAGATGCCAACAGTCCTGTCTATATGACTTCAAACTATAGTAATCCCTGTGGTCCAAACATGGGATGCCTCTTTCTACACGAAAGAGATGCCTTATACACCAATCATGAGATTCTAACAGTCCTCTCTACATGACTATAAACTGTAGTGTGCCCTATGATCCAAATGTAGGGCGCCGCTTGCTCCAAACAAGGGATGCCTTATTCTCCAAGCATGAGATGCCAATACTCCACTCTACATGACTATAAACTGTAGTACTCCATATGTTCCAATTATAGGATGCCTCTTGGTCCAAAAAAGAGATGCCTTGTTCACCAAGAATAAGATGCCTAATGCTATGATTACAGTGGCGTAATTTCAAGAGCGTTTGAATCCATTCAAACATTACATCACTCCACCTCACACTTTGTGTGTCCTTCATTCTGATCATCATACACTTCCATGTCTGAAGGGATCCCCTAATGGCCTGGTCCCATGTTGCATTTTCTCACCTACCGTCCTAGACCAACGCCCCGGAAGACTTTGGACGACACTTTGAGTTAGGTCCTGTGTTTCGAACACGGTCAGTAGTTGACCCGCATTTGTTTGTCCCCATTTCAGGCTAACGTGATATGGATCCCGTGTTTCAAACACGGTAAACAGTTATCCTCCATCGCCACGCCACCCCCATTGTGTTTTGAATGTCGGGAATGTGATTCCCACTTTTCATCTCCCATTGTTTGGACTGATTCCAATGCCCTTGGCATTATCCCTCTTGTGCACTAGCGCATAGCCGAAGGCCTTAACCCACCAGTGTGTTGGGTTGCTCTCATGGCCATCCATGAGGAAGACATTACGAGCAGCTTCCTTGCGTAGGCCCCATCCACCATTGTTGCTCCATAGCGGCACACAGGAAGCTTCCTTGCATAAGCCCCATCCAACATTTCTGCTCCGTGAGACCCCCTCACAATGGAATTTCATGTCCCCTCTCTGTACCATGGAGCAGAGGGTACCGGTTATGTATGTCATAGAGGTGTGTAGAAAACCCACCTCATTCGAGCTGGAGGGTGTTAAACTGCCAAGAACCATCATCCTCAGCACATTAAGTTAAACTGTGACCTCGCCCCGTGCCTCACAAGTGGGGTGCCCCCACCTTGGACATTCTCTACTCCCCTTGGCCTCAATAGGGGATGATATCCTTCTTCTAGGAGTGGTTTTTATTCACGGGGGAAGGGCAAAAACCTTGGTGTAATCCCCTAGCTTTTCTTTCCAGAGGCATCATCCCTGCTCCTCTATTCATCTTCAGTCCCAAAGGCCAGTGGAGGCTGTGATAGGGAATGAGGCTCCACCTTTCTTCGGTACCAAGTCCCTCTCCAACTGCGATTTGTCGCCATTAGGCCTCCATCTCATAGGAAGTCCCAATATTTCTCTCCATGGGCCACCCCGCACATAATCCCCTCTTCACTTCCCATGGATGCACCTTTCGTGACGTGGTCGGCAGGCCTTTGTTGCCTCTTGTTTCTCACACCGAGAATGAATCACGTGGGATTAGAGTCAGCATCGACCATGACATCGCCCTCATCCCTTATGACATTAAATTGTATTCCTCCCACCACCTGAACTATGGGGATGTTGATCCATGTCAAGGCATGGTACGTAAGAAGCCTCCCTGAAGTTCATGCCCACCACCCATTGGTCGTTCTGACCCCCTTCACACTGGTTCACCAACACATTGGGCATCCTGGAGTGTAAGCCCCACACCATCCCGAACTATGGGGACTTTGATCCATGTCATGGCATGGTATGTAGGAAGCCTCCATGAGGTTCAAGCCCCAAACAACTTGGGCCACCTTAGAGTGTAAGCCCCAACCCATCCCAAACTTCGGGGACTTTGATCCATGTCAAGGCATGGTAAGTAGGAAGCCTCGATGTGGTTCAAGCCCCAAACACCTTGGGCCGCCTCAGAGTGTAAGCCCCAACACATCCTGAACTACGGGGACTTTGATCCATGTCAAGGAATGGTATATAGGAAGCATCCACGAGGTTCAATCCCCAAACACCTTGGTCTGCCTCAGAGTGTAAGCCCCGATCCAACCCGAACTACAGGGACTTTGATCCATGTGAAGGAATGGCACGTAAGAAGCCTCTCTGAGGTTCAAGCCCACTACCACCCGGTCGTTCTGACCTCATTCACGTCAGTTCACCCACCACCTTTGGCCGCCTCAGAGTGTAATCCCCAATCCATCCTAAACTACATGAACTTTAATCCATGTCAAGGCATGATACATAGGGAGCCTCCATGAGGTTCAATCCCACCACCATCCATTGGTCCCAACCATCTTTGCGTCGGTCCACCAAGCCCCCACACCCATTAGACCCCGGGTCCAACTTCACATCTGTTCGCCAAGACGCCTCCAACCCGAACTACTAGGACATTGATCCATGCCAAGGCAAGGTACGTAGGAAGCCTCCCTGAGGTTTAAACCCACCATCCATCTAGATCCCAGTTCCTTATTCACATCAATTCACCAACAACCACCCGAACTACGCGGTCTTTGATCCTTTCTAAGGATGGGTATATAGGAAGCCTCCCTGAGGTTCAAGCCCCAAACACCTTGGGCCGCCGCAGAGTGTAAGACCTAACCCATTCTAAAATACGTGGACTTTGATCCATGTCAATGCATGGTACGTAGTAAGCCTCTATGAGGTTCAAGCCCACCACCCATTGGTCATACCGCCCCCCCTTCACATCGATTCTCCCCCGCCCCACATGACGTTAAACTGTATTCGCCATCTGAATTACATGGTCTTTGATCCATGTCAAGGAATGGTATGTAGGAAGCCTCCCTGAGATTCAATCCCACCACCCGGTCATTCCAACCTCGTTCACATCGGTTTGAACCCATCCTGCGGTAAGACGTTGTGATCTCATCCAGTGGTAAGCCGTTGTGACCTTATTCAGGGGTAAGGCATTGACATCCTTATACAGCGGTAAGCCATTTCAACCTCATTAGACAGTAAGCCGTTTCTAGATGAACTACGCGGACATTGATTCCCTACCACAGGGATACGTAGGAAGTCTCTTCGAGGCTCAAGCCCAAAACCATCGTCCATCCTGATTCTTAATTGGGCTGCCACATCCTGGTGATATCATTCCACCTCATTCCCCTCCACAGCATTCAGGAATCCACCCACGTGTTGGACCCAATATCGGTGCTCCCTCCAGGGGGTTCTTCCATCTGATCCTCTCTAATTAGTGTTCCGATCAGTCCATTTTGACTCTACTGGACGTTAAAATTGCGGCATACCCAGTGTTAAACATGGGTAGCTGAGGAAAACCTCAGATACATGCCCATGGAATATGATTACACGCGTTTGATGTGGGATTTCGCAGGCTTCCACGCCCTAGAGAAGCCCTATAATAAGGGACAGAAGAGAGACAAAACAACCCCCATCGTCCAGACATTCCAATGATGCCCAGTGTGACTACTTCCCTAACCGAAAGATATTGCCCTGACCAGACCCCTTGGAATTTCCTGACAAAAGTAGCATAATTAACTAGGGTCCATGAAGATATGGAGCGAGGAAGAGTTTCACGAACAATGTATTAAATC
Organism: Viscum album; assembly: GCA_963277665.1. Classification (NCBI taxonomy): domain Eukaryota; kingdom Viridiplantae; phylum Streptophyta; class Magnoliopsida; order Santalales; family Viscaceae; genus Viscum; species Viscum album. Next base: position 456,970,423 of record OY728139.1, on the reverse strand, counting down.
TATGAGGGAGACCCAGACTAGGTGACGAGTTCCGAGAAGGAATCCATGGAAGGAAGAACCGACATCTCATCATCCCATTTCGATCATGGATAAAACATCCCTAAACAAGGAACGGATGTCGCTTGCCTTTGGAAAGTGGGAATGCAGGGTAAAAAAGACTCCCCTATCACACACAAGCAGGTGGACGCGCGCGCCCCGGCGAAGGCGTCGGAAATAGTAATGAAGACAATACCCATGCCTACTCTGTTGATCTTGGGGTCATTGAGCCTTCTGCTAGTGGGTCTCTGGGAATCACCATCAAAGTAAATTTTCTAGCATATCATGGCCTGGTATACCAAAAGAATCACTTCAATGGGAAAATAATGTTCTTGGGACCGGTCCGGGGGAGTAGGATGGGCAGTGAAGAAATCATCCAGCGCTTTCCCCTTAATAGCATTCTGAGGGAAAACCTAATGTCGAACTGCTGAAGGATTACTACCCACTGAGCTAGACATCTTTTCAACATTGGGCGGTTAAGGATATACTTCAACGGATCCACTTGAGACACCAGTTGTACCTCATGATGTTGTAGGTAATGCCATAATTTTTGTACTGTGAATACCAGAATGAGGCAACTCTTCTCAATAAAAGAGTATATGGTCTCCATATCAAGTAGCATATTACTGAGATAGTAGTGATTATTCTCTATCCCCTTGTTGTTCTTATGGGTGGGAAGGGTGTCGAGAGACCATTCCAGGGCCGTCACGTAATGGACCAGCGGATTTCCAGAGACAGGTGGAATTAAGACCCGATGTTGAAGCAGGTACTGCTTGATTTCTTAAAGGCAGTTTGAAATTCTTCATCCCACTGGTAGATAGTGTCTTTCTTCCTGATCTGAGAAATGGGCTTATACTTGCTGGCCAAATTCGCAATGAATAGTCGTATGTGGGCCAAGTGGCCTTGGAAACCTCGAAGCTCCCAAAGGTTGCTCGTAGGAGACATTTTACTGTTGGCCTTGATCTTATCCAGGTCGATCTCGATGCCCTGGTATCTAACAACGAATCCATGAAACTTTCCAGATGTGACCCTGAAGGCACACTTCTGTGGGTTCATCTTCAGGTGGAAACAACAGAGGAAGCCAAAAACTTTCTCCAAGTATTTCAGATGGTCATGACACTAGTGAGATATGACCACCAGATCAACCACATAACATTCCACCAATTTCCCAAGGATCGACATAAATATGCGATTCTTGGCATGCTGATAGGTGGCTCCTGCATTCTTTAAATCGAAGAGCATGATTTTGTAACAGAAAGTACCTTGTGGTGTCCTGAAGGTTGTAGACTCATGATCCTCAGGATGTACTTAGATCTGGTTATATTCGGAGTACCCATACATAAATGTGAGGTCATGGAACCCAGTTGTAGCATCGATCAACAATTCTTTCACAGGATGGGGAAAATCATCCTTCGGACACTGACGGTTGAGGTCTCGAAAGTTGATGCAGAATCAAATTTTTCCATTCTTCTTCATGAAAGGCACAATGTTGGCTAGCCATTTAGGGTACTGGACCTCCTTACAGAAATTGGTTCTGATGAGCTTATCAACTTCAGCCTCAACTATGGAACTCTGAGAAGGATGCATCATTATGGGAGGCTACATAAACCTTTAGTGATTGGTCCGGAGACTGAGGCGGTGGATGGGTACCTAAGGATCTTACCCTAGAATCTCATCATAAATCCAGGAGAATACGTCACGATGTTATTTTCTAAAATCCAGGTACTATTATTTCTCTTTGACAGGAAAAACGGCACTGATCAATGTGGGGCTCAGATCCATCTCGCTACTGAGGTTCACATGTACCAGTTCATCAAACATGGTGTAGATTCCCTCTTCAATGGTTAAAGGATCATCCTTTAAATCCTCTTCTTCACATATGTAGGAGGGATCCTTGGCGGGAGGAGTTTCCTCTGAGTCAATAGATCCCGATGGGAGCCTGGTACCAGCCTGGGTGGCAGTGGACACTACATCAAAGAACTCATGTGTTGTCGAAACCATAGAGATGAAGGTTTTTGATCTGATCCCATCTGGTCTTCAGCCCAAGGGGCCATGTTGGACGATATCGAAGTAATAGTGGTGTATCGGCTTGAGATGATTAATCCCAACCCAGTGAAACAAGTTAGTATGATGTATTTCTGTCACCATGGGGTGGACATCCCGATACCTTATGGGTGTAGGGATCCCCAGTATCACCTAATCTTGATTCGTGTAGGAGTATGAGGTGATATTCTGGCATCACATAGCCTTGGGAGTGTGCTCCCCCCTCGTTCTAGAAAAAATGAAATATTGTTCCATGTCTGGTGTTGTAGCTTCCAGTCGGTGGATTAGAATTATCTAAGCATCATATACATCTATCCATAGGTCGGTTTCTGTCGTGGCATGCTCAACCTCATTAGCCTGAATCTACTTGTCCTTTATATTGTAATAGTCAGAATCCAGATAGCGGGCTTCACAAGAGTCAATGGGAGATTCATTACCTTGAAGCACGCCCACTTGACCATTAAGGGAGTACTTGAGGCACTGGTGATACGATGAACGAACCACCGCATGTATGTGGATCCATGGCCTTCCCTTCAATGCATTATATGTGGTGTCCTCAGAGACAACCATGAACTCGGGGCTAGAAACTAGGCCACCAAACTAGATTTTCAAGAGGATCTTGCCGACCAGTTTCTATTTTTTCTTTCATAACCATAGATTTTCAGGTCAGAGTGACTTAGATCATCCTCATACAACCCCAGTTTTTGTAGTGTCTGATTCAGGATTTGGTTGAACTCAGAGCCTGTGTTGACAAGATAACAATGAATCTTCATGCCATTGAACTGGCCGGTGATGTAGAGTGGGAAAATGTTCCCCTGTATGGGAGAGCCTTCATCTTCTATAGAGAACGATATGATGACCTAGCATTCAGTATGCTCGATAGCCTCATCATGGAAGGATTATACGACTCCTACCTCTTTCTTGAACTAGAGGGGGCTTCTTAAATCCTCAGTGAGGGCCTCACGCATATCTCATGACCGGAGAAGGGCCTCAAAGATGGAGACATTTTCTGGAATGCTGGAAAGATGTTCGAGGACATCATATTTCTGTTCCAGGTGTGAGCATCTTCTTACAGGAGGTCACTCTATGACAGGATGTATGGTGGGCCCTACCGACTAGATCAGCGGCTGACTAGTGCAAGGAACATCTCGTTTCTCCCATGTTCAAGCCTGTGGAGGGACCACTAGAAGAGTTCCCGATGACTGAGACCGGTCTGTAGCAGAGTGCGGCTGATCGCAGCATAGTCGAGGTGGTTACTCTTGATCAAGCAACATGAATAGGAGAGAAGGCGGATCTGATGAAATCAGATGAGAAGGTTGTGCGTGCTGAGATCTGTCCTCGGTCTGCTGCATAGTTTTGGTGGAATGCATAGCCTGGCTAGGAATACTAACCGAGCAAGCTGACAACCCATATTGTCACTGCTCCGTCAATGCTAGCGACAGCTAGGGATGTTGGGAGGACCCTCCTGGTGCTCCTCACCATTAGAAATCATGTAGGGGTTTTCCAGATCTACGGTGTTAACTAAGGTGTACCCTTGATTGTCACTTGAAGAGTCATCCACTACTGGAAATATTCTAGGAGAAATAGCCATCTCTTGAGACATGAAGTCCCCGAGAGTACAAGATGATGTTGGCATTGGAAGGGGACTTTGTTTTCCCTTACTTCACTAGTGATAGCTCTTTTGGGAAGAGGATGGCTAAGCCGTTGACACAGAAGTACTGGCGGTGGATGAAGCAGTGTCTTCTGAAGGTTCAAATCAATTCAAGCATGCACGGATAATACCATGGTCTTGGGAGACTATCTTACGAGCCATAAAATCTTTATACATCTTGGACCCATGGTTAGAAACCTTATGTCAATCACCTTTGTTGTTACTACCATTGTCTTTCATCAGGAAAACACATGGAACCTATGTCGGAGCTGGGCCTAACAAGACTATGTGGTTATCTACCTAGTCTTAAAGCCAGTCTTTAAACACATAGCACTGTTTGAGGGTGTTCCCAAGGATCCGATGATAGGGGTAGTAATTAGCGCGATTAGTGAGATTCCCCTCTTATGGCCTGCAACATTTAGGCAAACATACAATCCCCTACTCTAAGGCATTGTCGAATTAATTGGGGACCTGATCCTCATTGAATGAGTAGGTACGATTTCTCTTGTCTGGGAAGGGGGATCTGGGAGTCTGGCCCTAATGAGGGGTTGGAGGTGTCTTTCATGGAGGTGAGACCTAGTTATCTCACCTAGGCGGTGGTGGTACATTGCGTAGGGGCGCCTACGAATTTTGAGGTGGGCGCTGCTGGGTCGGAGGCTACGCCTGTGGTGGAGAGCCTATACAAGGATATGGAGGTGGCTTCACTAGTAACAAATCTAGTTGCCTGGGGGCCTCTATTTGGGCCACTGTGTCGGGCTCGGTGCTGGTGGCCCTTCTCGTGGGGATTTCAGGAGGCAACAGACGTGCATGGATAGCCTTTTTCAAGGCTTCTTCTAGGAAATGGGCCTTATCAAGGAAGTCTCAAAATCCCTCAGGGTAGTTCTGGTTGATCATATAGGGGAACATTTCTGTATTTACATTTCCTACGCACATCATAAGAATATGCTCTTAGGTGAGTGGCATGTCAAGGGAGTATGTGAGCCCTTTCCACCTGGCGACAAAGTCTGCAACGCACTCATAAGGCCTCTTCTTGCACTTGAAGAGGTATACGATACCTATCTTCCAAGTGGTGGAACTGAACTGGTAGAAAAATTTCCTACGGAGGTCTTCCAAGCCATCTACTGATCTGATGGGTAGCTAGATGTACTAGACAAATGTAGTCCCTTCCAATGTCTGCACAAAACACCGGAGTTTTGTGGCTTCCTACGGCACTAGTGTTCTCAACATGGGTCCATACCTTGAGATAAAGTGGGACATGTACTGAAGTGGGTCCCCTATCACTCTAAAGGGGTAAAAGGTGGGATTTCTGAAACCCGGTGGTGCTAGAATATCATCCACCCATGCCGAATATGGCTTGACATTAAGAGGTATTGCCACTTGTCAAGTTTCCAATGCCTCGAGGTGGGCAATGAGTACCGCCATGGGATCATCTAGGAGGGGGTTCCTATCTTCATGGGTATCCCTATCCACCAGTGCGTTGGAGGGTTTTTCAACATGATAATTAGGCCTAGTGGCTCATGGAGCGGCAGATGGGATGACCTGTGGAGTAGTTGGGAGAATATAAGCTCAATCCCGGAGATTTTCTCGTCGCTCCGGTGGATCGGGCGACACATACTGCGCCCTCTTTCCCTAAGTTCCAGCCTCAACCGTATGTTCATGGGCATGATGGTCAGGGTCACCTGGAGGCAATTTTCTGAAGGGAAGTTGTGCCTACCCCTGCTTCCCCGGTTGAGGATCATCGTAGTCTGGTCATCTCTCCATAGCACATTCATCAAGGAGTTCGTCGACCATCTTCATGTGTTCTGTGAGTTGCTAATGCAATGTGCCTTTTTGGGGATCATCGTTCCCCTTCTACATTGATCCATATGGGTCATAGAGTTTGACGAATCTAAGGTGTTCTTTACCCTTATTGGTATTTCAGCTGAGGACCAATGCCTCAGTGGGCATGGGAGGACCCAGTAGATTCTAATGTTGATGAGTAATCCTTCCCAATGGATCCATTAGGTGTGAAAGTCCCTTGGGAGGTAGTTCCTCTCCATGAAGCTCTAGCACGTTCTCACCCCCAGCAGGTCAGCCATGTTAACCATTACTCTGCCTAGAGATATATCCTCTATGTCACCCGACAAATCTGACTGGCATCAGATGGTACTGAAATCGAGGGCCGCATACTACACTAATCCATGGATTTTCATGTGGGGAGAAGCCTCCTTGATTATCCTACAGAGAAATTTAAATATATTGATGCATCGTTGTTGGAGGGTCCTATGGTGACTTGGTGACTCGGGGTGCAGGGTGATGGGGAGTGCGGAAAATCAAACAAACAGAATTGTTAGTCGATGTCTTCTAAGTGTTCCTGACTCTTGGGGTAGGCCACTCGTCGATGACGAAGATCGAAATGAGTCACCTAGAATTTTTGGTGAAATCATCCAACCTCCTCCTAGGTGAGTGCTTCTGGTGACTTAAAATTTGGCATTGCAACTAGCTAAAACATCTATGTGAAATGGTCTTCTGTAAGAATATCCCACAAGCTTCTTGGTCCAAATTTGGGGTATAATCCTTCATTTCCACACTCATCAACCAGAGGTGGTTGGGGAACTAGTAGTGGTACTAAAGCAGAATGCTAAGATGGAAGGCCGTCCAGTGGAGAATACAGTGAGCGAGCTGACAAACCGCCACATCTTTGGCTATCCTCTGAAGAGTGTAGTGATTTAACCACCACATCATAGTAAGACGGGCTGGCGACCACAGTCTTTGGTGTAGGGACTATGACTGCTTGTGGTGGAACACATTGCTTCTTGCCTGCCATTGGTCCTCAGAATAGCTCTATGTGATCTCTGTTCGAGGTAGAGAGTGCTTCTAGTGATGATGGTGGTGATGGAATGGCTGGAACCTGTGGAGTTACCAAATTTTATTCGTCTTATATGTACCTGTGAATGGAGGCAGGAATATGATGGACCTCACATTCTAGAATTATGATGCTGATGCGACTTGTTCCTACCACAGCCCTTGAAACGAAGGATCTAGGCGAGGGTCCCATCACTGAGTCATATTCCGCTTCAAAATCTGAGAATAAGACTGGTTTAATTTTGGTCTGAATCTTCACGGTATTTCTATTATGGAGGTGACGACCCACCCTCTTTCCCTAGGATGGTTCATCGGCACCGGGTAGATTTCTGGAGTGAGGAGGACCTTCGGCCATACTGGTGTTGGGGTTAAGAGGATTTCTACCTAAGTGAGCTGGGGTGCGAGGAGCTCCTGGACATATATCAATGGGAACATGGGGAGGATATCCATGACCACAGAAAGATACGTGGAGGGAATCTCTGTGTAAAGTGATAGAGTAGGTAGGACATCCGTTGGAGCTGGTAGGAGCATAGGTAGGACCTACATGCCTATTTCTCCTGGCAACGTCAGTGCATGGGGGTCCTCGTACTGGCCAAGCTAAACATGGGTAGGACCTCTGAGCTAGGTATCAATAAAGAAAGGCTGACCTTCGCACATCTGACTTCTGAGGATAGGAGGACCTTTTCTGACCATTGTAAGGACATGGGGGTGTCCCCCATGTTGGTGATTGACTGGATGTGTAACATCTCTGTGTCGGAGGCCGATGGAAGGAGGAATGACCCCATACCTGATGTCATGAACGCGGAAGAGGCTTCCGTACTAAGTGTCACTACTATGGGGAGGACCCTTATTCAGATTGAAGGTGGCTTGGGGTGGACCTCCACGCTGAGCTTGGAGGTGGGCAGGACCTGCGTTATCAATGGTGGCAGTATGGGGAGGACCTCTATACTGGGTGTCGTTGTCGCGGGTTGGTCCACGTTGGAAACTCCCTATGTCGGTGACCAGAAGAGTGGACCTAGCCTGCCCATGGGGTGGTTGGCACCTCAATCTAGGCTGGTTGTATAAGGTCCCCTACTTAGCATAGACAGGGGGTTGATGATATATGTCGGCGGTGGCACGAGCCATGGTAGTTGCTGATGTTGAAACCTCTTAGTGGGTGTCCTCCTCATCTTGGGCCCGATGATGGCGACGGGTAAGCCGAACTAGGGCCAGCGGTGCAGGTGCATAGCTTACCTGTTCCTCAACCGGTGGGCTGGGTGGCAGCGCTGGCACTGCCTAGTTGGGGCCATCCTCGGGAACCCCAGAAATAGGATCCCAGCTGGGCTGGCCCAGACATCCCCAACCTCATCGGCGTATGGGACGGAGTCGTAGAAATGTTCTAGTGAGTATCTCCTGAAGCATTTGTTTTTTAGAGTGGGGAGAAGAGGCTCCCTACGTGGCCCTTAGGGGGTGGTTGTGGAAATGAGGCGCAGATGCCTCTAAATCCTGATGGGCCATATCCCGAGTCGAGATAATCCTCTCCTCCACATATTGGCGAACGAGGTTGTTTATCACCTTTCGTTGAACAACTTCATAAGGGGAGATGTGGCATGGGCGCCCAATAGATGTGGGTGTGGAAGATAACACAGAAGTGGTGGAGCCATGCGGGATTCCCGCGTTGGTGCTACCCCTGCCCCTACATCGGTGGGCGGGTGGCGATTGGTTTCCTGTTACGGTTGCTTGGGTCCCATTAGGTAGGGAGATTAAACCATTATTACTGAAAAAAGTAAATCTACAACTGATTCCCCATCTCCATTATGTCTTCCAAGTCTATTAATAAGGATCCACGATGACAACGTCGCAGACCGGGATGTCCAACGTTCAACTGCCCCAACTTCTGGTGAGTTTCACGCTAGGCCTACTATTTTCTTTGCAAAAACTGGCACTGGATACATGGATTAGATGACATGGTAGTTTACTGATGTCCCGAATTATACAAATATCTACATTGACGAGATGACCTCTACATTGGGTTCACAATTTCTGTTTCCGAAGCTTTCGCTGGGGCGTGCACATCCATCTATCGACAATGAGGGTGCACTATTTGTTGCCCTGCATTCCTGCTTTCCAAAGTCGAGCGACATCCATCTCATATTCAGGGAAATTTTCTCCTTGATCAAAATGGGATTATGGGATGTCAGTTCAACCTTCCGTTGACTTCTCCTCGAAACACATTACCTAGTCTGGGTCTCCCTTCTAGAATAAGATATTGTTATTGAAACTCATCACAGTGTCGTGTCTTCATTGATGCTAGTAAATTACACTACTTATGTGAGGAAAATCCAAAGGTTCCAGTTAGGGTAGCAACCTTCGGTCAGGGGTGTACTCACATTGGACATCACTGGATGTCTAGACGTTGGAACACTGGCACGTCTGGGTTTCTTCCCCTTATGATAGGGCTTCCTGAGGGAGAAGAAGCCTGAGGCATCCCAGGTCGAATGTGGGGAATTATATGCCATGGGTATGTCTCTGAGGTTTTCCTTAGCTTCCCATGTTTAACACAAGGTACGCCGCGAGTATAACGTCTAGTAGAGATAGATCAGACTAATAAAAGCTCTAATGGGAGTGGATCAGATGGGCAAAACCCCAAGAGGGAACATTGATGATGGGGATAACACGTGGTTAGTTACCTGAGTGTTGCTCATAGCTGTAAAAAGGTGAATTGGCATGATTTTTACTAGGATGTGGCGGCCGAGATAAGAATCAGGATGGATAATGGAGAGTTGAATGTAGTACTGGGGGAATGATACAGAACAATCGTGAAGGTGACAGTAGTATTGGGCTTGAGCCTCGAAGAGACTTCCAATGTATCCCAGTGGTAGAGAATCAAAGACTGCGTAGTTCGGGGTAAAATGAGACACTTGAGGAGGCAACTCGTATGGATGAGACCCGGATGAAGTGGAACATCTGGGTTGGGGGATGACCTTCCAGAAACACATAGGCTCTAAGGAAAGACCAGGATGAGACATGGGTGATGGTCTTTAACATTAGGAAGGTGTCTAGTTTAACTTTCCTTAGCATGGATCAAAGTCCACAGAGTTCAAAATGGGGCATATAATTAGATTGTGAATAGAGGAGAACAACCTAATCCTATTTTGAGTCTTACACATTGTTAGAAGCCTAAGGTTGGTCTGATAGAGCTGGGACAGACCTAGGATATGGGTCCAAACGAAAGGGACAACAATGGATTACTACAGGATGAGGATCGCAACAGATTACCATTGGTTTGGGTACACAACAGCTTACTGCTGGTAGGGGAACACAACAGCTTACCGCTGGTCGAGGACACAATGGCTTGCCCTCGAAAGGCAATCACAAAAACATACCATCAAAAATGGTTGTACAGTTTAACGTCATGTGGGACGAAAATGGGCATGTAGTTTAACATCATACAGGATGGGGGTGGACCAACATGGAGTGGTTGGGACCAATGGGTGTTGGTCTTCATCCCCAGGGAGGCTTCTTACGTACCTTTCCTTGGAAAGGAACAAAGTCCACGTAGTTCAAATGGTTTTGGTGAACCGACGTGAAGTGGTTGGGACCAATAGGTGTTGGTCTTGAACCTCAAAGAGGCTTCCTACATACCATGCCTTTTCAAGGATCAAATTACCCATTGTTAGGGTGGCTTGGTGAACAGACGTAAAGGGGGTTGGAACCAATAGTTGTTGGGATTGAACCTCAGAGAGGCTACCTACATACCTTTCCTTTGTAAGGATCAAAGTCCCTGTACTTCGGGTGGCTTGGTGAACCAACGTGAAGGGGGTCGGAATCAGTGGATGTTGGGATTGAACCTCAGGGAGGCTTCCTACGTACCTTGCCTTGGCAAGGATCAAAATCTCCATAGTTCAGAAGAGTTTTTCATTGGTCGATGCTTACTCTAAGCCCACGTGAGTCATGCTTGGTGTGTGAAACAAGAGGTAGCAGAGACCTGACGATCGCATCGCGAATGGTTTGTCTGTGAGAAGTGGATTGGGTCGTACACATGGTTAGTGGAACAAATAGGAAATATGGACTTATGCATGGTTCACAGCCTAGGGAGATCGAGATTGGGACTTACTCCAAATGGAGGCCCGAGTGGCGACAATGCCCGGCAGGAGAGGGATTTAGCATGGAAGAGAAGAGGCTTCTGGTTCCCATCCCCTGTCGCTGGTCTTTGGCCAGAAAGATGATAGAAGGAGCAAGGATGCTACCTCCCACAAGAAAGGCTAGGGGATTACACAATGGTGTCTACCCTTTCCTCGTAGACAAACACCGCTCCAAAAAAGAGGATCTCATTCCATGTGAGAAAGATCTCACTCTCGTGGAGAAGAGCGGGCGTAGAGAATGTCCGAGATGGGGCACCTTGGTAACGATGCATGGGGAAGGTTCACAATTTAACCTCATGTACCGAGGACGATGGAGCATGGTAGTTTAACGTCCTACATCTCAGACAATGTGGGTTCACTCGGCACCCCCTAGGACTTACATAACTAATACATGCCCTCCCTTGGGTGAATTAAGGCATCAAAAATGCCTTAAAAAGTGGTTGGGACCAATGGGTGTTGGGATTGAACCTCAGGGAGGCTTCCTACATACCTTTCATTGGAAAGGATCAAATTCCACGTATTTCTAATGGTTTTGGTGAACCGACGTGAAGTGATCTAGACCAATAAGTGTTGGTCATGAACATCACATAGGCTCCCTACATACCTTTCCTTGGAAAGGATCAATGTCCCCGATGTTCGGGTGTCTTGGTGAATAGATTTGAAGAGTGTTGGAACCAATGGTTGTTGGGCTTGAACCTCTGGGAGTCTTCCTACGTACCTTGCCTTGGAAAGGATCAATGTCCCCATAGTTCGAGTGGCATGGTGATCCAATGTGAATGGGGTTGTAATAACAGGTGTTGGTCTTGAACCTCATGGAGGCTTCCTACATACCTTGCCTTGGCAAGGATCAATGTTCCGGTAGTTCAAAAGAGTCTGGTCATGGTCGGTGCTTACCCTAAGCCCACCAGAGTCATGCTCAGTGTGAGAAACAAGAGGTAGTAGAGACCTAACGATCACATCGTGAAAGGTGCGTCTGTGGGAAGTGGAGTGGGGATTATGTGTGGTTAGAAGACCAAAAAGGAAATAGGGGCTTATGCAAGGTTCTCAGCCCAGGGAGATGGAGATTGGGACATACTCCATGATGGAGGCCTGAGTGGAGACAAAGCCCAACAGGGGAGGGATTTAGCACAAAAGAGAGGAGGGTTCTAGTGCACATCCCCCCTCTCTGGTCCTTGTCCACGAAAAAGATAGGAAGAGCATGGATGCTGCCTCCCACAAGAAAGGATAGAGGCTTACACCAAGGTGGATGACCTTTCCTCATGGATAGACCTCGCTCCAACAAATAGGATATCATTCAATGTGAGGAAGATCTCACTATCGTGGAGATGTGCAGGTGTAGAGAATGTTCGAGATGGGGAGCCCCACGTATGATGGATAGTGCGGGGTCACAATTTAACATCATGTGTTGAGGAAAATGGTGCTTGGCTGTTTAACATCCTATAGCTTAGACGTGGTGGGTTCACTCGGTACCCCCTAGGACTTACATAACTGATACCCACCTACCCTTGGGTGAGGGATGGCATCTCCAATGTTATTATGAGGTAGTGTCGTGGAGTGATCCACTGAGGGGGCCACGTTAGCATGGCTATGAAAAGAAGGAATAGATGTTAGTGTGCCTATGCAAAGAACCATAAGGCTATTCAACACAACGGGAAGCACTTCCCAAGGGACATTGAAATCACTGCGTGCAAACCTAGAGGGTCACATAGGAAGAAACGTTTCGGGGAAAAGGGGTTCACAGGTTGAATCCTCATGAAGCTTTGGTGCTCCATGTAGTGGAGGGGCGTCGCGAAGGGGTATGCTTCATGAAGTGAAGTGGCTCAACCTTGGCATAGGGCATAGGTTCATATTGAAGGTTCTTCGTGAAGTGGAAAGGAATTCGTGGAGTTGTTCTTTGTAAAGCAAGTGTGCCCTGCAATGTGTAGCATTAGTAATCAATGTGCTTCGCAAAGCAGAGTGACCATGCCTTATCATGTGGGTTACATGTGCATGGAGGGTCCTTCGTGATTCATTATTTCCCCACGAAGAGCTGAGTCTCCTTGGGGATCCCCTTCTTCCGTGGAGTCCTATTTTCTCTACGAAGGACATCCCTCTTTGAAGAGGGGTTGAATTCAAGAAAAGGGAGAGGAACTTTGTGATGCTAAAGTACCTTGAAGGGCTCATTATTTGCAGAGAAAAATTTTCTTCACAATTTGAGATCTAAGAAGGTGAAAAGTTAGAGGATATATCCTTTGGGCTCGAGGGGAGCCCAGTATTTATAGGCAAGAGGCACCGTGAAGCAGAACTTTCTAGGTGTGAAGACACGTGGCACTTTGTCGGAATTGTGGAGCCTCCCACCTCCTCGCTCCATGGTGGATTTGCAAATGTCAATACTGCTCACGGAACCATCAGCCTCTTTGCTCTGTGGTGGCTTCACAAATGTCAATTCAGCTCGTGGAGCCTCCTGATTCCTTGCTCTGTGGCGGCTTTTCAAATGTCAATCCAGATCGCGGAGCCTCCCGCCTCCTCCCTCAGCAACCCCTTCATAGAGGAGGAGCTCTGTGTCGGCCGCAGTGATGCGGGGCTCTGTGAGAGAGCTTCACGAGGTATCCCCAAGGGCTTCACACTTTCTTCTCCTCTTCCCAAATTTTGGAACCAATAGTAACAGAGTCAAAAACCTCATGCTTCTCCATGTCTAGGATAGCTCTGAGAAATTGTGGATACTCACCTCCCTCATTGAATGTGATCGTATGAGCTAGGAACATGGGTAACTAAGAGTCCTTCCCGACCAGCTGTGGTACCAGAACTGGATGTTCCCCTCCCTAATAATCCACTGAAAGATATGGAGGATGGTTGGAATAAAACTGTTAACATAGGACCAAAGTGGAGACCCACAAACTATAGAAGATTTAGTATTGACCCAGTTCCTGCAAGACATCAGCTTACCCCATAAATTACGTTCTTTAATTACCTCCCATTACAACTTCACGTTCATGTAGTGTATATTGTTCGCATGGCTTTTAACATTGATCCATCCCTCTGAAATGGTACGATCCATCTTCCCCCAAGAAACCCAATGTCTCTTTCCCTCCGAAGATGCATCGCAAATGAAATGGGCCAAAAGTCTGTCTATGGCTCTAATAATACCCTTCTATACATTGGTGGAAGAGAGAGCATGTACTGGAATAGCCAAGAGGACACTATTCAAAAGAGTAATACATCCACCAAAGGATAAAAAATAGTTCTTCTAATTGAGAATTTGACTCGTAATCTTTATCACCACTAGGTAAAAATCACTAATGTTCGTTAAACCTAGAGGCATGGGGTGCTAAGAGACTCCATAGGAAATGAACCATCCCTCATGCCTAGGATACAACCCATATCTGACACCCTACTTGGGTTACATGCCTGAACCACATATAAACCACTCTTCTCCCTATTGATTTGTTGACCACTCCAGTGACAATACCTCTGAAGGATCGTGATAGTCCCCTGCACATATCACCTTCCTACATTGATGAAGATGAGTGTATCATCTTCAAACATCAAATGAGAGATAGAATAGAGGCCCATCCTCCTTCATTAAGGAAGAAAATCACCATTAGAGATGCTTCTATTAATTATCACGCTTCATGTATCCTATATAAGAATGAAAATACTTGGGGTAAAGGGCCACCTTGACGAAGGCCTCGAGCTATCTTGAAGAAACCATTAGTTCCCCCCATAAATGACACAACCATCCAGGCCGAACTGAAGCACCTAGAAATAATATCACAAGACCATCTTGACAAACCCATCTCGTTCAGGACCCTATTTGTAAAACCCCACTCGATCTTTCCATATACCTTACACATATCGATAATTTTAGCCATATTAGATCTACAAAACTTGGTATTAATATCTCTTAGTATCTCCGGGGCCAACACTATATCTCCCTGAATGGAGTGGTCTTTCACAAACCCATGTTGCTTCTTGGAGACCCACTAAGAAATATTGCCAGACAACCTCCTATTAATGATGCTCTCTAGTATCTTATATGTAAATTTACTCATACTCTGAGGCCGATAATGAAGAAGGAATGAGAGGTACATTATCTTTGGAAAAAGTAATAGAGTCGTGGTAGACACAATCCTCAGTAGGCTACCCCGTCTAAAGAAATCCTAAATGGAATTTATTATATCCCCCTTTATATCCTCCCAAGAGATTCTGTAGAAAGAGATAGGGAATCCATCAGGTCCTGCAGCACTCTCATGATTGAGATTCACCACAGCCGCAAGAATCTCTTACTCCTCCAGAATACCCTCCATCAACGCATTGTCCTAAGGAGATAAAAGATGTTTATTCCCCTCCCAGAACTCATCCCCCCATAGGATAACCCTATAGCATGTTAATATTGGTTCATGCAAGAAGGTCCTTGAAGTATAAAAATTCCAAGCCCCCAACCACTTCCTTGTCATTTTGGAAAGATCCATCTTCTAAATCTGGGTTTGGTTGGACCACACGCCGCCTCTCCCTTGCACATGCATGGAAGAAAGTGGTATTCCTATCACCCACCTTATTCCATTTTATTCGTGAAGAATCCCTCACCCTACATTCATGCTCAAGGACCATAACCTAAAAGGAGTTCTTTTTCTCAGAGAGCTCACCAAATATAGCATCATCCAAGACCTCCTCAATACAAGCCTCAGGCCATTAAATATCTTATTTGATCACATCCAAATCTTGGTGCAAGGGGAGGATACTCCTATACCATGAATGGAGAGACTTCTTGAGACGCCTCAACATGTAGTGCAATGCCATCCTGGAGTGACCCTTGATTGGTTCCTCCCAACATCTCATCACCATCTAGTGATAACCAAGAATTCTAGACCAGTGGTTCGTGTACCTAAAACCCAACTATGGGGCCTCTCATTTATTCAAAGAAACTAAGATTAGAGAGTGATCAGAGATGCTACAGGTAAACTGCTCAAACTTCACCTCTAAAAACAGAGAAATCGCTTGAACATTCGATAAGCACCAGATTAGTTGGCTCCAGCAACAGATACCACCTCTATAGTTGTTACACAATGTGAAGGGGACACCTAAATACACCAAATCCATCATCCCATTTCCATCAATAAACTATCTGAAATCACTTCTAGCCCTCCTGGGAAAATTCCCTATCCCCTTCTTCTCTTTAGGGTCGGCTACAATATTAAAATTTCCACCCACCACCCAAAGTTGATCCCCTGGGTCAAAAGCATTAAGGTCGCTCCATAACTCTTCCCTTTTCCATGCATCACAGATTCCATAAATGAAATAAACAAAAAGAGAGGCTCCACTGCATGACACCCAAGTCATTACATGTTGATATCCTTCTTGTATTAACTCTACTAGAACTTCCATATGCTAGAAAATCCATATAAACTTATTGATTGGCTCTGTATGCATAGACACATGTAGATTCACCTTGCGCATGAACTCATTGATCTTCATAGAGTTCTGATTGTGCATGACGATCGCAACCACCTTGACCTTCTGTTTCCTAGATTCCAAAATAATAAAATCTATTTTGTCTCTCACCATAATGCCTTGAGAGTTACAGATGAGGAAATGATTCATGGATAAAATATTTTCCCATCTTTTTCCCCAGGAGACATTGACTCTTTCACAGGGAAATCAAGGCACTCCTTATCCTGTAGCTTCTTCACCAACGACCTTGTGGACACTCCCAAACCTGTACCAACAGGAAGTGAAGCAGAAGATATAAGCCTCGATGCATGCTTAGAGACCTTCCATTTCACCTCCATATGTGGAGAAAAAACCATAGTATCTGATTCTGAGAGGGTATGAATACTCAATGAGGGAGCACCAGCAGTAAGGATACTACTGATTAACACACCAACCTATGCAGGGAGCCAAATTTCATGATAATTGGCTTCAGCAAGACAATCGACTCTGTCCAACACCCAGAGGCCAGTAAGAAGACCCACTCTAGAAAGCCTGGTTCCCTATCCTGAATCCTATTTGAGCAGAAGCTCATCACATGTGTAAGGAACTGGTAGTGCTCAGGGGGGCCCCTAGACCAGGAACCCAGCAAACTCAGAATAATCTTCATAAGAGTATCCAAAAAATCACCTTCCCACATAATCTAGGGCTACAAGCATGACCAAAATGAGAGCATAAGGGGATCCATTCGATTAACATATAGCACAAAGGGAACCAGAGACACACCTGGGGAATATTATGGTTTGGGAATGGAAGAGACAAGCATTTTACTAATTGGAACTGGAGATATAGAAGAAAATGTGTTCACTATTTGAATTGGGGCTGAGCTAGACTCTCCACCCGTAGATACAGACATGCCTCTTTGTGGGGAGCCCTGCCAGCTTAAATTCACACTCCTTGACGCCGTTTCCTGTAGTTCTACAGTGAATTCCCTTTATAAAAGACACTCCGAACAAAACCTGGGAAAAACCTGATAAACAATATCCTGAACCCAGATGATGGAATCCTACACCAAGAGGGAAAATTTCTCTGGGAAAGGTACAGAGAGATCCAATTCAACGGAGATATGAGAGGCCATCATCTCCTCACCTCTACAAAAGTGCACACATCCATGAAAATCCAGAGAATCACCAATGACCCTAAGGAAGGTATTGTTCATAAAAGGAAGCAGCAAACCTAGAAGACAAACCCAAACCATAGCTCGAGCGTCTTCCTTCCCCTTATAGAACGTCATCGACCATTGAGAGTGGTTGAAGCGGCATCGTACCAAGACATAGGTAGAATTACACCAGCCCGGGACAAAATCCTCTTGAAAATCTAGCACCATGAAAAACAAGAACCAATGAAGCACTGAGATGTGAACCTCTCCTCTCAACCCCCATGTCTCCACAAAGCATTTAAACACATGAAGTGAAGGATTCTCAGCACCGAAATGCGCCACCATCAACCAATTTATCCCAGAAATCACCTCATTGAAATCCAAGGAATGAGATGACAAAGAAACATGAGAGCCATCCTGAACCATTAAATGAGAGAGCAGATCGATCCTCAAAAAGTACAGATCCAAAACCCCTAATCCCGGACCGCAAAGCACTTCTTTGAAAGACAGCACCAGACACCATGGAAGAGGATGTGGATCGAGAGTCCTCCAGCAAGGAGAAGACCACCAGGCAGAGCCACAACTGCTAGGTCAAACGATGACGGCGACGGAGGCACCGCCAGAGGGTGAGACGTCGAAGCAGAAACAAGTGGAAGAATTTGAAAATCCATCGGTGCGTGCGGAACATTATTTTTAATGGAAGGCATCGCTACACAAGAATCACTATCCATTGGTGTGAAATCACCCAAAAAAGTGGCCCAGACTAAAGAGAATGAATTGGGTTTCCCTCCGGCCGATATCCAACTGGTAGGGCTGCAAAGGGGAGGTTTAATAACTTAAATTGGTTTTAAAAAAAAATATTTCATAATGGGCTGCATGGTTTTATTGCACGGTTTGGTAAACCATGTGCAAACCATGCGAATGGTACTTGAAAAGTTCTGCAACTTGTAGGTTTAGGTTATAGGGTTTAGATAAACCATACTAAACCGCGTGACCAGAATTTTTTTTTCTAAAAACCCAAAAATGACACTCAAAACACAAGGAGAGTCCACCCAAATATCCTTGAAATATTTAAACATAATTTAGTGACACTATGAGTGTCACAAACTCACCACCATTCCACTTTATCCAAATTCCTTTCAAAATAACTATTCTCTGAGAAAGAAGACCAAAAAAACCACCAAAACTAAAATAATATTGTTAGATACTCAACCCAAACCTCAACCAAAATATCCAACATTGATAAGTAAAAAAAGTAACTGGTGGGTGGGGTATGACAATTTTTTACACCACAATCACTTTTTACCCCAAGAAAGTCACCCAACTGAATAGTAAAAATAACTCGATCCTGAACTCAAAATAATAAAAAAAAACAAGGATCCTTGGGGTTGCATTTTACTTCACAAGTCACAACAAACCCATTCTATGATAATCCGCAACATGATAAAAAACAGGAGAACATAAGAGGGTTCTCCCCACCACAAGAATCTTACTAAATCCATGGAACTAATTCAAACTATCCCAACACATAAACTCTCTAGTCAAATGAAGGACCCTAGGAAAAGGGGGAAACTTGTATTAGGGTTAAAAATTAGACAGAAAATCATGGAATTTCACAATTTTATTGATCTGGGGAAACCGCACAGTTTCGCCACATATTTGAAAAACCATCCGAAAACCATGAGATATGCCAGTACTTGATTTTAGAACCATAATGCATGATTTCAGCACAGTTCCTCTAACCATACAAAGCCCATACGTCAAGCCTTAGGAAACAATCTTGAGCTGCATGGTTTCTTGGTCGAAGCCGTATGATTTCCCCTAACCATGCACTGACCATGTTCCACCACCTTCCAAGCCCCAAAATTTTCATTTTTCAACAAAAAATCACCCTAAGGATCCCAAAACATCAAATTTATAGCATGTAGTATAAGAAAACAATATCATGAAGCTTCTAACGTGGATAAAAGGAACGTACAATAAGAAGGAAATTACAACTGGAAACATAAAATGTATCTACTCCAACATTAGAGATAAAAACTATGATAAGGATTCCCACACCCTCAGTGACATATTGACTTCATTAGAGATTCACTCCAGGGACTATGGATGAAGCCCTGATGTCTAAAGCATCTCCTACCTCACATTCAGGTACTAACATCATCCAATTGTGGCTTCTTCTTTGAGAAATGCTTCGTACAAAAGTTTCCCAGATTACATAGATTTCCATAATGATGAAAAGTATTTCTAGGACTTCTATAATATAACATCGAATGAAAAAAAAGCCACACTAGTGTCACACAAGTGAATGATCCAATGAACTATGAGTCATATTAAATAGAGGAAACTTTTTTTGAAGTAGGTTCCTCTAGTACATCGCTCTCGCTAGATGGAGAATTTTCACAATCAACAAGAGGCACTAGATTTCCAATTTATTTCCCATCAAAAAATAACTCACCTAAGAATTCCACATCCTCCATCTTCTCGAAAAACGTTTCACTAGGTGAGAGGACCTTTTCCATGATTTATAGATGAAGACCCCAAATGAAAAGAGTAGAATTCAACAGATCCTCTTACCCTGCCTCCATAGATAAGGAAATCAATTATTTAAAGTGTACATCATATGTTTTCATGGACCATTGGCACAGTCGAACATCCCACATCTCTACCACCTTTCTCATCTACACCTCATCAGGTGTGAAATTTTGGATGAATGTGGTCTTAAACACATTCAATGTCATTCCAACTTGCAATGATGATGGGACAACCAACCTACACTTGTCGAAAGATAGACCCTCAAGAAAACCTAGGACAACAGAACTCTAATATCTTCGGTAGTAACCAATGATTTTAAGACACACTCGGCATCCTCAAACTACTCCACTACCTCTAAAGGACCTCGATCAATATGAAAGATTGGAAATAACTGAGAGTAACTAGAAACGTGGCATGACTCACTAGAAATCATGGGGAACTTTCTTGGTGTAATATTCTATATAATATAAGGAATACCAATTCCAAACCAACATCAGTTCAAGGCATAATCAAAAAGAACATCCTGATCCAAAATAAAGGCTCACAAAAAAACACTTATAAAATAAACCAAAAATAATACTTTCAAAAAACACCACACCTATTTTAATTTCAAAACTAAATTCTTTCTAAGATACTACCCAAATACCTAAATCCATGTTCAATGGAAATATACACACTTTTTCAAGGAAAACTAAAACCCAAATAATTCATCACTTGAAACCCATTTTAAAAATCCCAAGCCAAACCATTAATTTTAAATAATAAACAATTGAATCCCATGAAAAATCACATATGTGTCCATCCATTTCCACTTACATAATAAAAACACTAGTTCCAACATGCACTTCTAATGCATACCCACAAATATGTTTAATTTCATAAGGAATAAAAAGTGTTACACATTCCATCTCATCATCAAATCCCTAACACTTACCAAATTTTCAATCCAAAACATTTTCCATCAAAGCCCATTCTTACATATTTCAAAACAACTTAAAGGAAATAATTCTCATTTCAAGAATAATTTACCTTTTAAAATTTCACTTAAAAAACTAAAACCAAAGCAAGGAATAAGACATGCCAAACTACTGGTATGTGGAACTTGTAGTCAGACCTAATTTTGTGAAATGGTAGTGGGCATTACCCCAAGTAATCCTCAATAACTAGGAGGAACTTAAACCACATACTCAGAATCTACATGGGTACCTACTCCTTGTGATATCACGAAATAACACTGGATCTCCTCCATTGGAATTTCTCACCCAAACAAACCAAAACTAAAACAAATACTCGAAACCTGGACAACCCATGGAAACTTGATGACCAGGATGAGTAAGAGTTCACAATTCTCTTCCCACACCTACCAACTAAGTCCCAATATTCCTATTCTCCAATATACCAGACACCCAAAATAATAAAGGGCCTTCTCAGATACCATTTTATCATGAACCAAGTCAGGATTCCATCCAACCCAACATCTAACCCGGTCCGAGACATGGCCTAAATGGTATTCCTAATTCCCACGGTCTTGAAACTAGTATCGGGTATTAAAGGTAATCCAAAGACAACGATTTAGACTATTATATATAGGTTAAAAATAAAATAAACTAAACATTTTGAAGAACCAATTAAATGAATGTTAAATAAATATAAAATTTTCATTCAGTTACAATAGATGAAAAAAATTGAAACTAAATACAAAACTAAGACTGAACCACCCTACCAAGATCTTCATGTGACCTCTTGGTCATCACCAGACATAAGAAAAAACTGAACCAACCATAATCACTCTAACAGGGAACTAAACCTACAAAATATCTCTAGTCTACTGACTCTGAATGGTACAAGTAGGGTGTTAGCTTAAGAGCTCAACAGGAAACCAAAAAAATAATCTGTACATTTCTTTTCTCTAAAAAAATCCATAAAAACTAGTTTGAAAATTCTCATATAAAAAAATATGGGTTTTTAATTTTATTAAATAGACATATATTATCCCATTTTAAATCCCTACAGATGCCACATTAGATTTTCAAAATTGATTACCATTTTAAAATAAAATCCCAGGCTAAGATCAACAATGTAATACCAAACACTTTAGAATGTTTGATAAAAAATACAAGAAACCAGATTTAATAGAAAATAATTAAACACATTTAGATAATAAACTGTGGTGGTTCATAAACATCCCTATAGGAATCCAAGGATATACTCGGGTCAGACCCAACTATCAAAGTATGGTGTAGCTTCATTCTCAATAACCAACTGGCTTCTTTAAACTAGCATAACTAGTGGAACATTCCACCTAGCCTCTAGACATCCAAGGGGTTCCAACCCATCTAATTGGGTCCAATAAGAAATATTCAATGGACCCTCTAAAATATCCATAGGAGTTCCACGATAAATGTTCTTAGTTAAATAGGAGGCCCTAACATGAGTTACTCACCTAAACTGCCGCCACCACAACTACATACCCTAATCACTGACCCCACCTGTACACTAAACCACATAAAAGAATCCTTAATAGGGGTTATATCAACACATAGAGTTATTATAATGTAATAAATGGTCTATAACATAATTAAATATTGCAAAAAAATCTGAAAATAGGATAAGAAACCAACTAAGCCTTATATTTCCAAAATCACATTCATTTGCTATATATTTTATTGATTTAAAACTAGGCCTTTCATTGTGTAAATTCCAACATATTTAAAAAACATTTCCATATAATTTCATAAATACCATAAAATACCACTTTCATTTATAACATTCCAAATGAGCCTTTATTCCAAATCCAATTTCATTTTCAAACACCACCTCATGTCAAAATGAAAACTCACAACACTCTTTAAAATTCCAAATGAGATTTAATATCATTTTACTAAAAATAAAAAATTTATCCAATGCACAAAATGGTCCATTACCTCTTTCATAAGTTGAAATCACATTCATGTCATCAAAAACTATGGGGCCATTTGTTGTGAGTTAATATTTTTAAGAAACAGAGATAGGGAGATGAGTGTTTAAAAAATAAATTCCTTAAGTTAAATGAGTCTATCAACATTTATTAAACACCCACATGTACACTTAGTTTAAATATGGAGGCACCTATATCCAATGGAACTTGCATTAAATCTTAATAAAAGACCCAAACCTTTTTAAAGAACCACAACTTACACACAATGTTCTTTTCATCAAAAAATTAAACCACCAAAATATAACCATCACAAAACATGCTCTAAAACCATTAAATTTCCAAAAAATTAACCAATAAACATTTTATCAAACACTTTTCACACATGAACACAAAGTAATATTTAAGAAACCACCTTTAAAACACAGTAAAAATTTCATCAAACACCATATATGCATGACTATTTAACATATTCAAAGAAACCTATTTTAAAACCACTTTGAGTAAGTTTATCCAATATAAAAACACCATTAAACAAAAAAAATACACAAACATAATTCAAAAAACTTGTGTACATTATTTAAAAATCCTCAAGAATCAATAGAATGAATCAAAAAGGAAAATAATGTAAACACCTACCTAAATAGTGTGTGAATGCGAAGAGACATTGAATGGGGGAAGAATACACCCCAAAGGACAATCCACACACCCTAACAACCATGTGAAATTACAAAAAAATAAACACTAGAATATATGGTTCGTACAAGGTGAAACCCCACTAAGAGAATCCAAGTAATCAAGAGAGGGAAGAGAGGAGAAAAGGAAAGGGAAGGATTTGATGAAAAAACATGAAGCATAGCTAACCCTTGTTCAGAAATCACCCAAAAAGTTTCCCAAGATAAAGGAGAATGATGGGGGGTGCCCATTATTGATACCCAACTAGTAGGACATAAAATGGAGGTGAAATCAATTAAATTGGGGTTTTAAACTAAAATTTATTTAGGTCTTAATGGGCTACATGGTTTTTCTTCATTTTTTGGTAAATGGTTCACAAACCGCATGAATGCTATTGGAAATGTTCTACATCTTATTGGTTTTAGGTTGTATGGTTGGGGAAAACTGTTCTCAAACTATATGACCAATTTTTTTTCATAAAACCGTTAAATGAAACCCAAAACACTAGGAGAGTCTACCCAGATATCCTTGAATGATTTTAACACAATTTTATTGACACTCTAAATGTCACAAACTCCCCACCATTCCACTTTCTCCCAATACAATTCTCAATAAACATTATATAAGCTAGAAACAAAATGAAACCACCAAAAGTAAAAGGATATTGTTGGAAAGTCAACCTAAACCTCAACCAAAATATCAAAAACTAAAGAATAAATAAAAATTAATGGAACTAGTGGTCAGGGAATGATAATTCTCCCCACTGAAAACACTTTATACCCACAAAAAAAATTTCCCAACTGAATGGTAAAAAGAACTCAATCCCGAATATGAAATAATAAATATAAAACCCTGATCCTTGGGGTGAACTTTCACTTCAAAAGTCACAACCGACCCAAAATATGATAATCCACAGTATGATAAATAATGAGATAACACGTGTGGATTATTCCTACCTCAAGAACATTTCAAACACCATGGCACTACTTCACAATATCCCAATGTGGAAACTCCTGACACAAAAAAAGAGCCGTCAACACAAGGGGAAACCCAAATTAGGGTTAAAAAATCTGAGGGTAATAATTATAATTTATCATTTTTAATGATCTGGGTAAGACACATGATTTGGCCACATGATTTGACAAACTATACACCAATCGTGTGATATTCCATTACCTAATTCCAGAATCATACTGCATGCTTGGCTCTCGGGTTCTCTAACCATGAAAAAGTTTTACACTATGCCCTATTCACCATAATCAAGAAACATAGTTTCATGGGAGAATATTCATGATTTACCCTAATTGTGCTCTAACCATGTGAAACATGCTTCCAACCCCCAAAATTTTCATTTTTCAACAAAAACTCACCTAAAGGATACAAAACATAAAATTTAATGCTGACACTAAAATAAATTGGGATCACCCATATTCTAACATGAATAAAATGAAATCATAGTAAGAAGTAAATTACAACAATAAACATAAACTATCTCTACTCAAACATCAAAGACAAGACTAGGCTAAGGTTTCTCATACCCTCAGTGATCTCCTAACAAGCACATGATCTTCACTCCAGGGACTATGGTTGGAGTCGTGATGTGAAAATCATCTCTTACCTCACTATTATGAACTATCATAATCTAATTAAGGATTATTATTTGATAAAAACATCCTATAGAAAATTTATATATGACCTTGATGATAAAAATGATGACAAGCCCTTGGAGGATTTCCAAAAGACGGCTTTGAATGCCCAAAATGGCCACACTAGTGGCACATAGGCAAATGATCCAATGAAATAGGAATAAGATTCAATGGAGGAAATGTTATAGAAATAGGTACCTCTATCACATCCCTATCGCCAGATGCGGAACCTTCACGACCAACAAGAGGCACTAGATTCCCATCTATTTGCGCTCTGAAAACTGAATCATCTAAGAATGCATCATCCACAAATTTCTAGAAAGAGGTTTTACTATATGAGAGGTCCTTTTCCATGATTTTTAGATAAAATCACAAAAAAAAGTAGAGGTTTCAATTGATCCTCTAATCCTACTTCAAAATAGAAGGTAACAAATTCATTGAATCAGAGTATATAAGCTTTCACAGGCCACTAGCCCTACCGAACATCTCATAGCTCTTCTAAAATTCTCATATTCACATCTTCATATATGAACCTTTGGAAGAAATTAGTATTAAACACTTACCATGTGGTCCCATCTTGAAATGAATATGATACAACTAACCTACACTAGTCTAATGTTTGACCCTCAAGAAAACCTTTGACAAAATGAACTCTAACAACTTCTGGAGTTCCCACTAATTTGAAGAAACCCTCAAATTTCTCAATCCACTCCACTACCACTGAAGGACCTCAATCACTATTAAAAATAGGCAATACTTAGAAGAATTAGAAACTGGCAATGAATCGGTAGAAAACTTGGTGGACCATTCTGGGTAGAATATACAAAATAACATGAGGAACACAAATTGAAAATCAACATCAATACAAGGCACAATCAAAAAGAATATCCTAAACCAAAAAAAATGATCAAAACCCAAAAAGATACGAACAAAACCAAAAATCATCTTTTCAAATACCAACACTCCCATTTTAATTTAAAAAATGCCTCTTTTCAAGGCCACGACCTAATTACCAAAATCCATTTTCATGGGATAAAAACATACATTTTCAAAGAAAAATCAAACCCAAATCTTTATTCCCTCAAAACCAATTTTGAAAAAACATAGACAAACCATTAATTTAAAATACTCACCCATGGAATCCCATGAACCATCACATATGTGTCCACACATTCCCACATTAATCATCTACACACATGTTCTAACTTGCACTTTCCATGCATACCCACAAATATGTGAACATTCATAATGAATATTGAGATTCAGACATTCCATCACATCATCAAAACACAAACATTTACCAAATTTTCAATCCAATGAATTTTCCTTCAAAGCCCATTAATACATATTTCAAAACCACTTGAAGGAAATCATTTATATTGTAAAAAATGTTTTCATTTTAAAATATCACTTATAAAAACTAAAAATAAAGGAAGGAATAACTAGTGTCATACTATTGGTATGTGGAACTAGTAGTCAGGCCTAACCTGGTGACATGGTAGTCGGTCATGCCCCAATTAAGCATCAACAACTAATAGGATCTTGAACCATGTACTCAAACTCTACATGGATCACTGCTCTATGTGATATCACAATATAAAAGAGGATCACCTCCATTGTCATTCCTCACCAAAACAGACTGAATCCAAAAAAAGACTCAAAACCTAGACTACCCCTAGAAACTCAATGATCGGGATGGGAAAGTGTTTGCGACGCTCTTCCCACACCTACCTCCCAATTACCAATAGTCCTAATAATCAATATACCTAAAAACCCAAATAACAAAGGGCATACTTCGATACCATTTTTTCAAGAACCAGGTTTCTATTTCATCCATCCTAACCTCTGACCCGGTCTGAAACATGGAAAGAAGGCCTTTCACAATCCCCAGAGGCTGGAAACTAGTGTCAGGAATCAAAGGTAATATAAAGGGAATGATTTATCCAATTATATAAGTGTGGTCAAAATAAAATAAACTAAAAAAGTGGAAAAACCAATAACAATAACATAATCTTAAATAAATATAAAAAAACTAGTTTAGTTACAATAGATGAAAAAAAACTAAATATAAAAATGAGACTGAACCATGATACCACAATCTCCATGTGTCCTCTTAGTCACCACCAAGCATAAGGAAAACCTACTCCAACCATGACCACACAAACTATGAACTAAACCACCAAAATAGATTGAGTCTACGATCACTGAATTGTAAAATTTGGGTGTAATCTTAATAGATCAGCAGATAACCCCCAATGAATTCATACATTTCATTTACCAAAAAAGTACAAAAAATTAGTTTGAAAATGAACATATATAAAAATATGTTTTACTCATATTATTAAAAAACATATCTTTTCCCTTTTTAAAATCCAACACATTCCACAATCTATTTTCATAATAGATTACCATTTTCAAACAAAATCCCATATTAAGATCCAATATAGAAATAACAAACATTTCTAAATGTAAATAGATAAAAAATACAATAAACCATGTGTGACATAAAAAAATCATACAAAAAGTGAACCATTGGGGTTATTAAACATCCGTATAGTGATCCCTGGACGTACTCGAGTCAGACTCACATACCGGTGAATGGTGTAGTTCCATAGTCAATAACCTACTAGCTGCTCTAAACTAGCCTCACCAGTGGAACATACCACTGAGCCTCCAAATATCTAAGGTTTTCCAACCCATCTAAAAAGGGTTAATAAGTAATTGTCACTTTACCCTCTAAAGGAAGCTCAGTAGTCCCATGGAAAAAGTATTTTATGAAAGAGGAGGTTATCGCATGTGTGACTCACCTTACCTGTCACACCCGCACTTACCTACCTCAATCACTAACACAACATATGGACAAAACCCCATAGGTAAATAATCTATATGGGTGAAAAACACATAGAGAGTCATTATCAAGTTTCAAAACAGCTATGACATCATTAAAATTTTCAAAAAAATCTCAAAACATGCTAAGGTACCAACTAGGCCTTATATTCCCAAAATCACATTCATTTCACATATATTTAAAAGAGGTGCAACTGAGCCTTTCAAAATGTGCATTCCAAAATATTTTTAAAAAAATTCCAAACCATTCCCAAAATAACCTAAGACGCCACTTTCATGTATACCATGCCAAACAAGACTTTACAGCAAATCCAATTTCATTTTCAAGCATAACCTCCTATCAAAGTGAAAACACAACACACTCTTTAAGGTTCCAAATCATATTTCATATAAATTTAATGAAAATAAACCATTTATACAATGTAAAAATGTTCCATAACATCTTAAATCATTTGAAATCACATTCATTTCATCAAAAACCATGTATCAATTTTTTAGAGTTATGAGTTTGAAGAAATAAAGAAATAAATAAAGATATATGAGTGTTTTAAAAATAAATTTACTTAAGTTAAAGGAGGAAATCATCATTTTTTTGAACTCCCACATGTGCACTCTGTGTATATATAGAGGTTTCCAAATCTAATGTCACTTTCTTTAAAACCCAAGAACATACCCCCATGAAATTTTAAGGAACCACTAAATGTATATATGAAACATGTCACCATCAAATTAAACCACCAAAATATAACCAACACCAAACATGACCTCAAAACATTAAATTTTTAAAAAAAGTTACCATGAATCATTTTATGAAACACTTTTCCCACATGAACATAATGTAATATTTAAAAAAACACATATAAAAACCAATTAAAATTTCATCAAACACCTTTTATGCATGACTAATTATTATATTTTAAGGAACAACTTTAAAACCCAGTTCCAATAATTTCAGCCAACATAAAAACACCCTAAAAGCCTAACAAATACACTAAAAGTAGGAGAAACACATTTTTACATTATTTAAAAAAATTTAAGCATCAATGGAAGGAATCGAAAAGGAAAATAATAGAAATTTAATGAGAACACCTACCTCAATAATGTCTGAATGTGATGAGACTTTTCAAGGAGGAGGAATACACCACAAGATCCAATCATCACACTATAGAATCCATGAAAAACCACCCACACATCAAAACTATGTTATAGTGTTCACCCTAGGTGAAACCCCACCAAGAAAATCCAATTAATCATGAAAGGGAAGAATGTAGAAGAGGAAAGGGAAGGATTTTATGAATAGTTCATGAAGAATAACTAACATTTGTTAAGAAATTTTACAAAAAATTGACCAAGATGAAGGAAAATGAAGGTGGTCTCTTTGGTCGATACCCAACTAGTGGGGATTCAAATTGGAGGTGGATTTACTAAAATCGGGTTTTCAAAATAAATTTTATTTAGGTTGTAACAGGATGCATGGTTTTTCTACATGGTTTTATAAACCATGAGCATACCTTGATAATGCTACTATAAATGTAATGAAACTTGTTGTTTTAGGTTTCACGATTTGGGAAAACCATTCTCAAACCGCGTGACATGAAAAATTGACCAAAACCCTCAAATAACACCCCAAACACTAAGAGTGTCCACCCAAATATCATTGAAATATTTAGACATTATTTTAGTGACACTATGGGTGTCAAAAACTCCCCACCATTCCAATTTATCCTAATACATTTCACAATAACCATGAATGTGGAGAGAAGCACTATGAAACCACAAAAATTAAAATAATATTATTGGAAACTCAACCCGAACCTCAACCAAAAGACCTAATATCATGAAATAAATAAAAATAAAAAATATTTGAGGTCATGGTGTGACACTCGATATTACAATGAATAAAAAACAACTGCTAATGATGTGTTTGGGTAATGTGAAGACTGAATTTCTTCCATCCCTCATCACTCAAAATTTCCCAAGTGGATTCAATCATTTCTATGATAAGGATCAGCGCCTAGAGGAAGCCTTATAGCAAGATAAAAATTTGTGCTTTTTTTCACAAACAACTATTGTAATATGAAATGAAAAATCCAAGGTTGTTGTTGTTTCATAGGTAGAGTACCCTAGAAAGATAAAATTATTACTAGAATATACTAACCCACAACCTAATTGAGGATAGTTTCCTCCGGCCCAGCCTCAGTCTCAGTGTCGCCTGCCATAGAATCAGTTGGAACTAACCCATCATGAATTATATCCTTGGTGATAGAATCATGAATTCCCCCCACCCCCATCAACCTCTAGACCCTCATTAGGTACATGATCCAAGATTCTATTTCTCAGAATAATGAAATGTGACCTACTCATTCATTGAAGTTCATGACCCCGATTATTTGTGATGTCTCTTGGATTAAGGAATCCTAAAGTTTCCAAAATGTATGAGGCCCTAAGAGGATGATCTCACTGATCGCCCTAACTATTGTCCATATCATAAGTCCCTAGGACATACCATCAAGTGGTGATATGTATTAAAGTACTAGATTTGGTACCAGGTTAATAACAATGTGGTCAGTTTGGGTCCTACCCCGGAACATGTTGCATGTGTTTCTGCAAAGGCTGATAATGACAGGGAAGAGGAATGGTAGAAGGTCTCCATCCAAAGGTCTTATAAATATGATGATTATTTATCCCACAATGTATTCTCTCACACCCATGGTGTCATTCATGCTCATCTGAATTGAATGAAGCCTCTTAAATTATTCATGCCTATTACCACTACCGCTTATACCTCCACATCCCAACCTTCTACTTCCAAAAAAGGAGTTGGTTCTGATGGTGAAAGTGAAACCCCCCTACTAGTGTTGAAGTCATCCTATACTCATGGTGACTTCATGCCCCGATAGATGGGAGTTCCCCCTAGAATTTTTAATGTATTAGGATATTTCTCATGTGATGATCAGAAGTATGCCTCAGTGAATACCATCGATCTGGTCAACCCCTACATGGTTCCCGGTGATGAGGAGCATAATGTAGGCACTTTTAATATTCCAACTTGACGCCACCATCAATGAGGCCATGGATATCTGAATAACTAGAATGATTAGGCCAATGCTTCTAGCTAAGCTATGCTTTCCTCTGAGACCAAAAAGCATGATTATAATATATCGCATCATGCATAATCCTCTCATCCAGTCTCTTTAGATTCACTAATTCAGTTTTTCATTCTACTTGATCTAGCAGATTCATCGTGAACACATCATGATCAACTACTTCCAGCTATAGACATTCCATTATCAATTGAATTTCTGGTAGTATTATTTTGGGTGGTTCAACTAGTGAATGACAGGACATCCCCATCAACATATAAAATCTACCAGTTTGACCCAAAACTCCCATAGCCTCCGACCACTAGAAATGTTTGACTAGAATGTAAGTATGATGTACTGAAGCATCTTTCCAACATTCCTACAAATATATCAATCATCTACGCCCTATACCTTTCAAAAAATCTATTTGAGGCCCTCATAGAGTTTATGAAAAGCCTCCTATAGTTCAACACATAGGTATTGCCTAGAGATTCCCTTCATGTTGAGGATTTCAAGTGTGTAGAATTCCATTCCATCATCTTATTATCAGGAGAAGATGAAGGATCTCATGTTCTAGGGAATATCAATCTATTATACATCACCAACCAATTTAATGGTTTAGAAGTCCACCACTAAATCATTCACTTGTTTTTTGGGATCAATATCATCTTGAACCAGATGCACTGCAATCTAGGACTATCTAAGGAGAGTTTGAGTCCCTCTGACCTAAAGATTTAGGGCTATGATAGGATTGAGCAGAGGTCATGTGGAAAGATTGATGAGAAGACTGAGTTCAATGACATGAATTATAGTACTAAATTCATTGTCTTCTCATGGGATACTTCCTATAATGAGTTGATGGATAGACCCTATACCCATCAGTGTGTGGTAGTTCCCTCTTCATATCACCAATGCCTCAAGTACACCCTCAATGGTCAAGTGGTTGTGCTCCAAGGTGATGCATCTTCCTTTTCCTCTTGTGAATCTTGTTATCTAGATGTTGACTATTACAAGAGTAAGGACAAGTAGGTTAAAAAAATGAATTTGACCACACTACAGTGGTGGCTGACCTATGGGTAGTTGTGAATGATTCATTCAGCCTCATAATTTACTAGTTGGAGGCCACAACCCTAGAGTGGGGGAACTTCTTCATCATTTTGGTGATAAGGGTAAGAAAGATTCCTAGTTCGAGGAGCAGCGAAAGATTACATCATAATCCTCTATAGGTCATGATCAGGTGATATCATAACACCTCACCCCATTTAGGTTTCGAGACATTCACCCTGTGGCCATTGATATTAGAAATTAATTGCATGTTCCATCGAGATTGGTTGAATCAGAACAAGATGACCCACCACCACATATTTGATATCATCAATCTTGTGCCCCTCTGTTGATGTCATGATGGAATTGGTTCAATATCTTTTTTTTTCATGTTTTCAATAGTGTGTGATTCTCCTAGTGAATATTCTACATCCACCCATGCAAGAACCTCTTCTACCCTTGGATCTATTGTTTTGCACTAACCATCTCTTCCTATCGATTCCATCATCATAGATGACAAGGAAGAACTAGAAGACACTCCTCCCACATTCGAAGAAGGTGTTTCCACCATTTTCAATGAGTTGGTATAGGTGAATCCTAGTACTAAGGTAAACTCGAGACCAACACTAATCCACACATCCTTGTCTCCAGAATAAAAATGGAAATATGTGTATTTAATGAAGTAATATTGTGACGTGATGTCATATAGTTATGAAAATATTCCATGGATATACCCACAAATCGGCATCCACCACCTTGGTCTCCCCACAAGTCATCATGAGTTCAAACATCCTCCCAAAAAGATGCACCCCTCTCATAGTGTCATAGTAGAGGCCAAGGATTAAAAGTTCATCAAATCCAACTTTTTCAAGGAAGTATAGTAACCTAGATGGTTATCCAACATCATTCCCATTAAGAATAATAATGGATAGATTTTTGTCTACATCGACTTCCAGGATCTCAACTTTCACTACTCGAAAGATTATTTTACCCTTACTATGATAAATCTTTTGATCGATTAAACTAATGGGTTTCAGGCTCTCTCCTTCATGGATTGATATTAAGGTTTAATCAGATCTTGATCTCCCCTAACGATGAGGAGTCCACTTCCTTCATAGCGTCGTGAGGGACCTTGTTCTATCTTGTGATTCCATTTTGTTTGAAGAATGCAGGAGCTACCTATCATTGTGCTATGTACCACATATTCAAGTTGATCCTTAAGACACTGGTGGAATTATACATGGATGATTTGGTGTTCATATCTATCCAGCATCAATACCACCATAGAGAACTTGAGAAAGTGTTCAGCTTCTTTCACTCCCACCATCTAAACATGAACCCCCTAAAGTTTTCCTTCAGGGTTACCTTTCGAAAGTTTCTTATCATCGTCATTAGATACAATAGCATTGAGATCAAGATAGATAAGATCAACAATATCAGTTAGATTCCTCCTATGATAAACCTTCAAGAACATCATGGACTCTAAGTCCCCTTAGCCTATATATACCAATTCATCTCAAATATGGATGGTATGTGTTATCTGTTTTTTAGACTCATGAAAAAAGGTGTCTTCTTCTAATGGGATGATGATTCCCAGACTGTGTTTGAGGAAATAAATAATTATTTACTACATCATATAGTTCTAATGACTCTCATCTCCATAAATCTACTAGTCCTCTATGTGACCACCCAGTAATGATCCCTAGGAAACCTTCCTACCCATAAGAATAACTAGTGGATAGAGAAAACATTGTACTATCATAGTCGCATGCTCCATGGCATAGAATCAGGATACCCTCCTATTGAGAAGAGAATACTCATGATTTTATTGCAGTGCAGAATTTGTGACATTATTTATAGCACCATGAGATATAGATAGTGACCCACTTGTATATGCTAAAGTATATTATTAACTTCCCCATGCTGGTAGGTCATGTTTCTTGGTGGGTAGTAATCCTTTAGTAGTTGGACATCAGATTCATCCAACAAAAGGAAGTCATGGTTCAGGTTCTAGAAGACTTTGTTTTCACTCATTTAGCCCCTACAAAGCATTCCTTGGATTATTATTTTCTAGATGATGGTATCCTATCAATGTATCAAACTATGCAATGTTGGAAAATACATTTCAAAAGTGCCTCCTGATGTCTAGTCGATGGAAAGATCAATTATCCCAAGACAACAAAGTAGGAATAAGAATCATTTTCACCATGCCTACACAGGTTATCCTACCCTAATAATTCTTGTTGTTAGAAGGATGCACCAACAATGAGGTAGAGTATTAGGCTCTCATCACTGGTCTAGAGATGGCTCTTGAGATTTAAATTCCCCACGTACATGCGAAGGGGGACATTGAGTTATTCCTTAAGCAGATCAATGGTGACAACATCGTCATGAAGCCATATCTTGTACCCCTATTAGAGAGAACCGTCTAGATAATGGACCAATTCCCTTCTCAACCAGAGGACAATCATTTTCCTCAATTACATAATGGTGGATCTGATGCACTAGCTTGTCTAGATGCTTCTCTTAGAGAGCCCATATCAGATGACCTATTTATCCATGTGTCACATCAAAGGGCCATTTCTAATGTTCCCCTATACGATGATGAAAACTAGCATGTAATCCATATTACAACTTATGCCTCTACATAAATACCTCCAGACCTCCCTATCATAGTAGAAGAAACCTCTAATTGGACAACTCCTATCATTAAGTAACTCCATCCCAACAGTATTATGATAGACTAAGCCAAGAGTGAGAGTATCCATCAGCATATAATCTAGTTTACATCCAAAAAGGTCTTATTCTTGAGATAATTTTCTATAGAAGTGTGTTTGAGGGAATCATCCTCTGTTTTTTTTCATAGATATGAGATTCCCTAGGTTATGTAGGATGTTCATGCCAGTTCTTGTGGATCCCATCAGGAAGGTTCAAAACACTCTCACCAGATTCGAAGGATGGGCTATTATTGGCCCACCAAGTTCGATCACTGTATCATGTTTTTCAAGAGATTACATGCATGTCAAATACATTCCAACTTTGTGCATTGACTGTTAAAGCCCCTCCATAGCCCATATTATTCTTATCCCTTTGTGGTATAGGGACTTGATTTCATGGGACCATATCCTCTAGAATGAGGTCTCAAGTATAGGTTCATTCTAAGTGTAATGGATTTCTTTTCCTAGTGGGAGGAGGTCATTCCACTCAAGGTGGTCAGGGCCTGTACTATTCTTGAGTTTGTGATATCCATCATTATCCATTGATTTGGAGTATCTCATGATATTATCACTGACAATGAAACCAATTTCTGAGAATCTGAGATGATTAAATTCTAATCCAATTAAAACATCCAGTCTAACCATGATTCTTAAAACCATGTACAAGAAAATGGAAAAATCAAGTTACTCAATATGACCCTCTATAAAATTTTGTTGAAGATATTGTGAAAAAACATGATGATTTTTCCGAACATGCTCCCCAACACTCTCTAGGATTATTGTAAGACAACTCGAAATTCCTCCCTGGTATCCCCATATTCCCTAGTGCATGGATAGATGTAGTCCTTCCCATTGGGATTTAGTTAAAATCACTTTGTAAAATTGTTTATGACTAGAATACGTCAAATAGTGTAGTAGAAGGCCATCTAGATGAGCTATAATGACTCAATGAGAATATGGTATGGTCCTTGCACAATTTAGAGAGTCACCATAACAAGATAGTCAGATATTTCAGCATGAAATGTTTTCACCACTCCTTCCTTTAGGGTGACATAGTATTTTCTCTATTTACACAGATGATACTTGGAAGGAAGCCACTAAAGTTGTATCCCAAATGGGAAGGACACTACATAATTCATATAGTTTACCCTAACAATGCATACCATCTGGTTACCATAGATGTAGAAAGAGTCACTCCTCCCTCCAATTCCAAGTTCCTCAAACAATACTTTTCAAGAGTGGGTTTTTCTCATCCTACTTGATAATAAATTGCACAATGTTTCCTATGGTCTGAGCTGTAAAACCATAAACTAAAAACTCTTTCATCTAAGAAACATGATGTAAAATTTTGCTTCCCCATCCCATATGATGTTAAATAGGTACATCTTACCTACAAGGAAATAAACTATATAGAATTTATGGTCCTTTATGCATGACCTAAGGTAAGTTCACCTTTGTCATGCATGATGCTAAACTGCACCACCCTCCATGAAATTAAACTATGGCTTTCTTACTTTCGGAATAATGTTAAAATTCATGATATTTATAGAGCTATGTATGAAACGATTCCCATCCTTATAGGATATGTAGGAATGCTTAGAAATTTTTTCTATGTTCTAGCTGCATGTTCCATCAAAATCCTAGTCTGAGTTTCCTCTACAAGATGGTGTGGCATGGTGTTGAGGCCACCTTGGTCATCATTCATGTCAGGGTTTAATAGTCTCACTATGTACCTCCCTCAGGAATATTATAGTTGAAACACATCCTCACTGTATGATGTAAAATTGCATGGAACCCAAGAATAATGTATGGCTTGATTCCCATCCCAATGGGATATGTAGTAACTCCCAGACATTTATCCTTTAGGCTCATCCATAATTTTATTCTTTTAGCCCATTTCCCTAAGATATATCTTTGGATCATGTGATGTGGAATGGATTTCTGCATTCCACATTCACATCAGGTTTATTTTTCTATGCCATGTGCATCCCCTTTGGGATACCTCCCGCACTAAATTTTCAAGCCTCCTGATAATAAACATTTTCATAACCCACATCCTCACCGCATGATGTTTAAATTAATAGAACCCAAGAACTATTTATGTATTTATTCTTGTCCTTATGACATACATAGGAAATCCGAGACATTTTTTCTTCAGGTCTAGCCTAGGTCCAACACCCCTTTCTCTTAGTAATATCTTGTATGGAAACCAGCCTCCTTGGTCCTCATTCACATCAGGATTATCAACTCTCCATGCTTTGTATATAAATTATAAAGGTCTCATCATTTGGCCCCATATCCATGACCTTAATCTAGAAGCCCAACTCCAAGAATTATGATTTTAAACTATGCATTCCATAGAAACATATTTTGTGGAAGGCCTCCATTGTTCTCATTCTCACTGAGTTACATTGGTAACACCGTATATAATTATTTTTGGATACCTCCCCCATATAACATATTATTCTAAAGATAATAAACTATTCCACAACCATCATCCTTACCGCATGGTGTTAAACTGCAAAAAACTAAAGAACTATGTTTGGATTCATTCCCATCCTTATGGGATATGTAGCGACACATTGACATTTTTTCTTCTGTACCATCCCCTGCTTTATTAACCCTCTTTATCCCTATTTGTTGTCTTTATTTAGAATTGGTTTATTACCAAGCCATATCTAGAGCCCTTTCAAGGATTCTTCCCTTAAAAATGGTTTTAGATCCATCTATCTTGTATTCCTCTTTAGCACTCTCAGATGCACTATGATGTATGACCTAGTGTGTTGGATTCTGCATAGACATTATATTATTCCATCTCTTTACTTCATACATCTCCTTATTTGGTTCACACTCATATTTCAAGTCTAAATGGATCCTCTTATGGTATGGTTTCTGGCCACATGGCTTGCCTATCATCCTGGTCCAATGCCTCTAATGATTTTCAATTGAATTTTGAGATAGTTCCCATTTTTCAAATATAGTAATCATCTGACCCTCATTATTCTGTTCCCACCCCAGGAAACGCGATATGGATGTTGTGTTTCAAACACGTTCAATGGTTATCATCTATCAATAAACCACCCCTATTGTGTTCCAAATATTGGATGTTGTTTTTAACATCACATTCCACATATTTATGTCTAGGAAGATATTTATCACCCTTAGTGATACCCCTCAGTGCACCTTTGGGCATTGAGAAGGTCGATCAACATCATTGGAATATCCCCAAACCAACTTCTTTGTTCCCTACTATGTGTTTTCATGTGTCGTAAGGACCCTCTCCACCCCTTGTTTCCCACACTAATCATATATAATTTGGGATTTGGTGTCTTTTTTGGGTTTTTTACCTGTATGGAAGTGTCTCACCATCCTATGGTCTAAAGTCTATGACGTTAAACTGGGATTTTACATCCCAACCTCATGAAGTTAATCTAACAATCCAAGCCCAAGCCTTATGCCTTCAAACTATGCATGGGGTTTCCTTAGGGAATTTCTAGTGTGGTGTAGATCTTCTTGGTCCTCATTCACATTGACTTACTTCATGGTGACGCGCTACACATTTCTTCTTTGGATTCCTCATCTTATGGTCTAAGCTATACGAACATAAACTAACATCCCATGTGCCCTTGTTTCATGAAGGTAAACTGAAAAATATCCATGGCCCTTATCATATTATGTTTATCTGTGTATTATTTATATAGTTTATATGATGGTAAACTATATAGTGATACAATGTATTTAACTGAGAATACGTCACCACTTGGCATTGTCCATATGTCATTCCACCTTCAAGAACTATGTTTGGATTGATTCTTACCCTCATAGGATACATAGTAACACATGAACATCTTGTCCCCCAACCCTGCCATAGAATCATGAATCTTTTGGGCACCTATTAGTCTAGTTTTTCTCCTCAGTAAGGTGTAGTGTGGTGTTGACATAGTCTTGGTCTTCATTCATGTAGGTTTATGGTGGTCACCCCACACATGTTCTTTTTGAATCACCCCTCCCACATCCATATCCCATGATGTTAAAATACATAAAATCTAATAACTATGTATGACTTAATTCCAATCCTTTTGGTATACATAGTAACGTCCAAACATTTAGTCTTTGGTCCCATCAATAATTTCATCCCTTTGGCCCCTTGGCATGAGTATCATTTATGAGTGTGTCATGGGGTGTGGGAATATTTTATACCCATTCATGTTGGGTTTCCTCATGGAGATAAATTGCACCTCTCCTCCCTTTGCGGTCCGAACTCTATGACCTTGAACTATGATTTTTTGTGTTCTAGTTCGCATGATAGTGAACTATATAAAATACATGATTTTCTCATTTGAGAGAATATCACTCCTTTTGGAACTGGCTATATTCCATGACATATTAATGAACTATGTGTGTATTGATTCCTATACTCACATGATACACAGAGACACCCAGATATCTTGTCCATAGGATCATCTTCAAAATCATAAATTCACCCTTTTGTCCATTTTCGCATTGGTTCCCCATTGAGAAATAGTGGTTTGGAGTTGATAACTCCTGTTCACCATTCATGTTGGGTTATTTACAACACCACAAACTTGTCCATTGGGATACACATGCCCTAGTCACATGATGATACTATGTGTGACATTTTCATTATCACCACATGATGTTAAACTGGGAACATATGTTTCACACTCTATGTCCATAAAATAGGAGGTTTTATATTGAGAAACATGATCATAAACTATTCATGACATCAGGGACCTTTACCCTAAATCCCATCTTGTCTTTTGGCTCCCCACAGGAACCCAATCCTTGGGATTGATCTAATCTCTCCTATGGATGTTCCATAACTACATGTTTGAATGTACAGTGGTATAATTCCTATAGTCTTGTAATACTTTAAAACATTCCATCACTCCACTTATGCACTTCACACATCCCCTTATTTGGATATCCATCTTCTTCAATGTTTGAAGGGACCCCATAACGTTAGGGTGTCTGGCCACATGGATCACGTACCATCTTGGGCCAATTCCTAAGGATATTTTTTATGTTATTTTGAGATAGGCCCCGCATTTTGAATATGGTCAGCATCCAACCCTCATTTTTCTATTCTCATCCCAGGTATTGCAATATGGATGCTATGTTTTTAACATGGTTAATAGTTATCCTCTCTCACCACACTATCCTCATTTTGTTTAAGATATTCAGAATAGTGAGTCACATTTTTTACTCCTCATGTTCTTGTGGATCTCCAATATCTATGGTGTTGTCCTTCTATTCATCTGTACTTGTTGAGTTGGGATGTTTGTGTTGTTGAATCTTTCACCTGAGATTTCTCTTCTGATGTTGTGTACGCCCATATGATGGGGAAATCCTAACATTGCTCCATGTTTCCCACAACAAGGATGGAACACATGTGATTATGGGTTTTGGTAGGTTTTATACCCATATGGAAAATCTGTGAAACCACATCATTCAAACTCTAAAACCTTAAACAAAGATCATCTACATGGTTCTCTCAAGAAAAGATTATGTGTAATTGGGCCTCTTTTTCTAACTCAAATTATATTTCTCATTACACTTAACTACATATGTCCAACAGAGATAAAACCTCTACATCAATCAAATTATTTTACCCTAATCTAATAATTATATATTCCAAGATACATGACTCTAAACTATACAATGTTTCTTACTTACTGCTAATCTTAAACTGTATGGGTACATCCCACACAAATGATATTAGATATAGAATTTTTGTTCTTGAAATACGGACTTAAACTATATGTTATAAGAGGGTCTTTTATCCTAGTTTCAGTTCAGTATTACCACTAACATTCCCTAATGCACTGGGATGTGAGACCGAAAGTGTCGAGTTCCATGAAAATATCTCCCTGACCCATCTCCACACTTTGAGTCTTTTCAGGATTTAATTTCCACCATATTTCATGCCTATAAGGACCCCATAATTGGGATGGTCTCATGAAACTTCTTCTCACCTCCCATCCTGGGCCAACACCCTAATGGATTTCCAGAAAAAAAAGGTAGATCCTATGTTTTGAATATGGTCAGTAGCCGATTCCACATTTATACACCCCTTCCATGACCAGTGAAGTGTACAACCCTGTGTTTTTAACATGGTCAATAGTGGCCCTACCCATTGGTCACCCATTCCATAGTCTGGACCTCATATGTTAATTTTACATACTTTCTACATACCTATGTTCTAGTAGAAATTTGACACTCCAAGTGTTGTACCTCCTTACATATGTGCGTGTTGAGTAAGAATGTTGCTCTAGTTGGGGCCTTCTAACCAAATATTTTCTTTCTATTATTGTGTTATCCCATATGATGGGGAAATATTGACATCACTTCTTCTTTCCCACAATGAACAAATCTCATGTGTGCTTAGGGGTCATGGTAAGTTTGTACCCACATGTAAAACATGTGAAACCTTATGGTCTGAACACTACAACATTAAACTAAATATCCCCCATGGTTTTCATAAGAGTCTGTGTTTTAATGTGGATTCATTGGTACATACTCACTTTGGGTTTCCTGTATCCATGCAATGAACATTCATTTCGAAACACCTCCTCTAGAATCTTACCACATAATGTTAAAATGCATAGAATAATCTTTTCATACAACCTTAAATTGTGTCATCATCATCCTAGTTGCATGATGAAAAATGGAACATAATTTTAGTGTTATCTCTTGAGAGGGAATCACCCTTGGCCCTGGTCATCCACAATGACACCTTTCAATACCTACACATAGTTAGATTCATGTAGAGACACCTAGACTTTTCTCCTAGTCTGGATGCTCAAAAAAAGTTAAAGATTGAGAAAAGAACAGACCTGAAATATCTAATGCCTCTTCTCTCTGTGCAAGGGTTAGACCTGCACAGCGAAATTTTCCTTCATGAACTTTGTGTGGCTTGATTTCCATCCTTATGGGATATGTAGTGATCCTCGGATCATTGATCTCGCATCGAACCACAACATTATTTCCCCTTTTCATGTCAATCCATCTTCTTCCTTTCCACATGATGTTAAACTTGACTAAATTCTAGAACTATGTGTGAATTGATTCACCTCCTTATGGGATACACAGTGCAGCCTATACACATTGTCTTTGTGCCCAGTCGAAAACTCTATGGTTCAAACTCTTTGACCTTAAACTAGGATCCCTATGGTCTGGACTCTATGAATTTAAACTAAGATCTCAACATATTCAATGCATGATGTAAAAATATAACCATACCCTGAGCAACATTATAATGACCCCTAATAATTATGGGATGTTTCAGATTCCTCGCCAGAGAGGAATTCCCCCACCAGTGTTGATCTCTAACTACACTATGTTCATGAACTATGTATGGACTAATTCCCATCCTTATGGGATATTTAGTTATGCAAGAATATTTTTTCATTGTCCCAGGAACAGGTTCATTACCAATTTTTTCTTCAACCCTGATTATGGTCCAAAATATAAGACCATAAAATAGGATCCTAATAGGGTTATGTGGTGTGGTAGTGGGTCATTATGGCCTCCATTCATGCCGGGTTTCTTCCCTCACCACAACACATTTACCTCCTTCCCGTCGATCCCTTGGAATTTGTATAGTGTGTAGGCCTCATTTGGATCATTCACATCGAGTTCATCTCCTCCATGTGATGAAAACATTATAATAATATACATCATATTCCAAACAATGTGACATAAAACTATTATCTAGGTCCTATATAGTATGAACTTAAACTATGTGTTGAGTCCTAATCACATGATGTTAAACTATGGGATGTCCTGATCACATAAAATTAAACTATACCATTCATCGTCCTCATTTTCATGTTGTAAAACTGAAAATAATATCAGGCCCTCATCTTATAGCTCCTCTCCCACAGTGTTGGTCATCTACCACATTTTTAACATCTTCAGTTGTTGCTCGACATTTGAGGCAATGCTCCCCTAGAATATAGGTTTGATCTTTGTTTATACCAATGAGTGTACACCAATTTTCTTCAAGACACATAAGAATATTTCCAA
The DNA here is from genome assembly GCA_963277665.1 of Viscum album. NCBI lineage: Eukaryota > Viridiplantae > Streptophyta > Magnoliopsida > Santalales > Viscaceae > Viscum > Viscum album. The sequence continues at coordinate 456,927,650 of OY728139.1, read as the reverse complement.
ATGTGTTTTAATCCTTTAAAACATTCCATCACTCAACTTCTGTGATTTTCATTCCTCAGACCCCCTAACATTCTGGTCCCATGCTGCTTTAGTTTGCCTACCATTATGGGCCAATGCCATGAAATAAATTGGATGAAATTCTGAGGCAAGTCCCACATTTCCAATGTGGTCAGTGGTTGGGCCTCATTCGTTTGTCCTAATTTTAGGCTAGAGGTATAGATACTGTGTTTTGAATACAGTCAAAATTCATCTAGTATTTACATTCCATCGTCAATGTGTTTTGAATTTTGGGCATTGGGATTCACACTTTTCATTACCCTTCATTTGGACTAATTCTAAATAATCTAGTCTTATCCCAATATTTCTCAAGATAATTTTAAGAAAGAAGTTTTTGATGTTATATGTACCCTAATCTACAGTAACAACCTCTATCAACCCAAGAATTCTGGTTGGTCCGTCCACAATGACAAACCTCTAGTATTAGATGATTATATGATACACTCAAAAAAGTGAATGATTATGTGGTCATACATTGTTTTTAACATCGGTTATGACCCACATGATATTATGGACTGATCTTTAGTTTATAAAAAGGAATTATCAATGTGTAGTAATTGAAATAATTAGTAAAATATGCTCATGCATGCACTTCTGAAAAAAATAGAAGGAAAAAAAAGAAATTGCATTTCATATGTTTGGCCAAAACACAACCCTTATGGATCTTCCCCTTAGATGGAATGCTTCTACACCACAACTTTCTGATGTGTGGATGGAATTATATCTAGAAACACCCTGATATACCCTTTCTAACCAAAAGCTATAGATTAAATCTCATTAGACCTAATCTACATTCAATTATGTTCAGCTAGAAGCTCATACACTTGATGGATCGCCTATTCTAGATACTCCTTGGATTCCACCAAATGGATATTCAATCATTCCATGAGTAATGAATATTTTTTGATTAATGTGGAATACTGATTCATATGCTCATAAAGGTATATGATTTCCTATTCACCTTCAGGGAGCTTCTAGATGTTTTCATATTTTTTTCAGCATCATGAAGCATCCAAATGCTGGCTAATTTCCCATATTTTCTCAGTGAGGTTGTCCGATATCAGCATGTGTAAACCTCACACATATTCCCCTCCAGTGCATAGATCACACATCCAATGGATAAGTGTTCCCATTTATGTTATCCACTCTGATTATAGAGTTTTTTATGAAAAATTTTATTAACATACATGCTCGGCATTGGTTATCCCAATTGTCCTTGACCGCATCACAATCAAATTCCTCCAGCTCTACCAGATCGGCATGTTCATATTCTAGAAATAAATCAATGAGTTCATCTAAAAGATCCTTCATTGGAACCATGCATAATGGTTTGGGCTCCATATCATCAGGTTGATCCCCAAAACATGAATCTATCTCGATAAGGTTGTCTTGACCAACTCCAAGTTATGCCCCACAAGTGGAATCACCCATGATCACAATTGATTACACATCAAAAACTATGGCCTAGTTTACAAGGATACTTAAACCTATATGAAATAACTCTCCTATAAAAAAGGAGGCCCAAATCATCTAGCCCTTCTAATCAGCAAAATGCTCATTACTCTGTGGAATATTTAGATAGTGGAAATATTTTCCAATATGATTGAGAATGCATCAAATATGACTATATGATGCATGAAACATACAAATTTCAAGTGATGATTTCTCATACCCTCATGTTTTCATTGTTTGGATATATTAGCGTGGTCCCCAGTATATAAAATTTGGCTATGAGGACTTTGGATCAGAGGTTACCACCTCTTTAACTCCAACTAGCATACCATCTCCTCCCACTTCAGGAAAAAACCTATTGAATTTCCCCTCCTTATATGTTGTATCCTCATCCCCATGATAGGGGGTTTCCAATACAAGATTATCCTACATAAAATAAACCTCAATTGAGAATATAGTTAAATAATAAGATATATGGCATCGTAGGGAGGTGAGTCGACCCTTACTTCAAGGGTTTCAGTGAACCTTTTTAAGGAAATTTATTTTGAGGCTATTATCTCACATTCCTTCAAATATGATTCTTTGAGGCTACTACCTAGGAATCCTCCTGGGGGTTTTATTAATTTACCCTTTACACCACCCCCCCCCCTAAGATTTATCTGAGTTTTTAGGCAAGTGGATGTGTTCTTACAAATGAGACACTGATAGAACTGGGGGAGAAGTTGTGAACAATAGCACCCACACTCGATTTTTCAGGTGATGTGTGGAACCTCAGGAGTGAACCAACTCTTCTATGTCTTCTAAAAATTGTATCCCATCAACCTTGGATGTGATGAATCCACCTTTTGAGATTTTTATCCCTTCCAGCTACATCCCATACAAGTTTATCTCATCCCACACACCAAAAGTGTTGACGTACTATATGTAGGTATCCCAGGTATTCCTAGCCTTAGGAAAGACAACATCGCAAGGAAGAACCACATGGAATAGTTGTTTCCCATGAGCATGAGGTGATTTCCTGTAGAACCCCCTTGAAGGATCCCCTTCCTCTTGGGTCCACACATTTAGGACCACTGGATCTGATTTTAATACTCCTCTCTATTATCCTCCGGTCGATATCGGTCCCTAGATTTGATACCCTTACTAATGCATCATCATCAACATGATTTACATCATAATCAACCTTGAGATGATCCCTTATTATAGGTTGAAAATGGACATGAGGTGGAGGAACCACACCTTTACTGTACCTAATCGTTAGTTGATTTAGCATTTTTACTAGATAAACATCTTCCAAGATCTATGAATATTCATGGGAAATCCTGAATGCATCCATGGATAGGGGAAGATCATTCCAAATATTCCCATATTCCCATGTGAGCAAGATCCAAAGATGCCTCTTCCCACACAGGGGTTCTTCATGACATACTCTAAGGTACAACTTTAGGGTCATCCTATACAGACACCTAAACCAACTTACAAATTGGTGCGGGGTGTACAGTTCACATATAGACTCATAGTCCACCTGCATCACTATTACTCTACATTAAAAGGCCCAAATATATGATCGATTCTCTCTGGTTTATGTACCATCATCAATAAATGCCCCCATAATAAGAGATAATCGATGAATGTTGAACTAGTATCCTCACCCCATCTTGCTCTATGGGGCCACAAGACACAGCTTGATTAGAATGCTCCCCACATTGTTTAGGAATACTGGTTTAAATTATTTCCTGGGGGATATGGTATTGAGGTATTTATAAACTCCCAAATGCACCACAACCCATCTATATAAAAAATGAAACATCCCACACACACATGTAGTGGATTTTTCTCTTCACTAATATGTTTAAGTACCTTATAACACCTTTACATCACTGGGATCCCCAGATTGATGCACTTCTTAGTGGCCACCATCACTTCCATGATGAACATGCTCAACCGCTCTTCCATATGTGCATCTCTCACTAGAAATATCCCTCCACATATCAGTGCAGAAATGAATTCAACCACCCCGACTATCAGTTGATTCTTTTTCTTGTTATTATGGCCCCACAACTACGCCTTTCTATCCTCCAACATACACCAATATGATTTTTCTTTTCCTTGTTGGGATCCCCTTGGATAGGGGTGGGGACTCATTGAAAATTTCATGAGTTCTTTATATACCACATCTAGATTCTTTTCTAGAACGTTAAGAATATAACCAAAACATTTCGTGAAGTAGACATCCCTTGTCATCTTCTTGTATTTGTTTGAACCCATCACCATGTCTAGAAATGCCTTTACCAGAGGTGGCATCTGTTCTTCATCCTCCAAAGAATTCTCAACAAATAGAAACTTATCATACATTCCATCCAAGAATCATATTCTAGAAATATGATAGAGATCCTAGAGGTTGATTCCAACCTCCCCATGATGAAAATGAATCATATTGGTATCTAGTGACAAAAGTTAAATAGCACTGTTATGATATCCCATGGTTAAGAAAAGTAGAATTGGGAAGCCCATGATTCTTCAAACACACCTACTCACCTAAAAACCATCCCAAACGCTGTGAAATTTGGCTATATCAAGTAATCCTAGGACCACTCCTCCATTAAATTTCCACCCTAGAATAGATCTAAAACATTTATCAACCCCTTCTCTCGGTTCCCAAGATCTCCATTAATGACTGTCTTATACAACGGTGGGGATTATTATTTATTTTTAATATTTCCATAATTGTTTTAAAGATGATTATAAAGTTATTATATAGTGATATGGGTATGGTCTATCATTAAATGGTCTTCATAATCCCTCTACCACTTATTTTACCCTGATGTTCCTCTAAACAAGTAGGTCGAAAAATCTCTGCATTCCTATGGGATGACACCATCCCGCAAGCGGAATTCGTATAGTGGAATCCTTTTTCATATAGGTTAATATTTATCATACTTCAATAGTAACACTTTTAGTGACTCTTGATCAGAATTACTAGGAACATACTCCCCGATCAGGATATTGTTCACCATTGCTTCCCTCTAGGCAACATCCACAAGAATGTCCTGGGTAGCTTCCTGAGCAGCCATCGATGTGGGACATGTAGAATTTTCTATGTATATTTTTGGAGGTCAATATTGATGCTCGATTGTGAAATATCACTTCAAAAATCATCCCTAAACTTGTTTTACCTTGCAAAGGATCAGTGGATCATGATTCCCAATATGCTTGAGAGAATTCACAGGGTAAAAGACTATAGAACCCAGTTCACAGAGATGTGTCCATAGGGTTTATCACTTCATGAAAGGAGTGATTTAGTGAAATAATTCACAGAGATTAAATGCATTAATGGGCCCCTAGCATGCTATTTATAGGTGATGTCTTTCCAAGCTTCATGGTGACCTTTTCCTACATGATCTTCATGGTGACCTTTGCTTACCTGAGATTTGTGTAGACGTTCTCCTGCTTGAGCTTCCCAGTGTACTTCTCCTTCACAAGTATTGTGATGACCTTCACTTGACCAAGATTAACAACATGTCATTCCCTAAAAACCTTGAAAATCCATTTTTCAACGAAGCATATTTTTCGATGATGGAACCTCAGAATATGACACTCTTTTTCCATTAGCTCTCACTCTGAGGGGGTACATTTGTTAGTGCCTAAAATAGTTCTACTAATGACACAGATAATGTCATGGTTAATTTGAAGATAATATAGACTCAAAAGGCTCCAAAATTTATCAAAGGATATTGTTTCATGAATACTCTTCATAGATACCCCTCGCCACCATACATGTGAAGTCAAATGACGATTCCATTATGAGTCTGGTGAGCACCACGACTACACAAGAATCTTTGATGGTACCTTTCCAAGTCTAATGGATCCTTTCCACTTAACAACATCCTTTTTCTTCATATAACACCATGAGAGCATCACAGGGAACGTTACCTATAAATTCTCAGCTCCCCCACCTCAAATGCATCATTACACTAACCTTTCAACTTTCGTTCTCCAATTTCGTGAAGCTAACGAGCACCATGAACTTGATGAAAAAATGGATCTCCCAAGGTACGTGAGAATCGCGATCCATGCCATACTTTATTTCTCATAGATACTACTTATGGTAGGGATTCTCTTCATTAAGGCCTCCTCCCTTTGAGAAGGAGGGATCCTCTTCAAGTTACTTGAGGCTCAACACAACATTAATCCTTCATTGAGAACTCTTCTTATAAGCTCTATGCTAAGTCAAGTGACCCACAGTACATGAGGGTATTTTATTCTAGAAGAACCTCCCATTTATGAACCACCCTTTCTTCTCAAATATCCTCTTGGTGAACCCCCTAGCTTCACGAGACCATCTCTCATGTGGTCCTCTAGGCCTGTATGAAGTGATTTCCTCATTCCTCATGTGGAATTTCTTGTTGTGTGGATCTACCAAATGCTTCTATTCATAGGTTTACTAATATCTATTTCTTCTTCACTTAGATACGCTAATAAATTCCCCTATATTAACCACTCCTTCACCTGACTTCATTCTAGATTTTTTCATTCCATCCCTTCACAAAGGGTTAAAGAGAACCAGTCATGCACGTACAAGGGGTGAGAAGTGATTCCCCATCATTCGTGCAACAGAATGTTATGTGTCCAAGTGCCATCATCCTGTTCACATGATGTTAAATTATTGCCTCACCCCATGCAATGCACATGGGGTGCCCCACCTAAGTATTTTTTCACACCCACTAGCCTTCATAGTAGTGATATTTTACTCACATGGAATAATATTCTCCTTACATGGAATGTCATCTACCCACTGGGAAAGGGAAGTCATCCTGGAGTAAGCCCCTATCCTTTTATGAAATAGGTAGCACCCTTTCTCGTCCTTTACTCCTCCAAATGAAAATACTAGAGAGTGGATGGAAACATGGGACTCTCAATACCTCGTCCATACCCCTTTTCTCTTTGTCATCATGGGCTACTTCAATGCATAATACTTTCTCCATCCCTTGTTGATGCATTATTCATGATGTGATCATCTGGTCTAATACTTCTTCTTGTTTCTCACACTGAGCCAAACTCGTATAGGATTAGAGGTTAGTAGTGACCATGACAACCTTATTTCAGGTATCCATCCTCGGGTAAGCCCTAACTTCCGCAATTTAGGACCACTAACCATACATAATCTCTGAACTAATGAACTATACAGCTTTGATAATTATCTTCTAAATAGGGTATGTAGGAAGCCTCTACAAGGTTCAATCCCAATCATTAGTAAACTTGGGTTCCCATCTTCCTATGGGTAAAACTCTTGGATCTCATTATTCTCCATAATCCATTCCCACGATGATATTTCCCTAAATACACTATAAGTCAGGAGGGTCATGACCTACCCAGATGTCATACCTCTTTCAGGTCCACCTAGGTAGAAAACCATGTGTAAGCCCCAATGCCCCTATTTGAACTACATGGACATTTATTTCAAATCAACTGTGATACATTGGAAACCTCTCCAAGGTTCAATCCCAATACTGTCAACTTCATGTCTGCTCCATCTCACCCATTTCATCCACCTCATCAAATCATTCATCTTCCATCCTGATTTTACCTAGGCCACCACATCTCAGTGGGACTAATCCCTCCATCTGGTTCATCTTAGTGTGTAAACCCCATTTATCCCATTGCTACTCCTGGTAGAACTTGGGTGGAAAACCATGCATAACCCCCCACACAATCAACATCCATTTAAAAAATATTTATCCTTTTGTGATGGGCTTCTATCCATGTCTATGCCCCAAATCACCCCTTAAAACTACATTGGTTTTGATCCCTATCTTCTACAAATGGTACCTATGAAGCCTCTTTGAGGTTCAATCCTAACCAATGGTAAATCATGGTGCCCCCTCATTTGGACCCACCTTCTATGATCCACCAATAGTGTTGTTCAGATCATCCTTCACAGTGTGAACCCTTCCTTTTAGGAGACATGCCACACTTGGGTCCATCCTCATATGGTGTTCTGATCCTTATATCTGGTAATCCTTCTAGGTTCTCCCTCCTAGGTATGGGACTATATGATTTACCTTTATAAGTTTTATAATTAGTTTTATCCATATCCACTAGACATTCAACTCATGGCATACCTTGTGTTTAATATAGTATGCTACGAAAAGACTCAAAGATATTACTTTGGTGTAAGATACCCCATGATCGATGTGGGAAGACTTGGGTTTCTATACCCATGATAAGCCCTATGATGTGGAAGAATACAAGTGTTTCAATATTTCTATTTCTAGACACACCATTGATGCCCATCATGAATACTCTCCTAAATAATGGTTGCTACCCCAACTTGAACCTTTGGAATGTCCTAACATAAGTAGTGAAATTAAATTCCATCCATAAAGATATAGAAATGGGAATGAGTATCACAAAAAATGGTTTTCTCTATAAGGGAGACCCAAACAAGGTGAAAAATTCCAAGTAAGAATCCATGGATGGAGATAAAGACATCCCATCATCCTATTTCAATGCTCGAGAAAACATCTCTGAATAAGTGATGAATGCCACCCACATTTTAAAACAGGGAGTGTGGCGTTTAATAAACCATCAGTGTATGTAAACATACTCCCATGTGGCACTCCTCAGTGGAAAGAATCAAAAAAATGATGAAACCATAGAGGAATAAAAACTATCTCATTCTGATGATCTATGCCAATTGAAAAACATATGTTGGAAAATTACCACTGAAACATTTTAACCCTTCCTCCTTAAACATTTTTGAAACATTTTTATACTTTTTGTTCTTTTAATTTTCCATAAAATCATTACATTATCTAAAGGTACCGGTACACCTTTGAAAACAATTTGGTAACAAACACCCCCATTGAAAAGACTTCAAAAATAGATTAAAAAAATCACATTTTCATTAATTGTTTAGAAATTCCTTAGATTGTATCTGATGAAGTAAAACATCCAATGATTTATCAATGTCATCCTATGTCTGATGAATTGGTCTTTGCTTTACTCTGACGAATCAACATCAATCCATGTCCAATGACCTTTACCCACTTTCCAAAAAAATTACTTCTTTAAATCTTGTCCTAAATAAACACAAATTTTTTTTCTATTTATCCATGAAAATAGTTGGCTACATTTTTTTATCTTCATATAGTTTATTGGTTACAAAAACATAAATCTTATCATCCTTCAAACAAATTCTATGTCTGGTGATCATCACAACGATAAACTAATACTGAAAGACTCTGGATTCATACGTTAACATTCCATCAAATCCATCTTGTATAAGGAATTCCTCGTGATTTTGAGAAAAATATGATCGACATAGAGTCATATGACTTAATGTACCCAAAACATGTTCTCTCATTTCATTCATAAGGATTTCATCACATTTTTTCCAATAAATTACGATATTGGAGAATTAACCAAATAGAAAAGCATTGTCAAATTTTGTATTGAGATATCCAGAATTTGATGACTCTCATACCAATTGAAACACTCATTGTATACCCATTGTGGGTTCAAAACACAACTTCTTTTACAAACCTTCTTCATAATAGAAAACAAAAAATGATGTACATTCCTAAGAGAATTATTTCTGACCTTCTAATTCTTGTTCCCCCTATGTTTGATCACCAAAATGTAAAAATTAATATTATTTAATTTTTTTGGAAAAAATACAAAACAAGTTAAAAAAACTTCTTCTTTAGTTATCTAAAAAACTTCTCCAACCAACTTGGTCCCAACAAATTTCATCCAAGAGTGGGAAGTTCATATTATCTTAAGGCCTGGGTTACTTAACAGTCAAGTGTATGTGTTGGGTGATGAATTATTTAGTTACCCATACATTTCATACAAAAAATTACATCTTATTAAATGAATGAAAAATACATAATATTATGATCCACATTATAAAAATGCAGTTTGAGTGTATTTGGAATCTTGGATAAATAAAAAACATGTTCATAAGATATATTTATCATATATGTCTATGTTATTAATAACTATAACCCTTTTTAGGATTATCACACTTAAATACTCTAATCATAACATGGGTAAAGGAATAATTATAAATTTTATGCTCAGATTCTCAATGAGAGTAAACAATGTAGTTATCAATGATTACTTAAACAAAACATTATAATAAGGGTATGAGGTCAGGAGTAGATCATTTGAAAAATGTTACTTGCATTTAAAAGATCATAATCATGAGTCCTATAATAAATATTAGTAGTTCATAATACCTAAAAAACATGATATCAATGAACATGAGCCATGATAGAATAATAATTTCATAAAAAAAGTTTATGGCACACACATATGCATGGAAAATCATTTCATCGGTCAAGGCTCACATACCAGACAATCAAAGTGAATAAGGTTTACTCCCCATTCCATCATATCTATAATCATGGTTTACTCCCAAGACTATATTATTGGATATCTTCCCTTATGTAACTTGGTTCACTTCCCATTTTAGTCCTTATTAACTCATTAAATATCCATATTTTCCCAATGCATTATAGGGAAATATAATTTCAGACTCATTCATCACATTACAGAAATATTATATATGTTTTACATAATATTATAAAACATTATTCATATTATAACCCATATAAATGAAATGAGTTTCATATATATTTCATCATTTAATCATATCATAACCCATGGAAAATATTTGGGGTTCATAAAGGGTTCATCACAACTTAATTAACTCATAGGAGAGAAACATGTTTCATAGAATCAACCTTAAATCATCATCAAAATCATTCATACAAAGATATTAAGTGGATAGTATAATTGGATTATATAACTATTAAATAATAAGAAACATAAAATGATGTTATTATAGATGAAAAAGTCTTTAAAATACCCCTAGAACATTTACTGGGGAACAAAACCATTTAAATATGAAATCAGAAGTTCAAAATCTAATTATTTCCCAAAAACAGATGAAAAAAATTTATTTGAAAATAATCATGAAAAAATGTAGATTATGGTTCAAATCATTTATAATTCATAATTTCAAAATATTTCTATCATGTCATACTCAAAAAAACAAGGCTTCCGTTTATATTTTTGGAAGAAATAAAATAGTATGTCAATCATAGAATTAAAAAAATATTCCATTTATTTTTTTAAATAAAATAATATATAAATATGAATTTTAAAAAATATAGGATAATATTAAAAACATTCTTGAATACATTTTTATAAAACTTGTATATTAAAGGAAATGTATTTTTGAACATATATAGATAGAATATCGGTTTTACTTAAAAATTTAATTCGGTCAATTGGGTTCTTAAATAATGGAGAATGTATGGAAAACATATATTCTCTATAAATAAAATGAATATAAGAAAATTATTGGAATTATTATGATATAGGTCATAAACTTTAATCATTTTATAGTTAATCATAAACAATCTTGATAAACAATTAGAATATAGAAAAATTCCCTTTCCACATTGGTTTCTTTCAAATCCAAAAGTCCAAAAATATAGAAGATCATATTGATATATAAAAAAACATAATTTTAATGATGATATTAATAAAATACATTCTTGTACATTATATATACCATATAAAATACATTAGTGTTGAATATGGCTTGTGTCTTACTAAAATAAAAAATGAGATGAAAGTCTCTTACAACTTTGGTAACTATTGAATCATAAGCCCCAATAATGTATAACATCCAATGAAACCCTAATTATCATTATATTGAGGATACTCATAATATAATAAGTAAATTTTGGTTTTATATATACATTATAAAAGATGATAGGTGTATAATGTAATATATATCCCAAAGATGGAAATTTGAGATAATAGACCCTTTCTTCGAGATTTACTTTCTTCAAAATCATTATACCATCATGAATAAAAAATAAAAATTTATTATAATTATATAAAAAATGTTTTAAACACTTATAATATCATATATTATCCGCAAAAAATTTTGACACCTGTTTATTAAAAAATAATTATTAAAATCGTCATTTATGAGTATTAACTGTTTCATTTCTCCTTAGAAATTTAGTCCAATTACTTTGATCCTAGTATAATGATCATGTTTAAATAAAATAAATAATTTTATTCATGAAATAAATATTATATGTATTCATTATATGTATTTATATTAATCCATAAATGTTATGAATATAAAAATGAATTACATCATTACTAGAAATGGTAGGTCATACATACAATTTAACGTGATTTTCACTATTCTAGGGATGGAATGAAAGAAAGATAAATAATAACTAACCTATAAAGAATCACTATTATATCATATATTTCAAAAACCGTGTTAAATTTTATGTAAAAACCGCCTTGTGGGATTTATGAATCCCTAGGAGGTAAAAATATAAGATCTTATATGAGGATGAATTTGGAATGAAATATAATGGAGAAATGGGTGGGAATTTATTGAAAAATTGTGTGATTTTTTATTGAATTCCTTGTAAACCTAGGTAGTTTTATTTGGAAAACCATTTGAATTCCAATGGTGAAATTGAACATTCAAACTGTCTAATGGTTTTCCAAATATCACCACTACGATGTCTAAGGAAGTCAATAACAAAATCACTCACTTTTGCTATAAATACCCACCCATTTCCCCATTATCATTTATTACAAATTCATCCTCATATAAGATCTTATATTTTTACCTCCTAGGGTTTCCGAAATCCCATGAGGCCCCAATATTCATGTTTTAGGTGTTACTCTTCAAGGTAAAGGAAATCTCTACTTCTCTATTCCTCGTGAGTTCACCTTTTATGTGGTATGTAATTAAAATTTCCAAAACATTTTATTCATAAAATTTAATTATATACATTTTCCATATTCATAGTCTTTTATTAATGGGATAGACTTTTCCCCATCTTTTTTATGTTTTCTAAAACCATGTTTTATACCCACTATGTTGCTGAATTTTCTTCTCAAAATTTCTATCTTTTTCATGAAATTCTTTTATTTTATTTATGTGAATAGAAAAACCTCTTAATATTCAAGGGTTATTCACTAAGATGTAAAAATTATATATTTTATTATATAATATTCAAACATAAAACCCTCATTCCCATTATATGGGTTATAAATTATATAATGATCATGTTTTTAAACACTTTTTAAAACACAAAATTTTTTATATGAAACCCGTTTATTTTACTCTCCTTAGATTATTTGTGAGATGTTTTATTATGATATGTGTGGATAAGATGAAAATTAATACATATCAATATTCCACCCTCATATATCACAAATGAATTGGGTAAATAATTTAATCTCAATAGATGAAATTTATTTTATAAATTAGTGAATAACCTTTGTAATTTTTACGACAGTTCGGGGGGAAATCATGGTGATATGTTTATGATTGTCTGATTTAAATTTTGTATCAACATATACAAGTTATTATGCATGTTATTATAATTATTATTTTCTTTTTATCATGACTTTATGATATTACTCATGTTTTTATTGAAAATTATCATGATCACATATGAACGTCTTCCTTTTCGTTCCCTTACTTAGACTTATGCTCACCCTATCCTCTTACATATGACCCGAGGTTTGGACACAAAATAAATTTACATTGGAAGAACATTTAATAATCCTTAAAATTTAATTGATGAATCTTTTATGTTCTCTTGTATTATGTACACTTTTTCCATGAAACTAAACATTGATAGATCCTATATTTTGTACAATGTAATGAAAGTTATGTAATAAAAAGGAAAGATTCCATTATTCGTATCAAAGGATAGTTTAGTTATTTGTGGAAGTTAGGTTTTGAAAACCATATTAAGAACCTAATAGAAATGTTTAAATATAGGAAAACATCATTGAATTTTGGAGAAATATTAAGTAAGTGGTTTCCAAAAAAATAAATCCCTCTCTGGATATGAATAAGTGGATGTGGATCCGAAAAAGACATACCTAGGGGTCACAACTCTGAAAAGGTGCACCATGCCTAACTCGATATAACCTAGTAAATGACAATGTAACTTACTACACTCCTAGTTTGAGGCTCATGTGGGATATGTTTGGTTCATCATAATATTTTTAGAAACTATTACAAAATATTTATATATAATGTAATTTTTGTTAAATAATAACATATTTATGCATAGTGATTGATAATGTAAAATTCCTTTTGAGTTATAAGATTCACAAATGAGACATGTTTCTCACTAAGATATTATTCTTTTATAAAATGGTTTTAAAGAGGAGAAAATGCATAAATGGGGAGAAAAATGTACTAAGAACTGATGGCCTTCTAAAAAAATCTGTAATGGTAAACTTCGTGATAATTATGAATCAAATAACTTGAGTTATGAGAAATAAATTGAATCAAGATGATAGATCAGATTTAACTAAAATGGAACAACATTCTATTAAGTCCATCATTAATCAACGGACACATTCATTCATTGGATCTAATAACCCATTTATTACTTTATAATGGATAATATCTGTAGAAAAGATCTTTTTTATACTCCATATTTATAAATATAGCAAAGTCACCCAAGTTGTGTACCACATAGAGGGAGAAGCTGATCAGCCGTAGACACTGGTTGAAACCCCGAATCTGAGATTCATGAATGAAGATATGGAGTGGGAACACTTTAGGTGAACCCTTTTCAAAAAGTATTTATCCCATTCAATGTGTGTGAAAATGGAGAAGGAATTCCTTGATTTGAAGTATAAAGACAGTGAAACAGTGGGAAGCTATGAGATTAACTTCATAATACATTCATATTACACCTCTAGACTTTTTCACATATCCTATTGGGATGGTTGATATAATTTTAGGTGGAATAAGACCCAACCTATGGAAGAATATATCCATAAAAGACACTAAAAACTCTGAGGAGATCATGAAAAGAGATATGAAATATGAACCAGAGTTGAGAGAGATGTAGTGGTCCCATAGATCAAAATAAAATAAGAGATCTAGGAGCTACTCCTAGGGAGGATCTTTGGTCAAGGATGATTAGGAAGTAATTTGAAACTTTCCTCATGAAACAAATTTATCAATAATCATTTGTGGAACTACTATCTTAGGAGCAATAAATGTAACATGTGTGGAAGAGATGGTCATATTGATCAGAACTTTCATAGTAGGGTGAAGCTTCAACTTATCAAAACTATTGAAAAAGGAAAAACGGTGGATTCCCTACCTGAATTCTAGTGCTTCAAGTTTGGATAGATTGAGAAGTTTTCTAATAACATTAAAAATCCAAAGTTAGTGGGTTGTGGGAATCACAATCAACCACATCATAGGCCAAGGGAGTAAGTTCGTGCTTTTTCTATCATAACATCTGAATTTGATGCTCCAAATGATGTGGTGGAAGGTACACACATTGTTCTCTCACATATAGAAATTACTTTGTTTTATTATAGATATATGTATTCCTTTACTTCCTCAAAGTTTTCAATGAATATAAACTAAAACCCTGAATTTCTATAAGTATATTTATCATTCAAGACTCTTAGAGAGATTATTGAAGAATCAACAATGTATAGACACTCCAGTATTCAATTTGGTATGAAAAATATCTTCCAAAATCTATAAGTCATTATCATGTTGTAATTAGAAAATATACTAAGGGTGGAATGGATCTCAATGTATAATTTTAAGATAAATTATAGAAGTGAAGATATATCAGTAATCTTGAATGGAAAAAATATATTTGTTTTCAAAGGAGGGATATCTCAACCAGAGTTTTTTCTAGAATTATCTCCTATGAACTTCATTATGGAAATGATAGAGAAGATGAAGAAATAAATGAAAGTATATGAATAGATAATTTCCCCATCATTTAAGAATACATTGAGGTATTTACTAAGGATTAACTAAGAGATCCTTCAAAAAGATAGGTAGAATTATCCATTGAGCTCATGCATGGATCAAAGTCAATATCAAAGACCCCATATAGAATGGAAAATGTGGTGATGGAGGAATTAAATAAATAACTCCAAGATCATTTACAGAAGAGGTTTATGTGTCCATGTGTGTCTCCATAGGTATCACCTATTCTCTTTGTGATGAAGAAGGATGGATCAATGTTATGCATTGATTATATGGATCTTACCAGGATCACAATGAAGAGTAGGTACCATCATCCAAGAATTGATGATTTATTTGACCAACTTCATGGGGCACAATTCTTGTCCAAGATTTTTCTATGAAATGGTTGAAATAAATTGAAGGTGAAGATATAATATATTTCAAACAACACCTTCCGATAAAGATATGGGAATTAAGAGTTTGATTTTATGCCCTTAGGATTAACTAATACTACATATATTTTCAATGATTTTATGAATAAGGTCCCTAAGGAGAACATTGATAAATTAGTGGTATTTTTCATTGATGATATTATGATATATCCCAAAAATATCAAGGATCATGAGGATCATCTAAGGGTGATATTGAAAAATTTAATGAAGGAGAGGTAATTTGGAAAGTTAAGAAAATCTGAATTTTGGTTACATAAAATTTGCTTTCTAAGGGTAAATTATAACAACTGATAGAATATCAGTTGATCCTACCAAGAAAAATTTGTGTAAGAGTTTCTTCATACTACAATTGGAAATGAGTTTCATAGTTTCATTGGACTAGGGGGATATTATAGGTGTGTTGTGAAAAACATTTCATGAATTTATAATTAACTAACAAAGTTAACTCAAAAAGGGGTTAAGATCATCTAGAAAAAAGAGTGTGAGGAATGTTCCCAAGAGCTGAAGAAGAGGTTAGTTATTACACCCATGTTAACTCTATCATCTATCAAAGGATGATTCGTTATTGTTAATAATGCATCTATAAAAGGGAATGAGTGAATCCTCACGCAATATGACAAGGTGATTTCATATTCATATAAATAGTTGAAGCCTCTTGAGAAGAACTATTATATTCATCACATAGATATGGCTATGATTGTTTTTTCTCAGAAGATATGGAGACACTATCTTTATGGGGAGAAATGTGATATACACACAGAACATCAATGTTTGAAGTATATTTTCTCACAAAAGAAACTGAACATGAGATATATGAGATGGTAAAAACTTCATATAGACTATTATTGTAAAATTAATTATCATACCAAAATAGAATCAAATTCATTGATGCATTAAGCAGGAAAATCCCTATTGTAATGGAAATGAAGAGGATTCAAGGAGATCCTTTGATCAATGGCCTAGTAAAGCTAGACTTGGGAATCGTAAGGGTAGGTAAATCATCAAACATATTCCAAATTATCTGTCAACCATCATTACTAGATCAGATAAATAAATAACAAATAGAATATCCTTTCTTATATAAGAATATATAGGCTATAAATAATGGGATGTTTCTTGATTTCAATATTTATCAAGATGGTGTACTAACATTTTATACAAGTCAATGTGTTCCTTCTATTGTTGAAGTAAATAAGAATTTTATGGATGAATCTCATAACTCTAATTTCTATATACAACCAGGAAGCACAAAAATATATAGGGACCTTCATGATCATTATTTGTGGGATAACATGAAAAGGGAGATTATTAAATAAATTATAAGGTGATTTTTTTGTCAACAATTGAATGCTAATTGATAGCTTTCTAAAGGGGTATTAAAACCACTATCAATATCAACATAAAGTGGGACAATAGAACTATGGAAATTGTCACTAGTATCTTAAAAAAACGAAAGGAAAAAAATGTGATATGGGTTATAGTGGACCCTCTCTCAATGATTTCCCATTTTATATCTATTTGGACATATTTTTATCTTGGCCAACATTCCAAAATTTATGTGAAGGAAGTGGTGAAGCTATATGGAGTGAAAATTTAAATAGTTTTTTTATCATGTTCTAATCATCACATCAATATTTTGGAGAAGTCTTACATATTATATATGTACCGAATTGAATTTAAGTTTGGAATATCACCCCCAAACTGATGGCCAATCTGAAATTACTATTCAAACACTCAATAAAATGTTGAGAACATGCTCAATATAATATAAATATGTATGGGACAAACATATTCCATTATTTTAGTTATCATATAACAACAACTTCCATTATAGTATTTAAATGGCCTATTTTGAAGGTCTATATGGAAAGCAACATAGAAATCCTACTAGTTGTGATGATGTTGGTTAAAGAAATATTCATTGTTCTGATATTGTCTAGGAGATGATAGATAATTTTTATACCATCCAACTACACTTTAAGGATTTTAAAAGTCGGAAGAAGAGATATTTTGACAACCAATGAAGAGACTTAGAGATTGATGTCGGTGACAAGGTCATCCTTCAAATTTCCCTATGGAATAGAGTCTTGTGGTTTGGGAATAAATGGAAGCTCAACCTTAGATACACTAGCCCCTATGAAATCCATGATCGCACAGGAGCAATGGCATATCAGCTAGAACTTCCACAAAATCTAGCTCAATTTCATGATGTTTTCCTTGTATCCCTCTAGAGGAAGCAAATAACTGACCCTTCACATGTAATAAATTCTAAATGGTACAATTGGAACATAACTTCTCTTATGAGGAGTAGCTGGTGGAGATCTTGGACCATAGAGACAAGATTCTACACGACAAGACTACACACCTCATTAAAGTGTTGTAGAGGAACCACAAATATGAAGAAGATGTATGGGAACCAGAGGAGGTAATGAGGAAAATGTAACCACACATTTTCTCAACTGAGGGAATGATTTGAAATTTTGGGGATGAAATTTATTAAGGGGGGGAATATAAAGACCCAAAATTTTGGAATAATATTTTTTCCCAAAAAATGTGTGTTATATTATTTTGTACTCAACATAAATATATATATTTATTAATGAGGTGAATATAATTTGAAATGTGACTATTTGATTTTGAACATTATATGACCATTGGTAAATTATGATCATTGATTAATATGATCTTTGGAAACTATACTCTTAATAATGATTTTAACATAATAAATATCATTTATAAGTATAAATTACAAATGAAAATTAATGCATAAAGAAGATTCGATAGACTCATCTAATAGAATAGTGTCATATGAATCCCATTTTTTGGATCTTGGGAAGGATGTCGCATCATTTGGATTCTCTCTTGAATAATCACAATCCAAGATTCAACATGTTATGATTGAATGAAATCGCCTAAGAGAAAAGTTCAAGTAAGTGAAAATTACCACTTGGGAAATGTTAGATAAACCACCCAATGAATATATCTCCATTTAAGACCATACCATTAAATAGTATGTAGGTTTTATAAGTGGTAATGGTTAAAATGATTATATAATAAACTAGTCATCCCTTTTTATAAATAATTTTTTTCTATCATTTCTATTTTGAGAATAGTTTTTATTAAAAATATAATGAATTTGATAAAGTGGTTTTTTGGATAGAAAATATACTTTTTATAAATGATATAATTATTATAGTTAATTATGTTATTGTAAAAAATTATTATTTTAACGAAATATTATGATTAAATTTTGTTATTTAAATTTAAATGATAAGAGAATTTTTTTTAATGTGTTAGAAATGTTACTATGCATTTTCTATCGTCTCTTATTTTTAATAAATAAGAATTGTTCAATTGAAATGGTAAATTTATCAAAATAATATAATTATTATTATAATGTAAAAATTATTTTCGAAATCAGAACATCAAATATAGTTTAGGGTTAATTTATGATATGTTTCCAAAATATTGTTTTTCCAGTGAATAGTAAAAATATAGTTTTCAATTTTCAATATGTTTAATGAAATAACAATGATGAATAAGTAATATAAAATTATATTAGACTATTTTTGATTAATATAACATATTTGGTGTACCATGTGGCCAATACCATGGGACAATACCATGGTAAAGCCCATGGTTTTTCAAATTACACTACCAAGATGTCTATGGAAATCAATAAAAATCCCTCACTTTTGTTAAAATTACCCACCCATTTATACATTATCCTTCATTCCTAATTCTTCCTAAAAAAATATATAATATTTATACCTCCCAATTATTTCTTCCAATGTTTTCTCAAGACCCAAAGGTCCTAGTAATCGTGTTTTAGGAGTTACTCATCAAGGTAATGTAAATCTCAACTTCCCTTTTCCTTTCAAGTTCTCTTTTTTATGTGGTTTGTCTTTAAAATTTATATATTGTGGTAATTTTTTATTTAATTCAATAGAATAAATTTATTTAGATTAAATATTTAAATTGGAGACTATTTTACCTACTCTTTTTAATTTTTTCTAAAACCATGTTTCATATCCTGACATGCTGCCAAATTTTCTTCTCAAAATTTCTAGTTTTTTCTCACGAAATTATTTTATTTTCTTTATGTGAATTCCCAAAACTCTTTAATTTTTGTTTTATTAAATAATATTTAATAATTATTTATTTTATTCTGTAATTGAAATTCATGAAACCCTCATTACATTTCCATACATTATAAATGACATAATGATGATGTGTTTAGAAACATTTTAAAACCCCATTATTTTGATACGAAAACAGATTATTTTCTTCTACATGGGTTATTTATGATACTTTTTATTATTATCTATATGAATCAAATGAAAATTAATAAATATTAATGGAGTTTCATGATAGCACATCAATACATTATTTAATGAATTTAATCTCTAGAGATGACTTGTTTTATGATACCTCGGTGAATAACTTTGGTAAATTTTTACGGCACCTCAGTGAAAAAACCCAGTGATATATCTTTTATTGTATCATTTTAATTTTTTAGAAACATATCCATGTTATTATTCATGTTCATATTATTATAATTTTCCTCTTTCTCAGGCCTTTTTGATATTCCTGAAGTTTTTATTGATAATTATTATAATCACATGTAAACTATTTCCCTTTCTTTCCCTTACTAGGATGTATGCTCACCATTTCCATTGATGTATGTCCCATTTTAATGAGATGAAATAAATGTTCTTAGTATTATTGTTGAAGAATAATTTAATGTGGAATAGAATAATGTTTAATGTTATCATGTATTATGTACCCCTTTTCCAAGAAATTAATCTTTAAAAGAACCTCTTTATAATGAAATTTATGTAATAAAAAATAAGGATTACACATAAATATTCATTAAATATATCCTTATTACCATCCATGCAAAAAATAAATTAGAAACATCTTGTCACTCCATGAAGGCGGTAGTCTATACGTATGCACGAGTGATGTTATCATTTTCCAACAGGTAAGAAGGTAAAAAATTATATATAATATTACAATTATATAAGAAAATTAATATATAAATGTCATATATATTATTTAAACATATCATAATAAACATACATTAAATATAGTTATGTAAAACGAATTGTATCGCTATGTCGATGTGGTAGTCCATATATACACCCGATCAATACTTTTTACAACGCATTTAGAAGAATATATGGTGGGTATTGGTTGTTACATAATTATAATAACATTTAATTATATTTAGGATACTAAATTTATAACTTTATGATGAAAACCATATATTTTCAATAGGTATATGAATAAATAAATGGAAATAGGTTGGGTGGGATGATTTCATATTCTTCGTTAGGCCTCTTTTAGATAATTTCTTATGGATCCATGGAATGGTATTTTATTAATTACAGACATTGTAATTCATGTATAGGGAAGTTTAGATGATAATTATTATTGTTTTGGTCAATATAGATGGCTCAATTAGGTGTAAATAAGATAAAGTTGCAGAGTCCTTTTATAAGTGGGGGAGAGGACACACTTATAATTTCTTCAATGATTAAAACAGAATACGGTCATATTCAATAAAAATCATTCCAAATTGAATGATATTCTATGGTGCGACAAGATAATGTGAAAATATTTATTTAAAATAGTATTTATTCAATATTAATTGGTAAAGTTTTCTTTATATCTTCATTTACCCCCCCACACGGTAATCCTATTTTAATATTAACAATTGTAGAAATGTTTTAATGTTTTTACTATTCATGATGACTAAAAAATTAAATTAATTTTTTAAAATATTATTAAATATTATTATTCCAAATATTCAGTCCAAATTATCAAATTTAATTCATATATATTTTATATTTTTATTTAAAAAACCCACATAAAGTGATGAAAACCGATTTTCCAAAAACAACTCTTATGTATAAAACGTTTTTATATAAAAATTCATCATAAAAATGATTCAAATGATATAAATTGGATTAATAATAAAATAATTTAAAAACTGATATATATAAAACCATTTTAAATAAAAATTTATCTTTTAAAAACCTTTAAATTAAAATTCACTCTATGTTAAAAGCCGTACTTTTCACTATTTATCAAAAAAATAAATCTTTTCATAAAAAATTATCTAAAATTTTCTAAGATAATTTTGAAAAGAATATTCTAAAATTAATTCATTATTTTCAAATATATTTTCTAAAATGGGATGAAAATAATATTAATATAAGTTCATAAAATGCAATGAAAACCGGCTTTTTGAAGAAAAAAATTGTGTTTTAAAGCATAAAAATTAAAATATATAAAAATAATGAATCTTAATGATTAAAATTGGAAAAATTATATTATTATTAATAAAATATATCATATTATAATTAAAAAAAAATATAATGTAATAGTGATTTTAAAATACTTTATTTAATATGATGAAATGTGGGTATTTGAAAAATCAGTATTTTCCACTATTCATTAGAAATAAAAAATTATAAAAAAATCCAATAAATCACCCTACATTATTTTTGATATGATTATTAAAAAAATTATTTTCATTTAATAAATATAATCTCTATGATTTAAAAAAAAAATATAATTTCCACGCACATAATGTAATAAAAAATACTTATAATAAAAATAAATTTTAAAAAATTATAAATTCAATGAAAATTGAGTGATTATTTTCTAAGAATTATTCTATAAATATGTATAGAGTATGAACATTATACATAAATTTCCAAATTCCGTTAGTCATATTCATACCCACTAATTCAGAGGTTAGGTCCTATTTATATAGTAATATTTTTATAGTATATCTCAACTCTTCTAAAGCTCTGAGTTTCATGTAAAGAAAGTTATCAATATTATTATTATTTGAAACATTTATTTTGGGGTATTTAAAATCGATTAATTTTTAAGGAGATAGGAGGTGTAAGTATTTGAATGAGTAGTTTTTATATTAAATTACAACATTTGGATTTTGTTATATGAAAAACAAAGTTAATGTTGCACTACACGAAACACTTCGATTATCTTGCGGTACACCAAACACTATGTTTTTCTTGTATTACACACAATACTAAGTCCCATAAATATCTTGTGTTACACACAAGGACTTGTTTTTATTGAATGACTGTATACTATTAATATGATTATTAAAATATAATACTAGATACCACCTAACCGTTTTCATAGAATTTATGAATAAGACTTACTATGTTGTGAAAATATTAATTATTCAAGTATATAATATTAATGCTTTATTTATCAATTATTAGACTTGAATTTTAGAACTATTTTCAAATAAAGAGATTACTTTTCTAGGAAAACTGTTTTTTATGTACAAACTAAATTTTATCTCAATAAATGAAACAAACCTCTTTTGATTAGTGTTTTTAGTTATATTTATATAATATATATTAAATAAATATTTTTTATACTCATCTAATATATTTCATTGGTAAAAGATATTAATAAATACAATTTTATGAATTAAAAGATGTATTCATCTAAAAATATATTTTTACCACCTTTTAATAGAGAAACTATTTTAAAGTGGATTTTACACACTTAAATATTTTTTATTGCACAAAATAAACCTGATTTATGTATTAAAAACATAAAAATTAGATTCCGGTAAATTTTTCATATTTTTCAGTATAGTCGCATTTTTTTATGAGTAGAGAATAATACTGAATTTTAATTCCAAACTGCTTTTTGATATAATTCATTCTAATAGTAAAATTATATTTTAAAATGGTTTTAAATTTTAATTAGATTAAATAGTCCTATATTTATACAATTTATGTCATTGAAACAAATTTCACATTGATATTGGATATCAAAACATTCCAATCATTTAAATATTTTTGCTTTAAAACATGTTGTCGCGACCCGACTCTAGGATTAAATTTAAATTAATTTTTGACACTTTTGAGGTTATAATCTTGAAAAATTGATTCCATAATTGGAATCACAATAATTTTAATGTATAATGATTTGAAATTGTTTTTTAACAAAAAACATTAGTAAAAGTAATTAAAATTCATTACAACAATTAAGAGAAAAATTAGCTTAACTAGGGGCTAAACTTATAATTGGGGGACAAAATGACCTAAAAACTTGTCCAAAATCAAGTTTATGGATATATTTAGACTCTATAATATATTTTATTGAATTTGGTTTATTATTGGATCCACTTGGAATAGTAAAACATGGGTGGAATTCCCTTTTAAAAAATTTACATGAATGTCACTCCACCTCTACTATAAAACAAACTCACCCCTCTAATTTCCTCACACTAATTAACATGTTTGGATAATCAAAAAACTAGTAAAATAATATCCCAAAATCCCTAAAATAGTCTTATAATCCTACATTTGAGGAGAAATCTAACCAATGAATCTCTTTGGTCAAAACCAAGAGGAGTTACCCAAAAAAGAGATAGCATACATCCTGAAGCTCCTTTGTTTAATTTTCATTATCCACCCCATTGGATCTTATTATAAATGATAATATAATAACCTCAATTTTATAAATATACTCATATTTTTTTATTATAATTTATTTTCTGACACATACACACACTTCCATCTATTGGGTAACGAACTTACCATTCTTTTGTACATTAAATTACCGCCTCATGCAATGATGTTGTATGTTTTCCCTCTACAACCTCTAATGGTTGGTTGTTATGATGAAAAAATTGTTTTTATATGATATTTATGACATATTTATTCTTATATAATTATTTTATAACACATACCTTCTTTCATAACATATTTTGTAAATATGATAATTTTTTTGTGAACTCTGGATTACCGCCTCGACAAAGCGATGCGATCTTTTAACATTCTACATGGAACGTATTAAGGAATATTTTAGTGATATTATAAGATATATATTAAATAATAATTATAATATAATAAAATTACATATATATACATATATGATATTTAATTTCTTTCTTTTAATATGACCATAAAATGGGAACAACATTAATGCATACGTACGACCTACCACCTCCATGAATGGTGTATTCTATTTCATATTTTTGTATTCTATATATTATTTTAAATACATATATAATGAATTAATATGATACTTATTTCATAATTTAAATTATTTTAATAATTATATCATGATCTATGTAATAGGAACAAGAATAAAAAGCCAAGACATATATGAAAAACAAAACAGATATTACCTGAAATGTAACATTAACATAGAGTTGTTAATAAATGGGTCATATAAATTGATAACCAAAAAATATATGGTATTAGATATAAAAATATTATTCTAATTCAGATTTATAATAAACTTATATTTATTATACATTATGTTTTAATGTGTATGAAGAATGCCAATACTTAAGGTAAATGAATTTCATCTCACTCTTTATTTGTATAAGATATATACCCTATTATCCACTCATTTATTTTTTGTGGTGTGTATACTTCCCAAGGATGTATTATAGGGTTATTATACTTAAATTTTTGGGTATTTACATATCCATTGGATTATCTTTCTTTTCTGGGGTTAAGGTTTCAAAATTAACCAAATCTTTAATGTTATTTTGTCTCAATTTTCCTTCTCTGAGACACATTCCATGTTACACACCTATACATCTCTATGATATGTATACAGATACATTGAAATGTTATTTCATTATTATAATTCATATATTGATATTTTAAGCTTCATGTAATTTTATTCTTTCCATTTTATTATGATTCAATGTTACCAAATTGGTAACAATTTATAGCTACAATCTCATCATTTATTGAAGTTGTTTATGACTATGCTTTCATTGATGAAATGTTATGATATATATTTCAAGTACAATCTTGCATTTTATTACCCTCTTATTATCCATGTTATATTCTATTAATTGTAACAATTTTTCATAATTTTTTACTTAATATAATTAATAAAATATTTTAATGAAAATTAAACTTTATTTTTCCATTCAGAGGGAAATCTGGTTTCTTTCAAAACTGTATCTTCTAAAAATGTTTTCATATTTTTTTTAATATTATCCTATGATGTTTAAATGAATTTTTTATCCATGTGTTCCCTTTTTATAAAATAGTTTAAATTTCAATTTTATTTTTGTTTCTGATCAAGTCAATTTTCTAAATTTGAAAGGTGGAAATAGAATGTTAGGCATATATGGATTTACCAATCGTCATGACCCTCATTTCCATTATTCTCCATTTTAATGTTAACAATGTTATTTTTTAAAAGATATTTTTTCCCTAATATTATAGAAATTTTCAATTTTTAAAACAGTTTTCAGAGATTTTTTTTTCAAGAATTTTTTTATGTTTAAAAAGTGTTTTAAATGATGTTAAATGATTCCTCTATATGTATTCAAAATATTTATTTCAATGAAAATGAATTAAATTCATTCATAGATTATTTTATAAGATTTAAAATTAATTTCAATGAAAAATGGTTTCAATTTTTTTAATTATTTATATGTTTTCAGGTTTATTTTAAAGAAAATGGATGTCAAAATGTTTTTTAAATAGTTATTTCAAAGCATAAAGGTTATTTTCATCAAGAAATATTTTAAATGATTTTTTCATGACTACTTTATATGTTTTCAAATTATTTTTAGGGAAAATGTTTTTTAAGATTTAATATGTCTTAAAAGTTATTTTCAATGAAAAATTATGATCCAAGTGATCTTTCAAAATCCTTATCCTTCTAAGATGATATCCTTGGTTATAGTTTATTATTTAATAGAGATAAAATCCAAGGATATCATAAATATTATTTAATTGAATGGTCTATGTTTTGATGGATTGATGTTTATGAAACTTGTTTCCCAACAATTGGTTATACCCTCATAAATGCCTATGAATCCTTTTTCACTTCAACAGGTTATACCATGATAAATGATTATAAAACCTGGTTCCTTTCAATAGTTATTATAGGATGAAATTATTATGAAACCTATATATTTTCAATATTTTATGGTATGAATTATTATTTTTGAAACACATTTCATTTCTTGTGTTATAATATGATGTTTTTGAAACCCATCTCTTATTGTGGGTCATGATTTGATAGATGTTTTATTATATTGTGGAACATGTATGCATGATTTTATAATGTGATGGTTGGGAGATATACATCTATCCAATGAATTGGGAATAGAATTATATCTCATGATATAATTATGGGATTCAATTCAATGTTATTGATCCACTATAGAAGGTGGGAAAACTAGATCCACCATGGGGATATGGGGAAACCCGATCCACTATGGGATGATGGGGAAACCTGATCCACTATTGGATGATGGAAAAACCTGATCCACTAAGGTAATATAAGAAAACATTGCCCCTTAAAATGAAATTATTGTGATTATGGATGGTGTTGTGTTCTGAAAATAGGTTTAGTCCCAATGAAGTGCCCTGTTATGTTTTCGTAATGCGCCTTGACTTATTGGGAATGGTGTTACATGTCTATATGTATGGACAATTTTAATTCCATATTCCAATGTTGTTATTTAATATCTTATTCTCTTGATTCCACTATAATTTATATATTATAAATTTCTAATATTTATTCCATGAATCATGTATATGATATTTGAAAGACATGATATGATCTTCTAATTTAATTCTTATGTTCTAATATCATAATGGTCATGATTATTCTCATGTATCTCCTCTGTTTTCCATTACTGAAAATTTAATCTCAACCTTTCTTATGTTTCCCTTCCATAATTTATGAAGATTTTAATTAGGTATGATGTGTCAAAAAAGGGTTCTAGTCATGAAGAACCTATTGGGAGAGAAAATATCTCACTTATGTACTGGTTTTTATGTTTCCATGTTTATAAATTCACTAAACTAATATGGTCTTTGGGAATCTATTTGTGAAATGTATTAAGTATTCTGAAAAAATGATGTAATTTCAATATATGTTAAGCTTGGATCATTATTTTGTTTATTAAGAAAAATTTTTATTTAACCTTTGGAAATAAGGATGAGAAAAACTTTAGTTAGTCCCTAGTAATATATCTAAGGATATGTATGGTATATCTCTAAGGATATGTTTTAGGATGATGAATATTATTGGAAAATTTCATATAATTTTGGAATTCGTGTGGTTTCCTATAATTACATCTCTTTCTGGATACTACAAGTGGATGTGGCTCTTCCACAGACATACCTAGGGGTCACAACTCCAAAAAGGTGTGTGGGCATGACTCGAGAATAACCTGGTACATGACACATGTCCTTGCTACACACCTAGTTTTAAACTCCCCAGGGATATGCTTTGGAAATTCAAAAACACATTACAAACCATCATGATGGTTTTAATTATAATATAACTATGAATACACTATGTTAAACATATGGTGTAATAGATTAAATAAGTAGGTGTCACGATTTAGGCATCCTATATGTTATTATTTTAATGATTATGTGGTTTTACACTATAATATGTAATGATAAAACTAATATTTCTCATTTTAGTTGATAGTAAGAACAAGAAGGAACAACATTACTGCTTAATTTTATGGATAATTATTTTATATTTATTTAAATAGGATTATCACTGGATTGAAGGATATTGTGATCATGCCTAATTAGTTTTTGTGAAACATGATTAACAATGTGTACCTTAACCAACTCTCGAACTCACTAAGGAAGAGAGAGAAGGATTTCATTGGGAGTTTGGGTAATTTATATCATGGAGGAAAAAGGATTGAGTTTACTTTGTGTCAATAATGTGTAAAAAAATCCTAAGTGAATGTATTAGAGGAATAAAAAGATGTTTTGACTTTAGAAAATAAGTCCATAAAGAAAGTAATGCAATAGAAAAATTAAGGGTTTAGTTAATCCAATGAATGAAAACATTGGACTCCTTAAGACATCATCAAAGGTTAAGTGATTTAAGAGTGGTATGAACAGTCGTTATGAAAATCAATGTCACAAGTGTAAATATTCCAAGGAGAGTCATAATGGTGGTATAATTAATGGCTATATTTCTCAAGATGATGAGACTATAGATGAAATTTGGTAGGAAATAGGTATTATATAATAATATGGGGAAGCCTTATTATGGATTAATTATTAAGTAGAAAAATTAAAGTATTTTTGTATTTGGATTCAAGAATTATGTTACATTAATGGTGAAATATATTAGGATTGTTCAGTTTATGTTTTTTCTAATGATTTACAAGAATACATTACATGGTGTTGATGAACTAGAAAATGGAGTTAATGGAAATTTTATATTTTTATAAAGGTATGGTGATCCTTAATGTGTACTTTGTGTTGATAAAATTTTGATTACCTTGGATAGAGAGGGTTTTGATATGGAAAAATTAAATTGGATAGTACTAATTACCCTAGAACTGATTATTGACTTTTTTTGCAATGTGTTCTATTTCATCAAGGATAAAGTTTTCAACTTTTTTAATTTAAGTAATATATCTATTAATCATTATAATAATGAATCATGTAGGTTTTCCAAAAGAAATTATGGTATTTCAGGTTATAATCATGTTTCTGGAGAATATATGATGAGGGTATTCACATGTTTGGAATGTCACAACCAAGAGTACTTTATGATATATTGGGGCTCAATGTTAAGATAATTCATGAGGTTATTTATAATGTTTTGGATTTTCATCCTTTGGGAGGGTTATACGGTTAAAAATTTATGGAATGTTTAATTTAATACTTGGATGAATTTTTTGATATTAAATTATTAAATCATAATAAGAGGATTTATGTATATTGGACAATTTTTTTTAAAAACATTATGTTTATGCATACTGATTAATGATGGGATGTCTTATCATGGATCTCATTATCATTTAGTTCTTCATGAATTAAAATTACACCATTCCTTTTAGAGAAAGTTGTGTAGTGGAAATTGACCAAGGCGCAAAAAAATGTGAGATTGTACTGGATCAAGTAAGTATATCTTATTTTACAAAAATATTCGAATCTATGGAAAGTATTTTGAAACAAAAACTTTTATCCTAGTACCTTATTTTCTGATGAATCAAATGGCTCCTTATATCATAAAATATTTATGTCTCTTTTATTGTTAACATTCTCATGGACTTGTTCTATATCACTTTACAATATAACATGATGATTAGATTTTACTTCCATGTATATTTTTCCAAATTCCACTAATGTTATCCCATGTGGAAAAAAAATTATTGGTTATTTAGGGAAACTTTTTTGTTTCCAACATTCCCTTTTTAAAGAACATTTTACTATGCATTTAGACGGTGTGGGTTTCTATAAAAGTAACATTCAAGTATTAAACCATTAATAAACCAAATGAATTTCTATGTAGAAATTCATTTAAATGTGGGTAGAATGTAACAACAAGATATTTTGTGATTTTTTTTAATTAGTCCAATATTTATGATATTTTTCATTTCATACTAAACTTAGTTTAGTTTGTATATTAAAAGACTATATTTGGCTTATGTTATACACAACACCAAGTTAATTGTGAACTACAAGCATTACATATATTGTCTTTTATCACACACAACACTAAGTTTTTCTTGTATTGCACACAATATTGTGTGCCTTAGATAGCTTATGTTATACACAAAGTCATGTATTTACCAAACTAATATATACTATTAATATGATTATTAAAATACTATTATTGCTACCACACAGCCATTGTAATTGAAGTCACAAATATTATTAAATAAAATTTGAAAATATTATATAAATATGTATATCAAATGAATACTTTTTTTCAATTACTGTATGTGAATATAATAACTATTTGAAAATAATGAAATTTCTTTTTAAAGAAAACCATTTTTCCTTGTACAAACACAATTTTATCTCAAAAAATAAAACAACCTAATTTTTATTATTGTTTTAAATATAATTTATATATATTATATTTTCAATAAATATTTTTTACACTCATACAATATCTTTTATAGGTATAATATATGAATAAATCCAATTTTATGAATAAAATGATGTATTCTTCTAAAAACATAACTTTAACTCCTTTTAATAGAAAAAAATTATAAATATTATTTTTAACACCTTTATAATTATTATTTAACAAAATAATATTAAATTTATAAATTGGAACATAATATTTATATCATGGATAATATTTTGTATTTTTCTGTGAAGTTTGATTTTTTGATGAATAGTGAATAATACTGAATTTTAATTCAAAATATCTTTTCATCTAATTTATTGATATAGTTAAATTATATTTTAAAATGGTGTTAAAGTTTAATTAGTTAAATAATACATCAATTTATCCAATTTATTTCATTGGAACCATTTTCACATTGAAATTGGACATCAGAACATTCAAAACTTTAATACATTTTTGCATAAAACCTCAATATCGCAACCTGTCTACATGATTAAATTTAAATTAACATATACCACTTGTGTTATTAGAACTTATAAATATGGATTAAATATTTTTGATCATAATAATTTATAATATCTAATAATTTCATCATATATTTTGTCCAAAAAATTATTAGTGAAAGTAATTAAAATTAATTACAACAATTAAGAGGAAAATTAGCTTAATAAGGTACTAAGCCGTACAGTTAATGGTCAAAATGACCAGGAAAATTTTATAAAAGTAATTTTATATAAATATTTAGACCCTATAATCCATTTAATCTAATTCTTTCATTATTGGTCCACATTTTATAGGAAAAACATGGGTGTAATCCCCTTTTTAAAATTTACAAGAATGTAACTCCGCCTCGACTATAAAAAGTCACACAACACTCACATTTATTCACACATATAAAATAATTTGAATTGGAAAAAAAATTCTACTAAAATAATCTCCCAACATCCCTAACTTCGTCCTAGAATCCTCCCATTTAGTATAATTCCAACCAAGGAATCCCTTTGGTGCAATCCAAGAGGAGTTACCCAAAGAAGAGATAACTTCCTTCCTCAAGTTCCTTTATTTTATTTTCATTATACAACCACTAAAATAACATTATTCCATGATGATATAATAAAAATAGTATCTTCATTATACTAATATTTTTTTCTAAGGGTTTTACCTACACTTACACATACTTTAATCTAATGGGTTGCGAACTTACCATTATTGTTTATGGAAAACTATGGCCTCACAAAATGATGTTGTTGGTGTTTACTTTACCACCTCTCATGGTTTAGAATTATGATAGAAACATTGTATTAATTTTATATATAGGATATTTATTAAATATTTATTCTTCTGTAATTATTATTTAACACGTACTGTTATATTTTCCATTTCGTGTAAATATGATGATTTCATTTAGGGAAGTATGGACTATCACCTCTTCAAAGTGATGTGACTCGTTCACACTATACATGGAATGTATTAAGGATGTATTTAGTGAAATTATATTATATATATGAAATAATAATTCTTTATTAATGATATTATATATATACATTTATGTCATTTACATTCATTTTTCAATGTGATAATAAAACAACAACGTCATTCATGCGTACGTATGTTAGACCGTCTACATGAATGATATATTCCATTTCATATTTCAATATTCTATATATTTTTATAAGTCCATATATACTGAGTATATATGATATTTATATCATTATATAAATTCTATAAATAAGAAAATCATGATCTATATAAGAGGATCATGAATAACAACAAACATATATGAAAAACAATGAAAATATTACCCAAAACATAACGTGAAGATGAAGTTTTTAATAAATGGGTAATATAGAGTCATAAAAAATCGCATATAGTATTATATATAATAATATAGTTATTTTTTCGATGTATAATAAACTTAAATTTATTATGAAGTATATTTTAAAGTGTATGAAGAAAGTCAATACTTAAGGTAAGACAATTTCATCTCACTTTTAATTTCTATGAGATACATGCCTCATTCACCACTCATTTATTTTTTGTGGGGTGTATAATACACAAAGAATTATTATATTATTATTATTAAATTTATTTTAATTTATATATCCATTTTATGATCTTTATTTCATGGGGTTTATGTTTCAGAATTTAGCAAATAGGTAAAGTAATTTTGTCTCAATTTTCCTTATTTGAGACGCATTCCATGTAATGAACCTATACTTTTCTATGAGGTGAATGTATTTCCTTTGAAATTTTATATCATGAATATATTTGTTTTCATGATATTTTATTCTTAATTTAATATTATTATTTCTATTTTATTAAAATTCAAAATTACAAAAGTGGTAAGAGTTTATACCTACAGTCTCATCATTTATTGAGATAATTTTTGATTAAAATTAAATTGATCAAATATTATGATCCATATCTCAATAAATATCATTATTTTTATCAACCAATGGTTATGAATTTTATATCCAAGTAATTTTAACATTTCTCACCCTTTATTACATAATATAATTAAGAAATTGTTTTATTAAAATATGACTTTATTTCTCCTTTCAAATGGAAATCAGTGTTCTTTCAAAACCATGTTTTCAAAAAATGTTTTCAAAAATTTTATACTATTTTCCTATGATGTTTAAATTAAAATTTCACCCATGTATTACATTTTTTTTAAAATATTTTAAAAGAAATATTCCTTTCGTTCTTTGATCAAGGAACTTTTCTAAACTTTTAAGGTGAAAAAAGAATGTTTATCATGTAATGACTTACCCGTTTCCATGCCCATCATTTCCATGATTCATTATATAAGTTTTTTTGAATAAAAATTTATATCCTAATATTCTTTAATTTTTTGATTTTAGAATGGTTTTATAAGAAAAAAGGGTTTTCAATAAAAAAGGGTTTTCAAAAATTGTTTTATGTTTAAAAAGTTTTTAAAATGATTTTAAAAAGTATCATTTATATGTTTTTAAATGGGTTTTTAAAGTACAATTACATCAATTATTTCCATGATTATTTTATAAATATTCAATCTATTTTCAATGAAAATTTTATTTAAAATTTTTTCAATCTTATTTATAAGTTTTATGAAGCTTATTTTGACGGAGAAGTGTCTTCAGAATGTTTTATGTTTTAAAAAGAGTATTTTCAAGAATAAATGATATTTATCAAAAAAAATATTTTAAATGATTTTTTCATGATTTCGTTATATTGGTTAAAAAAATCAAGGAGAAGGATTTTGAAAATTTTATATGTTTTAAAAGTTATTTTAAAATTAAAGTAATATTCCAAGTGATCTGCCAAAATCCATCTCCATCTAAGATGAAATCATTGGTTATATTTTATGATTTACTTGGGATATAATATAAGTATACCATTCAAATTAATTATATTAATTCTATTTGATTTCAAGGGTTGATGTTTATGAAACCCATTTATCTAAAATAGGTAATAATTTGAAAAAAATATTATGAAACCCATTTCTCTTCAATGGGTTATAACATGATAAATTCTTCGGAAACCATATTACATTAATTATTTATTATAGAACGAGATGATTATGAAAAATATATATTTTACCTATGTTATGATATGATGAAGTTATTATTATACCAATTTAATCTCATGGGATACGATATGTTTATGAAACCCATATCTTTTTATGTGTCATGACATGATGTAAGTTTTATTATCTTGTAAAACATGTAAGTATGATTTTATTATTTGATGGGTGGGACCTTTATATTCCTCCAATACACTTGGTAAATATTTATATATCATTATATAATGATAAGAATAATGTATACAAGTTTGATCCACTATGGAATATGAATAAACCTAATCCACTATAGGAATATGGTAAAAACTGATCAACTATGGGATGATAGGGAATCATGATACACTATGGGATGATGTGAAACTTTGATCCAAAATTGGAATATGGGGAAGCCCAATCCACTGTGGGATGATGGAGAGAACAAATCCCTTAAAATGAAAGGACTATAAATGGGGATGGTGGTGTGTCCTACCAATTAGGGGTAGTCTCAATAAAGTTCCTTGTTATGTTTTTGAAATACACCTTGACGTATAGGCAATGATGTTGCATGTTTATTTGTCTTACACAATTCCAAGACTCATTTTGATGTTATTATTTCATGTCTAAGGATATTTATTTCACCATGATTCATATCTTCTTAACTTTCAATATTAAATCCATGACTCGTGTATATAATCTTTGATATATAGGGTATGATATTATAATGTAATTATCTTGTTTTAATACCATTATTTTCATGATTATGCTTAATTATATCACCAATTTACCATTACTAAATATTTGATCTCACCCTTTATTATATTTCCCTTCACCCGGTTATGGACATATGTATTAGGTATAAGGTGTCTAAGAATGGTTCTTGTCATGAAGAACCTAATAGGAGAGAAATTATATCACTTATGTATAAATGATTATGTTTTTTTATTTCTAAATCCACTAAAATAATACGTTATTTGGGAATATATATGTGTAATGTATTATGTATTCTAAAAAAAATTGAAATGTATATATATGTGAATCTTGGATCCATAAATAAATATTGATGGAAATATTTGAATTCACTAAATCTGGGATATAGTGTTGGGATAGTGTGTCGTATTCTACCACATACAATATTGTTCTCATTTCTTACTACATGATAAATTGATATTGATGGTTGTGAATATATCTTGGATAAAATAAATGTGAGTTTTCATTGGATGGTGATTATTCCATATGATATATGGATGGATTCCTATGTGAAATAGATGATGGATTTTTCCTTACAATTTTTTCATACCTAAGGAATATTAGGTTAGGTAATATTTAGTGTACCCTTCAATACAAGGTATTGGGTTGAGATATACTAAGTGTTACACAATGTAAATCAACAATTAGTGGTTAGGGTTCTATTCAGTGTGCCCTTCCCTATGGGAAATTAAGTTCAGTACTTTAGAGTCTACCTTACTTGTGGGGTTGGGTTTTGGGACAATACAGTTCACCCACACATATAGATGGGGTAATGTTTAGAACTATTCAGTGTACCCACACCTATAAGAGTTAGAGTGTTGGGTACTTTTAGTGTTCCCTTTTCTGAGAGCGAATGGGTTGGGATCTATTCAGTGAAAAACCCCCATGTTAAGATTAACATGGGTACTTTACATGCAACCTACCATTAGTTTTGTATTATCATTCAAGATTATGACATGAGACAACATCCTTCTAATATGGGGCCAATGTTGGTAGGGTTACATTTCATAGTTTCCTAGTTAGCACATGATAAAATAGCATATATTATGGTATGAGAATTATTTTTTATGATTCATAATATGTTAACTACATGATAATAACACTTACACCTTATATGTATTTCTTTAGAATCAACTTGACAAAACTACACTCAGTACTATTGAATCATTGGGGATTCCTACATAGCCATTGGACACACCCTTACCCTCATACATTAAATGGGTTTGAATGTATATTGGTTAACATTATAGTTTTACCATTAGGAACATGTATTTATTAGAGATAGACAAGTGATATGGTATAGTTAGTTATTGAGAATGAGGATTCATCAATATTATAATATTAATTAGGATAGATTCTGATGTCATCTATTTTTTGTTATTTTTCAACATTAGTACTAACCAGTGTGCCTTTGTTTTATTTTAAGATGATTCCATAGATATCTTAAATTTCACTATTATGCTTTAATGCATCTTGTATAATAATTTAATTCTTTCTATTTTGGATTGTGTGGGACCTCTTGGATCCCTTTTGTGTCTATAGGTACTTTTGGGGATGTAGATTATATAGATGGGACATGCTAAATTTTTTAAAGACTTGGGAATGACCCTCAATATATTTTTTAGAGATACTATTCTCCCCAATAATATTTTAGGCACTCCATAACAGTCAAAAGTATACAATATATGATGGAAAGTAATTGAGTTCATGTGGAGTCAAACAAATAGTGTTTCATTTATGTGATTTGGATCAGTGAGTTACAAATGGTATTGGAGAATATATTAGGATGGGATAATATCAGTTAGTTAAGAGTATAGATTATTGGATCTTTTTAGTTAAATCGATAAATTTCTTAACTAGCATGACATCGGTTGAAACCCAGTTTACTAGGGGTGTCAAGTGTTCAAACAGTGAAGTCTGGGATAAGAGATGTGTTTTATAGGGAATAAAAATGTGGGATACATGGGTCTTAGTATGATTCATAAGGCTCATCCAAGGGATGGTAATTTTCTCCTGTATCATGATAGTTGTATTCTTATGTCATATACAAATTACATTGGGTGGGTTTATTGGACTTGTTGATTCACCAATAGTAAAAATGAATTAAATATATTTATAATATAATCAATTTTTTCTATGATTATATTAGAAGTGATGATTATATTACTGTTTATTTAAGGTTTTTTTGTTGATTGTGTTTTTTATTGTTTAGCCACAAAAGGGAATGATTTTTTAGAAATGAGGTTTCTGAAAAAAACATTATTTTAAGAGTAAAATTAGTATTTTGAAAAGAAAACTCTTTTTATGGCATGTGGTGAGAAAAAAAATATTTTATCAGTTGTCCTTTCATGAAATTTCTTATAGATCTAGTGATCATGAAATGGTTTGGATTGGAATTTTTTAAACAAATATTTAGAAGATTGTTTTTTATATTTTATATAAAAATGGTTTTAAAAATTGTATTTTTTAAAGGGGCTTACTAGAATGGGGTTTGTTATATTTCATATTTTGTGGGAAAACCCTTGGTTAAAAGGAGTTTTTAACAAAATCAAATGATATTTGATGTCTGTAAAATATTTTTTTTATTCAATTTATATAATAAATCGATACCTATGAAAAATGAATTGCTTGGATTTTAGTGTTTTGGATATAAATGGACCAGATACTTGAATTTTAAGATTTCTTAGTGTTCCATATTTATTTTAAAAGTGAAAAATTTGGTTATTGGGTTTTATTTTGATTTTTTCTAGTAATATAAAAAAGTATCTTGGAACTATACAAATTGGTTTTTCACAATTTTTAGTGGTTGACTGAGTGAAAGATAAGTGTTTCCTTGTGCATTTGTTTCATCATTAATGGGTTTCTCAATAGATACATAAGATTAATCTTGTAGGATATATGTTTAATGTTGGGATAATATATTTGGATGTGAGTTTTTTTGGATCCACAACATGGACCTATAAACTTTTGTTTTTGATTGGTAATTATTATGGTGTGGAGTACCAGTATAAAAAATCAATCATTGGTAGTGGATTATTATAATGAAGAGTACCATAAAAATTTTGACGGAATAGTGATTTTCTCCATTGTGTCTTAGGTTTGATAGGTGTGGTTTATTACTGTCTTTGTGTTTAGTGATTGATGTTTCAGGTTAGTTATCAACTATGATAGGGGTGGCCATGTCCAGTCATTACGCTTAGTAAATGATAGAATATTATTGGTATATATTTTAATTTTTTTTCTTATTTATGTTTGGGAATGGATACTTTATGATTGGGAGTATAAAATAGATCATGAATGTATGATATTTATGTTTTTTAGGGTGGTGGATGTACTAAAATCCACAAGTGTATTGGATCGATGATATTTTGGTGCTCACAGATAGAGTATAATAATGGATTTTGTTGGTCGATGCCCCAACTATGGAATTAAAAGAGTCATTGGGTTAGGAATTTGGTATAGATATAAGGATAAATATTTTATATATTTATGAATAATGGAATCATGATCAGTGTAAGTGATAACACATCAATAGATAATGTCTAGGTTTTTGGTTGAAAGACATAAAGAGGTGGAAATACTAGTGTGGTTATGTGGAAACTGATGTAGTGAGGTCAAAACCATATCAAAATAATTTATTGATAATATGGTTTGGAAAAAGATGAAATATGTGATCATGGATATGGACAGATTACTTTATAATTTGGTGAGTTGGTAGATCAGATTTTTGAAAATTCTACATATTGGTGTTTAGTATTGTGTAGTGGAAGAATGTTTAGAATTCAAAAATAAATCATTAGATTTTGGTAGTGAATTGATTAAAGTGGTAGGTATGTTTTTATGGTAATAAAATCACCATAGATTCATAGTGATGAGAAAAATTATATTGGGATGTTTATAAAGACCCATGTCATTAGAGGTTGGTGAAATGCGGGTAAATTTTAAATTTTTGTTTCAAATTAGGGAGATTGAGTTTTTATCATATTTTGACTTATTTATTATATTTTTTAGGATTTTTGGTTTATTAAAAGAATTCCATGGGTGAGTTATTTTTTGTTGGTGGATAGAATTATATAATACGTAGAATTTTCTTTTTGACTCATTGGGTTCTTTCCATGAAGGTTTTTGTTTGGGATTAAGCACATTATCATTGAGCAATCATGTTATGGCCTAGAGGGGTTGCACTAAGAAAGTTCTTAAAGGGGGGTGTTTGAATTTTAAAATAAGTGTTCCATTCAATAAAATATAGTGTTTTTTTGTTAACCCATATTAATATGGGTGGTTCGTTCGAGTTGTATAGAGGGACATACCATGACCTATCTTGGTGTCAGTTAGTTACGGTGTGAACCTTCTCATTCCACTGTGACCTTGCTATAATTATTTTCTAGTAATTAATTTTAGTAATTTAGTAGGGGGATATTTAGAACATTCTTAGAATCCCCTTTCCATGGTCAATTGAATGAGAGTGAAATTCCTCTATTGATCTTTATGTTTTATCCCTTTATATCATTTTTATATGGATCATTTAGAATTGTTTCACAAGGATGATTCAAATTAAATCTCCTCTCCTTCCCATTATGGTCATTACTCTTTTTTTCTTTGGATTTTTTGTTCATCAAGCAGGGTTCCAGATATATTACTTCATTGGATCACAGTAAAATCATACCTCTTCATAGTTATTTCATGTGATGATTATAACAGAGGTACCAAGAAGTGGTATTCATTTTTTATTCTTTTTTTGAGTTAGTTTATGTTTCCCCATGGATTAATTCATTTTTTTGTGAATTTAATTGAATTAGAAAACTAATTTGGGATTTTATTTAATGGATTTTGTGTGTCATATTTTTGAGTTCATTCTGGGAGAGGAAAACACCCTATCATTCATGGTTTCGATATCATGAGTTCATTGAATAAGTTTTTCATCAATTATTCTAAGTAATTATATTGTTTTTAATTGTTTTTTATTAAAATTTTATGTTTTTTATTGAGGATATAATTGGTTGTGGACTTGGAGGAATTCACTTGGATCATGGTAATGAATTGTGGATTTCTAGTTGGGGAAGATTACCTAGTATTTATTAATTCACATTCTCTTTTTTTATTTTATGATCATGTGCAGGCATTAATATTATTATTCTTGACATATTGAATTACTTGTGTTGTTTCTCCCATAAATTTTAATAAAATTTCATTAGCATAATAATTAACATAAATCAAATATCATTCTAAATCATTAGATGCCTGAACCTTGGTAAAATGAGTGAAAATAACCTACTATATTGTTTGTGTTAGGGTGTGATTAGTTTTCAATGACCAAGAGTATTCCTATTAAAAAACTTTTTTTCAAAAAAACACTTAGTTAAATGGGTATTTCAAAGGAAAATTGGTGATCAATAAGTGTTTTTTAAAATGTAATTTTGAAACCAAAGTTGAAATTTTTAAGTAATATTTTATGATATTATGGCCAGGGACTATTATGAGTAAGATAGTTTGTGAATAATTTCCTAAATGATTTTGAAATTTTATTTTTATGGTGATTTCAAAGTGAAGTTATAAGTTCTTGGTGGAGTTGGTTTTGGTATATTTAACCTTGTTTTAGTGATTCCCTATTTAAAAAAAACATTGATTCTTTTAATTTCCTTTTGTATTGTGTTGCTTCATGATAATTTCTGATTTTGTGTCGGAAAATTGATTCTCTTTTTTGGGTATAAAATTTTCAGGTTTTTTAAATTTATGTAAAAGAACCATAAGAGGGTATAGAAGGGTATATTTCTTTTGGATAGAAGGAATGGTAACTAGTTCCATTATGAAAAGAGGGGATATCCTCTTTGGTATTTTGATGTAGAGTGGGGTTTTAGGCTCACATAAGTCTTGGGTGATGTGATGGATAGGAATATTTGTTGTATAATTAATTCCATTAAGTGTTAAGGTGTTAGGGTAGGATTATGCTCATGGGTACAACCATCAGTGTTCAATGAGGGATAAGCTGAGTGATTTCCCTGAAATGAACTATTATTTGAATGTGTTGTTAGTATTGTATTTCTTGTTGTGAAGCTTTCTTTGTTGTTATCATTGATTCTTCTATGATGCACTAAGATTCATGGTTGTGATAACACTCAAGATAAGAGGATAGTGGGTTGTGATGTTATATAAATGATGTAAAATGATTAATTTATATCTTCCCTCATGTTAAAAATGATAGGAATGGACTTACATGCCACACATTCATATGGATGATTAGTTTTGGTACTATTCAGTTTTCCCTTACATACAAGGGAATGAGTTTGGATCTACTTAGTTCATCCCACACTTCATTACTGGGTAATAATTGGGGTTATATTTATCATTCCATTCACTGTGAAGAATTGGGTTTGTTTATATTTAGTGTGGAAACCTAGATAGGTTTTTCTTGATAACTATACAATGAACCACTTATATAAGAAGAATATGTTATGGACTATTCAGTTTTCTTAATCTTATAATATGACGAGGGTTAGGCACTTCCAGTGAACCCATCCCCATGTGTGAATAGGTTAGGATATATTTAATGTATCCTTTTCTGAGGGGATTGGATGGGTTACATGACATGTGAAATACCATAACACTTCGGTTGTGGGTCATTAATGTGTCATGATATAAATTCCTTCCACCATGGGGTCCAATATGGTATAGTGTGGTGTCTTCATAGCCTGGTAAGCACATAATAATGATAATAGAATGCTTATATGTAAATTTTCTATTATGTTTCCAGGTGGTGTGTTGTATGAGAATTAAATGTATAATATATATATATATATAACGAACATCTCATTGAGAGTGAGAAAACGTAGAATTTTTTTAGGAATTGGGGATTTCTATGAGATCATTAGACTCACCCTAACTTCATACACATTATGTGTTTTGATACACATTGGTAGATGTTGGTATATTTTCTCATAAATAGGTATATATTACATCAATATATGTGGTATGGTCATGTAGGTTGTGGATGCTAAGGATTTAGTAAAATGACTATGGGAGTTTTATTTAAGGATATTGTAGTTTATTTTTTGATATTGTTCAGCATGAGTACTAGATAGTCTGTCAT
This sequence comes from Viscum album, assembly GCA_963277665.1. Lineage (NCBI taxonomy): Eukaryota > Viridiplantae > Streptophyta > Magnoliopsida > Santalales > Viscaceae > Viscum > Viscum album. The sequence goes on along the minus strand of OY728139.1, from coordinate 456,885,618 downwards.
TTTTTATATTATGATGCCCTAGTTATTTTGGTTACTCTATTATATTTTGATGAATCATTTAAATAGTTTTACCAATTTTCTTTTCAGGATTTTGAGGGACCAATTTCATACATTTTTTTCTATGGGAACTTATCTATGTTTATTGAATGAATTCATCATGCAAATTTTTAGTAGATTCAAGCAAACTGTTAAGACTCATTTTAGATGGAATAGTGTCCCTAAGGTTTTTTTAAGCCCTCTCCACTAGTCTGATACCTCTATCATATGTGGATTCATGCTTTAGATCATGTAGAAACCTCAAAATTGAGTGTTGTTTGGGTGATCAGGGTTAGGGAATTGTAGTTGTTTTCCATTTTCATGGTGATAAATCCTATCTTTCATTTCCCTAAAATATTTCCTCATTTTCACATAGATTCTCCATTATATTATTTTTTTAATTGAGGCTCTGATTTTGATTTAATGATTTGAGACACCATGATGAGGTATTTATCCATGCATTTGGGAGCTTTACTGGATTTTAAGAGTGTCAAGGTGATTTTGGATGATTTTTTTCACATAACCAGGTAATTTTTTTTGGTGCAAGAGGAAAATTTCACTTGGATGAGAGGAATTATTGTAAGATATCATAATATTTGAAAACATATATTTTAGAATCTAGGTATCCATCAAAACATAGTATGGGGAGGTTTCATAAAGGATTAAAAAGGAGGACATTACACCATGAAGACTTCGGTCATGATGTAATTAGTGGACTCAGGATTCTGAGTGTTGTTATAGAGATTGAAATTTTGTAGTAACCCCTTAGATCATTCCAAAATGCATAACTAGATTTGGTTAATTACATCATGGAAGTTTTTTACATCTTCTAAACTAACATGGAATTAAGGAATTTTACCATTAGATTTTTTGTCACACTATAATATACCAGCTTTAAAAAATATAGTGTAGTCCTATAATTTCCAAGATGAATCCCTTTATTTTTAGAACTTAATGGATATACTAGGAGGTTATTTGGATATATCTATGCAATTTTTTCATCCCTTTAACCTCCTATTATTTCTATTTTATTTGTAACCAATAAAAAGATACTTTATAATTCTAGAGAAACGTACTACCTTCCTTTATTCTTATTACCCTCCTCTCATTTTCCCCCCTCTAATTATGTATTAATCTATTTAGGGATTGAAGAATTATTCCACTAGATCATTGTCAAATTATCTCCAAATAACAGGGATTATTTTTTGGTTGTTTATAGGATAACAAGGGTGGATAAACAAACTATTACTCACCATTTTATTTTAGGTACGTTAAAAAATGACTATATTATTGGATTTTGGTGATTTAGGGTGCATTAATAAGTGTAAAGAAATATTTGTTGATTCTTTATCTAATGGTGTGGATAAGGATATTATATAAGTTGTATACCTTATGTTCTATGAGGTTTCAAACGTGAAATGATACTTTATGGGGATTTGGGGGAATTTTCTCCTTTATATTAAATTTTTAAATAAATTTATATATTTTTATAATTAATTATGTGGGTGTTATGGTTTGAAATTAGATCTTGTGGTTTCGATGGGTTTCAATGAGGGTCGGTGTGATCTTTTATTAAGGATGGTAAATATGGTATTAATTTAGGAGGCCTTTATAATGCATAATGATATTATTATTCATGTTTTAATATGAATTACTATATGATGATTGGAATCAGGAAATTTGGGTAAGGATTATGAGTGCCTAAAATGGATAATTTGGTGTCTTATAGCCTCAAAGACATGGAGTGAGAGCTCTATTTTTTATCAAGTGAATTTAAAAATCCCAAAAAACATAAAAACTAAAGAGAGGGGATGATGTTAGAGTGAATTGAGTATGTTCATCTTGGAATAGACAATATGTATTGGTACCAGGGTAGTGAGGTGAAAATTAGAAGGGATGTTTGATTAACCTATTAAGGCCCATGTCGTGTAAAACTAAACGCTTCAAGATCAGTATGGGGTGAGGATTTTAATTTTGATTATGACTATATATCAGTTCGTGACTGAGGAACCACATTTTTTCTTATTTGAGTGATATGGGCACAATAAGGAATATGTTTTCATTCCCTATGAGTTGGGGAATAATATGGAGGGGTATACTGATAAGGCCATGTTGGTAGTGAGATATTCCATCGGTGGTAGGGTACAGTCATGTGTGACTATTGCCCATATTATGATCTATGGTACTAGATTAACCATTTGCATGAGATTCTACCTGGGATCTATGTAGGGGGATGTGATTATCATGTCTTTCATGTTTATTTATATTTATCTAGGCATTGAGGTGATATTAAAAAGTGGACCAGGGAAGTGGGGTGTTTATATATACTACCCAAGTGTTTTCTCCTCTAATGATATGAAACTTGAGACCTATAATAAATTATCCCCAGATGATATGTGCTCTAGGAACACTAAGAGAGGCCCCTTATAATATATTTACTTGGGAACCAATAATATAGGGTCTATAGTTGACATCTACTAAATGATTAATTTGGGAGATTCCCTATATTATATGTATCAGTGGACTACTTAAATATGGTCCCCAGATGATATGTTTCATCATTCAACTACCATAGGGATCACATATAATATTTCTACATAGACCATTGAGAGAGTTTCCCTAGTCGATATATGACTAGGGACTATTAAGCGAGGGTCCCTAGATATTGTGTTCTAGGGATCATGGTGGGAGAATCTATAGTACCCCCATATGTTAGGATCAAGATGTGTTTTACCGTTCCTTTTAATGATTTTACTTGACTTATAACTATGAGGGATATATTACCATCATTTTTCAATGTTTTGGGGTTTGAAACTATGTTATCCTTGATAGTACATGATAACATGAAAATTATTCTTATTTTTTATGTGTTACAATTATTTTTTCTATCATACATACAATGATATATGATGGCATATATTTGGGATACATTTTTGGGACCCTATTGAGTTTTTTCTTTAGTATTGGCATCTTGTGCATTTATAATTTTATACATATATATCTATATCTGTGTGTGTGTGATCTCATAATTCGGTGACCTATTGATACATAGGACTATATGATCAATATTTCCATTTATTATATAAAGTATGTGAATTTATTCACATATGGTTATATTAGGAAATAATTTCATACATGCGGTCATCGGTTACAAAGACATGACCTTTAACAAAACATAAAATTGATTCTCAAAATATGAATTCATTTCCATTAATTAAAATATAACATTTAGGTTTATATATATATATATATAATTAGTTCATCACACTTACATAAATAAATATACATCAAAAATTTTGCACTACAACTTATTATACATTTTTTCCACAATAAAAATGTTTTAGATTAAAAAAAGTTTTTTTCATTAAATATATTCACAATCATCCTCATTACCTCATCCTTGTCCCTAATCATCTTGAATACACTTTGAAGAATCTTTGAAAATATGGGATGATAACAAAAATCTTAGTTATGTACATATAAAAATAAATAGAAAATCTAGTTATTCAATGAATACTTGTAAAATGTTGCCTTTTTGAAAATTAAATTTGTTCTCAAAATAAACATTTTTGTACCAAATAAATATAATTCATGGCCCAAATATCTTCATAAAACATTTTATAAGAAATACTAAAGAAAAAATATAACTCATTATTTTTTCATTCAATAAAATCTCATGAAAAGGTACACATTTCATACTTAAGAAGTATCACAAACAACCCTTTTGAAGATAAACTCATTAACTTAACTTTTGAAATGATAAAATTTCCATGAAATCCAATAAGAATAATAGATAAATAATATAGGTAAATTGGGAAATAATTTCCAAATAAATCTTAAAATAAATTGTACAAATTAAATAACCTACACAGTAAATTCCAAAAATCTCTTAGGAGAAACATAAATGGTTAACAATATTTGTTTACCCAAATCACTGAAGTTCCATGTTAGGATAACACATCATCATGATCTATATAGAGCTTAACCATCATCATAAATATTTATCAAGAACCAAAACATAATCATAATACATGAAATATTTCATTTCCATTGTCATACTCATAAAAATATTCATTCCAACCATAAGAAAACATTTTTGAATATTCATATATCCGTTACATTTAAGACCATTTTTCAAAATATGTAGATCAAATTCATGGAGGGTTATTCATTGAAAAAAATCAGTTATTTTTAAGTAATCCAAACATAAAATAAAAATTTTAGTAGTGTGACAAACCATTGAATCTGTATAGGTTTAAATTGAACATTAATTTTTCCTTTTCATTAAACCATTCTGCATTACATACATAAAAAGATTAATTTTGAAAACTTTTTAAAGAGTATAAAAAATAAACATAAAATTCCATTAATAATTAATTAATTTTTAAAAAATAATACATCAATAAAATAATATTATGAATACGCACATGGAATAAATATATCTAGAAAATAAATCATTAAATCATTTAAATATAGTTCTTAAGATAATGTATCCCTTCCTTGAGTCTAACTCATCATGTATGTTATTTATCGTAATTAATAATTAAATTTTGTTATTTATTTACTTGATTAAGAATGTTTTTCATGTTTTTAATTCCTTATATATTATTTTTTACCATGTTATATACAATTACTTAATCAAGTAAGTTCATGTTAATTGTTTTAATGATATTCATCTCATTTGTCCAAAATTACATTGGAATGTTAACACTGGTCAAAGTGATAATTAATACATCATCAATATAATAATTATCATGAAATATTTATCCTTTTATACATTAATTATACTTTTAATTCCAACAATGAATTGGTTCTATATGTACCACAGTTAGTGTATCATTATCATTCTAACTCAATGAATGAGTTATACTATTTTCTTTACCTAATAGTAATGAATTTATTACTCATAATCCCCTATCAATACAAGCGATCACTTATGTCTCATGTTCAACTCTTTATTAGTGAATATATACTTAAATATTTTTTTTATCAAAATATATTCCAAAATTTTATTCATATAAATTATGTTTCTAAATTATTAAATCAAAAAATACAACATTCAGTTCAAGTTTACCTGTAGGATAAATTTTATAAAGAGGGGTTAATTAACATAAATCATAAGAAATTACCTAATAATTCTAAATTAAAAAAACATGTCACTTTAATGAAGCATTGTTTTGGGTAACGAATTCACCATTTATGGATAGCGAGGACAAAAATAGAGAATTCAAAAATCACATTTTTAAGTCATAAAATCATTTATTGCATTCATTTGTACAGATGAACCTACCAACTATTCCTTTTAACTTAGGTAAAGGGATAAATAGTTGTGAAAGGATTTCAACAAACCATCAATAATAACCTATTAAACCAAGACAACTATAAATCTCAGTGACATTTTGAGATCTTGGATATTCATTAACCCACTTTATTTTTTGAGGGATCAGTAGTTATTCTATCTTAATTTATGATATTTTGAATAAAGTTAATCTTTTATAATGAAAAATAAAATTTAATAAAAAATTTATATAATATAATTTCATTTAGTTTTTTTAGAAAAATCTATATTTTTTTCATGATCCTCATAACTTTTATAATAATCCAAAATATAACCAAAAAATAAAACTGAAAACCAACCATACTTTTCATGGAAATATCTATTAATAAAATCCATAAATGCATACAGATCATTTTTTAACCTAATGGAAATAACCCAAAAATCATAATTCCCATAAATTATGAATAATATTTTCTTAAGGATTTCATCCTCATTCTCCTTAAGCCAATGTTACCAAAAAATGATATCAAACTTCAAAACATAATGATCTCCCTAGAGAAGATGAAACATGTAATCAATATTTGTTAATTAATTCATATTATTAAGTGTAATTTTATTCCCAACTCTATTATCATTACCAATAATTATTTCCTTTCAATAAATAATATAAGTTCCCCCCATTTTTAAGTGATGGTATTAATGAAATGGTTATCAAGAATCTCATGAAACATGTTTTTCAATTCTAGAAGTTCAACAATGGACATTAAGTAAGGGGTTTTTGAAATTGGATAGAATTAAGAACACATTCAATAGAAAAATCATCCTCACAATCAGGTATAATACCTAGTAACTCATAGGAAAAAACAACTAAAAATTCTTTTACTAGTAGTACATCTTTAATATGACTAGTTTAATTATTTTAAACAACATGATAAAAGTAAATTTCATTTATATATCTTAACTATTTCTCATATTCTTGATATTTTATCAAAGGTTTGAATTGATTCTTACATAAAATAGAAACTAATTTTATCAAATAACATATTTGGAAATGGAATCTATCTTATAATGATAAAAAAATCCAATACATACTCATGATAACATACAATTATTCAATGGGAAAGAAAAAAGAATTTTTAGGTAAAACTATTCAAGATATGATAATAGGATGATATTTATAAACTATTATTTCCTAAAATTATCCCCGTGTGTTTTTAGAAAAAGTTCTAACATCATTTATTGAGGTGAAATTTTCATTTTATAGGAAAATTTCATCAAAATTTAAGATTTGGTTGACCCTAAATCAAATAATAAATTACTATAATCTAAATAAACAATTAAGGTAAATGCTACCAATTAATTTAAGGCCACAACTAATATTGAAGTAGTTGTAATGTATTTCACCATAGTATACTACTTATTGTCTTCTTTTATCATATCATATATGCTTTTTTTAAGAACTACATACATATATTGACCTATCTCATTACATTTAAAAACCCTTTATTTTTACCTATTAAAATATGCCTTAAAACTACCAAGATATTTTTTTAATCATGATCCATATGCCCAAAATTAACACATGAGAATAACTTCCAACATTTGATATGACTTTCCCCATCGATCTTATAACCACACCTATTAAAAAATAAAAACATGATTTCTTACCTTTAGATTTTTTTCAATGTAATATTCCCATTTTCAGACTAGTTGTGTCACCTTTTCTCCATGATTTCATGAAATAAAAGGTCCACAAAAAACTCCATTTCTATATCCCAAATATAGGGAACAAATTTCTCAAAACATTTAAATTTGTGAGAGACCAATTCTATTTGGTATCATGGATTAAAAATGGAGAAAACATAGTTAATTTTAGAATAAATATCCTGAATACAATTTGGTGTCTACATTTCAAATCAATTGATAGTTTAGTTCATACATAACCACTGAATATTCTTCCTTTTTCCTTAATTAAAAGAATTTATTTTACATCAAAAGTAGAACACCATTAATAAAATAATTCTCATGAAATAAATTATTAAATGTATATCATTAAACATAATAAATCTAGTATATTTATCTAGTATTATAAAAATGTATCACTATTTATTCACTTCTCCTTCCAAATTTAAAATAGAAATATTTCCCTTTTGATTTCATGAACAACCCATGAATTTGATCAAATTTTTGGAGATTTAATTTTACCCTATCATGTCACTGAGTTAGAAGATCCACTAAATATTATAGGTTTACACCTCAAAAAATTATCCAATATTTATATGTTCCTCTATTTTAGTTCTTTTTACTCTTCACCATGGGTAGAACATACACTTATAGACTATTTCAATTAAGTAATCATAGCGACAAATGTCCAGTTCCAATTCAAACCATTCCAAGTTACTAATTTGGAAGGATATTATAACAACCCATGTAATATTAAGATATGTAATTTTCATTTATTATTAATATTAATTAATTAAATTTCAAATATTTTTATTCATTAAAAGAATATTTGGTAAATTTTTGAACAAAAGGGAAAAAGATTCATTTTTAACCAAATTGGGTTTTCATGCACTATATAGTTTTATATAAAGAAAAATATAAAATTATAATATTATAATTTGAAAAAATAAATTTAATTTTTTAATTCACCATGTAAAAATTATCTTTTTATGTACTTTTTATATTTTCTAGAAAAATTATTTTTCAATCAATAGAAAAAATGCTGATTTTTAATGAAAATTGTCTTTCTGTTTAAAAAATTTACAAAGACCCATTTTTTAAATGTTTTCAATGAGAATTTAGTTTATTAATATAATTAATAGTCCATTTATGGTCTTGTAATTTATTTTTATACTTTAATTCAATATAAAACTATTTTTATACTTAAAATGACAATTTTATAAAGAACATTCATCATATGTTATGTAGGTTTAATTATAAATTACATTTCACTATATATCTAAATAGAATTTGATAAAATAAAATATATATATTTTATTACTATATCTAATATTAATTAAAAATTTAAACGACATTTTTTGTCATATTAAAAATTAAAAATAATAATAATAAGTTACCATGGTATGCTTAAAACAAGTTTGTCAAGTGTCAAAATCAGTTACCCTGGTAAGGTGACTATTACAATTTGATTGTTTAGAATCATTTCAATAAAAAAAATCATGGATTAATTTCCTTTTCTACATGCCTTTTTTGTTTTATTTCCCATGTGACTCTTCATATTTCCAAAGGTTGTATGACTCTAAATCAACTAGGAAAGTGATGATGGACCATTTTTAGGATGAGTGGATGAGAGGTTGGATAATCCATAAAGGGTTTTATAATTGGTTTCCTAGAACTGATGGGGTTATTCTTTATATTACAAGTTATATTCAATGAGGTTAATATTAAATATATCTTATCCCATATTTATTTTTAATCTACATGAATTTAATGTTATAATGTTATATGTTATCATTCACATCAAAATAGGTTATAGAAGATCTATGGTATGATAAGAACCTTAATATGCTATTATGATATCTATTAAATAATTTTACCTAAATTTAGGAAAATGAACTGAAGTGGAAATTTTTTTTTTTACTATTAGGTGCATGTTCTCATTAGAGTATGACACTTTATCTTATTATATTTAAACATAGTGATCTCTAAGATGGGATATTAAGAGGATAGACCTACCAATATAAGTTTTTCAAACATGTGTGTCCTCGTATATTCTTATCTATGAAAATGAGTAATGGTCCTTATATAATAATATTAACCTTAATTCATATCATTACTCATGCAATTTTCTGTGTTGAAAAACATCATAATACACTATTTCTACCCCATATGGGATATGTTGGGTAAATTATCATTATTATGTTATTAATGGGTAATTAGGTGAAGGATTTTTTCCTTTCATTTATGAATGGTAGTATATAGACCCATCCATTGGAATGGAATCTTTAAAATAAATTCCATGTACAAGGTGATGTGGATATGTTAATTTTGGATAATCAATGAATGGTATATCATGAATTAAAGATGATGAAAGGGTATACAACCTACATGATGAGATACTGAGACAAAGGGATTATATTACAAACGTGTCACTAAAATGTGGTTGTTTGACATTACGACATTAAATTATTCCTTTTGGGTTCCTTAAACCACTTCTAGATAGTAATATTGAACTTTAGGTATGCTTTCCAAATTCCAATGAGGAATAATCCCAGAGGCTCACACAATAAGTGCATTCATTGATATTAATTAAATAACATTTTAACTATATTATTAGAGTAGATATTATTCTCATACCCGAGTAATAACTTTATTCATAATTTATGGATGACATAAATTAAAAAAATATTCATTTTCAAGGTAATTATTTAATTATGGAGATATAAAATATTTATTAACTAAATTATTTAATAAATAAATATTTATTTAAATATTTATTTAATTATTTGAAAAATTTGTGGAGGATGAGAAGACCAAGATGAAGTCTAGTGATAAATATTAATTTACAAGATGGTAAAATAATATTTATCAATGCACTAGTTAGCACCCTCCCTGAGAAAAATTGAAGGAAAAATGGAAGGGAGAAATCTTATATCATGAATTAATGATGATGAAAATGGTATACAACCTACATGATGAGATACTGAGAAAAAATGGATTATATTACACAATTTTCACTCATATGTGGTCATTGACATTAAGACATCAACTTATTCCTTTTGGGTTCCTTCAATCATTTCAATATAGTAATCCTGAACATTAGGCATGACTTCCTCATGCCAATGAGGAATAATAATAGAGGCTCACACACTACATTATTTCATTGATCTCAAAAAAATAATATTTTAATTAAATTATGGGAGTAGATATTAATCTCATTCTCTTTAAATAACTTTATTCAGAATTTATTGTCTACATTAATTTAGTAAATATTTATTTTCAAAGAAATTATTTAATTATGGAGATATATAATATATATTAACTAATTTATTTAAAGAATAAATATTTAATTAAATATTTATATAGGTATTTGAATTATTCATGGAGTATGATCAGACCAAGATGACGTCCAGTGATAAATATTAATTTGCAGAATGGTAAAATAATGTTTATCATTTCACCAGATAGCACCCACCGTGAGAAAATAATAATAATAATATTATTATATCTATTGGGGTTATTTAAGGAATTAAAAAATTATTTGGATCTTATGTTGAATTAAATAGTATTTATCCTTAGCCTATAACTCTATAAATATATTTTTATTTCTATTGTGTTTGGGATAATAAAATTAGAGAGTCATTATACATAATGAAATCTAGATCACTCTCCCTCTCATGACCAATGAATTCTCTAGAGATTCTTCTTGAATCCCAATAGATTCTCCTCTATCCTCCATTATTATAATGCCCATCAATTCTATTCATTTAATAAAAATATATTTTCCCTCCTTGTATAAATTGATCCACGTCTCAAAAATGAACTTGAGGCTTAGAGATTATAATGGAGGATAAAAGGTAATTTCTAGAAAGATTACTTCCAAAACAAGGGTCATTGAACTATATCTCTTAAGACCATGCTGAAAGGGAAGAGGATATTCCATAATGAAAATGGTTATATCGTAGGGTTCTTTTATAATATGGATTACACTGTATCCCTCAACATGGAGTGATAGATCAAGGAGGATGTTATGTAATGACATAGACGTGTCCATAGACCTCCCTTAACACATATGGTGGCCTATCCAGGTGGTGTTTGATCATCCAATATTTTTTTCTTTAAATACTATTTGAATTTTGATGAGGATTAAAGCATCAAATTGATTGAATCTATGTTTTCCTAATTTTTTTAATTGATTTTTTCATTATAGTGTTAAGAGGGGGATTTATGAGGCTTAAAGACACATGGTTTCTATAGAAGAGACCCCCTGACAATACTCTTCTCCATCCACTGGTCAATATTATTACAAATCATTGATGAAATACCTATATACCTTTGCACCAAAATATCGAGGTTAAAGAAGGTTAGCATGGAATATTCCCCTCCTAGTACCATGTTTTTGTCTTACCTTGTCATTACATGGCCATATTTGTATGACTTGTACCATAGTGACCCTCTCCTAGTGCACCCTACATTGTGGTACACCTTTTCTGCATCATGGTGTCTGTTTTAGAAAATCTCCATGCCATATACTCCATGTTACACCATGGGAACCCCTAAATTTTAAAAAATATTTCCTTATCCCATCTTAGACCATCATTTTGGATCCCTTTTTATTATTATCAATGGGGGTTAAGTTGAATCATCCCCATCAATTTTGTTTCTTCCATGACTTTATCTGAAACTCATGACATGTTTATTTAGATTGGTTCTAGGATATCTTGAAGTATGATCATATTAGGGTTGTTTGGAAGAATGAATAAGGTAAAACCCCATAATGAGTATCACCATTGATGTTGAAACCTTTTATAGTATATTCCTTTCCTCTTGGGATCTCATTTAAATTTTTTTCCATACAATGATTTTCATGTTGTTTATTTGATATTTTTATTAATTTTGGTCAAATGTGGGTTTTTGTGATGCCTATGGGAAGTGTTTTTGTATTTAATTCAACGGTTGACACTAATTTTTCTTTTTTAAATGTTTAATTATGATCACATTATTTTATATGTGTTGTTATGCATTCTTGATGTTATGTATGCATATTGGTATGATTCACCAAGTTTATGTGTTACCAAACCTTGGTGGTTGTTTATGATACTAGATATAGATTGATGTCATGAAATTTTTATACCATGTAAGTGGAGTACAATTGATTGGGATGATGGATATGTGGCATCTCATCACATGGTGTAGTAATTATGTATCCATTATTCCATGTTGAGGATACACTTGAGTTAGCCATGATTTTCCTGGTTCCATTCACTATAAGGTATCCTGGTCAATGTGAGTAATAAATGTTATCAACTAGAGGATGTAGGGAAAATTGGTATTATTGAAGGATTGATGATTTCAGGCCTCATGTTCACACATCATTTTAGGAGTTTGAATGTGGGATAGGTAGGTTATGATGACCTATTATATGGAAGGATCTAAAGCAATTATAGACATGGGACTTTGGCATCGTGGTTAGCGTATGATTTCTCAGTTTTGGATTGCGTATTTATGATTGTTAGAAACTTATTATTATTTTTAAATGATCTTATTATACATAAGAACATTAGGTTGGGGATGGATTTGCAGTGTCCTACTGAGTCATCTACTCACACCCTGCTCATGAATTCTGATGTGATTATAGGTTTAATTAGGGATCTGGAAAAGGGAAAGAGTCATATGGTGGTTAACTATGAAAAGGATGTGGAGAAATCAGTGGTTTGAGATGGACAATAATAAACACCATAGTTCTTTTGTTTATTTATATCTTCTTATTAATCTAGATATTTTTTCCACATTTGGGTAAATATCATTATATAAAAAATCATCCATTATTTTGTTATGAATGATTATTCTAATTATTTAATGTTTTATTATTATTATTATAGTTTCTATTAAATGATATAGATGGTATAGTCTTTCTATAGATGTAATATGACCCTCTCTATTAGTCTAAATCCTCTTCTATATGGTAAGGAAATCATGAGGTTACATATCCATCAAACTCAGACCTGATGGTTTAGGTCAACATGTTAAAAAGTGGTATTAGAGCATTGGGATTTATAAATTGTTTTTCTCTTTTCATTTTTTGGAATTGTGTAGGAAGGAGGTAGGATAGTTGAGACTCTGATAGGGGAACTATTTTTCTGTCTGACAAGTATTATATAGCGTACCTATGAGTTACCATGATTTGTGGAATTATTTTTTTATATTCTTGTTGATTTAAATAACTATGGGTGATTCACCTGATATTGATATGTGATTTATTATATTTCATTTTTATTCATGTATCATAAATATGAAAAAGGATGACTACCATATATATATATACCTATTATTATTCAATAGATTAGTTCTGTAATTATATGTATTCGTTTGTGCTACCACTTTCGGATAGTCTCCATGATTGTGTGATATATCGATTATTTCCATATTTTTGTGATATATCATTACTCATATTAATTTTTTTTAAATTACCATGTTTTTTTATTGTATATATATGATAACTATGACTACTGTTCAGTGATGGATAAACGGTTAGTATTATGATGTTTATATTATGAGTTGTTCTTAGATCCTTAAAAAACCTTATGTGATGCCATATACTGGATAGGATATGATAATGTTCCCAAAGTTCATTTTATTGTAGAATGTACTAACTCATAGACATTTTGTAGGACCACCAGTTAAGTATAATTATCTTGATCACATACCCATACCTTACCTACAGTTGCTGGTAGTGTTTCTCATCCACCTCCCCTAAAATCCAAGGTAAACTACCCTATGGATTTCTAGCTCTAGTATCCCCTATCCTTTTAGTGCTCTTAGGGACCCCAAGAAACTGAGTATTGTTTGGACACTATAGTGAGAATATTGGACCACATCGAGACACTATTATATAGGAATCTTCATCTAGTATTGTTCATGATGGAGGGTCCCACTAATAATTAGTGGGGGAGTTATGAGCTAGGCTAGATGATGAGAGGGACTCTCATGGGTGTCCATTAAGGACATTTGTTTTATATAGTTCTCCCTGGCATGATAGAGATCAACCAAGAACAATACATCATTAAACCATAGTGTTTCTCTATGGAATTATCAATATAATTCACTATATTTATAGATATCCTCTTTTTCTCACCACTTATGGATAGTATTAAGGCCTGGTAGTCCAAGAAGTCCAAAATAAAACTTCAACAAGCCCTTAAATAACATGTTCATAGCTCTGACCAAGATTCATAACTGGAGGTTCTGAGGAAAAACCTCACTACTGAGATGATTTTGGAGGAATGTTGATCATCTTGTACTTTTCCACCCTTAACAACTCAAATGGGTGTACCTCCTACTACTTCTAAGGGTACCTTATTTCCTTTAAAAAAGTTAAATTTTGTGGAAATTTAGTAGACCAATGATATGATTGTGCAGTAAAATTAAATATATTTTGTTTTTTCAGGAAGAGACCCTCATTGTATAACTATGGTAAGTTAATTTAAAACATTTGGTGTTTCCTATCACCTAAGATTTAGTTCTAGTAGTGTGGTAGGACAAGATATCTAAAATAATTTTTTGTAGATTTTTTTCTAGATGGATCAGACAGACACGACTTGAGAAACATAGGTTGGGTTGGGGTTCTTATCAGTAAATCAAGATTGGTCACATACCTCAACAACATTTTTGAAGGGCTAAATAAGTCCATGTATATGATAGATATTATACTATAGTAGATAGTGAAGATGGGATTTTCAGTATTAGACGTATGGTCTTGAACACATATATTCATTATATTTCCTTGTTCCATAGAAGTGCTTCATATTCTTTTGTTGCTACAAAAGTAGTTATTTTACTTCACATATGAGTCAAGTTTTCTAATAAGTTACTGTCGCTTCATACACTATTGGGAATTAAACTGGACCATATCTGATATTGAAAGGAATATACTATAGTTTTGATGGATTTGGGAATATATGGGAGTTCATGATTTTAGAGTTGATGAAATTTGATGTGATACTCAATAAAAATTTCTAAATAGATTCTAACCAAACATATAATTTTATCTGAGGCATGTTGCATTCACTTTTCTAAAAGGAGGGATATATATGATAATAAAATAGTGGTATCTTGGAGTCATAAAAGTTATAACATACTTAAACTAGCTTTGGGAAATTATTCAATAAATTAAAGGCATATCTAGCTTGGAAGGATCAGCCACAACTCTCTCATCATTTCTTCTATTTTTTTATCTCTATCATGACTTCTTTCTGGATTAATTCACACAAATTATTCCTAATAGAGGAGTGGATTTTGACATTGAGGTAGTACCGTATTCACAACCCATTTTAATACCCCCGTATCTCATAGAGTTAACTGAGATAAAGGATATGAAGGTATATTTGTATGACTTGGAGTAAAATGGTTTTATTATTTCAATTAATTCATAGTGGGGTACACCTATTTTGTTCTCAAAGATGGATGAGAGTTGAATTTTAATCTATGTTGATTATTAAAAGTTAAACCAGGCTATAGTGAGGAATTGATATAACATTCCCAGGATTTATAATCTTTTTATTAGTTATGTGGATCCTGGTGGTTCTCCAAGATATATCATAGTTTGGGATATCATTAATAATGATTCAGAGATGGGGTGATTCTAAAGATGGTGTTTTGTAGTAGCTATGGACTGTATGATAACTTGGTAATTGTTTTCCGGATAACAAATATTATTTTATTGTTAATGGGCCTCAAAAACAAAATTCCCATTAATACCTAGACTTTTTCATCATCATTTTTGTCGAAAATAGCCTCATTTACTCCCCTACATAAGAGAAACATTCTAGGAAGATAGAGATATTATGGAGTACAAATCAATAATATAGGATATTTTCCAATTTTTTAATGTGTGACTTCTTGATTAAATAGGTGATGTTCTTAGGAAAAGTGGTGTCTGATACGAATATATCTGTAGACTGAGAGAATGTTGATGTAGTCATGACCTGGACACATTCCTAGAATGTGTTTGAGATCAGGATCTTCCTATGTTTAGAATGATATTACTGATGTTGTATTATTGACTTCATCTACTTACCCTCGCTGATGAAAGCAATAACAAATAAAGGATTTATGTTTTAGTAATGGACTAGTGTGAAGGGGAATTCCTTGAGCTAAAGATAATGTTGAAAAAAACTCCAATACTGATAATCCCTGAGCCTGGTATTAATTATGAAGTGTACTATGATGCATTGGGAATTTTTCTTGGAGTTGTACCAATTTAGGTAGATAAGGTAATATCCTATGGGTATTGTTATCTATGACCCCATGAGAGGAACTAACACACACAAGACATAGGTATAGTTTTTTTCATTATACAGAGTCTTGGAGATACTATATCTTTAGTGAGGGATCCATTTTCTTCACAAACCATAAGATCTGTCTCTATATATTCAGAAAAAGGGACATAAACCTAAGATATAGGCTCTTGTTGAACTATATATATATGTTCAAATTTTATATGGATTATATGCTAGGTATCGTTAATTTCATTGAGGATGATCCTGGCTATAAGACTTTGGTTTATCATGGTTATGGTGAGCGGCCATCTGATGAGAAATGGATCTTGATGGTATTATTGGAAAATTAGAGGATAGATTCATCATAAGAACAAATTTATATGACTTATGGTCCTTTTTTAGTGACATATTATCTTATGTATCGAGTAAAAGAGGAATAATAGTTAGACATAGAGTTTATTGTAATGTGGGAACAACTAGCTGACGGTGGTCTGATATCCGGGTGGTATTTGAACGATGACGATGAAATCATGGTACATGGGAGACTAGTAGTCCCTATATTCATCATAGAGGAGATGATAAGGGATTATCATTCATATAGATAAGAAATCATATTAGAGAAACTAATATGTACTGTGTTTTTTATCGATTGTTCTAGTGGCTAGGTATAAAGAGAGACATTACAGAGTTTGTCTCTCGATGTCTCACCTCATAGAGGGTGAATACCAAGCACCAACATCCTGATGGGAAGCTCTATCCACTTCTAGTTCCCATGAGGATGTTGGAGGACATCACGATGATATTTTTCATGGGTTTACCCTTGAATATCATTAGGCATGAAACTATTTTTGTGATTATTGATCATCTGATGAATGTTTAACACTTTTAGCTGATCAGGGAGAGTAACTCATTAGATGATAAGGGAAAGACTTATGTTTGTTATATTTTAGGAATACATGGAGTACCATTCACTATTCTTTTTATACAGATGAACATTTTATGTTTTGGTTTTGGTAGGGTTTGTAGAAATCCTTAGGGACTTAGTTATGGATGAGCAGAGTGTACCATCCTCAAACAGATGAAAATTTTGATCATACTATATGCACTAGAGTATATACATTATTCATGTATCATAAACTTTGGAGTACCATGAGATGAAAACCTATCCATGGTATAATTTTCATACAACATAATTTAAAGGATTAAATTCATATGTCACCTTATGAGGCTCTTTATGAGAGGTCATTTTGTTCCCTGTTCTATTGGAATGAGGAGTGAGGTAGTTGTTATATTCCTCATCATGGTCTAATATAACATCAAGAAAGTGTAGCTAATTTTGAAGTGGTTGATCACCACTCAAAGAATAAACTTATCTTACACTTACTATTGGAGGATACTTTTAGAGTGCTCTATGGGTGATAAATTTTTTCCCAGGGTGACTCCTCAGTTTGGCCATATATGTATAAGGAAGCATGGAAATATATTACTATATTTTTATATACCCTTTGAGATAACTAACTAGATTGGGATTGGGGTGTACCATATAGACCATTCTCCTATTCCTCGATGGTGGGTTTCTCGTGCAGTATGCTTTTCCCGTGATTCCAATTTTCATATTTGAACTTTAAATTTTTAATGTGGGTTTTTGGGATTGGGTTTTTGGTGTATGTTGTTTAATGTTTGTGATATTTTAAATTTTTATTTTGTTTTTTGTAAGGTTCTTACTTATCCAAAATGTGTTTTTTTTAAATGAAAAAAAGTATTTCAGGAGTCTTGTTATCAATTATGAGGATATTGATCTGGAGACTAATGCATCTTAAAAGGATAATCCAAAGTGATAGAGTTAGAAAGGCCATTAAGGTATCATAATACTACTTTTATAGGTTCATTGTAAGTATCACTAGATCTATGAGGAGGCTTGGGAATGAGTAGTTGATTTTCGGGCTCAGTTTCCTACATTGTTCGAGTAAGAACCCTATAGATGATAATCATGGATAAGAATTCTTAAAGGGGAGATTTGTAAAAACATGGAAATATTTTCATTTATAAAATCCGTTTTTCATCATTTTTTAAATTGATAAATGTTTCGTTAATGTTCTGGGGGAATAGAGAATCTAAGGTTGGATAAAACGAAAGTTTTGGAAAGATTTGTACCAAAATAGGGGGTTTTCACTATAGTAGTTTGGTTCATGCTTCCATGGAGGAGGAATATTAGTAATGAAAATGGCTACAACATAGGGTTTAATGAAGTAGGGGGTTTCCACTATTATCACTATGGAGTGTGAGACCTAGGAGGCTCCACCATAATGAATTAGACTATACCACAATGCTCTTTTCCTAAATACATTTTCCCACCTAATCCATGTTTAGCCTTCCATTGTTAATTCATTTAAATTATTTTTTGGTTTTAATGAGGCTCAAAATATTCAATGGATTGAATCCATGGTTTCCTTCCATTTTTAATGGATTCATCATTCTAGAGTAAAGAGGGGAATTTGTAAGGCTTAATGTAATAACCCAAAATTATATCAATTAAATTTACCTTCTTATATTATTTCATATAGTATAATTCACCTAAAATCACTTATAGAATACAAGAAAAAACTTTATGAATAATGAATAAATAAAATAATTGGCATTTTGAGAACATAAGGAACCTATACTAATGGAATAGTAACTTGACCTTTGGAATAGTAATGTGGCCCATAGGAATAGTAAACCATTCAATAGAATAAAATCCTTACCAATGAAAGTATAAATAAAATTTTGATATCATATTAATAAAAATATGATTTTTCTATATCTTGGATAACGTAAATAAATGTTATAAAAATGATAATTTAAGTGCTAGTATTTTTTTAAGTTATAAATATTTAATTACAATTTTATAATTAGCATAATGATTTAAAAGAAAATTAGTTTTCATAAAATATATTAAAAAATTAATAATTTTTAGTCTTATTATTATAGAATAATTTTATTATACCTTAATTAAATTTTAAAAATGTTATAAAATCATTGATAATTTTAAAATTGGTATTTTAAAAATAAATGATGACTGTATTTAAAAAATTAATTAATCATATTTAGAAAATTATTTTTAGAAAATGGAGTTTATTTTTGAATTATACACATAAAAAATTTATTATATAAATGTTTTATATTTTTCTAAAATTGTTGAATTTTTTGGGAATATTGAAATACAATAGTGTATGGTATTTTACAAATACATGAATTAGGGGGCCATAGATGATGTGGGACTTATGTAAGGCCATAATATCAATATATACATAATTATTTTAATATATTTAGTGCTTATTATAATAATATTTATTTTCTTGTTCCAAAATAATAAACAAATTAATAATATATTAAAAAAACACATCTCTCCTCCACTATAAATACCACCACTTATCCTCACACTATCAAAGCCTTGAATATTTCTTATATTCTACCCATTTACTCTCTCAAACAACTCACCACGTTCTGATCTTTTTTTCACCAAAATACCATTTCAAATTCCCTTAAAGAGGTTCTGAAGGAGATGAATTCAAGAGGTAAATCCCCTTTTGTTCTTCTAATTTTCGTTCTATTTCTTTTCTTTCTGTATCCTTTACTTACCTACTTTATCAAAAAATTCATGATATATCATGTATCTTATATATAATTTAATGTTACTATAATAATATAATACCAACTATGATTTTTCTTCTCTTCCATTTTTTTTCTAAAAATGAAAACATCATCTGTGAGGTGCCAATTTAATGCCTTTATGGACAACGAGTTTTGTTTTTTATAATTACACCATAAGGGTTAGTCATAATATAATTATTATGGTTAAAAAAGGGTTTAATATATTAGTTTATACCTATTTTATATTTTTTTAACAAGTATATATTCATTATATTAATTCTTAATATAAAACTAATGTGTGATGATTGAAAAAACACCAAACAAATCCAAAAGGTTACCCCTAACGTCTTATCAAATGACTCATCCTCATAAATATAAAAAAAGAATTATATAAAAATTTAATAATATATATATTAATAAAAATCATATAATTTCAATTCTAAAACACTATTCCCATTATACTTGATCTTTCGTACATGTATACAAGTGGACCAATCATGAAAATCTAGGAAATGAACACTCCCAAATGATAGAACTCAATATTATAACTCAATAAAAAGGTCATAAATGAACTTAATAAAATTATAATAAATAAAATAAATGTCTAATAGGTTGTTAACTAATTTATTATTGAATCTAATTTCTTATTCCTAGAAATTAAGTGCAAGTTCATAACACTTTCAGACATACGGTAAGGGTTTCTTCCTAAATCGCCATTTTTCATTTAGGCAATGATTTCCATATCTTTACCCCAATATAATTCTAATTTATTTTAATATAAATATTATAAATTCGGTTTATAAGTTCCAAAATCATGTATCTATATAATTTCATCTTTTTTATGGGGAAATACATGTTTAATAAGGTTTCTCTTTTCAATTAATCCTGATAATCAATCCTAATTAAAGCGGACATCCCAATTTCTTACCGAATTTCAATTATAATCCATAATCAGTTATAAGGCACCAATATTTTTCTAAAATAACTATTTTTATCTTGAAAAAATATTTTATTTCTTTTATGGTTTTATGAAGACAACTAATACTTGTCTTCTTTAAGGACTCTCTTATATTTTATCTCAAACAACACGAAAGTGGATCATTTCTAAAGTTTCTTAACACCCTTTTTTACATTTTTTCACTTCAAATGGACATCATTTTCTCCTTGAACATATTTTAATTTTAATTCCAATTTATTTCTTGGATTTATATATTTATAATATGTTTTATGAAAAATAAAAATGATTTTTCCAAAAGAACTCTTCTTTCTAAAGTAAAAGGGTATTTCTGTAAAAAAAATCGCAATGATCATATTAGGGTATTTACAAATATTTTAACACCCTCAATTTAATATTATTCTTTACTTAAGTTGATATATTATGTTACCATATATCATATTTTATTTAATGGTTATTACTATTTATGGTGATTCATTATTATTGATACCATTCGCGACATTACTCTCGATAGTCGATGATTATGTGTATTATTTGTGGAAAGATATTAACATTTAATATGATAGTTAAAATATGAATGTATATGTTGATTATGTTTCACCCATTTCATATAAGTAATGAATTGGTATTAGAAATTGATGGGTGGGCCCTGCAATTTCTACTCAATGCATTAGTATGCCTTATAAGATAGACTATATTGGCTTTTTACAAATTTATGTATGGTGTCTTGGCTGAAGAATTGATGGTATGTTTATGATATTTGGATTTATCCAATCCCTCATTATTATATTATTAATATCTATTCTATGTGATTATTCAACTAGTAGAATATCCATGATTAAGATTCATTCCCATGACATTATTTATAAGGAATTATTTATTCACCCTTTATTCCTTCAATATTATTCCCAATATTATGTTTTAACCAAATTTGATTTAATCATTAACCAAAGATTATTGTTTATATTTATTTATGATATCTTATGTTGTATTATTTATCCTTACTAAGAATATATTATAACCCATGTCTTATGTTTTATTTCTTCGGAGGATGTAAATACGTATATTATGAATGAATTGTTGGGATAATATATAACATTATGGGGGTTTCCAATGGAGTTCCTATATTGTAGTTCATTTCAATTTGTAATTTAATACTTCCATTTTTATTTGGTTATCCAAATCTACTAAACTATTTGGTCCATTGGGATTTAATTTCCTTGTTCTTTGTACCAATATAATTAATTAGGGCACCAAATACGGGCTACTGGGGTCGGGGTAATTATAGTTGGTATCAGAGGAAGTTTAGTAGAAACTAGGAAAAGTAGATTTAGAAAATAAATACTAGGGAACATATACCTAATATAGACTTTGAATATAATCCAAGAAGAACATACTAGAATTTTGGTGAGGTAGAGATTATTTTGGTATTAATAGAAATAAATCAATGTCTAGATACTATAAGTTTATGTGGTTTTTGTATAAACATAACAAGGGGTAACAAATCTGACAAGTTATTTTGGGACAGACTCAGTATAACATGTTACATGAAAAAAACCCTACTACACACCTATTTTGACACTCTTGGGGGATACGACAAGGATAATTCACATTTTATTTACAAACCATTTAAAAGGATTTAAAGTTGAATATGTCCCAAAAGAAACCATTTTTTTATTATAAAATTAGATATGAATAAATTTTAAATTTATGTTAAGTTTTTTTCAACATAAAAATTATGAATTATGATTCTATACCTAATTTAGTGTATTCCATTGTTTATAAATGGCTCCTTATGGATGGAAGTGAAATTATATCAACATGTGTATCCCTTGTAAGTATATCTATTCTGTAAGGACCTAACCCTAGTTTCCTGGAGTCGGTGCCTTATTGATTATATTGGCATAAAAAAATAATAATAATTCCAAAGGACTGAGTAGTTTAGTATTATTAAAAACAAGATACATACATGAGTTCAACATTACATATTGAAAGGAAAAAACAAATCTAATTTTCCACTGGAAACATCATGTCTCCTAGATTATGCTTTCAAGTCATTCCTAATTTAATTCTTCTTGGAATATGGAAAACAAACATAAGAAATGGGTGATCTCAAATTCTTAGTAAGGGTAAGCAATATTGAGGAAGATAGCATAAACATAAGACATTGTATGTAATTGAAAACATGTGCCTTAAAAAAATAATGTTGAACACGTTATGGCATGAATATGAGCTGAGTAAATAATGCCATAATAAAATATAAACAAGGGTATTATACTAGTCGAATAACCACATGAACTTAAAATAATACCATCATAATGAGGGAAGTGCATATTCCGGACATCATAACCATACTGTCCAGGCCTCCTGCTAGGACCATAAATAATCATTTTGTCAAGGCCTTGTGCCAATACCATAGTTTGTCTCATGAGACCTACCGATGCATCAGGGGCTATAGTAGGCCCCACACATCACATAATCAGTCCAATTAATTCTTCATATGAGTGGGGATAAACATAAACAACATATAAATTCATAATGAAACTATCATATGAAATGTAACTAACTTTTCGCAATCATTAAACATAAAACTCTAACAATTCAAAGTAATATGGTGAATGGTTTTAGGATTTTTCATCCATAATATAGTTATTCATACAACATTAAATAAAATATGGTAGATGAATTAATAAATTATTAATCCCAATAATACATACGAAACAATGAGCGTGTTGAATCAAACAAAAATACTCGTATAAGATCATTAAGCAATCTTGAGATAAATACTCTTTTATTTTGAAAAGAAGAGTTATTTTGGAAACATTGTTGTATAAAACCAGAAGTGAAGTAAGATATTATTTTCAAAATAAAATTAGTGATTTATAAATATAATGGTTTTCAAAAATATATAAGATATTTCTCTTGAAAATAGGTAGGAAGTTGAGATATTCCCTTGAATCGGGCTTGTATTTTGAAATCAATTTTGAAAGTTCCTTTTAAAAAATGTAACAATAAATAAAATAAGGAAGGGTTCTGGTTGGTAATAATATATATATAATACTCACACATAATTTATGAGTAGTACATAACAATAAATAATAATTTAATTGAAGTAATTAGACAATAAAAGTAACACAAATGAAAATGGGAATTCGGGTGGAAAAACCCTTACCTTATCTCCGAACATGTTCCTCTCCCGAACATAAGCTCCTGGAATATAAAATTATACTTATTAATAACTTATTAAATAACCTATTAGAAATTTATTTATTTTATCATAATTATGGTTATCTCATTTATGTCTTTATTGATAAGTTATTTTATTGAATTTCGTCATTCCGGAGAGTTCATTTTCTTTATTTTTATATTTGGTTCACTTGTTTTTAAGTATGTGGAATGGATTTAAATAACTAGAATTGAAATTATATATTATTTATGAACATAAATATTTGTTATTAGTCATTCATATAACTTGGTTACATGGAAAGAGGATGAATTATTAAATAGAACCTTAATGATAATTGTTTCGATTAATTTGTGGGTTTTGATTACAATGAACTCATTTTTCATTATAACTTAATACCATTTGTAAAAAAGGATTATAGAATATAAAATAGGTTATATTAAATACATAATAATTTGTTTCAACCATAAAAACAATGGTTTCATTACTATAATTGAGAATAATAATAGAAATCTAAAGCCCATCAACCTTGAATGTGGAAAATTGACACTTCTCAGATGGTGTTCTTGCTACTAGTATAAAAGAGTGTAAAAGAGAGAGATGATGATAACTTATTCCACTATAATGAAAAAATTCATGTACATATAAGGTTATGGAGTCATCACTAAATTTTTATAAGGATAGGTAATATAAAATGAAACCAAATGAACATGAAAGGAAATACAAAAAATTGAAAAGAGGAATTTACCTCTAGAACAAAACATCCTTGAGAACCTCCTTAATGAGAGGTTTTGGTATTTTTATGAGAAAAAAACTTTATGGACATGGGGGAGGATGTTGGGAGGCTATTTGGACAGAATTTGGAGATGGAACAGGGCTTGAGATGATTGAATGGATGGAGGAGTGGGAGGGGGTTTTTGTAGTGGAGGAGAGAGGGGATTTCTTAATATAAAATTCATTAATTTATTATATATCCTCAATAAAAACAATAGTGATCATTCCATGACCAAGAATAGAAATTATATCATGTGAACCCGAACCAATTGGTCTTACATTATCATAACATCATGCATGACTCTCTAATTATCTTATTTAGCTTATTTTGTAAATTATAGTATATAACTATTCATAAAAAATCATTTATTTCGGAAAAATACCAAAAATTTACCCCAACCATTTTTCGACATGAAGAATACAAAAAGGAAGTCCATTTTTCAAAAATAATTTTCTAAATATTATTAATTTAATATTTAATTAAATTCATAATTTATTCTAAAAACCACAGTTTTAAAACATTTTTTAACGTATTTTAAAGCATAGGTATATCGTACTTACACATGAATATTATTTATATATTATTATAGGTAAGGTTACAATTCATTAGGTTATACCACTATTCATAAGGGTATGTTACTATTCATAAGGTTATATTACTATTCACCAAAAAATTATGTTTTTCTTATTGGACTCCAAGTAACTTACTGATCGCAACTGTGTATGTCATATTTATGAAATTTACATCACAGAAGTGACAACATATGTTTTAAGGGTCACATATCACATAATAGTTAATTTTGTTATGATTTCATGTGATTATGACATATTTATAAAAAAGGAATTTCCAACAAAATATTAGGTCGTTAAATTTTCCCCTCACAAAAATTTCACCCTCAAAATTTCCTTTTACAATCTAGGACAAGAACAGGTGGGGGTACTTTTCTTTCATCGATTCCTCTAGTTCCCAAGTTTCCACTTCATACTTATGGTTTCACCATAGTACCTTGACAAGATCATTAGTCTTGTTGCGTAGAACATTGTCTCTACGATCCAAGATTTTCACTGGCTACTCCTCATATGAAAGATCATCCTCCAACTATACCACTTCTTAAGAGATTACAGGTGAAGGTTCTCATATATAATTCTTTAAGTGGGATACATTAAAGACATCATGTACTTTTGACAAGGTAGTGGAAGTTCCAAATGATAGGCCACAACACCAACTCGATCAAGGATCTCAAATGGGCCAATATACCTGGGACATAGCTTCCCATTCTTCCCAAACTGCATGAATTTCTTCCATGTAGATATGTGTAGAAATACCAGGTATCCAAATTTGAACTCAAGGTATTGTAGACGATTATCCGCATAACTCTTCTGTCGACATTGGTCTGCCTTGATATGCTGTTGAATTGTTTTCACCTTTTCCGCCATTTCTTCAACCATTTTTGGTCCTAGCAGCTTTCACTCACCGACATCATCCCAACACCCTGGTGTTCTACACCATTTCCCATAAAGGGATTAATATGGTTCCATTCGGATGCTCGAGAGGAAACTATTGTTGTAGGAGAATTCAATCAGTGGAAGATGTTGGTCCCATCCTCCTTTGAATTCCATATAACATGATCTCAACATGTCTTCCAGTGTTTGAATTGTCAGCTCAGATTTCCCATCAGTTTGAGGATGATAGGTCGTAATGAAATTCAGTTCAGTTCTTAAATCATGTTTGAGTCTTTTCTAGAACATCAAGGTGAATCTAGGATCACGATTGGATACAATAGAGATTGGTACTCCATGTAGCCTTACCACTTCTTTGATGTTAATTTGTGCAAGTTGATCCAATGATAAGTCCTCTCGAATCACGATAAAGTGAGTTGTCTTTGTAAGACGATCCACAATGACCCATATAGCATTATTTCCTCTAGATTTCATTGGAAGTCCATTGACAAAGTCCATGGTAATGTTCTCCCACTTCCGTGGTGGAATGGGTAGCGGTTGCATCTTCCCCTTAGACTTTTGCCTCACAGCCTTCACTTGTTGACATACTAGGCACTTTGATGTATATTCAGCAATATCCCCTTTCATATTGTCCCACCTAAATTTTTCTCGAAGATCTTGATACATCTTTGTGCTATCATGATGTATAGATAAATTAGATCTATGAGCATCATCTAACATTTCTCTCTTTATCTCACGTATAGTGGGAACACAAAGCCTCTTACCAAATTTCAAAATGCCACCTTCATATGAAAAGTCAGTCAACTTCCCATCATTTATATATTTAATTATCTTTTGAAACTCCCCATCATCAGCCTGAGAACTTTTTATCCTCTCAAGTAAAGAAGGTTGGGAAACCATTTGAAAAAGTAGGGATGTGCTTCCTTTGTTGATAATTCCCATATCCATATTTACTAGATCCATGAACATAGGATCCCTTTCAACTCTCATCTTGTTCATAATTCCATTGTCCTTTCCACTCAAAGCATATACTACCTTATTTTCTTTCCCTGGGTGGTTGTGTATTGTCAAATCATAATATTTGAGTATCTTAATCCACCTCCTTTGTCTCATGCTATGTTCATTTTGTGAGAATATATACTTCAAACTCTTATGATCTGTATATTTATCACATTTTTCTCCATAGAGGTAATGTCTCCAAATCTTCAGAGTAAAGATTACCATTGCTAACTCGATATCATGAGTTGGATTGTTTTATTCATGAACTTTTAGCTGCCTAGATGCATAGGCAATCACACGTTCATTCTGCATAAGGAAACAACCAAATCATTTCTTTGATGCATCACTATAGATCACAAACCCATCATTCCATGATGGTAGGGTTAGGGTCAGAGCATTCACTAACCTCCTCTTCAATTATTCAAAACATTATACACATTCCATTGTACATAAAAATTTAACTCCTTTTATTGTGAGCTTGGTCATTGGTTTGTCTAAACGGGCGAAGTTCTGAACGAAATGCCAAAAAAACCATGCTAAACCAATAAAACTACCTACCTCGGTTACGTTCAATGGAGTAGGCCACTCTTGCACATCATTTTTCTTCACATGATCTACA
Source organism: Viscum album (assembly GCA_963277665.1). Classification (NCBI taxonomy): domain Eukaryota; kingdom Viridiplantae; phylum Streptophyta; class Magnoliopsida; order Santalales; family Viscaceae; genus Viscum; species Viscum album. Next base: position 456,857,718 of record OY728139.1, on the reverse strand, counting down.
GATATTCCATCCTTAGAGATAATTTTTCCTAGAAAGGACACTAATTAGATCCAAAAATCACATTTTCTAAACTTCCCATATAATTTATTTCTTCTAAGGGTCTTCAGAATAGTGCACAAGTGATTTCATGATCTTCATGTATTTTAGAGTATACAGGGATATCATCAATAAAAACCACTAAAAAGTCATCAAGATATTACTTGAATACTCTTTTCATGATATCCATGAAAATAGATGGTGAATTAGTTAGTCCAAAAGGCATTATTGTAAACTCATAATGCCGATACGTGGTTCAAAATTCTATTTTTGGAATCTCATCTTTCCTCACAAGAAACTGATGATATCTAGATCGTAGATAAATCTTTGAAAAATATTGGGCTCCATGAAGTTAATCAAATAAATCATCTTTTTGTGGTAGAGGATACTTATTCTTTATTGTAACAGCATTGATTTCCCTATAATCAATGCACAACCTCATGGATCTATCTTTCTTCTTGACAAAGAGGACATGGGATCCCCATGGAGAAACACTAGGTTGAATAAATCATTTACCACTCAATTACTCTTCTTATTTATTTAGTTCCACTAACTCCATAGTGGTCATTCTATAAGGGGTATTTGATATGGGCCTTGAACCAGGAATTAAGTCAATGGAAAACTCAATTTCCAACTCTAGAGGATGTCTAGGTAAATCCTCTGGAAAGACATCTTTATATTCTTTCACAATAGGTACATCTTATATTTGAACATTCTTTTCATAACCCATATTTATTTCATTCTCTTCCTCTCCAATAATGGAATTTAGTTGAGCTACTAGGGGTGGATCTAGATAAGAATCAAATAGAGAGGTTTTTTCTCTAAAGATAAGTGATTCTACACCATTCTGAAATATTTTAACTTCCTTCCTCTTGCAATAGATCTTCACATCGTAAATTGATAGAAAATCCATACCAAGAATTATATCGTAGTCAACCACTGGTGTGATGATAAGGTAAGCAAATAAAGGACATTAATGTATCACGAGGGGGACTAGTTGACATGCTTTTGTTGCAACAATACATCCATTAAGAGTTTGGACTGATAACTCCTTTATTAAATTAAATTGTACATATATAATTTTCTTGGAAAAATTGGAAGATATAAATGAATGTGACGATCCAGAATCAAATAAAGTGTTGGATAAATTTGAGGAAATGATTAAATTACCTACCATCCCATCATTAGGAACATCAATATCAGCATTTATGATCGCATAAGCTTATCCCTACTCCCTTTGCCTTTTTTGTGGCATGTTTCCTTGATGCTTTGGACAATCATTAGCATAGTGTCCCATCTCCTGACAGTTATAGCATTGAACATCATTATCCTCCTTCATTCCCTTACAATCACCTATAATATGGACTTTCTATGCACATTTGAAGCATACTCCTTTTCCCTTTAAGCAGGCACCAAGGTGTTTCTTTCCACAATTAGCATTGGGTGGAAATTCAACTCTTCCCTTCTTTCATGTTTCATTGTTTCCTTTCCCAGAGATTTTAGTAGCCCTCTTCTTCTCTTTATTTCCCTTAAATTCATAAGAATTAGATAATTATTTTTCTTTCAAGATAGCACATGAAATTATATCCTCATATGATAAAAAACTTTAGGATACCAGTGCCCGCTAGAGTAATGGTATTTGGCCATCAAAGAATTGATCAATTTTGTCATTGGATTTCGTATATAGTCCACAGCATGTATTCCTTACCTTGTGAATTTGGCTTCATATATGGAAACATTTTCATCCTCTTTATTCCTCATATTTAAGAATTTTCCCTCCATATCTGTTCACTACTCATGAGGGAAATATTTTTCTAATAATATTTCCATAAAATCACTCCATTCCATCTCTTCTATATTTTCATCCTCCTTTGTGTTTTGGATTAATGACCACCACTCATCCACATCTCCCGATAGACGATATACTGCCATAACAACTTTATCTCATTCATTACATCCCAAAGCAAGAAATATATTCTCAATGGAACATATCCACTGCTCTACTATAAAAGAGTTTGTAGTCCCTTTGAATGATGGAGGTTGTTATCGCATAAAGAGATCTATTATGGCTCCTACATGTGGTGGATCTGGATTCTCTATTTGGGTAAGGTTATTATTTATAACCTGAGTAAGTATTCCCAGTATAGTTAGGATTTTCTCATCACGAGTCACAAAACCATACCCAACATCATTATCTTACATCGGAGGAAAATCCGTACGAGGGACAGATGTATTTGTGCAGTTTTGATTCCTTCAAATATGAACTATTTCTAAATAATGGAATACAATAGATTAGGTTATGAATCAAAATTTATAATCTCAATGTAAAAAAATACTAAGCATAAAATGAAATTCTACACATAGCTAACCTCTTAATCATAAAAATGGTATCTTTGAGGAAACATTTACATTTAAATCCTATATAATGGATTGTAATGAAAATTTGAATTATCCTAAGCATATCCCCTAGGAGTGTCATAACCAAGAGTGCAGCAAGGCCCGTTTTCATGCACCAGTTCCCATTTGAGTCTAGCTCAAATTAGTGTTTTCGGGTTTTACTGCTAGATGCATTTGTGCCAGAGCCGCCTCTACCTACTCGTATCCAGATAGGGATGTATTTCTTGAAAGATACACATAATATATTCCTTACCAAAATATCAGGATGTTCATGTATTTTTATCCTCAAAACTAACTTAGGGACTCTTCCCTAATCCACGATTTCTAAATCCAGTTTCCATGTTTTCTACTAAACTTCCTCGGATACCAACTATAAGGAACCAACCCCAGTTGCTCAGAACTGGTGCCTTATTGGTTAAATTGGAATAGAAACAAGGAATAATAATCTTGAAGGATTGAGTAGTTCATTACTATTGGAAACAATATACATACATAAGTTCAACATTACATATTGAAAGGAAAAACAGCTCTAATTTTCCACTAGAAACATCATGTCTCCTAGATTATTCTTGCAAGTCATTCATAATTAAATTCTTCTTTCCCTATGGAAATGAAACATAATAAAGGGTTGATCTCAAATACATAGTAAGGGTAATAAATACATTGGATGATAGCATAAACATAAGACATGGTAAGTAATTGAAATCACATGCCTTAAAAAAATAATCTTGAACACATTATGGCATAAATATGAGCTGGGTAAATTATTCCATAATAAAACACAAACATGGGTATTCTAATAGTATAATAACCACACGAACTTCAAATAATAGAATCATAATGAGGGAAGTTCATATTCCAGACATCATAACCATACCGTCTAGGGCTCATGATGGGACCATAAATAATCATTTTGTCAAGGCCATGTACTAAGACCATAGTTTGTCTCATTAAACCTACCAATGCATAGAGGGGATATAGAGGGCCCCACCCATCACATAATAATTCCAATTCATTCCTCATATGAGGGGTATAAACATAAAAAACATATAAATTCATAATTAAACTATCATTTGAAATGTAACTAACTTTCTCCAATCATTAAACATAAAACTCAAACCATTCCAACTAATATGGTGAAAGTTTTTAGGACAGTTAATCCATAATAGATTTAGTCATAAACCATTAAATCAAATATTTTATATGAATTAATAAATTATTAAACCCAATAATATATAAGAAACAACGAGAGTGTTTAATCAAACAAAAATACTCATATAAGATCATTAACCAATCTTGAGATAAATACTCTTTTATTTTGAAAAGAAGAGTTCTTTTAGAAAATTCATTGTATAAAACTAGAAGTTAAGTAAGATATTATTTTCATAATAAAATGACTGATTTTATAATTATAATGTTTTCCAAAAATAGATTATATATTTCCCTTGAAAATAGGTAAGAAGTTGAGATATTCCCTTGAATCGGGCTTGTATTTTGAAATCAATTTTGAAAGTTACTTTTAAAAATGTAATTATCCATAAAATAAGGAAGGGTTATGGTTGGTAATAATTTATATATAATACTAACACATAATTTATTAGGAGTACATAACAATAAATAAGAATTTCATTGAGGTAATTTGACAATGAAATTAACCCGAATGAAAATGGGAATTCTGGTGGAAAAACCCTTACCTTAACTTTGAACGTGTTCATCTCTCGAACATAAGCTCCTGGAATATGAAATTATACTTATTAATAAATTATTTAATAACCTATTATAAATTTATTTAGTTTATAATAATTCTGGTTAGTTTATTTATGTCTTTATTGATAAGTTATTTTATTGAATTCTGTCGTTCCAGAGTGTTAATTTTCTTTATTTTCATATTTGGTTCACTTGTTTTTATGTATGTGGAATGGATGTAAATCCCCAGAATTGAAATTATATATTATTTAAAAACATAGATAGGTGTTATTATTCATTTATATAACTTGGATACATGGAAATAGGATGAATTATTATATAGAACCTTAATGATAATTGTTTCAGATAATTTGTGGGTTTTGATTATAATGAACTCATTTTTCACTATAACTTAATACAATTTGTAAAATGGATTAAAAAATATTACATAGGTTATAATACAAATATAATAATCTGTTTCAACCATAATAATAATGGTTTCATGACCAAAATTGAGAATGATAATAGAAACCGAAAGCTCGTTGTCCTTGAATGTGGAAAATTGAAACTTCTAGGATGGTGTTCTTACTACTAGTATAAAATAAGGAAAAAGGGGGAGATGATGATAACTTATTCAAATATCATGAAAAAATTACAGTACATATAAGGTACTAGATTTATCAAAAAATTTGGATGAGGATAGGTAATAGAAAAAGAAAACAAATGAACTTTAAAGGAAAGACAAAAAATTGAAAAGAGGAATTTACCTCTTGAACCAAACTTCCTTGAAAACCACCTTAAGGAGAGGTTTTGGTCTTTTTATGCGACCAAGGCTTGTTGGACGTGGGGGAGGAGGTTGGGAGGCTATTTGGAAAGAATTTGGAGAAGGAAAAAGGATTTAGAGGAGTGAATGGAAGGCCTAGTGAGAGGGGGGTTATTAGTGGAGGAGAGGGCGTTTCTTAATATAAAATTCATTAATTTATTATATCTTCTCAAGACAAGGAATAGTGAGTATTCAATGACCAAGAATAGTAATTTTATCATGTGAAATAGAAATAGTTGGGCTTACATTAGCAGAATATCATGCATGAATCTATAATTATCTTCTTTAGCTTATTTTTTAAATTATGGTATTTCACTATTCATAAAAAATTCAAGTATTTCAGAAAAATCCAAGAAAATTATCCCAATTTTTTTTAAGTGTAGAATCCAAAAATGAATTCCATTTTTCCAAAATAATTTTCTAAATATTATTAGTTTAATATTTAATTAAAATCATAATTTATTCTAAAAACAACAGTTTTAAAACATTTGTTTACGTATTTTAAAGAATAGGTATATCATACTTACACTTGAATATTATTTATATATTATTATAGTTAAGGTTACTACTAATTAGGGTATACCACTATTCATACGGGTATGTTACTATTTATAATGGTAGATTAATATTCACCAAAAATTATGTTTTTCTTATTGGACTCCAAATAACTTACTGATCGCAACTGTGTTTGTCGGATTTTTGAAATTCACATCACAGAAGTGACAAATTATGTTTTTTGGGTCACATAGAACTTAGTATTTAATTATGTTGTGATTTCATGTGATTATGAAATATTTATACGAAATTAATTTCCAAAAAAATATTGGGTTGTTACACCTCCTATTTTAGAAAATAATACTGGAGAAGGAGAAGCAACTAAAGCTAAGAAACTTATAACAATACGATGAAAACAAACTCTGGTTATGAATAAAAACCTTAACCATATAGAGCATACTATTGAACAACATGGAGGAACAATTTTAGACCACTTCACGAGACAAAAACCACTATCATTTAATAGACTAAAAATCCATTTGTAGCTGAGTGGTGGAAAAGATCCTTAAAAAAGATATTTCTTGAATTGGGAAGTAATGAAATGGAGAAGGCTATCATGGTAGTTTATCATATATCAGGATATGTAGATTAATGGGGGTCATTAAATCAAAAATATGAGGAGGAAGAAATTGAAAATTTTGAATGGAAGGATTTTAAGAAATTTTCCTAGAAAAATTTTTCCCTCGTAAATTGTGAGCAGATATGAAGAGGCAATTCTTGAATATGAGGAAAAATATAGATTATAACATTTCCATGTAGAAATACAACTTTATAATATTATTAATACAAGATATAAATTATATACATAATAAAAAGATAAATATTTATTGATTCTTTGATGAATTAAAACCATTCCTCTGAAGGGAACTAGTCTCCCAAACATTCTCACCATATGATGATATAGTATCTTATGCTATAATTACATGGAAATAATTCTATAGGTATTTTGACATTAATGAAAAGAATTAGGATAATTGGGTTGTTTAACACACTATAAATTTTAATAAGGAAAATTGGGATAAAATAATAGTTTACATATTCTCATGTAATAAATATGGAATTAAACATTATGGAACATGCCTATTGGGAATTGGAGTTTGTTGCAAGTGTGGAGAAAAAGGACACTAATCCCATGATTTTAAGAGAATGAAAGAAGATACCAATGTATAATGATAAAATTTTAAAGATATGGTAAATTATGAATATTATTTCTCTTATAATAAAGGAAACATTCCATAGAAAAGGCCAATAGAAAAATGATTTTATTATACAATCACAATGACTGAGGTTGAAGTTCCAAATGATGTGGTGTTGGGTACTTTAATCATCTCCTAAAATTTAGCTAAAGGTTTATTTTATTCTAAATCATCAAATTAATTTGTATATTCCAATATATATTTATAAAATTAGATATTTAAAATTCTAATTAATTAGGGAGTTGTCAGTAAATTCTCCTTGTGGAAACCTTATTAAAACAAGGATGTGTCGATCAGTTTCTATTATGACACATAAACATACTCTAATTGTCTTTGTTATCATCATATATATGGTTGATTTTTATATAATCCTCATTATGGACTAAATTTCAAAATATATTGCAAAAAATAATTAGAATGAGAATAAAATTATGATTTAGGATGAAGGTATGGAATTTTTTATATTTAAAGGGGATACTTCATCATCTGAGTTATAATCAGATCCACCTCTAGTGGATCTTATAAATGAAATTATTGGGGAAGAATAGAAAACATCATATATATATGAGTAAATAAATCATTAAATATAAGATGTACCTATTGTGAAAGAATAAGTTGACGTATTTACATAGGATTTACCTGGACATCCTCCAGAATGGAAAGTTTAGTTTTTTAGGGATTTAAAACCTAGTGAAAGGCCAATATCAAAGACACCTTATAGAATTAATGTTGTGTAATTAGTGAAGATAGTGAAACAACTATAGGAGATGGGTGATATGGGATTTATTCTACTTAGTTTTTCTACAAGGGGAGCCCCTGCTATCTTTTTCAAAAATAAAAATGGATCCAAGAGGTTGTGAATCGACTATAGATAAATCAATGCTATTAAAATAAAGAAAAACCATCATCTGCCATGCATTGATTATTTATATGATCAACTTTTGGGAGATCAATATTTTTTGAAGATTTAACTTCTATATAGATATAATAAATTGAGTGTGGGGAAGGAATATATTCCAAAGGCATTATTCTAAACTAGGTATGGACATTACGAGTTTACAATAATTCAATTTGAACTGAATTAAAAACCCAATGTTTTTATGGATCTAATGAACTGAGTGTTCAAAAAATATCTTGTCGAATTTTAGCGGTATTTATTGAAGACATATTGATATATTCAAAAATATATGAGTACATGAGAACCACTTACATGTTATTCTAGATACACTTAGAAGAAATTATTTACATGGGATGTTTATCAAGTGTGAATTCTAGTTTCAAATCGTTCCTTTTCAGGGCCATGTTGTCTCTATGGATGGAATCTCATTAGATACTACAAATGAAAAAGATTTCGAGGAATTTCCTACACTAATGAACATAACCAATATACATAGCTTTGTTAGTTTAGTAGGTTACTATTGGTGTTTTATTCAAAAAAAATTCTATTTAGCTAATGTGTTGACCATGCTTACTCGTAAAGGGGTTAAGTTTGTATGGACAAATGATTGTGAATAATGTTTTTAATAATTGAAGTGGGGATTATTGAATTAAATGATCTTGACTCTACTATCATGAAATGCAGGATTTTTATTTATAGGGATGCATCAAAAAAAGGGCTTGGTTTTTTCCTTATGCAGAATGATAGATTTATTTCCTATGAATCTAGGCAGTTAAAAAATCATGAACATAACTATCCAACACATGATATTTAGTCATTAGACGTTATATTTTCTCTAAATATATAGAGACAATATATCTATGATGAAATATGTGAGATATATAATGATCATAAGAGTTTGAAATATATCTTCCCATTGAAAGAACTCAACATGAGGAAAAGGAGATTTCTCATTCTATTCAAGTATTATGATTGTTCAATACACTACCAGCTGGGGAAGGTGAATAAGGTAGCATATTCATTGATTAGGAAGGATCATGGAGTTATACACTAATTGAGGATTGAAAAGGATCATGTGTTCATGGATCCAGTGAATATTGATATCTGAATTATCAAGAAAGGAGAGGACTCCCAGCTTTTTCAATTGGTTCTTAACTATATTTATTAGAAAATATTAAAATATATCAATATGAATATGGGAATTATTGAAGGAAAATTAAAACTGTGAATGAAGAGAAGTTGGAAAACTTCATGTATAAGGATGGAATTCTAATTTGGGAAGATTATTTATGTTCTATATATTTTTGAGCTAAAAATGTAATTATTGGATGATGATCATAGCTTGAAATTCTCTATAAACCCTATTATTACTAAGATGTATGGATATTTGAAGGAATATTTCTGGTGGGATAAAAGGATGTGGTAAATTTCTGATTATGTATCAAGATGTTCAGTCTGTCAATAGGTAAAGGTTAAAAGACAATATCCTAGAGGAGTTATGATACCTTTTCTGATTCATATATGTAAATGGGATGAACATCCTATGGATTTTGTCCCTGGATTATGAAAAACTCTATGAAATAATGAAGAAATATGGGTAATTGTTGATCATCTTATCAAATATACAAATTTCCTTCTATAAAGGGGGTTTTCATTTATAGAACCTTAAACGACTATATATGGATGAATTTTGAAGAATTTATGGTGAAAATATTTCAATTTTTTCTAACCATGATCCATTATTTATATCAAAATTATAGAAAAATATTCATAAATCATTGGATGATGAGCTCTATTTGAGTACTACATATCACCCTCAAACTCATGGGAAGTCTAAAAGGACCATTAAAATGTTATAATACATGTTGAGATCATTCTCACTTGACTTTCAAGTCATGTGGGAATACTACTTACCTTTGGTTATTTTTTTTCTACAATAATAATTTGTATTCAAGTATTCAAATGGCACTATATGAAGCATTGTATGGAAAGATATGTCATACCACAACATGTTGGAATGAAGTTGGTGAAAGGAAGATATAGGTCCAGAACTTTTGAAGGAAATAATTGAAAAGGTAAAAACTATTCATGCACATATTAAAGAATCACAAATTATGGAAAAGTTTTATGATGATGACCAAAATAAATATTTGGAGTTTAAAGTGGGAGATCATGTCTTCTTGAAGGTATCCCTATGAGAGGTTGTTATAATATTTAGAAATAAATGTAAACTAAGTCCTAGGTATATTGGAAATTTTGAAAACATCGAGAGAATTGTGGTTGTGGATTATAATTTTGTGATACCCTAGCCTTTATAAAGAACACAATATTTTCCACATCTCTTTATTGATGAATTACATGCCTAACCCAATGCATGTTCTCACTTATGAAGAATTAGGATTGGAAAATGAGTTTTCTTACTGTGAAGACCCTATCCAAATTCTTGACACTAGCGAATAGGTGTTCAAGAATCTGATAACTAAACTAGTAAAGGATCTTTCGAAAAAACATAAAATTGATGAGGTGGCGTAGTAAAAAAAGTAAGTTATGAGGAAGAACTACCCACATTTTTTATGAGTTGACATCTTGGAAATTTTGAGGATGAAATTTTTTAATGAGTGGTGAATGTAATGACCCATAATTATATCAATGAAATTTCCCATATTATGTTATTTCATATAGTATAAATCACATAACATCACTTAGATAATACAATAAAATATTTTAAATGAAAAATGAATGAAATAAGTGGTATTTATAGATGTTAATCAATCTATACCTATGGAATAGTTACTTGACATTTATAATAGTAATGAGACCCTTAGGAATAGAAAACTAGACAATAGAATAGTAACATCACCTATGAAAGAAAATATAAAATTGGGTATCTTATAAATAAAAATATGATATATCTATATCTTGAAATAAGTAAATAAATGTTATGAAAATGATAAATTAAGTGTTAGTATTTTTGTTAGTTATAAATATTTATTTACAATTTTAAAATTAATATAATTATTTAAAATAAAATTTACATTCACATAATAGATTAATAAATTATTATTATTTTTCTTATGATTATAGGATAATTTTTTGAGACCTTAGTTAATTTTTCATAGTGATATAAAATCTTTATAATTTAAAAATTGGTATTTTCCAAACAAATATTAACATTATTTAAAAAATAAATTTATCATATTTAGAAAAAAAATTGTAAAATGGAGTTCCATTTTTAATTATACACATCTAAAAATGGTTAGGGTAATTTTTGGGGATTTTTCTAGAGTAGTTGAGTTTTTGGAGATTATTTAAATTTTGTAATTTATGTTATTTAACAAATACACGAATTATAGAGTCATAGATGAAGTATGAATGAATTAATAAAATAATATCGAGCTATAATTAATTATTTTAATATTTTTAGTGATAATTCTAAATATTTTCATATTCTTGACCCAAAATAATAAACAAATGAATAAAATTTTCAAAATACACCACTCTCCTCCACTATAAATACCCCCACCTCACTACCCCTTCTCCTCACTCACCCAAAGCCATGAAGTTTGATTATATTATACCCATTTCTTCTCCAAAACCTATCCCCCACCTTATGGTCTTTCCCATATCACCAAAATACCAGTTCAAATACCCTTAACAGGGTTCTCAAGGAGAACAATTCATGAGGTAAATCCCCTTTCGTTCTTTTAATTTTCTCTCAATTTCCTTTATTTTCTTTTATTATCCTTTCCTTACCTACTATATTAATAAATTATTGATATATCTATTATAATATATATAATATAATTTTATTATGATAATATAATATTGACCATCAATTTTCTTCTCTTCCCCTTTCTATTCTAAAAATAAAAACATCGTTTGTGAGGTGCCGATTTATAGCCTTCATAGACGACCAATTTATTTTTTCTAATTCAACCTTCAATTATGGCCATAAAATCATTTTTATAGTGAAAAAAATTAATATATGAAATTTAAATTATATAATATTCTATAACCTTTATATATAAATAAGATTAATTCATAATATGAAACTAGTGTTTGATGATCGAAAAATCGCTATAATAATTCAAATGGTTCACACTAACATCTTTTTTGATGAATCATCCTCATCCTAATTAAAAAAATGGCATATATAACCATTTAATACTTTGGATTCTAACTAATAATATATAATTTAAATTCTAGATAATTATTCCCATTTTACAAAAATTTTCATACATGTGTGCAAGTGAACCAATCATGAAAACCAAGGAAAAAAAAACTCCCAAACGACAGAACTCAATATTATATATCAATAAAAAGTTTATAAATGAACATAATAAAATTATAATAAATAAAATATATGTTTAATAGGTTATAAATTAATTTATTAGTGCATATAATTTCATATTATAGGACATTAATTTCAAGTAAAAACATTTTTGTACATACGTTAAGGATTTCTTCCCGAACCTTCTTTTTCATTCAGGAAACACTTTCTATATTTTTACCCCAATGTAATTATTATTTATTTTTATATAATTATTATAAATTATATTTAAATGTTACAAACTCATATATATAGTTTATTTTATCTATATTTTATTTTTAAATGAATATTTTATAAGGTTTCCCTTTTCAATTCATTCTGATAACCAAGACCGATTAAAGAGAAATTCCCAATTTCTTAGCCAATTTCAAGTACACTACATAATATATTAAAATGAACTAATATTTTTGTAAAATAAAAAATTTTATCATGAAAAAATATTTCATTTCCTTTCTATTTTTATGTAAACAATTAAGCCAATTCCTCTTTAAAGTCTCTCTTATAATTTCTCTTAAACCGCATGGAAGGGGATAATTTCCAAAGTTTCTTAAAAACTCTTTTTACATGTTTTAACTTCAGATAGACATAATTTATTTCATAAAAAAAATTTAATTTTACTTCACTAATATTTAAGGGATATATATTTTAATAATATGATTTTATTACAAAAAAAATTATACTTCCAAAAGAACTATTCTTTCCAAAGTAAAATGGCATTTCTCTAAAAACTTTATCAATAATTATATATGAGTATTTACATCTATTACAATGCCAAATATTGAATAATATTCTTTATTAATGTTGATATATTATTTTTTCATCTTTAATATTTTATTGAATCATTTATGACTATTTATGGGGATGTATTATCTTCAATATCATTCGCCACATTACTCTAGATGGTGGATGATTATGTCTATTGTTTGGGGGAAAGTTATTAACATTTACTAATATAGATCCAATATGAATTTTTATATTGTTTATGTATCACCCATTTTATATGAGGAATGTATTGGACTTAGTAAGCTATGGGTGGGGGTCACTATAACACATTGATGCATTGGTATGTCTCACGAGATAAACTAGAAAGGGTTTTTACCCATTTATTTATGGTGTCTCAGCCAAATAATTGATGGTATATTTATGTTGTTTGATATTATTAATTATTTCATTATGATTTTATTCATTGCTAATCCATTTGATTAATCAACTTGTATAATATCTGTGGTTATGTTTTATTCTCATGTGATTATTTATATGGAATTATTTATTCATCTTTTATTCCTACCATATTATGGTCATGGTTCTTCTTTAATGGAATGTATTTTAATTATAAACCATGACTTATTATTTAAGTTTATTTATTATAGATTCTGCTGTATTTGTTTTCCCTTATTGAGCATCTGATCTCACCCCTTTCTTATGTTTTATTTTCCCCTAGGATGAGAATTTGTATATTATTAATGACTTGAAGGGAAGCCTATGAGTTTATGGGTGTTTCCATTGGATTTTATGTGTTTTATTACATTTTATGTTTTAATGTAATAATTCTATTTTTATCTATTTTTTCAAATATACTATAATATTCTGTCCATTGGGATGTGATTTCCTTATCCTTAGTACTAATGTAATTATGTAACTCACTAGCTCTGACCTACTAGGTTCAGGGTCTTTACACTAAAAAAAGATTCTTGGAACCAAAGAAATCCCTACACATTCTATTCTCCCTCCACTAATTATACATGGTAAATAAATAAAAAAATACATCATAGATACATCCACGGTGTAGACCCAACCTCCATGGAATAGTAGGTCTAGGTTTAGAACCTCTTAATGTCAAGGTCCCCATAATTACACTATAGAAGTTATTTACATAGTGGTTATATGATCGTAGTTCTATACATTGCACAATAGTGACCCTATACTAGTGCACCCTACACCATGGGGAACCCTGCCACACCATGGTGTAGTCCCACCTTTTATTACATAAAGTTTCATTACATTTTACAAATAGAGGATCTTTAAGGTCTAGTGTCTTGGAAATCAGGAACATAATACATGAAAAAAAAATAAAAGATTATTCTAATCCACTTTTAATGCTTCATTATAAGTTCATATTAAGTAAAATTACTACATCTCATAACCTAGAGACATACATTCAAAGGAAAGGGTGAGCAGAAGGTCCAGTAAGAGTAAACCAGGGAATCAGTTTACTTGTGGCATCAATAAGAACGTGAATAAAAACATAAGAACATGAGAAATGAAAGCATATGAATATCATAATAAAAAGAACATGAATCATAAATTTAATATGTGTCTATAACATTTAATTTATTCATTCATGAACATATCACCAAGGTCCATCCCCAAGGTGTCTAAAAAATGACCAAGGTTATTCACCAAGGTATCGGGAAACTTGCCATCTCTATATATTAATTCTTTACCCAATGAATTGGAGAACTATCATGGAGTACCCCTAATTTGCCTTTACTATCATGTGAGTCACATATATCATAATCATACATTTAATAAATAACCCATAGAGAATAAAAGAAATGTGTTTCATTTCAAAATCATGACGTTTTAAAAGTTCTTAAAAATAAGATCATTATATCATTTATAACCCATGGAAAGGGAGTGAGGGTTATATGAATGTCCATTCCAGAATAAAATATATCATTTTTATATATTTATTAACACACATATAAACTAAATAGGACTGATTATTCACATAAATAAACATGATAATTTCTTGAGAGAAAGAGATAGAAAATTTGAGACAGAATTTTTGCAGCATAACGGCTATGTAACATGGTTATAGAAAACAATAAAAAGAGAGGGTACAAGGGTAAACCACTCATAAATAAATCATATTACAATATAAATACAGAATAAAATTGATATAAAAATATGGTATGGATATTTTAATGACATACCACAAGAAAATGAAACATAAAAGGAAAGAGAAGATGCGATTTCTTTTACGAGAAATTCAGCAGCCTAACGACGCCACTTAAAAATTCAGAAAACAAATTGATGAGAGAAGAAAGGGTATCTAATCATTTTTACATGAAATGTAAAGTAATAAAAATACATAAGAACATACCCTCAACATAAAAGATGGAAAATATAAGAAACAACATAAAGGAATTCATGACTCTACAGAGTGGGGTGAAAGGATCCCTTACCTCGAAGAGTAACTTTGAAAGCTTGAAAGTCCGGACCTTGGGGGGCTTGAGGGCACCTTGTGAGGACTACTTCAGAGGTATGTGTATTAGAAATTAGTTGAATATTATTTTGGAATGAAATGAATGAGGTAAATGGATTGGTATTTATAGGGAAAGTGAGTGAATAAATTATTAATTTCCAAGGGACACCTTATCGGTGGTATTCGCAAAACCATGGGCTTTCCTGTGGAATTTTCCCATGGTATTGGACACTCAGGAAACCTGATAGAATATATTACTATTAATTATTTGACCAGAAATCTTACATCATTGTTACATCATTAATGATGTCATTAAACACCTAAAACTCAAAACTGCATTTTTACTATTCACTGAAAATTCAACTGTTTCAAAAAAAACCCAAAAATTCACCCTATCCTAATATCGATGATCTAAAATAAAAAATGAAGTCCATTTTATGAAAATAATTTTCTAATTTTTTTTAATTTAATTTTTAAATAAAATCATTATATATTCTAAAAAACAACTTTAAAACCATAACTCAATTTGTAACACCTTAAAAAAGTAATCAAGGTCCCATAAAATTATCGTATAACCATAAGAAAATAAAGTAAAAATTTATGATTAAATTTTATGAAGATACATTTCCATTTTAAATTATTAAATTAATTATAAAAGTATAAATAAAATATTTATGGCATACAACACTACAACAAAAATGGAGTCTAGCGGCGGTTGTTTAGCGGCGGTTATGGGAACCGCCGCTAAACATTTTTTAAAAATGGTTTCCCGGTAGTTTATAATAAACTGCCATGAAACATGTTTTTTTACAACCCTGACCCTTCCCCCCCCACCCTGACCACACCCCGCGACCCCGCTTCCCCTGCGACCCCAGCCCCCCGTGACCCCGGTGACCCAGCGACCCTGCTTCCCCTGGCGACCCCAGCCCCCAGCGACCCCAGCAACCCCGCGACCCCGGAGACCCCACGACCCCGGCGACCCTGCTTCCCCCATCCCCCTTGACCTTGACGACCTATACGAACCCTAAGGTTTAAAATTATGTGAGTAGTATGATTTTTTCTAAATTTTTGAAATTTATGGGTTGTGATATTGATGTTTATATATTTTCTCTCAACTATAGAGGTGAGGGTACATGAGTAAATTCATTATGGTTAGCACATAGGATCACATGAGTTGTATATTCTTGTATCTGATTGTGAACTAATGTGGAAATTAAAATTCCTCAAGTTAATTAAATCATCGATAATAAATGATATAGTGTTTTTTATAGAAAAATATTATTGTAAATAAATTTTAGTTGGTTTGGGTATAATAATATTTCCTAGGTATGATTACTTATGGTGTATTAAGGTATTGTTAATGGAATTGA
This sequence comes from Viscum album, assembly GCA_963277665.1. Classification (NCBI taxonomy): domain Eukaryota; kingdom Viridiplantae; phylum Streptophyta; class Magnoliopsida; order Santalales; family Viscaceae; genus Viscum; species Viscum album. The sequence continues at coordinate 456,841,219 of OY728139.1, read as the reverse complement.
GTCATAAAAGTGGAAGTTAGTCATAATGTATTGTAAGGTTTGATAGATATTAGCAAGTTCGAGTATATGGGATATAGAAATTAAGTGTGATTTTATGTGATGTTATATGATTCATGTTTTTGTGTGATAATAATTTTTCATAGAATATATATATATATATAGAGTTATTCCCCTATTAAATTTAGTGAGTGAAAACTATCCATGAATCTGGTTCTCATTAAAATGGTATAATTTAATATAATTCTTGCGATATACTGGTTGTCAAAGTAAAATTACAAGATCAATTGTCTAAGTGAGGAGCTTTCCATTATATTAAAGGGACAAAACATAGTTATCTTTACATTGGAGATATCCCAGATTGAGTGTTACTAATACCTACCTCATATTTTCTTCTTTATGGAAATTATTGGTATAATTTAATATAATGTTTTTATTTGTATTTTTGTTCTCTATACGTTATCCAAACTAGATGATTTTTCATTAATATGTATAGTCTTGGATTAAAGTAATCACTTTCATTGAATATGTATCATTGTATTTTTTAATATTTTTTGAAATAGATAACCTATTTATTTATAAGGCCTACTTGACTATAATAAATTATGACACTTATGTATGGAGTTCCTTATACTTTTGATACTCGATCATAGAGTCCATCAAACAAGTGTTACACAATCATAACATCCCTTTACTTTGCATAAATTTCTTTTGTGTGTTGAAGTGAATGGTATTGAATTCATTCTAACTTATCGTAGTGGTTTGGATGAATATAATTCTTTCAAGTTCCCAAAAATATTGTTTAGAGTGAATTCCTTCTGGGATCTATTTCCACCTATGTGGTTCTGATTATCTTATTATGTTGTCCTAGATGACAGTACAAACACCGCACATTTCATCTCCAAATTCCCAACATGATTCTACTATGAAAATCCAAATACCAAGCCCAGACACATCAACTATTCTTCAAATACCCTAGTTTGATCCCCAAACCACATCAGTCGCATCTTGAGCACCATTTCTGATGTGTTCACAACCTTACCACATCAGTTTTTATGCAACAACACTATTATGTCCTATAGATGAATTAAACCAAAGGCGCTCAATACCACCCACCAATGCGCTATCATATCCCGACCAGGATTCCTTAAAACTCAAGGAATAACAAAAATGTTCAATACCCACACTGATGTCTGAATCTGACTCTTAGTTCAACTCCATGGTCCGATCCTCGATCATCCCATTTAACCATAATTCTCCACTCATGAGCACTAATACATATATGATCCAAATCACCCTCAAGTCACACCACCACACTTTTCTATGTGAATACACCAAAGAGAGGTCTAGGAATTAAATCCACACAAGGTTCGTAGAACCTCAAAAAATAATCTCTCAAGTTATTTCATCATGCATTTCCATGAACACCACAACTTATCATGCCTCAAGACTAAAATCCCTCACATGGTTCTTGTCACTCCAAATTAACAATGTCTTGAGTTTTTTATTCATCATAAAGTTTTCCCCTAAAAAATATTTATAATAGATTTATTTTATATTAGAGTTTTATATGAAGACTCTATAGAGAACTTAAGTTGGGGTTATTCAAAATTAACAATGTGCTTTGGTTTTCATGGTAAAGTAGCTACCACATTGTTAGCACACTGTTTATCTTTTCCAAAGAAATTTCCCCTATCCCAAACACTAGAGGGATAATATCTAAGTCAGGGGATCATCTTTATTATATTATGTTTCTGTAATATTATACTATCGTATATATGAATATTTTTCTCTATTTATTAGTAACTATGTGTTTTAATTTTTTTTATTATTTTGTAGGCACATTGTGATATACATGGATAAAATCTAGATCATATTACCGAGGAACACACCTCAGTATGTTAAGGTATTGAATGAGTTTTTAGATTTTGCAATTTCTAATAGATCCATTAAAGGGAGAATAAAATGTCCATGTCCCAAATGTAAATTCAGAACATGGTTGAAGAGAGATGAAGTTTATAAAAATTTAATATTGAAGCAATTCACTGGTCAATATTTGTGTTTGATTTGGCATGGAGAATCAAATGTTACAGAAAGATTAATCACTGATGTTAATCCACAGAATGAGGTCCCAAGTTCGTCGATAATAGAAAATGAAATGAAAAACCTCATAAATGATGCATTAGGCACTGCAAGACACCAATATTAGCATCAAAATATATTAGAACAACCAGAAGAGGGTGCTATAAATTGCAACCTGACAAGTGATGTTTTTGAGACTATAACACAGGCATATCAAGATTGTAACATATCATTGGATCCTCGTCTTTATTCTATGGAGCCAAATATAAGAGAAAACTTCACTAAGGAAGATGTGTTTCATGATTTAGTTGATGATGGAAATCAAGAGTTATATAGTGGGTGTTTGAAATTTTCAAAGCATTCATTTCTGCTGAAGTTGTACCATATCAAATGTCTATGTGGAATTACAAATAAGACAATGTCCATGATATTGGAATTTATCCGTGATACATTTCCTGAAGCAAAAATCTCACAATCTTTTTATGATATGAAAAAAGTTGTTAACAAGCTTGGTATGAATTATACAAAAATACATGTGTGTCCCAATGATTGTATGCTTTATTGGGGAGAGGATTCAAGTAGAGAGAATTGCAAGAAATGTTATTCTTCTAGAGGGCATGAAAAGGGTGATGTTTGTAACACCCTGATATTTTATGAGAAGTATATATTTTTTTATGTCCTATGTTATACGCAACATCAAAGGAATCTTTCACTTCAAACAACACTAACTTGGCTTGTGTTACACGCAATCGCGACCTTCCTCGATAGCGTATGTAGTACGCAATATCGGGTTTCACTAAACAACGATATATTGTTATAATATTATTATGGACTAGAATTTATGAATAGTATTAACTAAAATTTGAATTTTATAACATTATTATTCATCTTACATATTTTCTAGAACATGGTATGAGAACAAAAAAAGTCGGGTTAAATAAGTATTTTTAAAAAAATGCAGTTTTTTCGCCTTTTGATGGCGCACCAACATTAAATCTAGTTTTTGAAATGTTTATAAGTTAAATTTGACAAAAAAAATCTTCTCTTGAATCAGGATATAAAAATTTACTTTGGATAAATTTTTCATATTATTATGATAACTTTCATATTTTAATGATTAGTAAAAACACGATATATTTTAATTAAAAAAAACTTTTTTCATCACAATAATTTATATGGTTAAATTATAATATTTAATGGTTTTATGGTATAAATAAAATATATTTTTAACATTTAATATAATGCATGTCATTACCATTAATTTTACATTGAATTCATAGGTAAAAACATTTCAATCTTTGGCAATGTTTTAACTTTTAAGACCTTTTTTCTTAACAACAAGATTAATTTTAAATTAATTAATACAACTTCTGTGTTTTGAATTTTGAAAAATGGATTCCATATTTGGATTCAGTGGGTTCAAATTTTGTTAATAGGTTACTTTTATTTTTTTTATATTATGAATAGTAACTACGGTAATTTTTATTTACTACAGTTAAAGGTAAATCGGGTAATTAAGGGTAAAAATAAGATTATAAAATTACCCTAAAACTTTCCAAAATAATATTGGATGAATAAAGTCGACCCAAATCACCAAAGGGTCATAATAAATTAATTTTATGCACTTTTGACCATTAACATAATTTAATTATTATTAAAACCAAAGAAAGTTACAACATGTCACTCTCTTAAATCTTATAAATATAATAATTTTAATTTAGTGATAAACTTCATGAAACATCGAACATGAATAGTATCCAGAAAGATAATAAAATTATCTAAATCATGTGAATTTATTTATAATTTTTAGGGATTAAATAATTATCATTAATTATGACAGAATAGTGATGTTGAAATTATTTTATTGATTGAATTATCAAATAAATGATTTTAAAAGTATTAAAATCAATATTATATGAACTATTTAAGGTTCTAAACTAAGTTTCTAGATAAATATGACATGTTATTAATCTATTAAATCTTTTAGTTTGAACATATATTCTGTTTATATTTTATTTAAATTCAAAAAAATTAATAGTGTCAAAATTGTCACTTTTGTTATTTTATAAAAATATGCATATTATAAAATTGTTTAAAAATCACAAAAATGTTTAAAAATTATAAATTAAAATTTATATGGTCAAAAATGTAATAAAGTATAGAATTATGGAAAATTGACAACATATAAGTAATTATTTATAATGATTTAAAATTTAGAATTTTATTACCACAAATAAAATTAAAAAGATTATATAAGGATAAATCATGTTGATAATGTTTAAAATAAATTTTCAACTTGTATAATTTTTATTGTTTTATGATCTTACAACCCTATCTCATATAAGATTTGGATTTGAGTCATTTTTTGAGGTTTTTATGTAGCGTTGGAATTTATTATAAATTAATATTTCCTATAATTCCAAAGGTGCCCCTCTCCTCCCTTATAAAAGAGCACCTCCTCCCTCTCCTCTTTACACCATTTATATCCTTCAATCTCGGAAAAAACCTGACCATTTAACTTATAAAATTCTTTAGAAACATACTAGAGGTCCTTGTCTTCTTCAAAGACCAATTTTAGTGCCCTAAGAGGAGGTTTCAAAGAGGCGTGTCGAAGAAGAGGTAATATCCGTTACTGATTCTTTCAAATTTATTTCTTCTTCTACTTCCTCATAATTATTTGTTTAATTATGAAGTAATAAAATCAGTATCAATCATATAATTATATGTTATTATAAATATAAAACAACTCTATTTCACCTTCTATTCATCCTACGGAAAATGAAATCACCACGCGTGCGTACGTACGGAATACCGTCTACACACCGTGGTGTAATCTATTTTCCACCACCACCATACTTGGATGGGTATAATTTTGTAAAGAAAATTTATATATGATTATTTTAAGGTGATATTAATTCTGAAATATTATACATAAACTTCAATACAATTCCACGATCATGGGAATGATATCATCGCTCATGCGTACGTACGACCTACCGTCTCCACGATGTGATGCGACTCATTCTACATGATCATCATTGAATAATGACTATATAAATGAATTGAATGAATTGAATGAATTGAATGAGTAAATATGATATATATTACACTAATACTATTATGTAAATGAGGTATATATAACCTAAAAAGAAGAATAAGAATTTATTCGACAAAACACAACTAAGAACATAAAGCAATAAACACCCAAATAACAAGTAGCAATGTAATATTACTAATAAGAAGCTAAGAATATGACCATATATGATATCATAACAAATATTATGAATCTATAATAAGTCAATGACATTATTTAAATCATTATACAGGTGTTTTGGACACATACAAAGAATATCGGACCTAAGGTAAGGGAAAATCTCGCAATCTCAATTTTTATCTGAGATTGTTTATACTTCGGTATTTACTAGGGCATATTTATCCTCCACATCCATGTTTCCTAAATATTTAATATTATTTCTATCCTCCTATAATGTTTTAAATAAAATTTTACCTATTGGTGAATTTTTATTAAAAATATGAATGAAAACTTTTTTCATTTGCAGTACGAGTTATTTTTTGTATTTTTCGGCCAAATACGAGAAGAATGTTTTCTTAACATATATGGAATAAATTGATTTTTATGATTTCATAGAACATTAATTCCATGAAGCTTCATTTACTTTATTTCATGTTTACTTTTTATAAACTTCTTTTAGTTTACAATTGTATGACTGTTAAGAAAGGAAAAATGTTTTTGAAGTAGAAAGGATATTTTCCTCAAGAATGGAGTTCAAGTGTTTTATCAAAATTATTTTCCATATAAGATAATATAGGGTTCTGTTTATATCCCTATTTTTACATTAATTTGATTATGTTATGATGGAATTATTTTTATGATGTCCATTTATGGATTATTTTATGATGACATGATGTTTAAGAATCCCATTTTTATTACATGGGTTAGGTTATGATGTATGATTTATGATTTTGTGGAACACATAAGAATGGTTTCATTATGATATGGGTGGGACCTATATCTCCCTCCAATTAATTGGGTAAAGATTTATATCTCATGAGATAGACAAGGCTGGAATGGAATGTTAATCCGGTTCAGTCATACATGACTGGAACGAGGAGTAAACTCGGTTCAGTAATGAACTTTGTCCACTATGATGGTCTTGGAAATGAGATTTGACTAATATGAAATTATTTTCTATGATTATGTGTTTATGACACAAAGTTTCATGTTTTATGTTATGATTATTAGGATTACATTTCACTTCTATGATTTATCCCATGACATGATATTATGATCTCTTTTGCAGGTTAAGATTCTCAAAATGTTATATTCTTATGAATATGATCTGATTGATATTTCTTTTCTTTACCCTTACTGAGTATTTGAGATCACCCTTATGTATGTTTTCTTTTCCCAAGGTTAGGAAGAAGGATATTAAGTAGGATATGCCAAAAAGGGACTCTAGATATGATGAAATAAATGGGAGACAATGTAGTTGATTTAATGAACAGGTTGTTTATTTTACCAGTTTCTAATGACATTATACCTATATGTTCCTTTCATGGTTTTGTTATATGTTGTAATAAGTATGCTTCAATTCTGAATTAATAATAATGTATTTAATGTATGGGTTCTTATAGTTGGTATGAGAGGCAAAGGAGGTAGGAATTTATCTGATCCTTGGGAACTCTGACATGTGAGCGTTGGACGAAGCATGGCTCTCAGCCCAAGGGCTTCATGAGGAAATGGCTGCCACTGGAGATGGTGGTGTGTCTCGCCCAGGGGGTGTATCCTCCCATGGAGTTCCCTGATATGTATCAATTATAGTCCACTAGAAGTAATTCTAGACCATTATAGTTGGTATTAGAGGAAAGGTATAGTCAACCTTTGGATACTAGGATGTGAAAGCCTTAGTAAGAACCCTAAGGATATTTCTAAGCATAGAACACAATATTAGTGTCTTATAAATGGCCATGAATAACCTATGATAAGACCTTAAGTGTAATATTTTATTCATGATTATGTGGTTTTCCTATTATGATTAGTGTTTCTCACACTATGCTTCTTGGTTTTAGTCAATGGCTGGAACCTGAAGGAACCGTGTTAATGCTAAATGTGATGGGCAATACAATTATTGTCCCCCTGAGCAACCAAACGTTATGGGAGATGGAATGAAAAATCTTGTAGCTATTCTCACACAACTTTCTCAAGCTATGAATCATGCAGGACTTCCAAACGAGCAAAGGAAAGAGTAAGATTTTGTTGAATCCTTCATGAGTTAGCATCCACCTTCATTCAGCGGGTCTTCTGATCCATTAGGGGATGAATAATGGATCAGTACCACTTAAAAGATATTTTCAGTTCTACAATGTTATGAACATGAAAAAGTCATCTTAGAAGTGTATCGTTTGGAAGGTGATGTTGATCAATGGTGGAATCTTATTAAGAATATGAGGCAAAGGGTTGAAATTGAGTCCATGGAATGGGACGAGTTCAATAACTTATTTTTCAATAATTAATTCCCCCAAATTCTTTGAACAAAGATGGAGAAGGAGTTTCTTGAACTAAAGCAAAAGGATGATGAATCGGTTGGTACCTACGAAGCAAATTTTACAAGACTTGCAAGGTACGCTTCTAGAATTATTATCCAACCTGAGAGTAAGATCTATTGATTCTTTAGTGGCCTAAAACCAAGTCTTCAAAGGGCATTATCCATAAGGGACTTCAATAGCTACGAGGAAATTTTTCGATGTACTCTCAAGGTTGAGATTGAAATTAGAGTAACCCATCAATCATAAGGTTTTGATATGAAAAGGAAAATGGAATTCAAAGTAAAATCTAAATACCACACTGAAAAGAATATGAGTTTTCTTTTTTGATAAAATTGTGGAAAGAAACATGGTGGGAATTGTCTTAAAGGGACAATAAAATGATTTAAGTGTGGAAAAGTAGGTCATCGTGAAATTGAATGTCGAAATAATGGGAAGAAGATGTCTAATGATGTGAACAAAGAAAGGGATACACAAAATGCACCTCCAACACTTCAAATTTTCAAGTGAAAGGAAATGGGGCATTATTCTAATCAATTCTCTAATCCAAGGGTTGTTGATGATGATCAACATAAACAAACTCTTAAGGCCAAAGACAAAGGAAAGTCACATGAAATTAAAATCGGCAATGTGGGGTATGATAACGAAGTGGTGAAAGGTACACTTTCCATCCACTCTAAAGTAGAAAATGTTTTATTTGATTCTAGATCCACCCTTTCTTTTATTTCTGAAGAATTTTCTAAGGGTATCGTCGTACTACCACAAAAATTAGATGTTGAGTTAGCTGTGACAACTCTTAATGGAAAAACAATCACATCAAAAGTTTAAAATTCTTCTCTGATTGAAGTTTGTGGGAAAGTGCTTCCTGAAAATCTTGTGATCCTTCCTATAGTAGAATTTGATGTGATTTTTGGCATGGATTAGATTTATTTATATGGAGCTCATATCAATTTTCAAATAAGGTAAATCAAATTTAATATTCCCAATCAATCTACTATCATCTATCGATACAAGGATGAATATAACCTTACAGTGGAAATTTATTCCATCTTATGGGTCTTAATTACAATAAATGAAGGTTATTTATCTAAAATGGTTGGAGAAAAACTCACGATTAAGAATATTCCCATTGTACGGGATTTTGATGATGTCTTTCCAGAGGAATTTCCAGGTATTCCACCAATTCTTGAAGTTGGATTTTCAATAGAACTCGTACCGGGTTCTTTACCTATTTCAAATACACCTTATAGAACGCCCCCAATTGAGTTATAGGAATTGAAGAAGCAACTCCAAGATAATCTCGATAAGGGATTCATATGCCCTAGATCATCACCTTGGGGAGCACCTGTTCTGTTTGTTATGAAGAAAGATAGATCAATGAGACTCTGCATTGATTATTGAGAACTTAACAAGATCACTATCAAGAACAAATATCCTCTCCCACGCATTGATGACTTATTTGACCAACTTCACGGAGCTCAATACTTTTCCAAGATTGATATTTGTTCAGGGTATCGTCAATTAAGGGTCAAAAGGGAGGATATACCAAAGATGGCTTTCTATACAAGGTATGGACACTATGAATTTATATTGATGCCATTTGGTCTTACTAATGTCGCTGCTATCTTCATGGATCTAATGAATAGTGTCTTTAGAGACTATCTTGATCAGTTTGTGGTAGTCTTTATAAATGATATTCTTTTCTATTCAAAGAGAAATGAAGAACATGAAGATCACTTTAGAATTGTATTGAAGACCCTGAGAAAGGAGAAGCTTTATGCCAAATTTACCAAGTGTGAATTTTGGCTTAAAAAAGTTGCATTTTTGGGTTATATAATATCAAAAGAGGGGATATATGTGGATCTAGAAAAGACAGAGGTTATCGAAATATGGTCGAGACCAACAACATTAACTGAGATCTGAAGTTTTCTTGGTTTGGCTGGATATTATCGACATTTTTTGAAATATTTTTCATGATTATATAATCCACTCACCAGGTTGACTCAAAAAGTAGTTAAGTTTGTGTGGACGGAGGAGTGTGAAGAGAATTTAAAGGAGTTGAAAAGAAGGTTATCTAGTGCACCTCTACTCACACTTCCTTATAGTAGAGAAAGGTTTGTGATCTACAGTGATGCATCTAAGAAGAGACTGGGGTGTGTTCTCTTAAAAAATGATATGTTGATAGCTTATGCCTCACAAAAGTTGAAAATCCATGAGAAAAATTACCCAACTCATGATTTGGAGTTTGATGCGGTAGTCTTTGCATTAATGATTTAGAGGAATTAACTTTATGGTGAATGGTTTGATATTTATACTGATCATAAAAGTTTAAAGTATATTTTTACACAAAAGGAGTTGAATATGCGCCAAAGAAGATGGTTAGAGTTGATTAAGGACTACAATGGCTCAATTCATTATCACCCTGGGAAAGCAAACAATGTGTCAGATACATTAAGCCGACAAGACCATGCTTGCATATCCATGATTAGGATCACAAAAGATCCAATATTTATTTATTTACAAAGGATGGATCTTGGAATTATAATGGAAGGTGTAAAATATTATCTTTCTCAAATGAATGTTCAACCATCTATGCATGTGAAGATTAAAGAGGCAAAAAAATAAGATGTAGAGTTACAAAAGAAGGTGATAAATGTTCCTAAATTAAACCTTGATTGTGATGGGATAATAAGGTTCCAAAATCGGGTTTGTGTTCCTCGCATCCTATAATTAAAGAATGAGCTACTGGATGAGGCTCATAGTTCATCATTCTCTATTCATCCTGCAAGCACGAAGATGTATAGGGACTTGAAAGAGTACTTCTGGTGGGATGTCATGAAAAAGAGATGTTTCTGAATATGTCTCTCGATGCTTGATTTGTCAGCAAGTTAAAGCTGAGAGACAAAAGTCTAAAGGGATGTTACAACCATTACCCATACTAGAATGGAAATGGGAAAACATCGCGACGGACTTTGTCACTATAATTACTAAAACATCAAAAGGCAAAAATGCTATCTGGGTCATAGTTGATCATCTTATGAAGTCGGCACACTTCATTGCTATTAGATAAGATTTATCTCTGGATCTTCTTACCAGGATATATGTGAAGGAAGTGGTAAGATTTCATGGAGTAACACTTTCCATTATATCTTATTGGGATCCGAGGTTTACCTCGAAGTTCTGGCGAAGTCTTCAACATTATTTAGAAACAGAGTTGAGTTTCAACACTGCTTATCATCCTCAGACAGACGATCAGTCTGAGAGAAAAATTAAAACTCTAGAAGATATGTTAACAGCTTTCTCTAGTGATTTCAAAGGTGGTTGGTATCAACACCTACCTTTGGTGGAATTTTCTTTTAATAATAGCTTTTACTCCAGTATTCAAATGGCTCCTTATGAAGCTCTCTATAGAAAGAAATGTAGGACTCCAACTTGCTGGGATGAAGTTGGGGAAAGAAAGCAACTAGGAACTAATCTTGTTGATGAGATGGAAGAAAAGGTCAGATCTATTCAACAACCCCTAAGAGCATCGCAGAGTCGACAAAAAAGTTATGCCGACAACAGAAGAAAAGACCTAAAGTTTGAAGTGGGTGATAAAGTGTTCTTATGAATATCTCCTTTGAAGAGATTAATGAGATTTGGAAAGAAGAGAAAGTTGATCATAGGTATATCAGTCCTTTTGAAAAACTAGATCATGTTGGGAAGGTAGCTTACCGATTGGCGCTTCCACCAAATATCTCTCAATTTTACGATATGTTCCATGTATCTCTCCTGATAAATTACATACTCAATTCTTCACATGTACTAAGCTTAGAAGTTGTACCGCTAGAGCAAGATATTTATTATGAAGAATAGTCGATAGAGATTCTGGATCGTAGCGAAAAAGTTCTATAGAACAATACCACTTTCTTGGTGAAATTTTTATAGAGGAACCACCAATTAGAATAAGATACATGGGATCTTGAGGATATGATGAGGGAGAGGTATCCTCATCTGTTTGTTACGAAGTGACGAATTTCGAGGGAGAAATTCATTTTAAGGGGGGTAGAATGTAACACCACGATATTTTATGATAAGTATATATTTTTTTCTGCCTTATGTTATACACAACATCAAAGGAATTTTTCACTGCACACAACACTAGCTTGGCTTGCGATACACGCAATCATGACCTTCCTCGATAGCGTTTGTAGTACGCAATACTGGGTTTCACTAAAAAATGATATATTGTTATAATATTATTATAGACAAGCCGTTATGAATATTATTAAATAAATTTTGAATTTTATAACATTATTATTCATCTTAAATATTTTCTAGAACATGGTATGAGAACAAAATAAATTTTTTGGGTAAAATAAGTATTTTTCAAAAAATGCAGTTTTGCAGCCTTTTGATGGAGCACCAACATTAAATCTAGTTTTTGACATGTTTATATGTTCAATTTGACAAAATAAAATTCTTCTTTGGAATCAGGATATAAAAATTTACTTTGGATAAAATTTTCATATTATTCTAATAACTTTCATATTTTAATGAATAGTAAAAACAAGCTATATTTTAATTAAAAACATCTTTTTTCATCACAATAATTAATATCGTTAAATTATAATAATGAATGGTTTTAAAGTATAAATAGAATAAATTTTTACCATTTATTATAATGTATGTAATTACCATTAATTTTACATTGAATTCATAGGTAAAAACATTTCAATCTTTGGCAATGTTTTAGCTTTTAAAACTCGTTTTCTTAAATACGGGATTAATTTTAAATTAATTACTACAACATCTGTGTTTGGAATTTCGAAAAATGGATTCCATATTTTGATTCAGTGGGTCCAAATTTTGTTAATATGTTACTTTTATTTTTTTATTTTATGAATAGTAACTACGATAATTTTTATTTACTACAGTTAAAGGTAAATCGGGTAATTAAGGGTAAAAATAAGATTATAAAATTACCCTAACACTTTTCAAAATTTTATTGGATGAATAAAAGTCGACCCATATCACCTAAGGGTTGGAATAAATTCATTTTAGGCACTTTTGACCATTAAAATAATTTAATCATTATTAAAACCAAAGAAAGTGACAACATGTCACTCTCTTAAATCTTATAAGTATAATAATTTTAATTTAGAGATAAACTTCATGAAACTTCGAATATGAATAGTCTAAATAAAGCTAATAAAATTATCTACATCATGTGAATTTATTTATTATTTTTAGAGATTAAATAATTATCATTAATTATGACACAATAGTGATGTTGAAATTATTTTATTAAAAAGTCAAATCTATTCAACAACACATAAGATCAGCTCAGAGTCGACAAAAAAGTTATGCCAGAAATTGAAGAAAAGACCTAGAGTTTGAAGTGGGTAAAAAAGTGTTCTTACGAATATCTCCTTAGAAGAGAGTAATGAGATTTGGAAAGAAGGGAAAGCTGAGCCCTAGGTATATCGGTCCTTTCGAAATACTGGATCGTGTTGGGAAGGTAGCTTACCGATTGGCGCTTCCACCGAATATCTCTCAAGTTCACGACGTGTTCCATGTATCTCTCCTGAGAAAGTACATACTTGATCCTTCACATGTACTAAGATCCGAAGTTGTACAGCTAGAGAAGGATATTTCTTATGAAGAACAGATGATAGAGATTCTGTATTGTAGTGAAAAAGTTCTACGGAACAAGACCACTTGCTTGGTGAAAGTTTTATGGAGGAACCACCAATGGGAAGAAGCTACATGGGAGCTTGAGGATATGACGAGGGAGAGGTATCCTCATCTATTTGTTACGATGTGACGAATTTCGAGGGAGAAATTCATTTTAAGGGGGGTAGAATGTAACACACTGATATTTTATGAGAATTATATATATTTTTTTATGTCTTATGTTATAGGAAACATCATAGGAATCTTTCACTCCACACACCACTAGCTTGGCTTGTGTTACACGCAATCACGACCATCCTCGATAATGTATGTAGTATGCAATACCGGGTTTTACTAAACAACGATATATTGTTATAATATTATTATGGACTAGCTGTTATGAATAGTATTAACTAAATTTTAAATTTTATAACATTATTATTCATCTTACATATTTTCTAGAACATGGTATGAGAACAAAATAGATTTTTCGGGTAAAAAAAGTATTTTAAAAAAAATGCAGTTTTGCCGCCTTTTGATGGCGTACCAACATTAAATCTTATTTTTGACATGTTTATAAGTTCAATTTAACATAAGAAAATTCTTCTTTGGAATCAGGATATAAAAATTTACTTTGGATAAAATTTTCATATTATTCTGATAACTTTCATATTTTAATGAATAGTAAAAACACACTATATTTTAATTAAAAACATGTTTTATCATCACAATAATATATATGGTTAAATTATAATATTGAATGGGTTTAATTTATAAATAGAATATATTTTTTACCATTTAATATAATGTATGTCATTACCATTAATTTTACATTGAATTGATAGGTAAAAACATTTCAATCTTTGGCAATGTTTTACCTTTTAAAACTCGTTTTCTTAACAACAAGATTAATTTTAAATTAATTACTGCAACTTCTGTCTTTTTAATTTTGAAAAATTGATTCCATATTTGGATTTAGTGGGTCCAAAGTTTGTTAATAGGTTACTTTTATATTTTTTATATTATGAATAGTAACTACGGTAATTTTTATTTACTACAGTTAAAGGTAAATCGGGTAATTAAGGGTAAAAATAAGATTATAAAATTATCCTAACACTTGAAAAAGTCATATTGGATGAATAAAAGTCTACCAATATCACCTAAGGGTGGGAATAAATTCATTTTATGCACTTTTTACCATTAAAATAATTTAATTTTTATTAAAACCAATGAAAGTGACAACACGACACTCTCTTAAATCTTCTAAGTATAATAATTTTAATTTAGTGATAAACTTCATGAAACTTCAAACATGAATAGTATCCAGAAATATAATAAACTTATATACATCATGTGAATTTATTAATAATTTTTAGGGATTAAGTAATTATCATTAATTATGACACAATAGTGATTTTGAAATTATTTTATTGATTGAATTATCAAATAAATGATTTTAAAAGTATTAAAATCAATATTATATGAACTATTTAATGTTCTCCACTAATTTTATAGATAAATAGGAAATTTTATTAATCTATTAAATCTTTTCATTCGAACATATCTTCTATGTATATTTTATTTACATTAAAATAAATGAATAGTGTTAAAATTGACACTATTGTTATTTTATAAAAATTACATATTATAAAATTGTTTAAAAATCACAAAAATATTTAAAAATTACAAATTAAAATTTATATGGTATAAAATGTAATAAAGTATACAATTACAGACAATTAAAAACATACAAGTAATTATTTATAATGATTTAAAATTTTGAATTTTATTACAACAAATAAAATTAAATAGATTATATAATGATATATCATGTTGATAATGTTTAAAACAAATTTCCAACATGTCTAATTTTTATTGTTTTATGTGAATATATCCCTATCTCATCTAATATTATTAGTTGAGTCATTTTTAGAGGTTTTTTAGTAGGTTTGGAATTTATTATAATTTAATATTTCTTATAATTCCAAAGGTGCCCCTCTCCACCTTTATAAAAGGGCACCTCCTTCCTCTCCTCTTTACACCATTTAGATCCTTCAAGCTCATCCAACCCCCGCCCATTTCCCTTCTCAAATTCCATATAAACATACTAGAGGTCCTGGTCTTCTTCAAAGACAAATTGTAGTGCCCTAAGAGGAGGTTTCAAAGAGGTGTGTCGAAGAAGAGGTAATATCCATTGCCGATTATTTCAAATTTATTTCTTCTTCTACTTAATATTCTTTAGTTGTTTCATTATTAAGTAATAACATCAGTATCAGTCATATAATTATATGTTATTATAAATATGAAACAACCTTATTTCACCTTCTATCCATCCTACGTAAAATGAAATCATCGTGCGTGCGTACGTACGAAATACCGTCTCCACGCTGTGGTGTAATCTGTTTTCCATCACCACCATACTTGGATTGGTATAATGGTGTAAAGAATAACTATATATGATTATTGTAAAGTGATATTAATTCCGAAATAGTATACATACACTTCAATACAATTCAACCATCATGTGAACGATATTATCGCTCGTGCGTACATACGGCCTACCGTCTCCACGATGTGATGCGACTCATTCTACATGATCTTCATTAAATAGTGATTATATAAATGAATTTAATGAGTAAATATGATATATATTACACTAATACCATTATGTAAATGAGGTATCTATAACCTAAAAATAATAATAGGAATTTATTTAACAAAACACGCATAAGAACATAAAGCAATAAACACCCAAATAACAAGTATCAATGGAATATTACTAATAAGAAGCTAAGATTATGACCATATATGATATCATAACGATGATTATGATTCTGGAATAAGTCAATGACATTATTTAAATCATTATAGAGGAGGTTTGGACACGTACAAAGAATATCGGACCTAAGGTAAGGGAAAATCTCACAATCTCAATATTTATCTGAGAGTGTTTATACTTCGGTATTTACTAGGGAATATTTATAATATACATCCATATTTCCTCAATATGTAATATTATTTCTATCCTCCTAAAATTTTTAAATAAAATTTTACCTATTAATGAATTTTTAGTAAAAATATGAACAGAATCATTTTTCGTTTGTAGTACGATGTACTTTTTGACTTTTTCGGCCAAATACAAGAAGAATGTTTTTTTAACTTATATGGCATAAATGGATTTTTATGATTTCATAGAACATTATTTACATTAATATTCCTTTACATGTTTTCAAGTTTATTTTTAATCAACTTCTTTTAGTTTACAATTGTATGACATGTTAAGAAAGGAAAAATGTTTTTGAAGTAGAAAAGATATTTTCCTCAAAAATGGAGTTCAAGTGTTTTATCAAAATTATTTTCCATATATGATAATATAGGGTTATATTTATATCCCTATTTTTACATTGATTTGATTATGTTATGATGGAATTATTTTTATGACGTCCTTTTATGGATGATGTTATGATGACATGATGTTTAATAATTCCATTTTTTATTACATGGGTTAGGTTATGATGTATGATTTATGATTTTGTGGAACACATAAGAATGGTTTAAATATGAGATGGGTGGGACCTATATCTCCCTCCAATGCATTGGGTAAAGATTTATATATCATGAGATAGACATGGATGGAAGACAATTTAATCTGGCTCAGTGATACAGGACTGGAACGAGGAGTGAACTCGGTTTAGTAATGGACTTTGTCCGCTATGATGGTCTTGGAAATGATCTTTGACTAATATGAAATAATTTTCTATGATTATGTGTGTATGCCACAAATTTTCATGTTTTATGCTATTATTATTGGTATTACATTTCACTAATATGATTTATCCCATGACATGATATTATGATCTCTTTTGCAGGTTAAGATTTTCAAAATGTTATGTTCTTATGAATATGATATGATTGATATTTCTTTGGTTTACCCTTACTGAGCATTTGAGCTCACCCTTTTTTATGTTTTCTTTTCACCAGGCCAGGAAGAAGGATATTAAGTAGGATATGCCAAAAAGGGACTTTATATATGATGAAATAAACTAGAGACAATGTAGTTGATTTTATGAACCAGTTTTTTATGCTTCCCAGTTTCTAAAGACACTATACCTATATGGTCCTTTCATGGTTTTGTTATATTTTGTAATAAGTATGATTCAATTCTGAATTAATAACAATTTATTTAAATTATGGGTTGTTATAATGTTGGAACTCTGAATGAACATAATTTCATGGAGAATAAGAGAAGGAACAAACCTGAAAAGGTTTTGCATTACATTACTTTGAAGTCTCGATTGCAATGATTATTCATGTCATCAAAAACTGCCGAATACATGAAGTGGAATTCTGTAGATAATTACAATGATGGGTTAATGAGACATCCACAAGATTACCAATCGTGGAAGACATTTGATTCATTACATCTATATTTCTCAGCTGATCCTTGGAATGTTCTATTGGGATTGACTGCCGATGGATTCAACCCATTTGGGACTTTGAGTACCAGTTATAGCATTTGGCTAGTTTTTTTGATCCCTTATAATCTGCCTATGTGGATGTGTATGCAACAAACATCTGTTATCCTTTTTATTATTATTCCTGGAAAAAAAATGTCTAGAAATGATATTGATTTATACTTGCAGTCTTTGATTGGTGAATTGCACGAGTTATGGAGAAACGGTGATGATACATTTGATGCTTCTTCTAAAACAATGTTCAAAATGCATGCTGCGTTAATGTTGACCATTAGTGACTTCCCTGGGCTTGGGAATTTATCTGGTTGGAACACTTACATGGGTTTGGCTTGTCCCATTTGTAACTTTTATTTTGATTCCAAATGGATACCTCACAGTAGAAAATGGTGCTTATTGTGTCATTGATGACTTCTTGATGCATCTCATAGATTTTGGCTGAAAAGATAAAAATTTAAAGGTTGAACTGATTATAGACCACATCCAAAGTTTTTAACTAGTTCTAAAATATTGAAACAGCTTGAAAATGTAGAAACATAATTTTGGAAGGTTCATCCTTTGAATGATAGTGGAAAATGGGTCCGAAGTGCATCGTCAAGAAAAATCAGAACGCAACAATGAAAGAGAAAAAGTATATTCTTCAAACTTCCGTATTGGGAATTTAATTTGTTGCGGCATAATCTTGATGTGATACATATTGAGAAGAATATATGTGAAAATTTTATTTTGACATTGCTTAATGAGCATGGAAAGTCGATGGATCATCTCAATGCTCGTAAAGACTTACAAGCACTGAACATAAAACACGATCTCTGGCTAGATGAGAATGAAAAGTATCCTCCAGCAATTTTTGCAATGAAAAATAGGGATAAAGATAAATTCCTTCCAATTTTAAAGAATGTTATGGTATCTGATGGGTAATCAAGTAACATCTCGAGGTGTGTTGACTTTAAGAATCATAAGTTACATGGATTGAAAATTCATGATTCACATATTTTGTTACAATAGTTACTACCATTGGCATTGCGTACATTATTACCTGAAAAAATTATTGCTGTTGTACTCCAATTCTACACATTTTTCAGACAACTATGTGATAAATCTCTACGTAAATTTCATCTTGACAACCTCCAGGAGAGATTTTTATTGACCCTTTGTGCAATAGAGATGATATTTCCTCCGTTATTTTTTACTATAATGAGGCATTTAACTGTGCATTTTGTTGAGAAAGCTAAATTAGGACGCCCCGTTCATTATCAATGGATGTATCCAATTGAGAGTTACTTTATTTATATGTTTTTCAGTTAAGTAAACAATTTTTGGTACATAGTTAAATGCATAATTATATTTATTTTATTTCACTGATATCTTGGGCATTTGAAATCATACGTGAGAAATAAAGATCAACCAGAAGGCCTTATTACTGAAGGTTATTTGGCTGAGGAGTGAATTACCTTTTGTTCTTGATACTTGGATAATATTGAGAAAATATTTAATCAAGTTGGATGTGTTGATGACACATCGACTCAATCTCAAATACATCAGAAAACCAAAATATTTCCTGATATTGGCCGATCAGTGGGAGGACATCAAATGTGACACTAACTGAATTGGAATTATTACAGGCACATAGATATGTGATGATGAATGGTGAAATTTCAAATCCATTTATTAAAGAGTTGAGTATACAAATAGAGAGATGAATGAGAGGCTGAATATGAAATGAGAAAGATATAACGAAAGTTTTTAATAAAGATCTTGTAGAATGGTTTGCACAACGTGTAAGTTCATAAATATTGCAATAAGTACGAATATTAGTCTGACACATACATTTTGTAAATCTAATAAAGTATATTTCTTTTTTCAGATCATGAATACTGATACTCGAGTAGAGGTGTCAAAAGATTGGAAGTTTCTTGCTAGTGGTCCTCTAAAATAAGTTAGAAAGTTTGATGCTTATAATGTGAATGGATTTAGATTTCGTACAGTCGATAGAGAAGTGGGTTGGAAAACACAGAATAGTGGTATATTTACATCTGCTAAAGTGGAATACAATGGAAAGATGTATGATATTATTGAATTAAACTACCACGGAAATTTTTCTATTGTTTCATTCACATGAAAATGGGTTGATATTATCAGAGGTGTTAAAAGAGATTCCATGCAATTTACTTCTGTGAACTTCTCTCGCTTGATGGATGTTGGTGATCATGAACTGCATGATCCATATATCATAGCATCGTAAGGTAAAATGGAATATTATGTGAATGATGTTGTTTATTAAGGGTGGAGTGTAGTTGATCATGTAATACAAAGAGATTTGTATGATATGGGTGATGTAGTGGATAATTTGACCTCTCAAATTGTATTTAATCAATAACAAGAAGCAGAATTATTTGTCCATCATGATATTAAAAATAATATTCTAGAAAGGATTAATTAAGTGGATAAAGAAATAGAGCAAGAAACAAACATTATTGAAGGGGAAATGATTGTATGTACAATTATTTATTTATTCAGCAACCACTTGTTTCATTTCTACAGACATTCATTGTCATTGTTATATATATTTTTTCTGTTAGTACTGGGCATCTATTATCATTTTTAATTTTTTATCTGCATAAATTTTATGAAATATATATTCTAAACTTAATTTTATTTGATTAAATGATAGGAATACCAAGGAGGAAGCGATATACTCTTTCATCTAGTTCTGCGACAGATGACGATCCATCTGGCTACCTCCCCACGACATCTGAGGCACCAGCTGCCTACACTCCTGCACCATCACCCTATACACCATCTCTCACACAATCTTTGGATGTCCCATTATAGGGTGAGTCGTCGACTCCCCCTTCAAGAGCCTTAGCAGTGGGGCAAAGACCCACCCATTCCAGTTCATCACAGGCATACTGGAGTGTCACTGTGATAGGTACAAATTTTAATTAAATAAATTTATTGAATTTTGTTTATACTAATTGTTTGATCATTGAAGATGAAATAAATGCAACCATGGGGAAAAACATAAAAAGTGAATATGTTTGGAACATGACTGGCGAAAAGATACTCATGCCATTTGATTCTTATGGGGTCCCGACGGATGACACCACAGGGTTACTTGGCCAGATTCTAGGATAGTTGGCAGTGGAGCCCATTTCCCTTCCTATTTCATATGATGATTGGAAAAATATGCCTCCAATCTGGAAAAATGAATTTTTTGATTCTCAAATAAAAGTAAATTTATTACATTATGGTTTAATTGAATGTCATTTTACTAATATGTTCAAAATGAATTTCTGTATACAGATGTACTCCCACTTTACAGTTGCTGATGTGATAGCACGAAAGTGGACATTGAAAAATCTAGGTAAGAAATAGAAATATTGCAAATGTAGATTGTGGTGTGATGTCAATGAAACCTCGTTTATTGTGCAACAAATGTATAAGAATCTACCCAGTGGGGTACTGAAAGAACAGTGGAAAGTTTTTGTTGACAGACATCGTGATGAGAAGCGGATGGTATTGAAATATATATTATTATATTATCCTCATTTTACATTTATACATGTATATGAAGAGGACATGACATTGAATACATTACTGTTAAATTGAATTTTATTTATTTCATGATCTATCAAGAAAGAATGCTTCAAATCGGGCTAAGCAAGTCATCCCTCTCACTACGGGCTCAAAAAGATTATCTTGAAGCTGAACGACATTGGTAATATTTTAATTAGTTTAAATATTTATAATACAGTATTATTTTTTTAATATATTGAATTGTTGATTTATCTTTGATTAATGTAGTCACAGAGTTTCAGGCACGAAGCATCCCAAACTGAACTGTGGTTGGGTGTTCACAAGAAATCAGATGAAAGTTTTGTTCATGAGCCTGCTAATGAAGTTGGGGTATGAAGTCAATTTTTTATTATAATAACTTATTATCAGTTTTTAAGGTGTTAATATATATTGATATTTTATTTATATGTAAAAATTAAAGAACTATGGGATGCCAATCCCGCGTAGTCCTACACAGTCTCCCAGGATGACTCGGTTACTAAAGTTCTTGGGAAGCAGCATCCAGGTAGAGTGTGTGGGATGGGTTTGGGACCCGTACCATCTGAGGGTTTTAGAAGTCCACCGGGGATGGCAGTTATATCTACTCCTGGATTTAGTCAGCCCATACCTAGAGATGCTCAGAAAGAGATTGTTTCTCTACGAAACACATTTCACCAATAGGTGGATCAGACATCTTCTTTTCAGAAAGAGTTGATTGAAATACATCAGCATATGAGAAGATATTCCCCCGGTGGTAGTGCATCGACTGGTGGTATGAAGGTAAATCAAAAAACATCAAAATTATTTAGTTTTTTTTACTTTAATTAGTTTTAAGTTTTAATATAAATATGCAACTGTATTTAATTTTCAATATAATGTTCTTACCGATGACAGCAGAGAGTGGTGATGAAGGTGGAAAGGGTGACGACGCATCATTGGACCATGAGTAGTTGTATTGTTCATGTGTTGAAAAAATATGGGAACAGTTGGTTTGTATATGTCACATTTTTGGAACATAGTTACCACCAAACATTTTCATGTCCTAAAATTTCCATGATTTCTCATATTTCCTTTTATGCGTTTTATTGATTTTTGATGTTTCTTTTTATGTCTTGATTTCTCGAGTGTGCTATATATTGTTCCATTTAGGCCTGTTTTTGAATTGGTAGTTGAGATTTTGGATGACTATGAGTTAAACCCATTGTTGATGTGTTGAACAAATTGGGTCATTTCAAATGTTATACTACTTTGAATTTGAACTAAGTAATATTATCTTATGTTGAGATGGTTTTACTATTTTTCCATGGTGAGGGGGTAGTGGATTCATCTACACCTATTTCATACTCAATAGAATAATGTTTCCCAACATCAATTGGGTTAAAATTGAAGAAATATACTAATGTGTTACCACCAATAGGAAACTCATATTTACATTGTAAGAGGGATATCATTAATTTGGGTGTGATCCCATAGGATGAATGACACTGGAGATGACCATGAGGAAAAAATGATAAAAAATTCCCCCACCCATTTGGGTTATGTTTCCCATTGTAATTTTATAGTCACAAACACCACTTAGGGTAGATTCTGATGCTTTTAGATATTAGAGCATTGTAACCATCCCTAGTATATTATATAGATATTCTAATGTTCCTCAAGGGTGTTTAAACTAGCAGGGGTATAAATATAATCTTGATTGTTAGTGGTTGGATATCCCTAGTGGGATCAACTTTGAGATTCTTGAGTATAGACAATAGGGAAAAACACCCTATATATCTTCTTGAGTACTGAAGGTCACATGTTAACAAAAATGACTATAGTGAACATGATACTCATAATGATGTTCTAAGGTGATTTCTACTTTATGGTGGACATATTTATCCAAATTAATATGATAAGAGAATAACATGTTCTCATGATCTATTTAAAGGATACAAAAAGGTTGAATGTGAAATGATGGACCAATTGTTTTTCCATATAATATTTTTAGTTGGACAACCTATGGGTCATTATTCCCTATAGATTACCATGAGTGTCATATAATGTCAGGATAGATCCATTTAAATGGTATTCCTGAAATAAGGTGTGAACCATCATGGACTCATTTTACAAGGGTAATAGACAATGTATGTCCCGGTATGGGGAACATATATTCATAGAAATTGAGTCCTATGTATGACATAACAATTGTTTTCATGCCTCACCATTGTGTTCCTTATGGGTACTATCAGCTTGTTTTTGGTCTTCAATATAATTGGTGCATTTGGTGATTCAATTTTAATTGAAGGATGTGATGAAGGTATTGAAAAGGAAACACATTGAAGAAACCCATCAATACATCATCAAATGTAAGAGTTCATAGTTTATTATTCCTATTCCATATTAATGGGTTCACATTAGGTTATCTATTTTTTTGATGAGAACCTCTAATGGGCTTCCATGTATATGAATATTTGGTATGGATGTCATTTTAGAACTAAATTACAATGAAAGGTGTTCACTAGTGATTCATATACTATAGATTCTTCAAAATAGGTATTGGTAAAAGGTGTGAGATTTTGGGATCATCAAATATTCTTTGGGTGGAATCATTTGAAATATTGGATTCCCTTATAGATTTATGATTTTTTAATGAATAATATCAAAATACTAGTGTTTAACGAGTTACCCATATTCCTATGATCTCTCTGAATCTGTGTATATATGAAAATATATGATTTTTAGGTTAATTATACATATAATACATTTTTATGATTCATTTTTTTAAGGCCACATAGGCAGAAAATTATTCATTTTTCACCATACAAAGAGGTCGTAGGTGTTTACATTATTGGGATCATGCCCATGCAATGAGCATCATATGATTCTATATAAATATAATCATAACCTACATAGTTTATTAATGATTAGTGGGATATATCATACCATCTATGTTCAATTTAAATAGAAATATTTTAAAAATATTAACTTTTTGTGAAGGGGAATCCTTTGTGAAAGGTACCTAGAAATAGAGAGTGTTTTAATTTATCATGAGTTTCCATTTCAGTTTCATCTTGGTCTTCAATGACTAATTTGCAGAAGGTATGGTTGTGTATTACACCTATTAGAGGGCCCATATATTTTTTTCAATATCATATATTTTGGTATGATGATAATGGATGAATGCTTAAGAGTCTAGGGCATACAAATTGAAGGTGTATATGATATTGTGATACTAAGAGGGGTATCTAAAATTAAGGACTATATAATGAATCTAATACTAGAGTCTTTAACTATAGTATTTTGTAAAATTGATTCATATTATTCTTATCACATAAGAATAATAGCATGTTTCTTGATGTTGGGATTGAACCTCAGAGGGGAATATATTGTATCCTAGTTAAGAGGAATAAAATACAATATAATTGAAGGCATGCATTTTAAGGTAATGTGACATGATTCATAGTATATTATAATTGTGTTGAAATGACATGTGTAATGAATTTTAGATTTGTCCTACTAGGTTTAGAAGGTGATTACTATAATGTATCTCAATAATTATTTTAAATTATGATCAAATAGAACATAATGTTTTTGTGTATCATGATTTTTTTAAGAAATAAGTTAATAGAAGATTAGTTGTGTTACATAAAAGTGCACAATAATGTATTTAGTGAGTCTAACACACGAGCCTCTCTAAGACACTTGGTATAGTATATGTGTGTGATGATGGTATATTAGGGGTGTTAAACCAAGTAGGAGGCCCACACATGGTAAATCTAACTGTGTTTTATGGTCACCCCCTATATGGGGACACCGACACACATGTAGATCTAATGTTTCATTTTCAATTGATATATATTATGGGTGATCAAGAAGGATCGGCTAGATGTATGTTTGGAGAGTAGTCAAATAATATACCTATGTTTTATAGTTGATTCTATCATATATTTTTTTTCAATTTATTATATACTTATTTCATAGGTTGATGTTTCTTGTTGTGTGTCGGTATGTACAATATGGTTCAGTCTTATATAGCATGTTAATGTTTACTAATTTTTTTCAATTTATTCTATACCGATTTCCTAGGTTGATGTTTCTTGTTTTATATTGGAATGTACAATATGGTATTTCTGGTTTGATTTTTCTTTCAGGGCAGTGGTGCAACAGAAGAATTTTTTTTTTCTGGTCATCTTTTAGCGGCGGTTTAAACAGTCGTGAAATGTACATTGGCAGCGGTTTAAACTACCGCTAAATGGTGAAAACCGCATAGAAATGTAAAAAAAATTATGTTTCGCAGCAGTTTTAACCGCCACTACATAGTCGCATCGTAGGTGCTCATTCCGTGGTGGTTCTCATGACTTCAGGGGTGGTTTTATGGCCACTGGATTTGAGTTTATTCGTGGTGGTTATAACCGCCGTGAATAAACTTATGTCCAGGGCTCGTAAAAACCGTCGCGAAATGAGGCATCTAAGACGCTTTCTATAAACCATAGCGAAATGGAAATAACCGCCGATAATAGATTGGAGACACCGTATTAGGTGGCGGATTACAAAAACCGCTGCCAAACAATTTAGCGGTGGTTTAAACAAATGCTAAATGGAAAAATAACCACCGTTAAACGACGATTTCCCTATAGTGAGAAAATTAAAAAAACTTAAACTATGATCGTTTTTTCACATTTAAGATTTATAAAATGTATTTATACATTCATGGGTGAAGTTTCTATTTTTCTGGTCAAATTACTATTCATTACTATTCATTACCATCCATATGGGTATGTTACTATTCCTACATTACTATTCACTAAATACCAAGTTGATCTTTTTAGACTCAAAATTTCTCACAGCTCACAACTATAGAAGACTATTTTTTGAAAATCATTTCACATTATTAATTATTTAATAAATACAAAAAATATTTTAAAAATACCACTTTTTCCCTAAATTCATCAATAATACACATCCTATATATATTTGGATATTTTAAATTCACAAACTTTTCCATAATAAGAAATAATTTTTTTTTTATATAAAAGGATTACACAAAGCAGCTAAGGTCTCATTACATATCCTTTTATAACACCAGCATAGGACCAAAGTGTAAGGTGTGCTATGGTGGTAGAATCTTGGGATGGCTCAGACAACATTTCCCGAGTGGTGATTTCTATCAGCTTGAACTTCTCCCCTAAGTGATTCCGTTCAAGATTCATACATTGAAGTTCGGATTGGGCTTGGTCCAGAGCAAAGACTAGGGATGCTACCTCCTTCCCAAGCTCCAATAGATGGGCTTCATATAGCTTATGTATTCTGGATGAGGCCATTCAATATTCTTTTGGTATTAATTAACCTAGATAATCGTATTTATAAAAACACAATGTTAGGATTATAGTTTCTAATGGTCATATTGAAAAACCGTAATATAATAGTCGAAACACAACGGTCACATTTTAATTATACCCACAAAATTAGGAAACAAAAATAATTAAAAAGTTTGGGTCGTTACATTCTTCCCCCCTTATGAAATTTCATCCTCCAAATTTTATCTCATACCCTCTGATGGGAAAAGGTGTGGGAACTTCTGTCTCATAGACTCCTCTGGTTCCCACATGGTTTCTTCATATTTTTGGTTCCTCCACAACACCATAACAAGGTGGGTAGTCTTGTTGCGTAGAACATTGACTCTGCGATCCAAGATCTCCATCGGCTGATCCTCATAAGAGAGGTCATGTTCTAGTTGTACCACATCTGGATTTAGTACAAGTGAAGGGTCATGTATGTACTTCCTCAAGAGGTATACGTGGAAGACATCATAAACTTGGGATAGATTTGGAGGAAGTAAAAGTCAATAGGTCACTGCTCCCACATGATTAAGGATTTTATAGGGGTCAATGTACCTAGGGATGAGCTTCCCTTTCTTCCCAAACCTCATGAATCTCTTCTAAGGTGAAACCTGAAAAAAAGACTTTGTCACCAACATCAAACTCCATGTCCCTTATACGGTTGTCAGCAAAGCTCTTTTGTCGACTCTGAGTATCCTTAATGTGTTATTGGATGGCGTGGACCTTTTCTGTCATCTCTTGCACAAGATCAGGCCCATGAAGCTTTCTCTCACCAGCTTCATCCCAACAAGTAGGAGTCTTATATCGCTCCCCATATAGAGCTTCATATGGTTCCATTTGAATGCATGAGTGGAAGTTTTTGTTGTAAGTGAACTAAACTAAAGAGAGATGTTGATCCCATACACCTTTAATTTCCATTGAGCATGTTCTCAGAATTTCCTCGAGTGTTTGAACAGTTATTTTAGATTGGCCATCAGTTTGGGGGTGATAGACCATAATGAAATTCAATTCAGTGCTTAGAGATTGTTATAGACTTCTCCAGAATTTTGATGTGATCCTTAGATCACAATCGGATATGATTGAAAGTGGAAATTCATGCAGCCTTACGACTTCCTTCATGTAAATCCTGGAAATTTGATCAAGAGAAAAATCTTCCTAAATGGAGAAAAAATGGATAGTCTTGGTGAGATAGTCCACAATAACCCATATCTCATTATTTACTTTGGAAGTTCTAGGGAGACCAATGACAAAGACTATAGTGATATTTTCCCAGTTCCATGCTGATATGGGTAGTGGTTACAATACCCCTCTAGGAAGTTGTCTATCTAACTTCACTTGATGACATACCATGCACCTTGATGTGTGGTCAGTAATCTCCCTTTTCATATTGTCCCACCAATAATGATCATGAAGGACCCTATACATTTTTGTGCTACTAGGATGTACAGAGAAATTAGATCTATGAGCTTCATCCATCAGCTCCTTCTTTATTTTCTTAATAGATGAAACACATATTCTTGTATGAAATTTAAGTACAGCTTCTTGATCAGTTTTTGAACTCAGGAAACTTTCCATCCTTTACATCCTCAAACTTCTTCTGTAACAAAGGATCTTCTTTCTGAGCTTTCTTGATATTCTCTAGTAATGACGGTTGAGACATAATTTGGGTTAGGGTTGATGATGTCCCTTCCCTTATAATTCCCAAGTCCAACTTTACTAGGTCATTGATCAAAGGATCTTTTTGAATCCTCATCATGGAAAGAAAAACCACGTCTTTCCTGCTTAATGCATTAGAGACTTTGTTTGCTCTTTCAGGATGATAATGAATTAAACAATCATAGTCCTTAAAGAGTTCCAACCATCTTCATTGTCTCATGTTCAATTCATTTTGTTTTAAAATATACTTCAAAACTAGATGGTCTATATATATATCACATTTCTCTCCATAAATATAGTGCCTCTATATCTTCAGAGAAAAAATGACTGCCGCCAGCTCCAGATCATGCGTAGGATAGTTCTGCTCATGATTATTCAACTGTCAAGATGCATATGCAATGAACTTGTCTTGTTGCATGAGGACACACCCAAGCCATTTCAGAGATGCATCACTAAAAATAAGAAATCCTTCTCCACTTGAGGGCAGAGTTATCACAAGTGCAGTAACCAATCTCTTCTTCAGCACTTGGGAACTTTCCTCACACTCCTTTGTCTAGATGAACTTGACCCCTTTCAGAGTTAACTTGGTTAATGGATTAGAAATTCATGAAATGTTTTTCACAAAAATCTTATAATATCGATCTAATCCATGGAAACTATGAATCTCTGTTATTATTGTAGGATGAGTCCACTCCTCTAAAACTTCTGTTTTTGCAGGGTCAACAGTGATTTTTTCATTGGTAACAATGTGCCCCAAGAAAGAAACTTATTGTAACTATAATTCACATTTACTGAACATTCCAAAAAGACTCTACTTCCAGAAATTTTTCAAAATAACCCTTGGATGATTCTCATGCTCCTCACAAATTTTGGAATATATCACAATATCATTAATAAAAACTTCCACAAAGTTATCAAGGTAGTCTTTAATGACTCTATTCATCAAATACATAAAAATAGCAGGTGCATTAGTTCATCCAAAAGGAAGAACAACATACTAATAATGCCCATATCTTGATCGGAAGGCAGTTTTTGGAATATATTCTTTATTCACCCTAAATTGATGATAACCAGATAAAAGATCAATCTTAGAGAAGAATTGGGCCCCAAGAAGTTGGCCAAATAAGTCGTCATTTCTTGGAAGAGGGTATTTGTTCTTTACGTTGATTCCATTCAGTTCCCTATAATCAATCCATAGCCACATCGATCCATCCTTCTTCTTTACAAAGAGAACTGGTTCTCCCCAAGGAGACACACTCGGTTAGATAATCCCCTTCTCCAAAAGATATTGGAGTTGTTTCTTTAATTCTTCCAACTCCACATTTTCCATATTATATGGTGTCTTTGATATTTGATGAGATCCAGAAACAATTTCAATAGAGAACTCTACCTCTCTTTCTAGGGGAGGTCCGTGCAACTACTCGGGAAATACGTCAATGTATTCCTGGACGATGGGTATATTTTCTATCCACAAACTCTCATTTCCTTTTTCTTCTTCACTGATCAATTCTATAAAGAAGGATATCAGAGGTTCTTATAGACAAAGATCAGGTTTAGATATCTCTCCTTGGAAGATAACTGTAGGTTTTCCATTCAAGACTAATGAGATTTCCTTACTTCTGCAATTGATCATAGAATTATACTTTGAGATCCAATCCATCCCAATATAATATCGAATTACAGCATAGGAATGAATACTAGATTTGCGATATGATTCTGATCACCAAAGTAAATAATAGAGTTTCTAAACACTGATTATGATTGGATTATCCCACCAGGAGTCTCGATTGATAACACTACTTTTAGTAAGTCATGGGTTGATTCTAAATTCTTTTCAAACTTGGAAGAAATAAAGGAATTCGTAGAACCAGAATCATACAAAATACTTTCTAGTTTTTATAGAAAAACAAGAGTACCTTCTACCACATCATTTAGAGCTTCAAATTCAGCTGTCGTGATAGAAAAAGCACCACCATGCTCCATTGTCCTTTGCTGAGGCTGATGGTGGTTCCCTTATACTGCCCTCAGATTTGAAAAGTGATTGGAAAAGTGTCCAAGTTGTCCACACTTAAAGTACTGGACATCAGGTAGGGCCTGTACCATCTTCCCCTTGTCATTAGTGTTTGGAAGTTGAGTTTTCACCTCACTATGACAATTCCTTGTAATATGTCTATCTCTTCCAAACTTGTAGCATTTCTTAATCTTGAGCAGGAAGTTCCCGAATGCGTCATCCCACATTTATTACACGTGGGAAGTTTCACTTTCTTGCCTCCTATTCCTTGATCAAATCTCCTCCCTAATCTGAGATCCATCGATCTATTTTTGTCCTTTGATTTATGAGACCCCTACATCTCACAAAACTCCAGTTCGACTTTCATCGCACATCGCACGATCTCCATATAGCTGTCATAGTCTCAGTTGGATAGATTCTTCTATAGATGAGGTTTCAGTATACTGAATAATCTATCAACCTTACCATTTGGATCCATGAAAAATCTAGAGGTATATCGTGAAAGTCGGGTGAAGATCATCTCATAGCTTCTGATAGATTCGTTCTCCTTCTGTTTCAGCTCGAGAACTCCTTATCCATTCTTGTTCTCATGGAACGAGGGAAATACTTACTAAAGAAAATCCCTCTGAACTCTTCCCACTCCATAGCTTCAACCTCCACTCTTTTCCTCATGTTTTTAATCAGCTTACACCATTGATCAGCTTCTCCTTCTAAGTGGTAGAAAGCCAGGGTGACCTTCTCTTGCTCTGAACAGTGAAGCACAAAAAATATCTTCTCTATAGAGCTCATCCACTTCTCAATAATCAATGGGTCAGTCGGTCCATTGAAGTTTGGTGGTGGTTGATGCATAAAGGACTCAACATTATGTTGTTCCCTTTGCAGTGAGATCAGTCTATCAGCTTGATTCAAGTTATTTCCCATTACTTGAGTTAGTTGGTTCATCATTCGCATTGATGTTTCCATTTCGGCTTCTATCAGAGGGTCATCAAGGCATGGTCCATTACAGCCACTATTTGCATAGTTCCTCCTATTTCCCACCATTTTCTAAAATAATAAAACCTTAGTGAGAAACTAATTTCATTTATGAATCTTTTAACTATAAATGATTTTATGTCTTTAAACTTCATTCTTAGACAATTGCATTTCTCTATAAATCCTTCATAATGATTCATAAAATGCTTATGATTAACCAAACATATCCCCCAGGAGTGTCGTAACCAATAGTGAAGTAAGGCCCATTGTCGTGTACCCGTTCCTATTCAATTCTAGCTCAATGGTGTGTTTTTGGGTTTTACCCCTATGTACATTTGTGCTAGAGTCGCCTCTACCTGATCGTATCGAGACTGGGATGTATTTTCATGGTAAACCACTTAATTAATACTCACCAAAATACTAGGAAGTTTTCCTATATTTAAACTTATCTATAGGATTCTTTCTAAAGATTTCATAGCCTAATTTCCATAAATAACCAAACTATCCTTTGATACCAAGTATGGAATCCCGCCTTTTTATTACATAACCTTTCATTACATTTTATAAACAAATGATCTTTAAAGTCTAGTGTCTTGTAAATTAGGGACATAATAAATGAAAAACAACATAAAACATTATCCTAATACACATATAAGGCTTCATAATAAGTTCATATTAAGTACAGTCACTGCATCTCACCTAGAGACATACATTCAAAGGAAAGGGTGAGTAGAAGGCCCAGTAAGGGTAAACAAGGGAATCAGTTTACTTGTGAAACCAATAAGAACATGAATAAAACATAAGGACATGGGCAATGGCAGTATAGGAATATCATAATAAAAAGAAATTGAATCATAAATTGACTATGTGGCTACAAAATTTCATTTAGACATTCATGAACATATCACCAAGGTCCATCCGCAAGGTGTCAAAAAATTACCAAGGTTATTCACCAAGGTATCGTGAAACTTGTCATCTCTAGAGATTAATTCATTACCCAATGCATTGGAGTGCTATCTGGGAACACCCTTGATATGTAATTACATTCATGTGATCCATATAGATCATAATCAAACATTTCATAAATAACCCATTGATAATAAAAGAAATGGGTTTCATTTCAAAATTGTGACGTTTTCAAAGTTCTTAAAAATAAGATCATTATATCATTTATAACCCATGGAAAGGGAGTGAGGGTTATATGAATGTACATTATAGAATAAAATATATCATTTTATATATTTATGAATGAAAAAATAAGAGAAATTGTTCTAGGTATTCACATAAATAAACAATTTAATTTCTTGAGAGAAAGAGATAGAAATTTTGAGAGGAAATTTCTGCAGCATAACAGCTATATAACATGGTTTTAGAAAATAATAAAAAGAGAGGGTACAAGGGTAAACCACTCAAAAATAAAAAAAAAATTAAAATATAAATAACTAATAACATATGGATAAGAATATTGTATGAATATTTTAATTACATACCATAAGAAGAGGAAACATGAGGAAAGAGAAGATGTGATTTCTTTTATGAGAAATTTGGCAGCCTAACGACGTCACTTAAAAATTCAGAAAACAAATTGATGAGAGAAGAAATGGTCTATCATAACTTGGACATGATATGGACAATAATAATAACATATAATAACATACCCTCAACATAAAGATATGGAAAATATAATACACAACATAAAGGAATTCATGACTCAAAAGAGGAGGGTGAAAGGATCCCTTACCTCGAAGAGTAACTTAGAAATCTTAAAGGTAGAGACCTCAGGAGGCTTGAGGGAACCTTAGGAGGACTCCTTGGGAGGATAGGAGACCAAAAATTCGTTTAGGATGATTTTGGAATGAAATGAATGAGGGAAATGTCTTGGTATTTATAGGGAAAGTGAGTTAATAAATTATTAATTTCCAAGGGACACCTCATCGGTGGTATTCACAAAACCATGGGCTTGCCCATGGTATTTGCCCATGGTATTAGCCACATGAAACACCTCATATCATATATCACTATTAATAAGTATTCCATAAATCTTACATCATTGTTACATGATTATTGATGTCATTAAATACCTGAAACTCAAAACTGCATTTTTACAATTTACCGAAAATTCAACTGTTTCAGAAAAAAACCCAAAAATTCACCATAACCTAATATCTATGATCTGAAATCAAAAATGAAGTCCATTTTATGAAAATAATTTTTTAAATATTTTTAATTAAATTTTTAATAAAATCATTATTTATTCCAAAAATACACCTTTAAATCCATAACTCATTTTGTAACACCTTAAAAAAGTAATCAAGGTTTCATAAAATTATCGTGTAATCATAAGACAATAAAGTAACAATTTATGATTAAATTTTATGAAGATACATTTCCATATTAAATTATTAAATTAATTATAAAATTTTAAATAAAATATTTATGGCACACAAAAATACAAAAACTTAAACTATGATCGTTTTTCACTTTTATGATGTATAAAATGTATTTGTACATTCATGAGTGATGTTTCTATTTTTTTGGTCAAATTACTATTCATTACTACTCATATGGATATGTTACTATTTCTAATTTACTATTCACAAAAAAACCAAGTTGATCTTATTAGACTCTAAATTTCTCACTACTCACAACTGTAGAAGGCCATTTTTGGAAAATCATTTCACATTATTAATTATTTAATGAATACAAAAATATTTTAAAAATACCCTTTTTTCCTAAATTCATCAATAATACACATCTTATATTTATCTGGATATTTGAAATTCAACAACTTTACCATAAGAATAAATAACAATTTTATTTATATAAAAGGATTACACAAAGAAGATAAAGTCTTGTTACATGTCCCCTTATAAAACCAGCATAGGACCTAAGAGTAAGGTGTGTTATGGAAATAGAATCTTGGGTTTTCTTAGACAACATTTCCCGAGTGTTGATTTCTATCAGATTGAACTTATCCCTTAGGTGATTTCGTTCAAGCTTCATATGTTGAAGTTCGGCTTGGGATTGGTCCAGAGGAAAGCCCAATGATGCTACATCCTTCCCAAGCTCTGACAGATGGGATTCATACGGCTCTAGTCTACTAGATGATGCCATTAAATCTTTTTTCGGTATTAATTAACCAAGATAACTGTATTTATAAAAACACAACATTAAGATTATAGTTTCCAACAGTCATACCACAATCAAAACACAACTGTCACATTTAAATTATACCCACAAAATTAAGAAACAAAAATAATTAAAAAGTTCAGGTCGTTACAGTGCACCAGTTGTACCTATATAGTTAAAATGATTGGATACATCGGGAATCTGGAAATTCTATTCTTTACAAAGTATGATGAATTCTTCCCTGATATCATTCTCACCAAACATTGTTATCTCTTATCAATTTTTTTTTTATTTTCAATAACAACAATATAGGGATGTCTCCCCCATATCTGATAACATTAAACTTCCATACTGATAAGGAACTGAATAATAAAAAATCATTTTTCATTATGGTGAATAAGAGAAATGGAAATGGAAATAGAACCATGAAAATTATCATGTCTAAGGATTCTATGAGACACACTTTCAAGAAGTGTAAAATAAAATGGGAAATAAGGAATCAGGATTATGTCTATTTTTTATAGTGAAAGAAGGGACACTAAAAGAAAAACAATACACTAGGAAGGAAGCAATGTGATGCTACAAGTATGTTTTTAATCAATTATAACCCATCAATTTCAATTAATTGGGTATGATATACAACATGTGGTTCACAAAATTGTATAACAAATATAATCACATTAGATTTTGAAGGGTTTCATTGGGTGAGGAGGATTTTTAGGCCAAAAAATGAGATCATTTGGTAGCAGTAGCCATTGGTGACTTCCACCTCACATTTCTGAGAAGAATGATTTCTGTTATTTATAGTTGTTTTTATGTGTTGATAAATACAAAAAAAGCATCATTTCTATATCGAAATTTGATATTGAGGTTTTTATTTTATTGAAATTAAGGTTAATTATTTTATAAACAAAGATTATTTTTATTATAAGGCACATTTACATAACATTCTATATGTATTGATTATGAGAACCATGTTTTGGAAATAGATAACGAATTTGGATCATATGACTCATACCACACCCAATTATTGAACCACTACATAGTTATTATAGATTATAAATGATTTAATATGTAACATCAATATGGTTATTTATATTCATTAAAACTAAAACCAATTGTTATTTTTTAATGATTTTTACAAGGTAAAAGGATTAATGATCCATTCAGTAGAAACGAGTGAAATGGGAATAAAGATTTTAGAGTTGGTACACACTGATGTGTATGGACCATTCCCATTTTAAACAATCGGAAATTAATCCTACTTAATATGTTTTATTTATAACATTGGAAGGAATGGATATATCTACTTAATTATATTAAAAGTGGGTATCCATTTTATAAATTCAATGAATTAAAGAATGAGGATGAGAACCATCTTGGTAAGAATATTAAGAAACTCCATTCATAACATAATTGAGATTATTTTAATTAAAAATTCATAGAAAATATACATGACTATGGGATTTTATCCCAACTCACTCATAATTATTTTATCTAGTGGAATTGTAAAAGTGAATGGAGGAACCACACCATTTTGGACATGGTGAAGTTAATGATGAGTTGAGTAAGTGTTCCACACCATTTGAATATATCTTTTCAAATATATTCTATGTTGAATCATACAAATTATTGGGTATTTCCAAATTTCTTCATTAAGGTGTAATTGTTTAGTGACTATAACACCACCTACCATTACTATTCACAATGGTGGATCACATATACTATTGGTAGAAACCATAATTAAAAAATAATTATCCACTTCCAGTGTTCTCTTCCTTCATCATTTTAACATCCTCTTCATTACTATCCTTCATTCTTCTCTCTTCCAGACATTCTATTTCTCTCATCTTCCAATCCTTACAGATCATGATAGGTGCATGAAATATCATTAGTGGTATCCTTCATGGACAAAACATCATTCTTATCATAAATATCATTTCTTGAAACAATGAATCCACTTCTTCCATGGTGTTCAATAGTGTAGTTGTTAGAGAATATAGAAGTGGTGTGGGGCAGTGGTCATCCTCCAATCCTCTAACCTTTACAGTGGCCATAGGGAGCTTTAACAACAAGTAGGTCATGTGATTTGGTTGTGAACATGTTGGTTCTCTAGTTTCTAGTGTAATTAGGTATTTAGACCATGTGGTGGTAGGTATTATTCAAGTTAGAAGTGGGTGCTCATCTATTTGATCTTTCATGCATCATGCATGATGTAATAGTGGCGGTGCATGGAATTATCAATGGATCACCTCTAGTGAAGGGAATGGGGTAGTGGCCCACCAAAAGTACATGGTATTTTCAGGAGGTTGAAAATAGTGGTGATTAGTGGTGGCTCCTCTAGATGCTTCCTTTGGATCAATGGTATCACATGAAATTGTTGGCCCGATGGTGGCATGTTCCACTATTGGTTCCAATGGAAGAACATTCTGTCATTGGTTTCAATGGTGTCATGTGCTACTGTTGTCTCAAATAGTTTCATCTTCTACCATTGGTGCCAATAGTGGCATGAAAGTTCATGGTGGAAAAAATGGTGAGACATGGTGGTAGTGACGTAGCAGTATCCATTAATCCCTCTAGTTTTCACACTAGATAAAGGGAACCCCAGTAGAAGTAAGGACATCAATCATCTTCAAAAGGGCTTCATGGTGATCATAAGGAGTCTTATAAATGATCTTGCGATGGACTTGGGATTTGTCAGGGCAGAAAGGGTTGAGGGTGCATGGAAATATGGCAGTGGTAGCTCTTCCTTAATATGACCTTCAAAGTGTCTAGATGAAGCTTCAAATTAGGATTTATGGGGTCATAACAAGTACATGAGGTGATCCACGAATTTCCTCAGCTTCTTCATGGGTGATTCAGCTTGATCCAAAGATTCCAGTGTGCAAAAATGGTGATCTTTAGTGTTTACGGCAGCGACTAGTGACTTCAAGTGATGGAGGATAGTAGAGTTGGGTGGTGGGATCTATTTGAGGACGGAGCTCATTAAAATAGATTGTGTCAATGACATTTTTTTAAAGATTAATATTACCTAAATCACACATCATACCACATTGAAAATGAATAATGAGGTGAAAATTGGTTAAAAATCAACCTTCAACTCTCCCACCACAATGAGATGGTGTAGATCATCGAGCGGCCTCATAGAGACATGAGAAACATGATTTGGTAGATAGAAAGGGTGTTTGGAGATGTGATTGGTTCTCAATAAAATATCCAAGTGGTAGATGTGTCAGAAGTAGTTCATTTTATGATAGTTCCTACCCCCTTTATTTGTCAAGGGAGGCAGGATTTGGTAGATAGAAATTATAAGTGAAAAAAAATCACATTGCCTTGTGGTGGTAGTAGTCCATACGCACACACAAGTGCCGTTATCATTTTTCATTTGATGGAAATGAGGGTATATAATGGTGATTTAATGATAACAACAACATTTATATAAAAATATATTATATTTAATTTATTATATTATGATAAATACCATATATTTATACATGGTAAAGGAATAAGTAAAAAAAGTGATTGATTAAGGTGGTTATCTCTTCTTTGAAAGACCTTATTTAGATATCCTAATAAATTCCCTAGGTTTGGTATTTTGGGAAGACCAAAACCTATTGAACATATATATGAATTTTTAGAAGATAAATGGGTAGGTATTTTTTGAGCTATGTTTCTCAATTTTTGGTAAAGAATAGAGGGAAGGGTGTCCTTTTATAATGGGGAAAAGACACACTTGAAATTACTAAAAATGTTTAAATATAACAATCATTCTCAAGAAAAATGATTCAAATGGAAAAATGATTAAAGATAAGGTTATACATGGTTTAAATATCATCAACCAATAATACTTCAATATTTTTAAGTGAAATTTAAACATTATCTTTAAATTTAACCCCATAGGTAACCTATTTTAACCTTAAGAGTGGTAATTACTTTTTCAATCATAAAGGATTATAATTATTCATATTAGGTAAAAATTTGGTTCATAAATGGAAAAGGCATGAAATTTTAGACCATATATTATCCACTATATACTCTATTATGAGTTTTATAATTTTAAATTAATTTAATAAATTATTTTTTTGATAAAATTTTATTATTTTTATTTTTGAAACTATTC
This sequence comes from Viscum album, assembly GCA_963277665.1. Taxonomy (NCBI): domain Eukaryota; kingdom Viridiplantae; phylum Streptophyta; class Magnoliopsida; order Santalales; family Viscaceae; genus Viscum; species Viscum album. Next base: position 456,802,681 of record OY728139.1, on the reverse strand, counting down.
ATTTTATTTGAGTTTAACAAAATAAAGAAAAAAATAGAGATAAAATATATACTTTATAACATAAAAAATAATATATATTTATATAAAAAATTCATTTAACACTATAAATTACTCAAAATAAATTACTTTTAATATTTTTAAAATCATTTATGTTATTTTTCTATTAATTGAATTAATATTATGTCGATGTTATATAAGTTTCAAGGTTAAATATATAATCACTAAAAATTGTAAATAAATTAATATCATGAAATTAATTTCATTATCCTCAAAATAAAGATTAATATTCATTCACAACTTTATATTATCTCTATGTGAACATGTAAGAGATATTTAAAAGTAAGAGAGTGACTTTTTGTATTTCTCTTTACATTAAATATTATGTAAGGTATTTTTAAGGGAAAGTGTCCCTCAAATAAATATATTTTCAGAATATGTTGATAAGGGTCTAATTAAATTCATCCAAAATAACTAAGATGAAAAATTTTGACCTTAACACATTGTTTTAACCTATTTTAACCCAATTTATCCATTAATGAGGTGCTAAATTTTACCATTGTTACTATTCATAATAGCCAAAAATTTAAAGGTTCCTATTTAACGAATTGGAACCTCATTATTTAAAATATATATTTTATTTTTTTGAATATTCTATTTCTATAATTTTTATAAACTAATTTTAAAATATTTGCGCAAAATGCTACAAAAACTGCAATTTAGAAAAAAACCAATTTTTAAGCATAAAACTAGATTCATTCATATCTCATGGATAAAAAATATTATATGAATAAACAACCATTTGATTTATTATATAATATATATATATATATTTTAAAATAATTCATCAATAGTGATTAATTTGATTTATTATGATAAAAATGCATTGTGCGCATAAAAATGGTTTTTTAGAAAAACATTTCTTTTAATTTAAAAATATTTTTATTTTATTTTATAATAAATTTATAACCAATAAATTCATTTTATGAATGTGTAAAATAATTTTTTTTTTTAAAATATTTATAATTCTTCATACCTACCAATCCAATTGATAGGTGATAACTATCATATTGGATAATAATATTTCAATAGCAAATTGTTGTTCATTTAAAATTAATGTTGTGTTTAAAGCAAGATACTGAAGAAATGAAATTTATTTAAGAAAATTATATTATAAAATATTTGAGTGTTACATTATAAACCCCTTATAATAATTTATCCATTGAAATTTTATCACTCTGATATAAATAACATAGAATACTTATACTTCATCACATCCTTAGATTCCCATGTAGCTTCCTCAAATTTATAGTTTCACTATAAAACTTTGACCAAGTATGTGGTCTTGTTTCATAGAAATTTCTCCCTATATTCTTTAATCTCGACCAATTTTTTTCTAATACAAGATATATTTCTATAGTGGTATAACCTCTATGTTCAGTGCATGTGAACAATATGGTACGTACTTATTTCAGAGAGATACATGGAACACATTGTGAACTTAAGGGATATTTGGTGGAAGCACCAAGTGATAAGCTACCATCTGAATATAATAAAGAATATATATGGGGAAAATATAAAATAGGGATAAAATTTACCTTCTTTATGATCCTCATTACCTTCTTCCATAGATATATTCATAGGAATACCTTGTCAACAGCTTTAAACTCTAGATCTAATTAACAATTATCAGGATAAATTTTTTATTGGCTCTGAGATGATCTTATGTGTTTTTTATAGATCTAACTTTATATATCATTTACTATGATATGTAATGTCCTAATATCATTATTTCTCCAAAATTATCCCAACACATTGTAGTTATTCATTTCCTACCATAGAGGGCTCCAAAAGGATCCATATAAATACTCGAGTTAAAGGTATTGTTATAAGAAAATTCCACAAAAGGAATGTGTTGATACTTTGAAATACATATAGTATGCTTTTAAAAATGTATTCTAGAGTTTAAATGTTCCTCTCATACTTACCATTTATCTAAGGAGGATAAGAATTACTGAAAATCAACTTTGTATCCAGAGCTCATTAAAGACTTTGATAGAACTTCGAGGTAAACCTAAAAAAAATCAGATAAAATGGAATACGGTACTCCATGAAAAAATACCACTTCCATAATTTATATTATATTAAGAGTATCAAGAGATAAATATTATCTTATAGTAAAGAATTTTTCTGACTTTTTAAGGCAATCAACAACAACCCAAATAATGTTATTGACTTTTGACATTTTAGGGACCCTCACAAAAAAATAAATGCTGAGTTTTCCCATTTCCATTCTAGTATGGGTAATAGTTGCAACACTCACTTAGATTTTAGTGTCTTAGCCTTAACATTATCACATATCATGCATCAAGATATATACTTTTAAATATATCTCTTCATGTCTTCTCTCCATAAATACTCTTTCAGATCTCTATACATCTTTGTGCATCTAATATGAATAAAGAATTATGAACTATAAACTTCATCCATTAGATCCTAATTTAATCCCATTATAGATGGGACACATACAATATTCCTAAACCTTTTTATTCTAGCACGAACACAATTGAACACAAGAAAAATTATCACCTTCTTCTATAATTCCTCATCATCATTTTTCACCTTCTTAATCCACTCATGGATGGATGGTTGATAATTCATCTAAGAAATATATGATATTCCCATTTCTACATTATTTTCATATCGATCTTATAAAAATCCATTAATATTGTATTTATTTAATCCTTATCATGAAAAAAATGCATGTTCTTTCCAACATAGAGCATCAAACACCATTTTATCCTCTGTGGGTGGTAATGTGTTGTGAAGATTGTTAAATATCTAGGGGTAGGAATCAAGGCCTCTGAGTGGCTTCTCCTCTCCCTATCGCCGCATCTAGGGTTTCTCTTCAGCCTCATTTCCCCTTCCCCCTCTGGTCTGACTCATTCTATATGTCATCTTCCTCTGGATTGTCTCGGCGTAGGCATGTCTTGGTTACGGCACGACGTGGTGGGGTTCCGATTTTTTCCAGCGTTTCCTCCAACTTCATTCCTAGTGAAGACATGACTCAGAAGATCACTGACTTATTAGGTCAGTTCAGCATGCCTTGCCTTTTGGAGATGTCGGCTCAGTGCATAGCTAAGATTTTCATGGCTCAAACCTTGCAATGAAGACGTGGTGTGAAGTTAATCCAGCCTCTCAGTTCAATCCGTTTCGACCAGGCACCATTTCTAGCATGCTTTCAGTGTGGATCAGCGACAGATCTAGAGTGGCTTGGAGGGGGGAAGTCCTTGATTCTAGTGTTTGAACTTCATGGGGTCAATATTCCTATAGGTCTTCTCTGGATGATCTTGCATTTTTATGGTTATGATGATTTGGTGGATATTCTTCTATGAGATGATTGCATCAAGATTAAGGGGTGCTGAGAAGGATTGTTCATGTTTGGTGTTGATTGTGTTGATGTGGTGGTGAAATTAGTTAATTGCATGGATGTTTTTTCTCCTTGCAATGAATTCTTTACCTATAGCTTGTTGTTATGGCTAGTAGTTTTTGTTATTGAGTTTGGTGAAGTGATTCGTTAAGGGGCGTGTTGGTTCTTATGGTGTGATTTTCTTCATGGGTGGATTTTTTCTGTTCAAGGATGGATTTTTGGTGGCATGAAGTTTCAGGTTTGAGAGTCAACACAACTCTATTCACCTATAAGAATTTCTTAAAATGAGGTTTTGGGAAGAGGTTTTCTCTTGGTTATTGATTTCAGATTTGGATTCTTGAGAGGGTATGGCTTTTCCAACGATTCCATGTCCGTGCAATCTTGCACGGGACTTCTTACCGTGAAGCGATGAGTAGAAAAAACTGATTTAATGTTTATGATGATGGGTGGAGCTCTTCTGTGTAGTCTTGAATGAGTGGTTATTTCTTAAGATTTTTTACTGTGGTACTTTGAATGTTTTTTTTTCTTTGAAGTCATATATGGTTTCTCACTTTTTCCATAAAAGTGTTTGAATAATAAAAAAGTAATTTCCAGTCAGGTAATGGTGTGAGAAATAATAATCTTTTATCAATTCTAACCATCTTCTTTAGAACATATTCATCTCCTTCTATGTAAATATATACTTCAAGATTTTATGATAAGTGTATATATCACACCTTTCACCATAGAGATAATTCCTCTGTATCTTTATTGTAAAAATTACCCACACCGACTCTAAATCATGATTCTAGTAGTTTTTCTCAGGAATTTTTAATTAGTGAGATATATATGAAATCACCATGTCATTGTGAATAAGAAAACATACCAATCCATTATTTGATTCATCACTAAAGATCAACCATTCTCCACTACAAGATAGTACAAGAATAGACATGTTGACCAAATTTTTTTCAATTATTTGAAACTATCTTAACATCCATCTACCCATAAGAACTTAACCCACTTCTGATTGAACCTGGTGACTGTATTATATAGTTATGCGAAATATATCACAAAGTTTTAGTAGTATCTAGACAACCCAATAAAACTATGGATTATAGTTATCGTGGTTGGTGTGGGACATTTATCAATAATTTTTTTTATTTGAAGGATCCACCTATACACGCTCACATAAGATTATATGACCTAAGAATGAATCTATCTGAATACAAAAATAAAATATGGAAAATTTATCTTATAACTTCTCCTTCCTTGGGGTCTTTATCAAAATTATCAAATATTTTTCATTCTCTACTTTTCTATTTGAATATATAAGAATATCATCTATAAATATTATTAAAAACTAATCAAGGTAACCTCTACATACTTTAAACATTAAATCCATGAATAAAGTATGAGAATTTGTAACTCCAAATGAAATTACTATAAATTAATAATTTCCTTACCTCATACAGAAGGATACTTTAGATATATCCTTATTCTTAATACTTAGATGATGATACACATATCAAAGATAAATCATGGAAAAATGTATAGCTCCCAATATTTTATCAAATAGATCATCGATACGGGGTATAGAATACTTTTTCTTAATATCAAACATGTTATGTTCTTAATAATCAATACAAAGTCACATTTTAACCATCTGTCTTCTTAAAAAAAAGAACAGGTGCATCCCATGGAAAAGAACTAGGTTGAATGAATCCCTTATCAATATTAGCCCAGACTTTCTTTTTCAATTCTTAAAACTCAATTGGGGATATTAAGTAATGATACTTTGAAATAGGTGTAGTTATATATATGAGTCATATTGGAAACTCAACTTCATGACTTGGGGGAAGACTATGTGATTCCTTAGGAAATAAATCCTCATATTCTTGAAAAATAGAAACATTTTCAATATTGAGTTTATCCCCACCCATTTGGGATAAATATCCCTTATGAATAGGTAGAAAAAACTATATGGTAGAAGTAATATCCATTGGTTGTTCAATTTCATCCTCACAATGATAAACTATTGATGTTTGATTTGGAAAATTGGATATAACATCCCTTCCATGAAAATTGATATGGGATCAATTCTAGTAGAGATAATATATACCCCAAATTAAATCTAATTCAAATAGAAGAAGAATAACAATATTTGTAGGAAGAATATTTCCAAAAACTTCTATTGGAGAGTAGTTGTAGACTTGAGATGTGGTCATCCTACCATTGGTAGTTTTCACCACCAGCTCAATATCTAATCATTGTGGTTGTAATTTGGTACCCATATAAAGTTATTTATATATTAAAGTGTGGGTTGAACCAAAATAAAATTAAACATTTTCAATCCTGGAGTGGATGATAAGTGTACCTTTCACCACATCAATAGGAACTTCCACATCGACTATAGTAATTTTATAATCTTGACTGTCTCCCCTTGGATTATTTTGTGGAAAGTTCTCTTGATGTTTTGTTCATTGGTTGGAATAGTTCTCATCTCCTTACAATTAAATAACTAAACATTGTTGGATTCTTCCTTACCCTTTCATTCATGATCATGATGGCCCTTTTCTCCACATTTTAATAAAACTTATTTTCCTTTTATGTATATACCAAGGTTTTTCTTTCCCCAAATATCAAATGTTAGAAATTTCCCATTTATCTACTTCCCATAATCCACTTTTTCTGTACCATTCACTTATTCTCTTTTTTCCTTCAAATCCATAATACATAGAGAATTATTTCTCTATCTTCAAAACAAAAGATATTATATACCCATATGATGAGAATTTTTGGGAGACTAGTTCAATTTTAAGGATTATATTAATCTCATAAAATAAATGGTCAATATTTATCATTGGATTATGTATATAGTCAAAATCATTCCTTACTAACCCTGTATATTTTTCTTCACACCTAACAATGTTTTCCTCTTCCTTTTATCTCAGACTCAATAATTTTCTCTCAATATCCTCTCATTTTTTTCGAGGAAAATATTTTTCTATGAAACCATTCCATATTTGATATTTATACTTTATCCTTAATATTTTGAATCAATAAACGCCATTTATTCGTATCCCTTAATAGATGATAAACTTCTATCAAAACCTTATTCTTTTTATTACTTCCCAAAGTGAGAAATATCATCTCTAAGTAACTTATCCATTTCATAGCTAAAAGTGGATTTGTAGACCCATTGAATGATAGATGTTTTTGAAACATGAAAGTATAAAATTGTTACATTATAGTGTGAATCTGCAGGTTTCTCTATACAATCAAGGTTATTTTTCATAACTAGAGCCAGTTTTCTGAATATAGTTATAAATTATTAATCTCTATTTGTAGCTCTTACTCTAGAAACATTATATTTACTAGGATGGAAATCCCTACATGGAATTCTTTAATTGATGTGATTTCCATTCCTTCTGCTAGGATTCATTTATAATTAATGGCATACAATATATTATATCATAACATTATAAATCACAATGTATAATTTTTAAACTAGTGAAACACTTAACATATAGTGAAAATTTTATGAAAAGATAATCTAAAAATAATAAAAATGGTTTCTTTGGGAATATTCTCAAATAATGAAAATATTTTCAAATCCTTCATAATATTTTGTAAATAAAATTTCAATTAACCTAATAATATCCTTGAGAGTATCAAACCAGGTGCGTAATAAGGGCACACTCACTGTGCACCAGAATAGTAACAAAGATATATTTGAACCAAATATTTTCTGGGTTACGTCCCTTATATGCATCTTTTCCAAAACCACATCAACTTGAATTATCTATATAGTGATTTATTTATTGAAAAAAAAACACATAATCTCTACCTTAACAAAAAAAATTAAAAAAATTATCATATAAATAGACTCATCCCCAAATTCAGTCATGTGGTCATATTCCTTTATCCATGTTTTCAAAAATCTATTCTCCATGGTTTTTAATAAACTTTATTTAGTACCAACTAAAAATAACATGACCATAGTAGCCTCGAGTCATTGGCTAATTTATTACATTGGTACTAGATACAAGAAAATGCAACCCAAAGTACTGAGTAGTTTAGTTATCTTGGAAAACATGATTCATACATGAATTTCACATTTCATTTGAAATCATAAAATACAACATATAATTTTATTTGAGGAAAACATTATTCACTCTATATTATACATATATATCAATAATAACACACTTCTTGGAATCCTAGGGAAATTAAACATCAGAATGGTGTTATCTTAGATGCTCTATAAGAGTATGTGTACAACATAATCTAATAGGGCATGAATAATATCATAGGAATAAATGATAATCAAATGTTCCATAAAAATAATAACATGATATTGAAACTTATACATGTATATAATAACTAATAAAATAATCACTTTCACATTAATAATATGTTTCATAATGATAGAATGTATAATTTCGGAGATCTGAAACATACTATTGAATCCTCATTCCAAGATATATTATATAAATGGGTAAGACCTTAGCCAGATACTCAGTCTTATTTGTCTCATGATACCTACTAATTCATCTAGGGGATATATAATTTTTATCAACACTCATAACTTAATAATCCCAATGAATTCATATTATTAATAAATAATACATCTTAATCAACATGCCTTAAATAAATAACTTCCTTTTTGGAAGAAATAGAATCTGAAATATCAACACTTTCCCTAGTCAAAATGATCATAAAACATTCAAATAAATAATATGGATGGTATCAATAGAGTATATACTCATCATAATATTAAATAAATGATGTTTACAAAGATTAAAATACATTAAAAGACCACTTGAATATTTATTGAGGAACATTTCCTTTTCAATTTATAATTAGTTATTTATCGTTTAAAATATTTCCCAAATATAAAGGAAAATATTTTATTTTAAAAAAACCATATAAAATTGTAAACTAATCATTAAAATAATAAGTGTCAATGAATTTTTGGAATTCGATTCATGGATTATAAGTTAAAAATAAATTCCATTCACACTTTTGTAAAAATGTCAACATGTACCTCATTCAGAAAATAATAAAAATATTCCCATAATTTTTTTTAATAAGTAAAAATTATGTAAAAATATATTTTATAATTCATTATATAAGATTAAAATCATTATATTAGACATTTTAAAGAGAATTTACACATGTAATAGAAATATTCCCAACTGAGTAGAAAATACCATGTTGATTTTTCTTAAAACAATTATTTTTGGTATCTTTAGTACATAAAGAGAAGAAAATGATTGGAAAACCTAAAATTTAATAAAATAAATATATTATCATAAAATTAAATGGGTTTTAAGATATAAATATCTAATAATACTCCAAGTGGATACTTAAACATGAACAATCCTGAATAATTATGAGATTGTGAAATAAAACCTTACCTCAGGTTTGACATCCTTCGTATGTGAATAAAACTCCTATATAATAAATATATATTTATTATAAATATATTAAAAACCCATAATCACATATATCATACCATATATTATTTACTTATAATCTTTTATCACATTCTTATTAAAAATTCTTTTTCAAAATCGCTGTTTTGGGTAATAAATACTTCGTTTTTTATGTATGTTTTCATTCATTAGTTTCAGTCCTTATACTTTGATCATTGTTAAATATTCTATAAAATTTTAATAATTATATTAATATAATATATATTAAATATATATATATTATTCTATAAATTGTGGAGATTGAAAAATTAATTACAACTTTCTTGGAGATGGTGGGTCATACATACGTATAAAAATTATTTTCACTTTTTGATGGATGAAAAGAAAGAAAGATAAATAATAATTAAACACTAATGAATCATTATTAAATAATTTATATCCTATATAATTATTAAATCTTCCCTTATTACCATCCATGTAAAACTAAAATGAAAAAAATCACATCATCTCGTGGAGGTGGTAGTCCACACGTAGGCACGAGCGACATTATCTTTTTTTATTTAAAGGAAAAAAAGGTGGATAATGATGATTTAATAATAATAATAACATTTAAGTATATTTATGATTCTAAAATTCTTATATTATGATAAATAATATATATTTTTAGGAGTTAAAATAATAAGTAAAAAAGTAAAGTGATTGCTAAAGGCGATTACCTCTTCTTTGAATGAACTCCTTTAGATCTCCTCTTATGAACCATTTGGTTGGTCTTTTAAGAATACCAAAACCTTTATAACATGAATAAATATTTTATAAGAGAAATTTTTTGGTATTTGTTTATCTAGGTTCCTCAAATTGGTTTAAATAAGAGAGGTAAGGGGTGTCAATTTATAAGGGAGGGAAAGGACACACATGAATATAATAAAAATATTAAAATATAACAAAGTAATTATAAAAAAAATTATTTAAAATTGTAATTGATTCAAATATAAGGTATGATATTGTTGAAATATCACCATCCAATAAAATTCAGATTGGTTTAAGTGGTATTTTATACCTTATCTTTTGGTTTAACCCCTTAGTTAACATATTTTAACCATAATTGTATTAATGTCTTTTTCAATCATAATGGGTAATTATTTTACTTGTAAGTCAAAAAATAGTTCTTAAATGGATAGGATATGAATTTTTTTCCATATATTATCCCCATTTACATCTTTCAAATTTTTTAACTTTTTTTAATTAATTTCATAAAATATTGGTTTCATAAAATATCATTATTTTCATTTGTACACTATTCATTTAATTTGACAATAAAGACATCAATAAAAAGTTTCAATTTAAATATAATCCTTTTAAATAACACTAATATGTTATATTCATCTATAAAATTAATGGAACATGATAAATTTCTAAAATTATATTAATTTTAGTATTTTTATATCATTAATTTTAATTTACCCTTATTTGAAGAAATATTGTGTCTGTGTTTTGTAAGTATTTAAGTAAATTATATAATCACTAAAAAGAGGATTAGGGTTCTTATTCAGTCAAGTGAGACAATATATTTGCACTAAACTCTCCCCACTCTATGGTCTCCCAATAATAGAAATTCATTCTAAAGTTATCTGTCCCACCTAAAATTAAATTTTTCTAGTGGAATATTTTTTCTGTAATTAATCCCCTAATATAGATCCTAAAAAACATCATTGTGCCAATGGACTTATGTTCTCACTTTTCCTACATGAAGTCAAATACTCTTCTCATAAGAGTTTGTGTTTCCATGGATCAAGGGGTGTCTAGAACTAAAGAATGAGAACTTTCAAGAGTTCATTAAAATTACCAGTGATCTTATATCCAATCAGGTTAAGTGGGTTTCATTTCTCCATGTTGCAAAAAAGAATAAATATTTTATCAATTTCTTGGGTGATTTTGGGTAGACATGATGATTTTATTTTCAACGTGGTGGACCTTTCAAATCAGTTAAGGATTTCACGTTCCATTGAATGATTTTCAACAAGGAATGTAATAATTTCTTGTTATTCCAAAGTGAATGGAGACCCCAGTGCAAATAAATGGACCCCCAATATGGGATTTATAATAATTAATTTGGAAGGATCATTTTCTAGGAATAATTAGGTGGGTGCAGTTTTAGATTCACAGGACAATCATGGATTGGGTATTGCTACTTGTTATATGTCTATTTATGCCAATTAGTGCCTTGTGGTTATTGATCCAATGAAATTATTTTGGGAATGGAATTATAATGTAAGCATTAATGGAGTTCAATTATCCCCAGATTTGATTGTTAAGTTTTTATTAACTCTAATTCAGAATATGATGGAGATTTTCAACTTTTTGGTTTGATTGTAATGAGAATTAAATATTTTATTGATCATTTCACCTCTTTAAAATATTTCTTCACTGGAAGTGAAGATATTCATGTTGATTATCAACTAGAGAGTAGAGCATGGATGATAGAACATGATTTTGGATGAATGATTTTCTAGAATGGAATTATTCTCTTGTAATTACTTCTTATCAATATATTTAAGTGTTTTTTCATTAAAAAAATGATGCTAAATTAGGGATGTTAATGGGTAATCATTAAAAGGGCACCAAACACTACTCGATCCAATTAAATAAAGTTAGACTAGTAGTGGATAAGTGGTTATTTAAAGGGTTTGAGTAGAAAATTAGAAACCTGAGTGATAAACGAGTAGGGTTATCATAGTAATTTTAGGGTACCATAAATCTGAACCCGATTATTCAAATTATTATTAATTAATCAATAAGAATTTTTTAAATGAAATTACAGTTACAAAATTATTTATTTATTTTTTAATTCAGTTAATATAATATTTATAACTAAATTTTAAATTTTAATTGGTGAAATATATGATATTAAATAAATTAAAATTACCAAATATATTTACATAATTTTTTGGCATGTTTATTATTTATTTAGAAAGAAATTTTAATTGTCCTCAGGTTGTAGCACATGTTTATTTGACCCTATGAGTCTCGATGAGGTCTCGAGTTTGAGCATCACCATGTACTTACCTACATTTGTGTGTTTCATGATTATGATTATAATGTAGCCTCTTTCCCCACATCAATATAAATATTAATAAATTTTAGGTATTTGAATTTTTAAATGGAAAATTAAATTAGATAGGGTAGTTAAATGGGTAGTTAAAAATATAATAGGGCATAGTTTTGGTATTGAATCTAAAAAATAAATGGTATAAGTTTCATGTTAGGATTTTTAAAATGTTAAGATCAAAATATATCCAACGAAGGAAATTTGATAATAATAGAAGAAAAGAGAGGGCTCGAGTTGATGATGTTAAAATTAATATTAGAAGAAAAATGTAGAAATATGCATGGCATAAAAAATAATGAGAAAAAAAATCTGGAAGGTAAATATGTTGGTACTATAAAGGATTGGACCAATGGTGAACTAATAATCATGTGGTAAAATAAAGTTCAAAATGAAGAAATAAATGAAACCAGATGTAATATGGAAAACCCCCCAAAATGAAAGTGGTCAAAACCCATGGGAAAATATAAGGATCACTATAGGTAAAAGTGGGTACACACCCTCTCAAAATTACAAAGAGAAAACCCTTGTAATATCTTTCTTGAGTGCGTGGGGAAACCAACTCACAAAATACCAAACAAGGGATGACATGAATCTGATTGTTGAGTGTCAATGAGATGCTAGAATAGGAGTATGATCATTACTTTTATAAGAAAACCTCACCCCTTGCTGCTCCTCTCTTCTAGATAAGTTTTTGGGGTTGGCCACCCACCACACATCCACCCACCTGCCTCGCTTGACAAATAAAGGGGAGAGGCACTGTCCAAAAAATGAACTACTACTGATACATCTACCACTTAGATATTTGATTGGTTTCCAATAAAATATCCACACATCCTTTCTATCTACCAAATCATACTTCTCACGTCTCTATGAGGCTTCTCTATGATCTACACCACCTGAACTAATCAATGTCAATCGCCTTCATCAGGAAATCTGCCAAATATTCTTTAGTGTGTATTTTATTTATGTCTACACAACCCTCCTACACCACATCTTGAACAAAATGATATTGTACCCCAATGTTATTCATCATGGAATGAAATGATAGACTCCTTGTAATGTGAAAAGAACTCTGAATGTGACATAATAATGGAATCTACTCCTATCTATATTTAATATCCTCCAAAAACCTTCTCATCCAAATAACCTCTTTGCAAGACTGTGTATCATCCATGTACTCTACCTCCATCATGGATAAAGCTAAAACTGACTGTAACTTCAAAATCTATCTCACAACTCCTCCTAGAAGTGTAAACACATAACTAGTGGTGAATTTCCTTTGGTCAGAATCACCAGTAAAATCTGACTCAATATAGCCTCTGATAGTGAAATCTAATTATCTATAACAAAATGAAACATCTGAGGTCTACTTGATGTATCTCAGGATCCTCATCACTGTGCTATAATTATCCCATCCTGGATTCTCCTTGTACCAAAAAAACTACTCCCACTGCATGTGTAATGTCTAGTCTAGTACAAACCATAGAAAACAATAGACTACCCACTACTGATGCATACAGTACTTGATACATCTAAATCCTCTCTTATTTACTTCTAGGAATTGTTATATAGGATAGCTTGAAATTAATACTAATATGGGTAGATATTGGCTTATAGTCTTTCATGTTGAAGAGTTTCAATAATTTTCTTAAGTAATTATTATATGATAGAAAAATCTTCCCATTATTTATATCTCAGTAAATCTTCATCCCAAGAATATTGTTTTATTGTACCAGGTCCTTCATATAAAACTCACTAGCTAATTGTTCATTTGTCTCCTAAATATAATCATTTTTGGAGAATGCAACTAGCATGCCATCTATATAAAATATAAGAATGATGAAATCAATACCATCCAAACCTCTGAAATACGCAAAAGGATCTAAATGAAGTCAGTTGTATCCAAGTCTCAAGATATAGGAATCAAATCTCCCGTGACAATACCTCGATGCCTATTTGAGACCGTACAAAGAATTTTTCAACTTGAAATCCAAGTTTGATTTTCCTTATATTGAAAAACCTTCCAGTTTGATCATATAGATATCTTCATCAAGACCACCGTGGAGAAAAGAATTTTTCACATCCAGCTACTCTAGATGTAAACTGTATATAACACACATTTATAGAACTATCCAAATAGAAATTAGTTTAAAAATAAGAGAAAATATTTCATTGAAATCAATTCCTTCCTTCTGAGCATATCCTTTGACCACAAATCATGCATGATATCTTTCCACCTGGTCCTTTCCATATTTCATGATCTTAGAGACCCATTTGTTTCACATAGCCATCCTTCTATGAGGAAATGGAATAATATCCCATGTCTTGTTCTTTTGATGGGCTTCAATTTTCTCCTGCATCACCTCCATCTAGGAATATATATCTACACTTTGGGTTGCCTCCCGAAAATAATATTTCTCTCAATCCCCCATCAATATATTGTACACAATATTACTCTCAGTGACATAGTTTGTGTTCCATAATAGTTATCTTTTCACTAGAGTTGACTATCATGGTCTAGAATCAACAGGTACTTGATCTTCATTCTCTAGTAATTCCTTAGAGGAAACTGGTTCTTCCTTGTATTTTCCCTCAACTTTGACAGTCATAGTTTTTTTATTCTATTTCATCATGTATTGATTAGTTTTCATTTTCACCTTGCCTTCTGAAAAAATCACATCTATTCTAATGATAAGTTTTCGGGCAGTGGTGTCCCAAAAATGACACCCCTCGACACTATCATCATACCCCAAAACGATATATTTAATAGAAGTTGAGTCCATATTTGATCTTTCCTGGTCATTAAACAATGCATATACAAGAATTCCAATAGTATGTAACTAAGAATAGTCTGTGGGTTTACCAGTCAACGTATCCATCAGTTTCTTTAGATAAATCACTATTGAAGGAGATTGGTTTATCACATAATAGGCGACATTCACTGCTTCTTACCCAAAATGTTTTGGAAATTCCTGCAATATTCAACATCACCTCTGTTCTAGTTATTTCTGAGTACAAAAGAAGCATTTTAGTAGAGGGAGATATATTAAAATTTATTTTAATAATCATTACCTAAAACCAATAGTGAGGATCCTATATATAAAACTTATAATTAATTTATTTAATTTTGGATGAAATTAATAGCTGGGCTAAGGTACATTCTTCATTTATGATTATGGATCATCTGAAATTGCTCTTCCAAATTTCCTTCATTCTTATTGTGAGGATCCAAGTGTATAATCCCTCTAGTGGTGATTCATAGGTTCTCTAATGGTCTTCGAGAAATTCCACTCATTCTCTAGGTGCTAGCATGATGAATAGAATGTCTTGCATTGTTTATTATTGATTAATCATTATTCAATCTTAAATAAATTATCTCTTGGTTCTATCATTATTGAGAGGGAGAGAGGAGGAGGAGTCGAGAGAAAATTAATTGTGTGAAAAAATTCTCTATTCCCAAACTTGGAATTGGTTTCGAATGAATTACACAATAGACATAGTTGTCTATTTATAAAGTTGGGATTTAATTTTCAAAATTAAATTGTATAATAGACATTAAATATAATTAAAACCATTAATGAAATTACGTTCCACATAATAATAATATTATTATTTTTTGGTGCATCAACTTGCGCAAAATGGACAAATAATATTTACTAACTCGTAAAAAATTATTTTATCACTGAATGTGTTCTTGGTCCATTCAAACTCCCCTTACAATTACTAAAATTTTGAATAAATATTTTATTATCTTAAATTAGTATTTTATTCAAAAGGTAGTAAATAAATATTTATTAAATATTTATTAATATAAATAAATATATTTTATTCAAAATCTGGGGAATAAATATTAATTTAATTTATGCGGTCAATATAAATTAAATAAAATTATTCCTAAATATTGAGAATAATATTTATTCCATTAATTAAATTCAAATATAATTTAATCGAGACCAATAGAAACACATATTGTGTAACCCTCTTGGATTATTTCTCATTGTCATTAGATGGGCTTACCTAAAGTCCATGATTTTTGTCTAGAATGGGTCAAGGCACCCAAGAGAAATAATATGAAGTCACTATGATGAAAATCACATATGAATTCTCATTGTATAATATAATCCATTTATCAAAATATCTCATCAATCATGTGGCATGACAGAGTCATCAACCAATTTTCTCGATATATCATTCTTTGACTATCTAAAATAAACTAGTCATTACACCATGGACATGGAATTTAGGGAGAGAGTTCTATTTCAATCAAAGGGATGGGATATTAACTTCTATAAAGATGGAAGGGACAAATTCTTCCTTGAATTATCCATTAATAATATATAATTCATGATGCACCCAACATACCCAACATCCCACCAATATATGGCATGACAGTTTTCATCATAAAATATAAGTGTGTGAGTCATGACACGCATTAATGATAATCTTAAATTCTAAGTACCATTACACATGATCACATATATGAATATCTGATGACACCAAAACATGCAGAATTTCTACTGGAGGGTCTATTATCATAATATCTCATCTTAGAGATTACCATGTGTGAAGTTCATGAAAAGAAGTCTCATCTTCGTACGATTACTCATAACTAATGGTCTATATACTATTTGTCCCTTAATAGTATTTAATAAACCATAGAACTATATTAAGAATATTGTCATAGCACTTCAAGGTTCTCATCATAGCGGGGAACTACTAGGACCTTATAAATCTGAAAAATAATATAAGATATTGTTACATTAATCTCATGCATAACAATGGTAAATATGTAATAATATGTTTAATTTATTATTTAACATATCAAATATTTATGTAATCAAATTAAAAATATTTGGTTCTAGGACACCGACTCTAACAAACTTCTACTTGGACTAGAGCCAATTTTCTATTACATTCATTCTGCAAGATTTGACATGATAATCATGTTTTTGTTAAGTCAAGGCTTTAGTCTAGAGTTTTTCCACATTGTATTTCATGGAAATACTTCTCAGTACAACCTCACCTCTCTAAGAAAAAGTCCTCAATAGATGATACTTCTGAAGTATCTGATTTGTCTACTATTGTGACCTTAGATCTTTTGTGAGATCCACTATTGTAGTATTATGACAATAGAGTGTGATGGGATCTTTACTGATAGGTACCACATCAAGATATTGGACCAAATTTCACATTCAAACTACTTCTTTAGCTTCCTCATAAGTCACAATATACTTAGATACTACTATAGAATCTGTGACCATAGCCTACTTTGAGCTCTTCTAGCTCACAACACCTCCCTTAAAAGTGAATATGTATCCCATTTGTGACTTCATTTCATCTTGAGAATTTTGGAAACTAGCATCTTCATATCCACTAATTACTAATTCCTCATATCCTCTATAAACTAGGAATATATCCTTAGTGTACCTCATATACTTAAGGATAGTCTCGACTGTTATCAAATGGTGGTCACCTGGATCATCTTGATATTTTCCTACTTCTCTTAAGGAATATATTACATTCATCTTAGTACATAGTATAACAAACATGACTAAACAAATAACTGATGCATATAGAATCATTTCCATTCTATTTATTTCCTCATGGGTCTGAGGACATGTTTTCTTGCAAATATAAATTCCATGTGATTTGGTCAATAATCCCATCTTTGATTATTCAATACTAAATCACTTCAGTATCTTGTCAATGTTTATACTATGACTTAAGTCAATAAACCTCTTGGATATATCACAATGGATCTTGATCCTTAGAATATATGATACCTTACCCATGTATTTCATAGGAAATCATTTATTCAACCATGCCTTAATAGATTGCTAGAATAGTATTTCATTTCCAATAAGTAATATGTCATCAACATATAATATTAAGAAACTGACTACACTCCCAATAAACTATTTTTAGACACAAGGATCACATTCATTCTTTATAAAACCAAATTCGGTCATGGCTTCATGAAAATGAATGTTCTAAGATCTGGATTTTTTCTTTAATGTATAAATGGATTTATGAAACTTTTATATACTATGAGAATCCTTTAGAGTCACAAACCATTCAAGTTGTGTCGTGTAGAAATATTCCATAATGTTGCTATTAAGGAAGGCTATTTTGATATCCATTTTTCAAATCTCATAGTCATGGTAAGCTTCAATAACAAGTATAATTATAATGCATTTCATCATTGAAACTAGTAAAAAGGTTTCATCATAGTCAATGTCATGACACTGTTTAAACACTTTTGGAACCAGTCATGCCTTAAAGGTAATAACTTTTCCATAAATGTCCAGTTTCTTCTTGAATATCAATTTTCAACCAATGGGATTTACATCCACTGGAGGATCTACAAAAATTAATACATGGTTTTGATACATGGAATCTATTTCAGAATTCAAGGCTTCTTTCCACTTATCAATATCTATGAAACTTACTACTTCCTTATAGGTTAGAGGATCATTATTAATAACTAATAATGAGTCACCATCATTGGTAACTAGAAAACTAAATGTTTTTGTTTCTCTAACCTCTCTTGTACTCCTACGCAGTACTTGTGTCTCTGAAACAGTTTCTTTTTCCACGAGGCTTTGTGGAATATGATCTTGTACCAAATCTTATGTTCCTCGAGCCTCGACTTCATAAAATTTTATCTTTCTCCCATTATATATTTTAAATATGTGTTCCCTCTCAAATAATATAGCATTTCTTTCCATTATAACCTTTTTTATGAGGGGTCATATAGGTAATATCCCCATATTCCCTTGGGGTATCCTATAAAGGAACACTTTGTGACTCAGGGTGAAAGTATGTTACCTGAGGATGCCTTAACAAATTATTCACTTCCCCACACATATTAATCCAATAACATGGGTTTTTACACTCCAAAATTCATATGGAATACCATTTATCGATTTAGTTGGTACTTGGTTTAGTATATGTGTCACTATTTGTAACGCATATCCCCAAAAGGATAATGGAAGAATCACATGACTCATCATTGATCTCACCATGTCCAACATGGTGTAGTTCCTCCTTTCGCTTACACTAATCCAATATGGTGTGTTATGAGGAGTGAGTTGGGATAGGATCCCAAACTCCCATAACTAATCAATGAAGTCATGATTATGATATTATCCACCACAGTCTAAGCAGAGTTTCTTAATCTTCCGACCAAGATGGTTCTCAAATTAATTATTTTATTCCTTGAATTTTTTAAAATAATCTAACTTATACCTCATTAAGTAAATATATCCTTATATACTAAAATCATTAGTAAATGTTATAAAGTATGAGTACCCACCCCTTGCTTCAATAGAAAATGGTCTACACACATTGGTATGAACTAATTCAAGAATATCTTTATCCCTTTCACCTTTCCCACTAAATGGGGATTTGGTCATTTTTCCTTGTGAACATGCATGACATACAACAAGTGGTTTTAGTTCAAAAGAACATAAATATCCATCTTAATGAAATTTTGTCAAGATTTTTTCATTTACATGACATTACAGGTAAATCCAATGTTAGGTGTTGTATGAGTCATGTGAAGTAACTTCATTATCGCTTTTAATTACTCAGATCATGCAATCCAACATGTAAAGACCGTTATATAAATGTTTCTTACTATAATAAATTATAACTCTATAAAATAAGAGGCATTTATTTCCAAATTTGACAATGAATCCATCTATATCTAGTTTAGATACAGAAATAATGTTTTCAGTAACTAAAGGAACGTAATAACAACCCTTTAAAACCAATATCATTATGGTTGGAAATGTGAGGTGGATGTCCCTGATATCTACAATAGAAAGTTTATATTTGTAAGATACTTTTAGATCAACCTCCACTAGATCAATTTTTCTTAATCTATGTGGTACCAGTATTTGAATACATATGTGAGCACCACGAGCAGTATCTAATAACCAATTTGTAGAAATAGATAAATTTCACTTGATAACAAATGCACCTGAGGCTTCCCCTCCCTTATTTATCTGGGTGCAGTTTTTCCTATTGTGGTCTTTCTTGCAACATGTAAAATAGATTTCATAATATTCCCTTGCTTACCCTTTGATCTTTTTATTCTTGGAAGGGTGTGAAGAAGATTTGGGATTAATACTCTTTGATTTCCCTTTCTGTTTGTTCACTATAAGGACAAAAGTCCTTTCACATTTCATATCTTTACCTACTTGGTGAATAAGGATAAAAAGATCTGGAAAAGTCTTCTCGTTGTTTTTAATATTAAAATTCACAACAAAACTGGAGAAGCTCTGAGGGAGTGATGTCAGAATAATATCAGTTCCCAGTTATTCAGGGATGTTAAACCCTTTAACCTCTAGGAACTCAATTTAGCCAATGAGTTTTTCTACATCAGTCCCAATTGGGGAACCCCCACTAAGATTACCCTAAAAGAGAACCTTGGAAAGGTCAAACCATTCATGTCTAGCTCTCTCCTGTTAAAGACCATGGAGGTGATCAAGCATGATATATGCATCCATGTTTTCATGATAATACATGGGTTCACTTGACATGGATGAAATAATCAAACATTGAAAATCAACCATTTCTTTTATATGTTTGTCATAGTCTAGTAACTCTTCATCACTCGCCTCTTGAGCAGTCAAATCATGCATTGAGGATTCTAGAATATAAGATTTTTTTTCATGGTGTAGAATAACCCAAATGCGTCTAAACCACTCATAGAAGTTACTTCCAATGATGATATTTTTTATACAATATTATTCATGATATTGTCATTTTATTCTACAACTAAAATAGAATATTATTAGTACTTTTCTTGATTACATATTTTTTGAGAAATAATAAATTAATTGATTTTATTAAATCTCCCACTATTTTATAAAGTCCCAATAGCCCTCACCATTGAACTTGGAATTTATAGTTTCTAGGACTTTCTAGTGTCGACGATCCATATTCCACTTCTCATAACCCCAACAAGGGTTGGTCAATATATTTTGAAGATATTTAGGTTGGAAACACTTTGCCAACTATGGGCTTACAGCTCCTTGATCTGTTGAGTGGGCTCCCCAATCCATAAATCATGTCTTGGATTTCTCAAAAATTGCCTCCATATTACACCAAGTCTAGAAGGGGATACTTCTCTTGACGTAAAATGGTTAATTCAACCTGAAACCATTATAATAACTCCCCTTATAAAAGTAAGTTCCCAACAAGAGTTGGTCAAACACAAAGATCAATTGAGTTATTTTCATAGTCATGTAATAGAAGGCTTAGTTTGACTTAATATTAGATTGATGGATTTAATTTTATTATGAATAAATTTTTATCTTATTTTATCCTTTAAATGTATTTTTAATATTTAAGTGGATTTTTACATAATTATTTAACCAGGTTTGGATATAACACTTATTCATAGTTAAATTGTTTTAAATTCTAACTTTTCATATTAATTCATTTATGTGATCATGGTTTTTCATCAATAAATATAATTTTAATGAATTAGATAGAAAATAATTAATTAATTAAATGACCCAATCATGAACTTATGTAATGGTTGATTTAATTAGTGTACTTTAAATCAACCTATGAATTAGGGGAGATAACTCCTTATACCGGACAAGGCATGAGCTACAACATTCCACATGTCCACCTATGTATCACTGAGTTGGAGCCATTATGGTTCTATCTTGTACCATCTCTACACAACATGGGATGCTCTATTAATTACAAATATTTATTACTCACATACAGGTGAGGGGAACCAAAGGATTGGTTAAAGGTAATTACATAAATATCCTTTAACATGCAAGTGATACATAATAATGGAGGGAGGGATGTCTCACTGGACTTCTTTTAATTTAATATTAAATAATTTCAAAAACATGCAATAAATTAAATTATAAAAATTACAACACATGCATAGGTCTTGGTCAAGCTCATGATAGGTCGTACATTTAATGAATACACCAAAATTAACTGGATAACATTCATTGATTTATTTTTAATTATTATTGAGATAAACGTGCTTGTAATAATTAATTAATTCCCTTTCATCTTAATGATCATACAAACTTAATTGGAGATACCCATCAATTTGGAAATCGTGGAAAATGAATTATAGAACCATTAATGACATATTTATAATAGAAAATTAATTTATCATTTAAGAATTATTTAAAACCATTACTAAATTTTTAAATACGCAATAGTGTTCCAATAAATAAAATAAGGTTTTATTGCTGTATTTTTTCAAATTTAATATAATTTTGTTTTTTTCCATTAATGAGAGACTACATGGCTTGTACATCTAGATACATTCCATGTACCTCAGTTGTTGTATATCTAAGTCAAATTCCTGGTGCATCAACATGTTAACTTGTCCAGACAACATGGTATGTACAAGCAAGATGCACACCCTATATTCTCTTACCACATGTTAGGTTGGCCCAGTAAACACACGATGTGCAATAAAATCACTACATTCTTTTAATTTCTCAATGTATATAGATATTACACACATTGTTATATGGTGTGTTCTCTGGATACACATTGTGTAACCCAACATTACCATCCAATGATTTGGCACTTCTCGATGGAATCTTTGTTCATTCTTCATTTTCTTTAAATATCTAAGAAAATGGAACACTTAACAAATAAGATTAATATGTCGATAACATGTTAATTTAGATCAGATTAAAGAACGAATAACATGAAATGAAAATTCAACCATGATTACGCATGTATCAACAATCAAATAAATAAATATAAATTTAAACATAAACTCCCTTTAATACCACTTATTGGCTCCTAACACAATGAAATCATTACAATGGAGGGTGATATATGAAATTTTCTTTTAATAATTGTTTCCTGAAACCATGAGCAAGGACCTTACATGTCATATTTATAATTAATTTATTTAATATCTCAAGAAATATATAATTAGGCTTAGGAACTTTCTTTGTTGATGATTATTGATCGTCTGAAACAACCCTTATGGATTTCCTTCATTTTGAATGTGAGGATCCAAGGGTAGAATCCCTCTAGTGGTGATCCACATGTCCTCCAATGGACTTCATGAAACGCCACTTGTTCTCCAGGTGCTAGCACTGTGAATCGAATGTCTTACATTGTTCATTATTGATCACTTGATCTTTGTTATTGAAGAAATTATCTCTTGGGTTTCTCATTCTTGAGAGGGAGAGAGGAGGATGAGTCGAGAGAGAATTATTTGTGCACAACAATTATCTGTTCCCAAACATGGAATTGGTTTATAATGAATTACACAATAGATTATCCATCTATTTATAGATCTGGGATTTCAGTTACAAAATTTAATTGCATAACATCCATTAAATATAATTATAATAATTATTGAAATCCCATGACACATAATAATAATATTATTATTATTATTATTTTGGGGTGATCCAACTTATGAAAAATGGATAAATAATATTTACCAACTCATAAATAATTAATTTATCATCGGACACAGTCTTGGTCTATTCGAAAACCTCATTAATTTATTGAACACCAAAATAAATATTTTATTCTCTAAAATAGATATTTTATTAACAAACTAGTAAATAAATATTTATTAAATATTCAATAAAATAAGTAAATATACTTTATTCACAATATGGTGAATAAATATTTATTTAATTTATGAGATTAATATAACTTTAATAAAATTATTCCTCGGTCTTGAGAATAATTTTTATTCCATTAATTAAATTAAAATTTAATTTAATCGAGACCAATTGAAACACTTAGTGTGTGACCCTCTATGATTATTTCTCATTAGCATTAGGTGAACTTGCCTAAAGTCCAAGATTACTGTGTATCAATGGGTCAAGGCACCTAAGATAAAGAACTTAAAGCCACAACAAAAAAACCACACATGAACGCTCACTGTGTATTATAACCCTTTTGTCACAATATATCATCAAGTAGGTTGCATGATGGTTTCATCAACCAATATGATTGATACATCAATATTTGACTATCTAAAATAAACTTGTCATTACACTGTGGCCAGATAATTAAGGGTGATGGTTCTATTTCAATAAAATGGAAAAGATATCAACTTCCATAAATATTGAAGGGAAAAAATCCTTCCTTGACTTATCCATTAATAACATGTAATTCATGACACACCGAACATACCCTACTTTACGTTAATATATGGAATTCCACTTTTTGTTATCAAATCTAAGTGTGCGAGTTTTGATATGCATTAATGATAATCTTAAATTCTAAGAAAAATTATACACACTCGTAGATTGGAATATCAAATGACATAAAAACATGCAAAATTCCTACTGGAAGGTCTATTCTCATAATCTCTCATCTGGGAGATTACAAAGTAAAAACTTAATGAGAAAAAGTCTTATCTACTTATGAATACCTTCACCCTATAACCTATATACTATGTTTCTCATTATAGTATATTATCCAACTGTATAACTATATTAAGAATATTGTCATAGAACTTCATGGTTCTCATCATAGTAGGGAACTACTATGACCTTATCAATATGAAAAATACTCTAGGACATTATTATTTTAAAGTAATTCATAACAATGAAAAGTATGTAATAATATATCTAATTTAATATTTAATACATAAAATATTCATATAATCAAAGTACAAATTCTTGATTCTAGGACACCAACTCTAACAGTTCCAACAAACAGGGTTCTATTCATCATCTCTGACACTCCATTATGCTGAGGAGTGTACGCCACCGTGAACTGTCTCTTAATTCCATATCATTGAAAAAATTATCAAACTCCTCTCTTGTATATTCTCCACCATTATCAGTCCTCATACACTTGATTTTATTTCCAAGTTAAAGATATTTACATGGTTTACTCCTTGGATGTTCTATATTATGTCATCATGCATATTTATTTTGATGGTACTCACTCCAATGATCTTTAGGGTGTAATTGTTTCTCATGTACACAAGTCCTTCTGAGATGGTTTTATACTGGTAAAACCATTCTCGTCAAGACGCCATATTCCATGTTGCCCTCGTTTCTATTATCCATGCATCATTGAGATGATTTCTTCTTCCAATAGTCTTCGCTGCTTCATTAAATTGTATATCTTTGTTTCCATATGTACTCGCCACATTTTCATCTAGTTCATAATTCTAGCTACCACTAGAACCATGGTCCATCATCACATCTATTTTTATTTTTCCAAGTATCAATTAGAAATTATCCTCCGCATCATTATCTTTATCATTATTTCACACAAAAAAAATTATATTCATTGAATTTTTTATCTCAAATTTCACTACCATATAGACACATCGTCAGTTTAAAACCTACATTGTTTCATAGTGGTGTATTTAGTAATCTCAATAATTTTTTTCTATTGTAAAAGATCATCTATATTTAAAATCATAGAGAATAATTAAATTTATGAGAATTATTAATACCCAAAAAAGTGAATAATAATGGGCCAAAAACATGCTCTGATACCACTTGTTGAGATCATAAATGATTGTCCCATTAGTGTATAAATAATAATGATAAAAAATAAAGATAAAAATGTAGAAATAAATAACACCAAATGTAACGTGGAAAACCCACAAAATGAAATGGATTAAAAACTATGGGAAAATAGAAGGATCTATATTGGTAAAAGTGGGTATACACTCCCTCACTATTATAAGGAGAATACCCTAATAACATCTCTCTTGAATAAGTG
This sequence comes from Viscum album, assembly GCA_963277665.1. NCBI lineage: Eukaryota > Viridiplantae > Streptophyta > Magnoliopsida > Santalales > Viscaceae > Viscum > Viscum album. Next base: position 456,777,009 of record OY728139.1, on the reverse strand, counting down.
GGGAAACTACCTCATAAAATACCACTAAAGGGATTATTAAAATTTGATTGCTGAGTGCAGATGAGATGTTGAAATGGGAGGAGGCTCTTTACTTTTATAATAAAACCTCACCCCTTAACATTCATCTCTGTTGGATGAGTTGGTGGGGTTGGCCACCCACCACACATCCACTCACCTTACTCCCTTGAAAAATAAGGGGGGGAGGCACCATCCAACAAATAAACTGATACCGACAAAATATTCACACAAGTATTTATGTGGTTTAGACTAGATTCTTCCTACATGACAATAATAACACCACCACAATGATTATGATTTTTCAAAACAAAAAGAAGAAATAAAAAATAGAAAGTAAAGAAAAGAGACAACACATGCAGTCCACAAAAAATATATGAGCATATGGACATAGTCACTCAAGGAGCCAGTGGTGAACCCTAGCCTAAAGATAGTAACACACACCCTCGAGCTGTATGGATTCACACATGTAACCATAAAACCCAAACCTTAAAATAAAGTAAGTAATAAAAACAATGAAAATCCAAAATATAAAGGGAAAAATCTCACAAGACTAGATCCTAGATCTACTGAAGGAGAAAAAATATTGCCAAGGTTGTAGTATCTTGATTCACATACAGTCTAGACAATGCCTGTAAGTACCGAGCTCTCTACTGGAGATGATGAAAAAAACAAGGGATACAAAGGCATTGAATAATATAACTATAGATTCTCCCTCTCTCTCTAATTATTCTCTCTAGAATGGAGTGTATGGAAAAAATGAAGAACCATGTGCTCAGATAATAAAGTGTCACGACTAGTCATAATGGCACAACAAAAGCCAAGCAGAAAATGAGATGATAGTCTCTTAGGAATGGTAGATGAAATGGATGTGTGGATATCCTTTGTCAAGCATATAGTTCGAGGATGAAATTGGTGAAACAAATAGGAAAAATGGAAAGTACACACAGTGGTAGAGGAATGGGAAAGAATCACCAGATATAGACCATTGGGAATTAGAAAACACAAACTCCCAAAAGCAAAGCCATCAAATACAGTTTAATCAATGATCGGAAGCATACCACATAAGGGGGAAATCATGACCTAGGACCCACACAAAATAAATCCCAGAAAATAGAGCTCAGAACACACAACTACCCAACAACACTATAAGCCCCAAATAAACAGGGCCCACACGAAGGTATGAAAATAATAAAATACAATTTGCATGATAATAAGAAAAACATGGATTTTTTCATAGGAAACTTAAAACACCATTTTAATTTGAAAAGAAATTTTAATAGTAAAAATAAATGCTCTAGAGTAATAATTATAGGTTTTTTAAAAAATAAACCAGTTGGGCTTCAGGTATCCCCTCACATTATGGTACCCCATTACCATCCTAAATGGTTTTTTGACCATTTAAATCTCTATTTAGTATTTTAATGACATTATGAAAAAAAAATATTATCCCCACTATTGTACGTACTATAGAATTTTCCATGGAAGGTAAGATTTGATCACTGCATTATGGATTTCTACCACTAAACCAATAAATTCATGGCCGGACTCAAGTGGTTTTTTAAACGAGTTTTTAAATTTTTTTCAAAAAAGGGATAGGGTCCTTGGTAATTGTAATAATATTACCCAAGATTCATGAAACATGTTAATTCATCTTCCCTTGCTTGGAAGCATGAACCTCTTTCACGCTTCCTCCATAATTTTTAATTAAAAAACATCATTATCAATAAATATAAATAAATATAAATACATATTAATTAAAAAATAATCAATATGTATAAAATATCAATAAATATCAAAAAATAATAACAAATAATAATTCATATTAATTAAAAAATCATTAATATGTATAAAATATCAATAAATATAAATAAATAATAATACATATTAATTAAAAAATCATAAATATGTATAAGGTATCAATAAATATAAATAAATAATAATACATATTAATTAAATAATAAAAAATATAAATAATAGTGTTCATGGACATTTTAACCATTTGGTCTAATTCTTTCTGCACTGCTCGATCACCGGTAGTGTTTATTCATTAATTTTTACAATATAGTCATACATCCAAATTTCATTCTAACTGAATATGTCCATATGTTAATATATGCACTTTAGGTTACGAAACATTCATTCCACTTCCTCTCCCATGTATTAATATGAATTAAAAAGTTAAAGGGAAAAGGGTATCATTTTATACTTAAGAAATGTGTAATCCATTATTTCACATTAAACCTAAGTGAGCCATACTCAGACTAGAAAACAATAGCATTTGATTTGGGAAACAATGTTTCCCTCTACCAAATGATCATGATACCATAGGAAATGATAAATAATGTACTTATCATTAAGGGTAGTCCAATTTCATTTCAGAATGAAGATATTAAATGAGATATGAAAATTTTATTAGAAAAATATACTTAAAACTCATGCACTCACTTTAGAAAATATATCAAAACATTCAAGTTAAATAAGAAGGATAAGCGGCCTTTGAGTGTATCCATACTTACACTTTTCTTATGTCATCGATCAATTCAATCACAACCCCTTTTATTGAGTATATTTTTTGTTAACAAAGAAATAAAGAGTTAGAAAAATATATTTCTTTAAATAACATGGTCTTCCTGAATATTATAAAGTAATTAGATTTTATTCTAGTTGATGTACTAATTCTGGAAGTAATTTAATATTTCTTCATTTACCTACCCCTCAAGGTAAACACTCATAAACATCTTTATAATGTTGGATCTCTTAAATAATGGTTTTCAAGATGTTAAAATATATAGAATACATTCGAATTCATATTCAACTTATGACTTTCCATATTTGAAATCTTATATAACTTCACCAATAACGATTTTATTTTAAATACTTGTTATTTAGGATGAAAAGAATATGATCAAATAATAATGATATCTTCTTTAAACTTATTTGTCTTGGATATTCTAACACATTCTTAAAACTCATTAATTATGACCCTATTTTGATATTTATATTTGAAAACCAATTGATAAATCATTCAAGGAAGTTAACTTCTTCATATTTGTGATCATGAATTGATAGCAATCACTACTTCTCATGTTCTCCCCCTGAGTGTTTGGTTCACCATCAATTCCTTATATCATAAGAATAGATAAGTATTATTTCTTATTTTATAAGAATATCAAATCAATCTATTTCATAATTTCTATAATTTTATCACTTGATGGAGTTATTTTAACCTTAAAATCCACTAGTAAAGAGTTTGAACCAGTAGAAAATGTCTCCTTTTATAAATCCTGAATATGTTTCTTCTCAAAATTGGACAAATGAACTTATAATTTCATATATCTCATATTTTTGTTTTTTTATCTTCAGTCATAGTCACCTACTCTTTACAAATATCCATTATTCATTCAATTTCTTCTTCATGAAATATTTTTTAACAAAGATTCATGTTTCATGATCTTCTAAGATTTTACATCCAATTTCAAATCGTTGAGATCTATAATATTTTTTAATATTTCTTCATGTTCATAGATATTTTCATCCAAAGTCTTTTTGAATTAAAAATAATTAATATAATTAAAATTTATTAATGATTTTATTAAAAAAATTATTATTCATATATAGATAATATTTCTAATTATTATTATGAATATCAAATAGTAATTATTGATTTTGGTAGATAATATGATTATAGTAATAAAATTATTAAAAAATAGAACATAACTCTATAAATCATAATAGTAAGTCACATACAACATGTATCATAAATCTAATATCAACCTAATCTACATATCTAGCATGGATGATCCTCTGTCTCATAGCCTAGTGTATAATGGATGCATCCATGAAGTGTCTATCCATGTCTCTACTATGGAGTATGTTGCTCCTGTATATCATCATTGTCAGCCACCTCCACATCCTCTTATGTGAAAGGTAGTGGTTATATAGTCTCTATGCCTATAACCTATCTTAACTCTAAGGATAGTGGATGATGGATAAAACTATAGACAATATGTGAAGAAGATAACTATTATGATGCGGATGTCTGCATAGTAGGGAGTAATAAAGAATCCATCTCAATCTAGTAAACATCTATATCTGACATTGGCTATGAATGATAAGCTTAAGGAGTATCTGACTGATCATGATGAACACCCTCCTCCTATGGAAGAGTAGCATCCATAACAGGTTCATCACCCATGGTACGTCTATATCAGGATTAGCAGGCTCTACATCCTCATCATTGTGTGGTGGATCAAAGAAAATTACTTGATAAATCTCATTCATAAAGGAAAGAAACTCTTCCACAGAACTGTGAAAATATTCCTGTTCAAATTCGCACCCCTCTACTAGATCAAACATTTGAATTAGATGACTGATACAAGAATCCTCTGAAAAAAATTACACTATTAAGTAATGTTAATAAAAAATATATTGAATAGTGGAAGGAAGAATGTATACCAACTGATTAAATTCTTATTCATGTCATGTGAGAAATCTGACAGGGGACCTGCAATACCGGGACGCATAATCCAGTTGATCCAACAAATGGAAAGACGTATTGACCATACCCCTCATAATTGGGACTCCCATAGTTTGTCAAATAGATAAATTTACGTGGCATGGTATCTCCTCTAATCAAATCCTCTCTTCCCTAAAATATTTAGGGGATGTAGTAAAGCTAACTGACTGGGAGGGTAAAGAACAGGAAGAAGGAATCCAAACTACCTCATAAATATATCATATTGATGCCACTCATTAATATGAAAGTGAATCAATAGAACCATGCCGGTGCTGATATCAAGCATTGTCGTACAATACGATGGAAGACTCTGGATGATATCATCTGTATATAGAATCCATGTAATCTGAAAGAAGAAATGAATAATAAATTAATAAATTAAAAGATTTATAATAAAGAATAAATATTTAACAATATAAATATTAATCACATACACTGTTTGGTTTAAGGCTGTCCATCATAAGTCTATAGGAGTGCATGTCGTGTCTGGTGGAATATAAAAGGTGATGTGTCTGGCTCCACCTATAGATAACATTGTTATATTTACATTTCATAATTAAATTTTATACAATTATGTTGGACATTAGAAGGAATGAATAACAGACCATCGCCCACGCGGAGCCTCTGCTACAAAATCTATAGGCAATGGCGCCCGCAAATGTGGAGCAAAACTAGGGATGCGATCCCATACCCACATCTATAGAATAACAACAAATATTTTGATCAGCATATTATCTATGTGACATGCACTATATAGTGCCCTGTATGTATATTCTAGACAAGAAAACCCCCATCTATACAGGCCTACCTAGTCCAAAACCCCCATAAAAGGTTATTAAATTAGTTATGTAAAAGTAGTGGAGTGATTAATGAAAAGATTTACACTGATCAGTCTCAAAATATATGCATGTGTAAATCACAACATGGTGATCTCGTCAGCATCCTATGTTAGATGTGTTAAGTGATGGTCTAACAAGGTCATGTGTAATCTACCACTGACGATGGAACTTCCATCATTATGGACCTCTAGTCCCAGTAATCTATGAACTAGCTCGAACCAATCTTCTCCAACTCGACATGTCACAACTACACCATCGATGTAGAGGCACAACATAATGGACACATCCTGTAGGTTAATAGTCATCCCCCCCTCTCTAAAATGGAATGTTTATAACTCTTAACACCATCTCTCTATAAGCGCAATAATGAAATGATGATTGAAAAAGGTGAAGTCGCACATCACTATGCTATATAATCTAGTGCGATGAAGTTGGGGGATGATATCAGGAGGTGGTGTCACATGATGGAAGTGATGAGATCTATGTAAACTCAAAGGAGTCACATGAAATCCCTCTAAAACTAGTCGGGATACATGGGTATCCTAGTATGTGAGAAATGGAGTACCTTCCGTCTATATAAATGATATCATTGTTAGTTTTTTATAGTGAATTCAATAAAAATTGAAATTTAAAAAAACTACAAAAAGTAAAATAAGGTATAAAATATTTGTGGGTGGTGTTTTTGGTTTAGGATATGAATTTATTGTTTTATTGATGTTCAATGAAGTTTAATTTATTCTAATTTTTTTATATAAAGTAGTAGTGATGAGAAACCCATATTTTACATGTGGATGCATGATATATTCATTTTTATTGTATGTTTATTTTTTTAATAGTTATAGAATCACAAAATTATTTATAATAGAATCCAAAAATGAGAAAAACCAAAGTTAAAACATTTCAGAAATATAGCAAGTAAGAAATAAAAGGATTCTTTACTAAAATGACCACATAAAAAAATATGTACATTCATGATAAAATACATAGACTCGACCATGGATGATGGGATGTGGAGCTCTGTCCTTCCACTTGAGTATATCTCTTACGAGTAAGTCCTTTTGTGTTAAAAATAATGCACTATAGTCCCCCTCCTCATTGTCGAGTCCAAACCATATCATTTCTGATTCAAGCAAACATTGGTTTTCCTTGGGGGCACAACCTAGTATTATGAAGCTAATAATTTAAAAAATGACAGAAATTAAAAAAAATGAAAAAAAAAACAACTTATGAAACCTAGAAATATCTTGGATGAAGACAGTTGATTAGTAGTCAATGTGATAGAATGAAACTTGCTAGGAGGTATCCAAGCTGCACTATAATAGTTAACCAAAGTTCTCATGTGATACACTGGGTCAACATAGGGCTCCCATGATATATTTACCAAAGAAAATGATGTAATAAAATGTGCACATGGATATCTAAATGCCTAAAAGTTTTCACAATCACAGTACTTGTTATCCAACATCACCACAAGTACTCGACCACTAGTGCATGTAGCCCGGTCATAAAATTGTCTTAACTGAAAGATCATCTTTTCCATATCAAAGGTCAGAACATTCCATCTTGAACCCTAATTTAATATTTGATCAATGTCACTTTGGAAATACATAGTAAAATGCATTCCATTTACCATCATATGATAGGCCTTTTGGGACTGGTCAATAAAGTAGTTCACACATCTAAAAAATGCCTCTTTCACTAACCTTGTGATTGATATTTTTCATACAACCTTTAGGTCCTTATTTATGAACTCCATTATATTAGTGGTCATATGGACGTATCTACAGCCACCATAATATGCAAATGACCATTTTTCTTTAGAAATCAGCATCATATATTCATACAAATATTTATTAGCCCTTTGAATATTTTCAAGTCATCAATAAAACCTTTATTGTTGGTAATTATATGCTAAAACCATAAAAGAGTTATTTATTAAAAAGGAAATAAAATTTTCATTAAAAAATGTAAGTTTAGAAAAACATACCCAACTTGAGGATCGCCTCTTTGATTTTATCATCTCTGAAATTCTTATGCACATTACTTGCAATATGTCTATTTCAATATCGATGATAAGAATTCAGATCATTCCATGAAACCCCATCACTATTTATGGAATCTATAATCACATTATGGCGATCAGATATCAAAGACACACCCTAGTTTTGTGTGACATTAATGAGTACACATGCCAAAAACCAGCTCCAGCATTCAAAATTCTCATTTTTAACAATAGTGAATGCAAGTAGTAGAAGAGAATGATTACCATCTTCTATGGTAGTAATAAGTATAACACCTATATTCATTTCATAAAAGAATGTGTCATCAGCCTGAAAGAATTGTTTACAATAGGTAAATGCAGCGATGTGTGTCTTGAATTCCTAAAAAACCCTATTTAATTCACCTTTTATCGATCAACTCGGTGACGGGGGGACACATAATCAATAGTGCCCAAATGATAAAAAAAATGATTGTTGAGAGATAACAATTCCCTAAATTTTGGAAACATTGCATAAGATTCATTCCAATTACCATACACTTTTACAATTGCCTTATGTTTTTCATTCCAAGCATTGTCGTAGGGTATCATATAGTTAAAAAACTATTGAATTATTTCTAGAACAAGGGAAATGGGAATATCCTGACATTTTCATATCATATCAAAAATAAAAATTGATATAAACTCTTCATCAAGTGAAGAGTTATCATGAGAATAGATTGGATACACACAAGTATCTAGGCCTTCTAATTTGGTTATCTTCCAACATGAAAAAAAAATTATCATATATTTCCCTTAATCAGAATTTACATTCTGGCCCATATTTTTCACAATGAATGAGATATTTTTTCTTCTTTGACTCATCAACCACAAATGTGAAATTACCCTCTATGTGGTATTTTTTCATTACATGTTTTATGGTACGTTCACTTTTAAACTCATTCCAAATACATATGGCATTATCATTTGATGTAGATCCATTCCCTATAATGTCAGGAAATTTAGAAGCTGGTGTAATGACATACCAATCAAAATGTTGTTTATGTGACATTCCTTTAACTAAGGAATTCAATATTGAAGGATTATTACCACTAACTGCTCGATGTCATAGATGCTTGTCTCTCATAGAAACCTCAGAAGGTTCATTCCCCACATCATTATGTCATGGATGTATGTCTCTCAAAGGAATCTCATAAGGTTAATTCCACACACCACCCTCACCCACATCATCTCTTGATGCCTCAGCGGACTCTTCTTCCTCAGATAAACATTCATTCCCTCTACCAGCAGTTCACAAAGGGATTTCGTGAACATTTCATTCAAATTCTGATCATCGTCTTCATAATTCATTTATATCACATGAGTCATATGAGGAGGAGGAAATGAATAAGAATATTGTACAGGACCTACTTCTATAGAGCTCAAAAAAAGGTTCTGTAGTAATCATCTTTAGCACATCTAATTGAAAATTAACTTTTTTACTATCAAAACAATTGTGAAGAAAATAGTGAGAAACAAAAAGATCCAATAATTACAACCAAATAAAACCATAAAAGAGGATAACATAGATCAGGACCATAGGATCTTCCCCTCCTCAGTGACAACATCATGATGACAAGCCTTCACCCTCGCATGACCACTTGGCTAGCTATCCCATGTAGGGTTGCACGGGCATGTTACCAATGGCATAGTCATACCCTTTCAAACTTCCAAATCTGAATGGCATGATCAGAAGAATGATTCCTATTATGAACTCATTTGAAGATGATATATATAGTGTGTTGGTTGAAAACATACCTAAAAATCAATAAAAAATCAAGAACAAAAATGTACCCTCAAAACCCATCCTATACGTAGATTCACCCAAGACCAACTGTAGCATCAACCAAAACAAAATCAAGCAGATTCACCCAAGAACACAAAAATAAAAACCATATCCAAATATTCAGACTTCCAACTTCAATGCCTCCATGATTTTCACAGTAGGCACAAAATCATCACCAAAAAACACACTTAAAATTCACCGATGATTTGATGAACCTTTTTCATCTTGTCCAGAGTAGACCAAATCACAATGGATTCTTCATCCTGGATACAATCAAAAAGTGGTAGCCTCAGGTCATCGACTGCCATCTCCTCGGATCACAACGATTCACATAGAACACCGCAGAAAAAACACCACAAAAACTCAAGAACAATAGAAAGAACATATGCGTCTCTATAAGGGACTCAATTCGTTATGAAATCAACATCATGAACAAAATAAACACATGCAAAACCAAAAATTATAGCAAAAAATGAAATCTGAAAACCATCACTAGCACGTCAGATGGTCATCCCGCCTCAAACCAGATCTTGTCACCACCAACCAGGTCACCTATAGATACCACGAAGAACCACCCAATGCACAAACCATAGATGAGGTGAAAACCCCCAAGCTTCTAGAGCTGGATCTCAACCGCAGACCGTCAGCATGCCTCCATGGGAAACCCTATCCAGCGATGAAGGATTTTTGCGATGAACAGGCTAGCAATGGTGCAAAAAACAAAGATGACAGAGTCCACGATGCCACATGAGGCCACCATAACATGGGATCATCTTCCACGATCTCACTGAGCATGAGGAGGGGCATCATGACAACTGTAGATGAAGGAATAAGGCGACGATGTGGGGAAACCCTAGAGTGCAGTTCCCCTTACAGGCTCATCACTTCATCCCCCACTGTGGGTAGTCCTCAGTTGCACCACATCAATATCATATATCACCACATACAATTCCATCAGACCATTAGTACATTGTTTCTTGAATAAAAAAGATGCATCTATCCAATCCTCATCATCGGCCAGAGGGTACCCAGTATGCCATAAACACTCAAGATATTGAAGATGTCGATATGTTATTGAATTAATTGATTGATCATCCCTTAGTTTTAACCAACTCTGAATCTTATTGTAAAATTCATCCAATGTCAGACAATCATGAATATTTCCACTCTTTCAAGTGAAAAAATATAACAAAAACTTTGCTCGGTATAAATTTCCTCACAATTTCAATATATTTACGCAGACACAATTACCTATAAAAAAATAATTAATAAAATATTATATACCACATAAAAATTTTAAATTATTTAAAATGGTTATGATTGAATAAGTGACCTAATATTGAGAATTTTTCTATGTATCAGTTAATCACTATTGAGGTATAGTAATGATGATATTATTACCAAAGAAAATTTAATATAATGTTATATATTTTTATACCACTTATAAAAAATTTTATAAATTTTAATTACTTATAAATAAATAACCATGACTTGATCTTGAGACTTACTAGGGATTAGTTTATCATTATCTGATAAACCAACCAAAACCTATGGGTGGACTTCTAGAGTCTCGATTATCAAATATTTCAACAACCGATAGTCTCATTTCAAACAGAAACACCCCTTGTCAAATTCCTATTCATGAATGCCTCTTCAGGGACGCCACTTTGGGGACACCTCTTCGGGGACGCCACTTCTCAATAACCTTTTAATTACAAATTTACTCTCATGCATGTGATAGGGTCTAGAGGTATCACATACATAATTTTTTTAAGCAGAAACACAGGTCCTTACATACTTAGTGAGAGATGACTTGTTGGTCATCAATGTGCAAACAAAATACAATTATTACAAATTTTATAACCACATAAAAAAGACATGGAATTTTCATTATGAATTAGTCATTCATCTCAAGATTAGTCATCAAACAATAATTCTAACATATCTTTTGATATACTTATTATGTTCTAATATTATATAAATTAACCTATTATAAGATGAAATATATATTAAATATCAATACATGTTTTCTAAAAAATTAACTTTTCAATTTATATGTATATATATCAATATTTAATAATAAAATTTAATAAATTTCCTTAAAACTAATATAATTTTCACTTACAAAACAACCATTACAATACAGAATACTTATGTTATTTTAAATTTTATAAAATTGCATATCTGTATATATAATATTTTTTTGTCATTGTACTACTTTCTAAAATATAAGTGAATATATTTTATATTTTATTACATGAAATAATAATTATTTATACCTAATAATATTTAAATTTTTTGATTAAAATAATTATTAGTAGTAAATAAATGTAATATAATTTATACTTACTTAAAACCCATTAAAATAATATAAACTTATGTTATTTTTAATTTAATAAAATTACATATATATAATTTTTTTTCATTTTTCTATTTTTCAATATTTAATGAACTATATTCCATACATTGTTACTTTAAATAATAATTATTTATACTTACTATTATTTAAAATCATTATTTATAGAAAACTGTATTTATACTATTAACAAAATAAATTATATATTTTTTAATAAATCTAAATATGATACCTAATATAACAAATATATTTTTAATAAATTATATATCTAGTCTATAGAATATTATAATTTAAATAAATATTAATTTAAAAATAAAATATTATATATATATATATATAAATATGTTAAACTAGCTATTTAAATTAAAAATATATTCATTTTTTAAAACCATTTTATTTCCCTAAATATAAATTACATTTTAGACATACCATATTTAAATTTCATAAACATTCATTATGAATTCATACAACAAAAAATTACTCATTCAAAAATTAGATCATACAAAATACCGTAATTTACATATTCATACATGCATCAATACATATAAAATATATAAAATATACACACAAATACTAATTTCTACACATCACAAATTAAATAAATTAACCATAAAAATAATATAAATAAACACAATTAAATTTTTAAATAGAAATTTTACCTCCTTAAAAGTGGTAAATATATATTGAGAAATAAATTATGTAGGGCTTCACAATAGAATTCAGAGGAGAATAAGGAGATTTGAGGGGGGGGATTTTTTTATAAAAACTCACCGGGTAGATCCGTGAACTCTGTTCATGCATCTTTCATCTAATCTGTGAAAGATGTGTGAATGGGGTTCATACATCCTCCATCATGCCTAATATGCATGAATGGAATTCACGCATCTCTGGTCCCCTTTTTTTGAAAAATTAGGAACCCTGTTCCCTTTAAAAAAATAAAAAAAACCATTTAAAAATACCCGACTCAATATAATTGTTGGCTCAACTACCATTGAAACCTCTTCAAACCAGCCTGAAATTGGGCCTTGTGATTGTGCTCTCATATTGAAAAGCATAGAGATAATTTGTAGTCTTATCTGTCACCATCCACCCTATGATAATAGTGCATCAAGAAAGGGAGGTCATGTGTGAAGCAGATCGTTAGTGGCCCTTTCCACTATTCACCTTAACATTATTCCATCTGAATTACTAAAATTGGGGACATCATTGATATTGTATGTATCAACATTAACCAATCATCTCTAAATTAATCAAATGGATATTAAAACTATATTTTTAAATAAATATATTTTTTGAATGGATTTTTAAATAGTAATGAAAATAACGTAAATATATTATTTAAATCAATCTCTATAATTTTAAACAGACACCAAAAAAATGTCATGAGATATTTGATTCTTTTATTTGATCTAATTGTGTTTTATATTATAATTTTGATAAGTGAATTTATTTAAAATTTACTAAATCCAATAAATATACTTTTTTCCTTTATGTTTATGTTATGTTATCGGAGATTAACATTGAGACACTAGTTTTACATAATATGGTTGGTTTCTCAAAACTGACTTTTTGGTGGATATAGTTGGTCTCTTAAGCGATCATGCATTGTTTTGGGATTTTGGAGTTCAAGTTATTATTAAAAAAATATTCAAGAAATCATATTACTGTGGCTCATTTTACCCTTACATAGAGGGTTATTACCATTATGTGGGGATACTTACACATATGTGAGTTCAGTGCAGGGTTATTACCCTTATGTGAGCTTTTGTCGACCCTAATGTGGCTTGTGCATATGGACTGACTCTTATAGAGTCGGTTGTACTACCCATATGTAGCATGGAAAGAGGGGCAGTTACCTTAATGTAGCTGTGGGGTCGGACCGTTTAGCTTGACGTAGCGGTGGATTCACCTTGATGCGGGAGCTATGCAACCACTCCATAGCAAGTAAATTACCCATAAGTGCTTTTATATGACTCTTACATGTGTGCAATGCATACCCTAACACAAATGTAAAGATACCCTGATGTAGTGGCTTGATTTACCTTCATGCATATATTGTTTTTCCACCTACTCAGGTTTGTTACAACAACTTATTCTGCACATTACTCAAATAAAGGGTTTGTTTATGGGTGATTTTTTATTGATGATAAAGGGTGTTTTTATGAACACATTTTTAGTTCTCAAAAAAAATTAATTTTAACAACATCAAACAAATCAATGATAATGCCACTCTTTATCAGCGTTTTTTTTAAAGTAATAAAAAAATTAGAAAAAAATTATTTTTTTCATGCACCACAACACCCCATATATCCATGCTTGGCCTCCTTTCTCAACACATTGCACTCTCCAACCGGCCATCACACACCCCCAACCCTTTATCACCAGTCACAAACACCCCTCAATACTATAAAACAGGGTTTTATCAGTACTAAAAAAGTCATTATCAGTTTTAAAAAAACATTGATAATCAAAGTGCTGATAAAAGGGAGTCGCTTTTATCAGCGCCAAAAAAAGATCTGATAAAAATAGTTTTATCATTGCTAAAAAAATTCTCATAAAACAATTATTTGTCAATAATTTTTTAGCGCTAAGAAAAGTCAATATAAAAAGTAAAAAAAAATTCAAATCAGAGGGTACATCCACCTCCTTTTAATTGGCCTTGATCCCCCCTTTCAAAAGAACTAAGAAGACCCCCAACCCACCCCTTTAACAATGCTAGGAATCCCCCTACTTTAATAGCACTAGGGTATGTTTCACCAACCCATACACTCTTGCCTTTGTTGGGTTTCGAATCTTAGACCCCCCTCGTGGGTCTATGCCTCTTCCGCTCACCTATATTGTTTTTTTTCATTTTATGATATATCTATATATTTATAAATATTTTTTATATTTTTCTATCCACATATATATGTATATAAATTTATATTTAAATACATATATAAAATATTTTTTGTGTGTGTGTTTATAAATACATATAATCATACATATATTTATATATATGTGTGCATCTATAAATTTAATTATACATATTTATATTTATTTACATATATTATATATTAAAATTTATATAAATATATTATAATATATAGATAAATATATATCTGTTCATCAATACACAGACAAATGTATTTATATATATAAACATTATATATACATTAATTTTATGTGTATATAAATATTGATAAATTTTCATTTTAAATAAAATGGATATTATTTTTTTATTTAGATAAGGTTTATATATTTAAAAATATACATTACATGAAAATATTTTTACATAAATATGTATTTATAAAATTAATTTTTTATGTCTGAATATATACAAAATATGTATATAATTTTATATATTTAAAAGTTGCATAAAACCACAAAATCAGCACATGACACAACAAAGAAAATGCAGATAAACTAATGGCCTAATGACTTGACCCCCTGACCACACCCCAAACCCCTCCCCACCCTTACCACCCTGGCCGAGTATGAGTGGATTTTTATATATTTGATTAGGAATAAAATTACATTATGAAAAATGATAAAATTTCAAAATCATAATATCAATATGAATGTAACCTTTGGGAATAAATTTAGTCCCCACAGGAAACGTGATAAATGACCCCCTTAAATTAGGCTGAAAATTCAATTAAATATTAAAAATTTGGGATATCCCTACTACAAACTCGTTTTTGAGGCATTCTAGGCCCCTTTTGGCCTAAAAAAACATGACAGGGGGTTTTCCATGTCCCCAATGCGTAGAACTTGTCGCAAATGTTGATTTGATATGTGAAAAAACCGAAATGGACACCCAGATCAAAAGTTTTGGTCATTTGAAGTTCAAGACATGTTTTCAACATATTTTAGAGCGTTTGTTAATTTTTTTATTTTTCCATCTTCAAATTATTATTACATTACTATCATCCAATAATAATTATCAAATTATTAATTAATAATATTTTTTTAATTGTTTTATAATCTATTTTCACTAAATATCTTATATATTAAGTGTAAATTTATATTTATCCATATATAAATCTATTTTATAAAATATATTATGTATATCTATAAAAAAATATTTTTAGGTAAATATATTATTTTTCGGTTAATATATTATTTTTAATGATTTATATTTTTTTGTGAAATTTACCTTTTATTAGAACTAATAAAAAGCACTGATAAAGGGGATCCCTTTAACAATGCTAAAAAATGCTAATAAAGGAGGTGCCTTTATCAGTGCTAAAAAACACTGATAAATGGTTACTTTTAACGGTGTTTTTTTAGCATTTTTAAAAGCAGCCTTTATCAAAGTTCTATTAAAAACACCCTTTATAAACACTTTTTCTTATCATTGATAATGTTATCCCCTTTATCAACATCTTTTTGGTTTTGTTAAAGGGTGGTGCTACATAAATCTGTTTATGTGGTAGTTCCCCCACCCTTCCTCAATTCTAAAACAAATCTCCTAAATACTTTCTCACACAGAGACTCAATCATGCGACCTCCGTTCAGCATTTTAATGACCTTTATCTCTACGTCATTCATGTTTAGTTTTATATTTTACAATATTTCTACTTATGTGTATATATTTAGAAATGTGTGACACACACACAGTTATATTTATTTATATATATTATATATTAATATTCATTTATATATATTAGAATATAAATATAAATATATATATATAAAAATATAAATAAATATATATATATGTGTGTGTGTGTGTGTGTGTTTTTTTTAATACACATGCCTACATATATATAAACATTATATATACATTTGTAAATGTATATATATATTCATCTATTTTGATATTTTATAAAAAATGGTTAGATATTGTTTTAAATAAAATGGATAATAATTAATTTCATATGATTTATATAAATATTTTAAATGAATTTTAAAATATGTCTATACATTGTGATATAAATTTTATACATGACATATATATTTATATTTTTATATATTTAGATATATATATATATACATATTTATATGTAATTGTTTATTTATATATAAATTTTTTAAAATATATTTATAAATATTTAATGTAAATACATTTATATACTAGATTTAATTGTAATGATATATCTATAAAAATCATTTCTATATGATGTATATATACAATCTTGACACACATACACTTACAAACATATTTACACACAAACTTACACATTTATATTTCTCACATACGCTTACACATATTTACATATATATATATATATATATGTATTTATTTACATAAATTAGAAGATGCATATAAATATATATATTTTTATTAACAAACACATGTTTATATATAAACATTACTTGTCTGGATATATATATATATATATTAATGCAATTTTATAAGGTAATTAAAATGAATAATTGTTTAATTTAAATAAAACGAATAATTAATATTTATTTCTATTCGGATTATATTTTTAAAAATACATTTATATTGAAATATGATTAAATATGTATTTATTCAACTGATTTATTATAAGTAAATATAAGAAAATATGGATATATTCAATTATAAATAAAACTGCATAATGAAAAACCAAAAAATTCAAAATCATAATATCCATATGAATGTGTTTCTTCTAGAAATGGGGATGACCTTGTTTGTTTAAGGTTCAAGCTTTCCAATCAGTTTCTAAAGGTTTTATTCGTAGAACTGGAAACCTCCAATGATTCTATATCCATTTGGACCTACATTCCAAAGGAAGGTGCCCATTAGTTGTGAACTGATGAGACTTAAGAATTTTCATTGGTTGAGAGGATGGGAGGTTGGACTCATCACACCTTTCTGGGGGGAATTATTGTCTACTCTGGGACTCTCTTATAGATTTGAGTTATGTTCGTGAATCCTTATTAATTTATCAAATATGAAAATGATTTCTCCCTTTAGAACTTGCAATCAATGATTGATATGTATGGGATTTAGAAAATCTTTTATATGTATTTGAGGTTCTTAATCGATAGAGAATCATCTGTATTTATCAGAGATTCTTAGTCAATGGTATCCTTGAACACATTATATAGAAATCTCTTGGTTACTATGATAACCATACTGGTTTTAAAGCCACTCAGTGGGGCACTTGAATTTATTTTCATTCATAATGACATTGATTATTTCAGAGTTGGGATCGTACCCGCAGATGGGCTACCTACGTATCCTTGTTAAAGATGAATCAAAACCCACGTACTTCAGGAATTAAGATATAGTTTAATGTCATATAGGATGAATGAGAATTAATGGGTGATGGGCTTTAACCTTAGAAAGGATTCCTATGTACTCTACTTTTAATGAAGAGATCAATGTCCATTAATTTTGATTAAGAATTTTGGGGATTACGTATGATTAATTTCCCAAAGAGAAGTGTCATGGTTACTTTTTCACTCTAAGCTCACATGAGTCTTGCTCGATGTGAGAAACAAGAGGTGTCATTAAACTTGATGATGTGTTCCATGAAAGATGTGGTCACAAGGAATGATATGTGGATTATGTATGTATTATTTCCCAAATAGATAAAGATCGGGACTTAATTTAGAGAAGAAGCTCGAGAACAGAGTCCATAAAGGTATATGTGCTTTATGGAGATTTGGATACTCTAACTTGGGACTTACTCCTGTGGAAGATGCCCAAATTAGGGGGATTTAAATTATGACTGGGGATTACTCCTGAGAAGGAATCCCAGGTTAAGGGAAATTATGACTGGGGCTTACTTCTGAAAAGGAGGCCCAGGTTAGGAGGACTTATGATTGGATTTTATTCCTGGGAAGGAAGCCCAAATCAAAAGAAATTACGACTGGGGGCTTACTCCTAAGAAGGAGGCCCAGGTTAAGGGTAATTTGAGAACTGGGGCTTACTCCTAAGAAGGAGGCCCAAATTAGGGAACATGGAGCTTACTCCTAAAGAGGATGTCCAAGTTAAAGAATCTTATGACTGGGGATTACTTCTAAAAAGGAGGCCCATGTTAGGGAACTTGGGGCTTAATCTTAAGGAGGATTCCCAGATTAAAGATCTTTTCATCTTAAAGGATGAGGTTGAATGAAGGAAATCTCTAACCTCAGTTACATAAAGTTATGTAAATCATGAGGATTTGAGATATGTTCCACAGAATTTATTTCAGATAAGGAAGCCACACAAAGGAACCATTCCATAAATGGATTTGAAGAGGGTTTTAAAGGATAAATCTTGAAGAGGATAGGTGTATTTGAAGAAAATTGTTGAATAGGCAGGAGGGGTACCCAAAAACAGGCAGGCGCGAAAGTCCTGTTTGGGCGCGCAAGTCATGGTAGCACAAGTATACTTACACGACATGGGTGTACTTTGGCGACAGTTAACCCATAAGGTAATACTTGGGTGAGACTTGGCTCAAGCCCTTAGTATTATCCCTAAAGTCTTCCAAAAGGGTGGCGTGCAAGTTCTGTTGAAGGGATAAGGTGGCGTGTAAGTGTGGTCATTTCCCTTAAGGGTTAGACACTTAGGTGAGCAAGTGTTGATGAATTTAAACACTTAATAATTATTCCTCCTCTTTAGATCTTCCATTCTAGGTAAGAAACTACCTTAAAAGTGTTCGGAAGACTTCAAGTAGAAACTAGGGTGCCCAGAGCTTTAATATGACTTTTGGATTTTTTTTCCCTAAAATGGGGGGCCCACAAGGGGTATTTATAGGCCATTGAATACCTTGGGAGAAAATAACATAGGGTTCTCAAGTCACTTGTGTGACCCATATGTGGTGCGCAAGTATACTTGCGCGACTATAGTAAAACTTGCACGACCCATATTTAAACAAATATGTGTTCAAGACTTTGTCAATTTTTGATGTTTCCTCGAAGGATAAATCTCATTGTGCTGAAGGTATTCTCCTTTTTCATTCATTAGACTCTATGACAGAATGGAGTGTCAATAAAAGTCCCCCCTCAAAGTTGGATCTGAAAATGGAAGGAGGATTTGACTCTAAGGTAAATGAGAAAACCAAGAAATTTGGGAACGCAGGTGTTGAGTGCGCAAGTGGAGGTGCACAGGTGCGAGTAGTGTAGGGTACGGCGCACAGGGGTATGACCTTGCCTATAAATATGCGGCCATTATCTCTCAAAGCAACATGCTTTCAAGGAAATTCACTCTCGTCGCACATTTTTTTTCTCGTTCGCGCAACTGCTGCTGTCTGCGGTTCATTGTTTCTTTGTATCACGCTTCTTCAAAGGTATTTGGACATTCACAGTGATACCTGCGCACCCAAAACATGCGCGACACAATTATACTTTCACGCCCAAATGGGACTTGTGCAGCTTAATGACTTATCCATTTTTTCACTTTTCTTCACATATTTTATTAAAATTTAACTTACATAAGAGTTAATTATTTGACCTTTGTGCAGATTGAATGGCTCCTAGAAGAATTGGAATGACTAATGAGCTAGATAGAAATGGAATTGATGATAATATGAACCTCATTGGCCATGAATATTATAATATCTACGACAGCACTCTCCCAGATTTGCCCAATTACTTGAATAAGTATCATCTTAATTTCCCACAGAGCATCTACCTTCCTTTGTATGGCCATGGTCATCTACAAGAAGTCAACATTCTAGATCCAAAGAACTGTCTCCCGCATTCTTGGTTTCATACTTACACCAATTTTTCTTTAGAAAATGTCTCAGTTGGAGGAACATTTGTTAATGATGGAATAGTGGAGATGGATTACATAATGCATCATAACCCTTGTGCCTCAGATCTGAAACCTCACAAGCCTGAACTGTAGCCACATTGATATCCCTCAATTTTCCAAAATTCTCAGATGGATCAATCCAAAGGCTGTAAGATGAGTTGGGAATTTCGTCCTGGAGGAGGTGTGAAGCCAACTTGGATGTGGTCATATTGGGTGCGACAAACCTGTGCAGAGTTTGTAGAGGATTTGAAAGGAGAATCAATATATGAAGCCGTATGGGCTGGGCAGACATATGTCTACAAGAATTATGACTGTTCCGGAGCTAATTAGCCACTGGAGCCTAGAAACCAATTCTTTCAATATAAATCATGGAAAAGTAGGCATCAATTTTTGGGATGTCAACAAGATCTCAGGGGATCCAATTTTGGGTGATATGTATAATGAATTCATCCCCCCCCCCAAGGCAACTTGGAATGACTCAGAGAAGACTTCGGCTTTCACTTGAGAATTATTGAATGTTTTCCACAATATCAACAATTCAAAGACCTCCAAAACTCATTCTAGAAATGATATTAATCCAAAAGAGTGGATGGATATTTTTCTTAATAAGAAGAAGGAGAAGGGGCCCGCATGTACTCGTCCTACTAGCTGCCCCAGAACAGAGAAGAGGGGTTCTCTTGGCACATTCTGGTCGATTCTGGAAGAAGGAGAGTTTGAAAATTGGGGGTACGAAGTGAATTAGAGAATCTCGTAGAAGACCTGTATGGAGGGCATCTTAGCCTTGTGGTGCAATTTTTATCTTCTTTCTAGTTAGGGATTTGAAGGGAGGCGTC
Organism: Viscum album; assembly: GCA_963277665.1. Taxonomy (NCBI): domain Eukaryota; kingdom Viridiplantae; phylum Streptophyta; class Magnoliopsida; order Santalales; family Viscaceae; genus Viscum; species Viscum album. The sequence continues at coordinate 456,755,967 of OY728139.1, read as the reverse complement.
AGGCCAGGGACCTTCGTTGTTGCAACCAAGTTGGTTGTGATGAAAATGGTTGGATTGGCCACCCCTATTTGGAAAAATATTCACATGATCTCACTCCATGTTTATATGGGTAAGTCACCTTTGAGAATAGTGGGACCATCCCACGTTTTTTGGGGATGGATCGCCACTCAATTCAGGACTTATGCTGTACAGAGTGGAGTATAGGTTCCTGAAAGTTATTTCAGGCCATCAGTGCATGAATATTCTGGAATTTTTCCATTGTCCCTCAACCCCTATGATATAAAGGTGAGGATGAGTATGTTCAAGGAATTCCATTTCTTTCCTTATGGAAACCCACCAAAGGGGTGTTTTTTTGATGATGGAACATCTGACCTGGAATTGAGGTCATACATGTTGGCTTGCAGCGATGGTGTATTGGCTGCCAGGATTGACAGAGAGATTTTATGCAAGGCCTATGCTCCATACAGATTTACATGTTAATTCAAGTTTCTGCAGTAGACTATTGTATCCCCTCCTGTTCATGTCAGGTCAGAGAAACATCTGATGGTTTCCCAACAACTATGGTCATTGAAAGCTATGGAGAAGACCGGGGCAGTGTTTGGTCTACCAGTTGCTGGAGCAGCGAGTAACATGACTACATGGTATGTCGAGAATTGGGTAGCATCATTCACTGAAGGGGTACTGAATCATCTGGTTCATCGGGTGGGGAAAAAGAAGAGAACTGTAGAGAAAGAAACCCTCCATCTGGAAGGTGAATCTTCCACACCCAAAGCTTATTCACCGGGTTCCTAACCCAGGACTGACTCACCAGATTCTCAGGATGGGGATGATGAAGCATAACATGTGTCAAAGCGGCCTCATGTAGATATAATCCTCTTGTAAGAATCAAGAGACTCACTCCATCGACTCCTGGTGAGTTAATTCATTGAGTAAATTTAATCACCATTATTTTATAGAGAAAAAAGTTTTATTTTCTTATTCTTTATCGGTGATTGCAGGAGCTGGGAAGAAGCTAAAGTCCAAGATTGTAGGACCATCCTCAAAACCTTCTGGTACACATGCTGATTATCTACGACTAGAGGTTGTCCAAACATGGCAGAGTTTATATTGAGATGATGAAACCACCTGGCTGGACTTATTCAAAGGGCTACACATCCCTGGAGTAAGGAATCTTCAGGCTTCCACCGATATGCATTTTGAGGATAACCCCGAGGAAGTGCAAGACTACATCAGGGAGTTGGAGATGCTCATATATGCCACTGATGATTCAATTCATGTCACCAATCAGGTGAAGGAAATGATAGATCGGGGCACCACTAAGGGTACTGGTGATTCTGGATACGAGGAGTGGCACGATTACGTGGCTCCTGGATATATAAGTCTCATTCCTTATTTGCTTTGTAACTTTATTCCAGTTAAAGTTTGTTACTCAAGGAAATTACTTTCTTCATCCTTCAGCTTACAAAGAAAGGAACTGCTGAGGTTCCTTCACCATAGTATATCCCTGGTGGAACTGACATCGGAGCTAATGAATCTCCTCGTGAGCTGGGCGAGGTATCTCCAGGCCAGCAAGCCATGGATGCAGAGTTAGAAATGGATTTTCACTCTCCAATACCTGTATTTGAAGATGACAATGTCAACACACCTAAAAAGAAAAAGAATCAAAGACATAAAATGAAGAAGTCCACAGCTAAATTCTTCATCAGTAGTGGAAAGTCCTTCGTATAGTCTTGAATCTTATCTCATGAAAAGATTGCTCATAATTTTTGGAATTGTAGGGGATTCTTCATTTTCCCCTTTGAGGGATAGGACTGACCCTCCCATGAGAACGATGGAGGGTTCTAGTGAACAATCACAAGTTCATACTAACTTGGATTCTCCTGAAGAAGAGCCATCATCTGTTCCCAGAACTACTCCTGCTACTACTGAATGGGGAGAAGATCCTGCACCAAAACATTTGGCGGTCACTGCAACTGAGGCAATAATTTTCTCTAAAGAAACTGTCCGGGGTCAAAGGCTGCAGGATTAGGGTTGCCAAGAAGATACATCAAATTCTCTCATGGGTGAGACTAACCAAGAATCTGAGATATCATTGGATGAAATGATGAATCTTGGAGCATCTTTTGAAGACATTTTAGATCATGTTAAATTACCATGTTATTTAGAGGATTTAGGATGTGAGTGTTATCCTTCGTCCTGTTAAAAAATTCTTATTAAATCTCTGACCATGATTGGTTAAAATGTGTAGTTCCATCTGAGCAAGTTGCTGAACCGCCAATGCTTGAAGGGTGTATAGACAACCCTACAATTACAGTAAAACTAGCTCAAGTGGAGCTAAAATTGGTAGAGCTTCCTGAATCCCGTCCTGAAAATCCTATTGATGCTAGGAAAGATGGGGATGAGCCTTCTTATGTTGCTGATCTACCATTGGTTAAGAGATAATAATATTTGTGGTTGTACTTAATTTGCAATAAAACTTAATCAACTTTTTTTATCCTTTGAAACTAAACAAAACATTCAATTGACTATGCAGTGCCGTCAATTTCAATGGTTAGATCTAGAGGTGAAGCCTGAGCCTCTGCCCCAACAGATGTAGAAAGTGAAGTAACAAGGGTCAAGGGGGAAGGAGCAGAACAAGGCACTTCTTAAAGTTTATTAATTCCAGATTATATTCACACCTATGATATTGATGCTGAATTAGACCCGGAGGTACAAAAGGTGCTACAGTTTCACGATGCAAGGTATGGAATAACATATGGAAGATCATATCTTATGTGCCTCTTGAAGAGCTATCTTAAAAGATCTCGTGACTGTCATCCCTGTTCATCATGTTGGGACTTGGCAGTTTTGGATATCAAGAGATCCATACCGTGGTGAAGAAAGTCATCTTAAGGAGGGAGCAGGAGAAAATGTACCATCAAGACCTAATCAGAGTGAGGCTATTGACCAATATCAGAAAATTTGAGGTTGTGGTGTTCCGATATGAGGCTGATAATGCTCCCATGTTAAAGGATCTGAAGCATAAGATCAAGGAGAAAGTTGTCCAGAAGATGCACCTTCAGCAACAGTTAGATGTTTTTACTGTTGAACATGACCAACTTAACAATTCACTAGAAGGAATTCAAACAAATGGTATGAAATCCATCGCAGATGCTAAGAAATCACTCCATCAAGCTAAAAAGGGTGAAGATGGTCGAGTGCATGAACTTCAAGTGGCTGCAGATGAAGCTTGGGATTCCATAAATAAAATGAAGAGTTATGTTGAAAGCCTCTTGTAATTCTTGGAAAAAGAGAAGAGAATCCAATCTGTGGATTTCCTTCTGACTCTTTGTGCATCAATGAAAAACACTTTCATCTTCAATCATTTGTACCTGCATTATTTTGCTACCTGCTTAAAATTTTTACCAAAGACAATGGGCCTAGTAAGCATAGTTTGATTTTTTCTAGGATTTTAAAAATAACCCTACAAACGTTGAATATTTTTATTTCTCAATATTACCTAAATCATAAAAATGTATGTTTAGTGAGCTGGGACTTGACTTTTGTTGGCAGTTTAAATTCATGTACGTCAAACATAAAAAGGATAATGTTTAAGGTCAAAATATCTTTGACCAAATAGATTAAAATTGACTCAATTCCTTGATAATTTATCTGAAAACATATTACCACATTCAAGTATGGGGGAAAACATGTAAACTGTGACTTAAGAAATTTTGAATCTGAGGAATGATATGAAAAAGGGGCTAAAAGGAATTAGAAGAAGTATTTCATAATAATGAAGTTACCACTACTTGAAAAACTCGTTAGGGGGTTGAATTATGCAGGGCCACCTAAGGGAATTGGATGAATAGTCAAATAATAGCATCTTTTGGCTGAGAGATCCGTTATATAGACTACTTATGCAAGGCCACCTAAGAGCACGTGCTGCATAGTCAGGCAAAATAACTCTCGGAAATTTTACTTTTATATTGCTAAAAAGCCGATGGAAGTTTAGAGAGATTCAAATTTTATAAAACATAGAGTTTTCTGTATGGAGAGAGGTACTTGAATATGGAGAAGATATTCACAATCAAGATTTTCAAAGAATTGGATGAATGTCACTCCTGGGAAGGTCTTACCCAAACGTATGGAAAGGAAATATAAACCATATACATAAATACTTTTAGATCATGAAAAGGAGTATGAGACAAATATGTTAAGGATGTCTATTTTTGAGGATCCCTAAATATTGTCATTAATACAAATAAGGAGTATGACACATCAAGAAAATGTTTATGGAGATTAGAAAAGTATTCAAGGTTAGGAGTATGAAACATCAAAATGGGAGTTGTCCAATGCATGAAAGAGATACATAGACTAATGCTGACCATAATCATGTTGTGGCTAGGTCCTGAATTGAGGTACTGGACTTCACTACGTATCCCATAAGGATGGGAATCAATCTATACGTAGTTCTTGAAATACATTTTTAACATCATGTGGGACGAGAGTGTAGGAGATCTTAGTTTAGGGTTATAGATATCAGACAATAATGATGAATACACATTGTGTATTTTATTAAACTGATGTGAATGAAGCCCAGGGTTTTCATACCACATTCATGATTTCACAGGGGAACTTTTCAGCCAAGGGACTGAAAGTGGAATTTAGTGTTAGGCCCAAAGACTTGGGGCTGGATTCGAGGGATGCTCGAACGTTCCTTTGTATCCCATAAGGATGGGAATCAATCCATACGTAGTTCTTGAAATACCCTTTGAATAGATTTGGTTTGTACAAGTGAAGGGTGAAAGGGGACTTTAGTGCAATGATAGTTTAACCTAAGATTAAAGGTTTGGGAATTTGCATGTATGCACATAGTCATTGGAATATAACATGATTGGAGAGCAATGTAAATAATGATTCCCTCTCAGGTGAGGGTGTCAAAGAATGTTTTAGTTTATTGTCATATAGGACAAAAGTGTGAATAGTTTAACATCATATACAAGGATGATCATGAACCAATGTAAAAATATTGGTTCTAGGGGTGGCTTCATGAATCAACATCATATAGGTGAACCGATTTGAATAAATTGGTTTTGGGATGCTTCACGGATCAACATCATATGAGACAGAGGTAAACCGATGTGAAGATATTGGTTTTGGGATAGAACCTCATGAGGTTTCCTATGTACCCATCCTATAAGGCAAGTTTCAAAGTCTTCATAGTTCGATTGAAGAATGAATTGATAATCAAGTTTCACTTGAGGAAAACCCAAAGATGGTGTTGGGACTTACGCATGGTTAGTGGCCCAGAGAGGGTGTTATGGTTGAAGCTCACTCTAAGCTCACGTGGGTTATGATCGGTGTGAGAAACAAGAGGTAACAACAACCCAAACTATGCATAGTTTAACATCGTGAAGGACGTATAAGGGACTGTTTCACAGTTTAAATGACATGTGTCACAGACATGGGGTGTTTGGCAGTTTAACATCTTGCATCTCGGACGAATAGTTTAACGTCATGGTGGAAAAATGAGGGGACTATGCAGTTTAAAGTCATGTAGTAAGGAATATTGGTGCTACATAGTTTAGTGTCATGTAGCAGGGACAAAATACAATTTAACATCATATAGGACGTATTAAGGGACTTTTTCATAGTTTAACGTCATGTAAGATAAATGAGAAGTATAGTTTAATGTCATTTAGGACGAATATAGGGACACAGTTTAACGTCATGTTGGATGATGGAGGAACATAGTTCATTTTCATGTTGGACGAAAACACATTTTAATGTCACGTTGGACGAATGGGTGTTGTACAGTTTGGAGTCATGTAGCTAGGACATTGGTTATGAAGTTTAACATCTTGATGTACGTGAGGGTGTTGTACATTTTAACATCATGTATCTAAGATGTTAGGTATTTGTGTTACACAAAATACTTCTTCAGAAATCTAGAATAGGTTGGATTCATGATGAGTTCTCCATCCATTGAGATTAAAGAATAAGCTCCATTAGAGTAGACCTTATGTATTAAGTAAGGTCCTTCCCACTTTGGCTCAAGCTTTGGAGCCTTCTTTCCTGGTATCATTGGAGTCCTGAGGACCAATACCAATTCTCCTTGAATGAATGAACAAAGATGAACTTTTTTATAGAAAGCTCATGCTATTCTATTCTGATAGACTTCCAAGTGGTACAGGGTGCACAATATTTTTTCATTTAATCATTCCAATTCATCCAATAACTTTTGAGATTGTTCATCTATAGATGACTGATCACAAATGGATACTCTGAGCGAAGGTAATTGAACCTAAATAGTCAATACTGCTTCTGTTCCATATACCAATGAATATGGAGTTGACCGCGTAGCAGTGCGGGTGGTGGTTTGATAAGCCCATAAATCATGAAAAAGCTTATCAGGCCATGATTTATTATCTCTGTCCACCATATTTTTCAGTATGTTTGAAAGAGTCTTATTGAAGGCCTCTATTTGGCCATTGTCCACTGCATGATACCAGGAGGAATGGTTGGATTTGATGTCGTGTTCTTGATACAACTTCCTTACCTCAGATGAACAAAAGTTGGTGCCATTGTCCGTCAATATGGTATGAGGGACACCAAATCTGATAATGATGTTAGACTTGATGAAGCTAACAATGATTTTAGAAATAACTTCTTTCAGAGGTATTACATCTTCACTTTTGGAAAATAAGTCATTAGTAGTAAGAATATACTTAAATTTCTTGGATGTAGCTGAAGGATAAGGTCCTATTACATCCATTCCCCATGTGGAAAATGGCCAGGAGTATTTAGCTGTATGAAGAAACTCTGGGGGTCGATGAATGAAGTTGGAACATACTTGGAAAGAATGAAACTTCTTAATGAAATCAACACAATCTTGTATCATTGAAGGCCAAAAGTATCCAAGCCTTCAAATTTGATCAGACAGTCTATGTCCAGATTGATTGGCGCCACAGACTCCTGCATGTACTTCTTTCATGATAGCCATTGTCTCTTCACCATCAATGCATCTGAAGAGAATTCCATCAAAACCACTTTTGTAGATAAATTTTTCTAGGAGATCGGGGGTATTATAAAGAGTAAAATTGACCACACGTCACCAGACTTGTTCTTTCCCGGCTCTATCAGGTGGGAGTGTTCCATTTTGAAGGTATTCCCTGATAGGTGTCATCTATCCCATAGTATGACCATATGGTTCAAAAATGGGACTAATATCATTGATTTCCTATGTTCTTATTTGAACATATGGTGAAACTGTATGATGGTGGGAAATACTTATGATTGTCTCGTCCCGATTTGGATCTTCCAGAGCTGTGGCTATATTATCCAGTGCATCAGCTTGAGCATTTTGTGATCACGGGACATAAGAAAATGGTGTTTCTGAAGGAAATTCCACCATTAACTCTCTAACGTAATCATACAAAGGGATTAACTATTCTTTTCATATGGAATAATCCCCATTGACTTGTTTGATTACCAGGTCTGAATCACCTTATACCATTAAGTGATTCACATGTGCCTGAAGCGCTAACTCCAATCCTATGATGAGAGCTTGATATTTTGCTTCATTATTTATACCTCCTTCCCATTATAAGAAGTAATAGGGTAGCACTACATTTTCTAGGGAAATAATTACAATTCCTTACCCAACTTTGTTGATTTTAAGATCATCCATTTTCATTCTTATTGGACTTCTGGAAGCAACATCAAAGTACATTTCCCATTTTTGAAGATTATCTTGCATAGAGAAGACTTCCTCATCAGGAAGTTCGGTATATAAGGATGTATCTTCTACTGAAGGATGTTCATAAAGTAAATCATCCAGAGTGTGGCCCTTTATTGCCTTTTGAGACACATACTAGATATCAAACTATTGCAAAATAACTTCTCACCTTTCCAGACTTCCTGTAAGCATTGGAAGACTAAGGATAAATTTGAGTTGGTTATTGCGAGATACCAATTGGACCTCATGATGTTGCAGGTAGTGTCTCAACTTATGAACTGCAAAGATTAACTCTGGGCATACCTTCTCAATACTTGAATATCAGGTTTCTACTTCAAACATAGTCCGACTGAGATAGTAAAGGCTATTTTCATTCCCAATATCATTCATTTTGGGAAAGGAAGGCACCCAATGATCGCTCTAAACTTCCACATAAAGAATAAGTGGTTTTACATCAACATGTGGCATTAATACCGGTGGAATCAAGAGATATTTCTTGAGAATATTGAATGCCTCTTGACATTCTTCATTCCACTGGTAAGTGACTCCCTTATTCATCAATTTTGTGAAGGGTAAACATTTGCCTGCCAGATTGGCGATGAAATGCCGAATATAGGCCACATTTCCTTGAAGTCCTCTCAATTCTTTTAAATTTCAAGGAGGTGACATATCAAGGATTGAATTTTTCTTCTTATTATTGACTTCGATACCATGATGGGGTACAACAAAGCCATGAAATTTTCCTTAGGTTACACCAAAAGCACATTTTAAGGGGTTCGTCTTCAAATTGTGTTGTCGAAGTTTGTGGAATATGGCTTCCAAATCATCTAAGTGATTAGAAAGTTATTTGGATTTAACCACCAAATCTTCCACATAAAATTCAACAAAATTCCCTAAAAGGGGTTGAATATATGGTGCATGACACGTTGAAATGTTACACCATCATTTTTCAGGCCAAAGGGCATTACCCAATAGCATAACACACCTCGAGGGGATTTAAAGGCTGTAGATTCTTCATATTCTGTATCCATTCATATTTTATTATATCCAGAATATCCATCCATGAAGGAAAGTGCTTTATAGCCAGTTGTTGCATCAATTAAGAGTTCTGTGATCAGAACTAGAAAATCATCCTTGGGACAATGCCGATTAAGATCTCTAAAATCAATTCAAACTCTAATTTGTCCATTATTATTTTTCATAGGGACAAAATTATCAAACCAATTGGGATATTGAACTTCTTTGATGAAGTTAGCTTTGATAAGCTTATACACTTCAGCTTTATTTTTGGAATCATAATTTGGGTGTGTTCTTCTTGCTACTTGCTTAAACCCTCGATGTTCTTCTGCCAAACCCAAATGATGAGTAGAAACATCAGGATCAAGACCTAGAATTTCTGTATAATTCCTAGCAAATATATCTCAATTTTTTTAAAAAAATGAAATATACATTTCTCTCTCTTCAAGAGTCATGGCTGCACTAATTAAAGTGGGGAGTGGATCTTATTTTGTATCTAGATTTATTTCCCTGACTTCATACACAGTGGTAGAGATACCATCTTCAAATACTGGAGGAGGATCCATGAGATCATCCTCTTCTTCTTCAGCATGTGTTATTTCTTATGTTTCTACTTGCATAGTAGATGATGAAGCAGAATTTTCATGATCAAGAGAGATGTTAAAATTTGAACATCTTGAAGAAGAGGCCACTATTTCTGACCCTATTTATGATGAAGGGTCTTCCTTGGGTAATAAAGATGAGATGATGGATTGAGAATCAACATCATCATTCACCTATGACATTGCTATAACTTTTCTGTCCTGGTTATCAAAGTATAGAATTGCTGGATTTCAGCAGATGAAATGAATGCATCTCCATTTGAGATTTCATCATTGCTTGGTGAATTACCAATTTCTCCTATGTTGTCTGGCTTGGATTTTTTAATTGACATTATGGATGTTTTCATAAGAGTATTTGGATTTTGGTCTATCCTATCAATTTTACTGATTGGAAACACATAATCTGTACTCACATGTATGAATGGGTTTACTGGAATCTTTTCCAAACCATATGGAGCATTAACTTTGGTAACCCCCTTTGTCATGGATTCCTCCTTCCCTTCCATGTGATAGAATTCTGCATCAATGTATTGAGATTCACATGTTTTGAATGGGGATTTATCACCATACAATGTTCCAATTTGACCATTGAAACAATATTTGAGACATTTATGGTATGATGAAGGGATAGCTGCATGTTGATGTAGCCAAGGTCTTCCAAGAAAAATATTAAAGGCTATGTCATGATGAACAACCATGAAATCTGAATTGGATAAAAGGTCTCCAAACTGAGTTCTGAGTGTGATCTCACCCAAAGGTTCTTGTTCATTATTATCGTATCCTTACAACATCAATGTAGAATAAGACAAATCAAATTTGGTGAGGCCCAATCGACGAAGTGTACGAATGGGGATGAGGTTTACTCCTGAACCATTATCAATAAAATCTCCTCAGATGTCTACATAACTAACCTTTCTAGATAAATACAAAGGTATAATAGGTCCATTCACAACATCATCTTCATCTTCATTTGTAAAAGATATCACTGCATGGAATTCTGCAGTATTATTATCTACATGGTAGACTTCAGCCACAGCAATTTCAGTTTCAAATTCTTGAGGACATGACAAATCCTCAATGAGTGCCTCCTGAAGATCCTTTGACAGATTCAAGGCATCCAGAATTGATAACTTGGCTGGTACATGGTCCAAATGTTTCAAGACATCATAATTTTGATCCAATGGTCTGTGTTTCCCAATAGGAACATGTGGTTTTACAGGTGACTTATAATTTGATGCTTTGGAAGTAGATTCATCTTGTATCGGGGTAGGAGTTGGAAATACTCCTGACTTTGGCAGATTAGACCGATTAGGTATATTTATTTGCTGAGAGGAAGAAGTTGTAACCTCTAACCGATCTTCCTGAATAATTGTTCCAGGACTGAGTCTTCCATGTGTGGATGAACATTCATGTTCTTGTTGAGCCTGCTAAAGGGCTCTACCATGAGTTTCTATTGCATAGACATTTCTAGCAGGGGTAGAATTGGAATAGTGGATCTTGGAATATCCATGTCTTCCTATGTATCCTAAACCTATGGAACTCCCTCTAATTCCTCTGTTTGATATAGGGAACTCAGGATAATCAAGATCGAAACTGTGATTGGCATAAGGATTCGTTAAGTGAATCATGTTAACAGAACCAAAGAACAATTCTTAATCTAATGAAGATTCTTCCTGATTAGCTAGTTTATGTTGTGCAACTTGTGGGGTGGTGCAATTTTCATTGAATTAGATGGTATAAAATCTACTAGAGTCAAAGACAACTTGGGATTTGACACGAACTCATCTTCTTCTAACTGTTCTATTTTCATCGAATTATGCCCCTTCTTTGAGGATTTTCCCTCTGATGAAGAGGGTTTTGATGTGGCATTCATAGTAGAAGACACAATTGGTTTCTTCAATTGCATTTGTAAAATTTCATGTGTTCAGTTGATCATTTTACAAACCATTCAATCATCATATTTCTCTTTATTTTTTCTTTTGACTTTGTGCCACTCACCTTCTTCCTCTGGATCTGTAGTAGTAACACATGCTACTTGGGCTGAAGAACCTTTCAATTTTACCTGTCCCAAGTCCACCATCTTTTGTAGGAGGTCTTTGAAGTCAAAAAACTCCTGAATGGGATGCCCCAACATCTGATGAAATGGGAAATAGTTGGGAAGGTCTTCATCTCCATCCGTGTTAGGCCTTTTAGGCCTTGGTAACTGAAACAAATTATTTTACAGAGCCGAAATGAATTAACCGGGAACTTGTTCATTTTGGAAAGAATAAACTTTGTTCTTCAACTCCTCCAATTGTTTCCATCTTTGATCTATTTGATCATATTGACAAAATAACCTTTTTTGTTGATGCTCAAGAGGCGGAGCCCTTCGATAAGATGAAGGTCTTGAAGTGGAAGTAGGTAAAGGTACTTGTTTAAGAATAACTGTAGTAGTCTCTACTTTACCCATTCTCCTTCCTAAATCTGATGGAATTATACGAGTTTTATCCTTATTCTTCATAAGAGAATCTTCAATCTATTGAGCAATTAAAGTAAGGTCTCGAAAACCTCCTGTGTATTTCACACGGATCAACGGTGTGCGTAACGCATCACACAAATTTTCCACAGAGATTCGCAACAACTCTTCTTGAGGGAGTGTTAAGATTAGGGAATTTGTTAATCCCTTATAGTGAGAAATTAAATTTGAAAATCCTTAATTCTCCCTTTTCTTACAATTTTTAAGTTCAAAAACTGTTGTCTTTGGAAAAGTAGAGTTGAATTGAAGAAGAAGTCATTGACGAAGATCCTCCAACCCTATAATTGTCCGGGATTGCAAGCTTGTATACCAGACAAAAGAAGGCCCTTGTAATGACGGTACAAAACACATGATATTAATAGCTTTTGTTGTTAAGGAGTTCCCATCAAAGGATCACAATGATAAAAAAATGTGTTAAGTGTTGTTCTGGATCTTTCGAACCATTAAAAATCAGGAATGTGGTACTTGAAAATTTTGATGGGGGAGGAATTGCATCCACCCATTCAGGGTAAGTTCTCTTTTCTGGTTGAATTTGTGCACATTTTCCCTCCATAGCTTCAAAAAAATCTGTTAATGACTCAATGGAAGTCATTAACTTTTGAGAAACATCTGGTTGAGCTGGGACCTAAGCAGGTGCAATAACTATAACTTGGACAGGTGTGGTGGCTGGTACTGCAACAGATGGTAGCACCACTGATTGTTGTTGCACATGAACCAAAGGATTAGACCTATGAGGGTGTACTGGTAAAGGAGGATATTCTTGATCCATCTCAGTAGCTGCAAAAAATTCCCTTGGCTGACTGACTCCAGCACGCTTAAGAGGATGACTACCTTGAAGTAGTTCTGCATTCAACCTCCTTAACTCCTTCATTTCTTCTTCTTGTTGTAGGAACCTTTTCTCTAATGAAAGAGATTAGCCTTCTCTATAGGAAGGGTGGAATGTAACCTGATTTTTTTCCTTTCCCCTTGATGGACACCTTTCGGAGAGGGGAAGTTGATTATTTAATGGAATACCTAGATTCTGGGTAAGCCTTTGATTTCGTGTACGCACACCTTCTTCATTTTTTTATGTGCGTACATCCTCTTGAGCATGAACATCTACATCTGATCCCTATGAGTGAACTTCATCTGGGGGATCAGTGACAACGGAATTGATGACAGTAATCAATGTATAACGCATTGCATCCCTTTTATCGACATTTCTGTGATACTGTCTTCTTCCATGTCCTTGATGAGGCATTTCCTTTTGTTTATTTGATCCCTTATGAATTTATTGATGAACCATAATTTGGAGGGAATCTCTTGATAATTCAGCTCTGTGTTCCCCTTGTGGATTTTTTCCTAATCGAGAGAAGACTGAATTCCGCTAAGGAAGGTATTGAAGATTTAAAAAAGTCTCCAGTACGATGGACTAGGGTTGTTCCTTCTGTTCCTGATCAACTCCTCGAATCCTATTTTATGATTCTGAGGGTTGGGCTAAAAGAGTCATCAGTATGTCAT